>OZ005604.1:28250000-28850000 GCA_963930655.1 Myrica gale | reverse complement strand
GAGTAAAAATGTAGGATTTTAGAGAAGTTGTGAATTTTTATGTTGAATAGTGTTTTATTGGTGTTTGTGAAAAGTGGAGAGATAAATGATTTGATGTAATTGATTAATAAAAAAGTATTAGAGTTATGTGAAAAAGTATAGAGAGATAAAATTTATGTTGAATAAAAAATTTAAAAATTGTTGAAGATTGTGTAAAATGTATTGGTGTTTGTGTTGGTATTTATAAACTATCAAATTAGAAGCACTGGTTTTTGTTTTTGAAAAAGAACGGACATGGTCAACCTCTTGTGTTACATAAGAAGCTCTTTAGTCAATTAAGGTATTAAAAGAGTCTAGTTAGTGGCATAGGGTTGGAGCACCGACAAGACTTGTACTCTTTGCTTTAGTAGAGGCAATAAATTAACAGAGTAGTTTATTTTACGAATGAACAATCAAGGAGATAGCCTGCTTTGCCTTTGTCGTCTAGGTATCTACCCAAAATGGTGTGTAAAGTATACCCCACTTACCAAGAAAAATACGTTTGGTAAAGCGTCACACTTTTTTGTCTAGTTTGGTCATGTGATATCTTCGTGTTATCTAAACTGAAGCGCGCACAGCCCTACCTGTGCCCTTGCTGCCTGCTGGTGACAGCAACTTGGGTACCTCAGGATCATATTCCATTTCCATGAATACAACTACCGACCATCTTTTATAAACATGACAACCCAATCGATGATCTTTTTTTTCCTCAGGGTTGAAACTGTAATTTTGTCACTAAACTAGTGTCATTTTCTTTTCTTTATTTTCTAAAATGTGACATTCAGGTATCGCGTCGTTGAATGCGGTAAGAACAATTAGCCGATTAGATTATAAAGGACTACGGCAACGACCAGAGACTAAAGATTAAACACTTTTTTTTTTGAAATTTTCTGAATCTAATGGATATAATCTTGATAGTTCAATCGTTATCCCTTTTTACTGTATAATTATACCGTACATGGAAAACATTGTAGATATGATAAAGATCTCACCCATTAAATTTACAAATACAATTTGAGATCTAACGATCTGAGAAATCTGAGGGAGCTGAACATAAACGGAGAGAGACAGAGAGATGGGTCCGGACATGAAGAGATAACTCAGGGGAACTGACCACTTGTAATTCCATCCTCCCAACTAGTTTTGGAGACGTTGCCATCACAAACAACCTTCGTCTCCTCTCATCCCTGCTATAAAACCAACTTCCTCACTTTGTCATCGCTTCCTCTTTATCGACGAGAAACATGAAGACTGATCGTCGTTACATTCCCGAGAAGCCGCGTCTCATTGCGGTTCTAGCCGCCGCCGTGATGACCACGGGGTTGCTGCTAATGGTTTTAAGCCGAACGTCCAACAAAAACAACTCCTTCCTATGCTCCCTGACCGGGCCGGGGAGCGCTACGGCCGCCGATTTCGCAACGACGCCGACCCAGCTCCTCGCCATTCTCCACTACGCCACGTCTCGCGTGGTCCCGCAGCAGTCCCTTGCCGAGATCAGGATTTCCTTCGACGCGCTCCAGTCCATCGGGCCATGCAACTTCCTCGTCTTCGGCCTCGGCCACGACTCCCTCATGTGGGCCTCCCTCAACTCAAATGGCAACACGCTCTTCCTCGAAGAGGACCCCAAGTGGGTCCAAACCGTTCTCCAGCGCGCCCCAGTCCTACGCGCCTCAACGGTCCGCTACCGTACGCGGCTCTCCGAGGCCAACAAACTCATCTCCACGTACAAATCTGAGCCGGACTGTTCCCCCGCCAACGCGCGCCTCCATCACACGCGATGCAGGCTAGCGCTGACGACATTGCCTGCCGAGGTGTACGAGAATGAATGGGACATGATAATGATCGACGCGCCGAGAGGGTTTTTCCCGGAGGCGCCGGGGAGGATGGCAGCGATATACACGGCAGCGGTGATGGCAAGGGCGAGAACACGGCCGGGAGTGACGCAAGTGTTTCTTCACGACGTGAATCGAAAGGTGGAGAAGGCTTATGCAAAGGAGTTTCTGTGCATGAAGTATAAGGTTAATGGAACGGGGAGGCTCTGGCACTTTCAGATCCCGCCGGCTTCTAACGGAAGCGACAGTAGTAGTTTTTGCTAGACTTTTGTGTTTTTTAAAATTTATATATATATTGTACTGTTTCTTTTAATTGGCATTTTCTCATTCATAATTGAGTCTCATTAGGATGTTTCCCAGATTCCTCTCTACAAACACCTCCATAGGAAGTTTGAAATTACAGCTTCGAGGAGCCAGAACTAACAAAATTAGAAGGAAAAATATAATTTTTACTAACGAAACCTAGTTTTTAAACTAACCCTGTCCTATAAAAACATAATCGACATTAAAAAATTTAATTTCGATTTAATTTGACATGAAAAATGTATTTGCTACAGCTTGTGTATGTTGCAATTTTTGAAGGAGATGTTTTTGCAAGGGCACCGGTTATTATGTGAGTGAGCTTACTGTGTGAGTGAACGGGTGAGATTAAAAATTGAGGAATCTAATAGTTGAAAAAATGTCACATTATTTAATGAAATCGGGTCAGGTTTGCCAATCGGGTTCATTAAATTACGTGATATTTTTTCAATCATTAAATTTCTCAATTTTTAATCTCACTCGTCTACTCACACACTAATTTTTATTTTTTCCAATAACTTTAGCTTTCAAGTTGGCGAGAAAGATTCAAGGGAAGAAAAGGTAATGTTGAATTATATTAAGTACCAGATAAAGAGGCGAATTAATTAAATAACCTTTTAACCATTTAGATCTATGATTTTGCTTCAGATGTCTTGTCCAGCTGTTCTTGCTTTCTTCTCTCTTGTATTGGTCTCACTAGAGATCAAAATTTTCCAGATAAAATAAAACAAAAGACACTAGCTTAGCTAGGCTTCCCTTTGAAAAGAGCTTTGGAGCCGAGGTGGCACTCAACATCGCTGTCTCTCCGGTGAATCGCCCCCTTTGTCTATCAATTATTGGTATTAGCTCAAAGTATAAAATCAACTGTAGCACACAGTAAGAAAAGGACCCTAAATCCATCCCTCGATGAAAGGAGACCCCCTAGCAATGGAAAAGTCCTTCCTCTCTTGGGAAGCAAATATATATATATATATATATATATATATATATAGGCAAATATTCTTTGGTTATTTAAACAATTAACGCAATGTACAAGACATTCAAATCCATCAATCACAGGCTCTGCAGGAGCATTCTATACCACAGTCAAAACTCTCGACCTCTTGCACCCACTACCTAATTAAGGTGCTTAGTAGATGGCTCACACGTTTGTCCTCTTTACACCCATTCATTTTCCTTCCCTTTTTTGTCTTGTTTGGTTTAAGCTTTTTGCCGCTTACTGACAAAGCAAATAGCAGAAATCTTGCCCTATGTAAACACCTCACCGTCTCTTATGAATTATGATTCTCCATTGGTTTTCACGAACTTTAGACCTGCAACTCCAAGACCTCGAGGTACGAACATTCTTATTTCCAAGGTCAGCTAGATGTCGAATGTCAGGCCGGGTCTTCATTATTGGTGAAGCACCGTCATCCAAAATAGAAGCATTTGACGCCAAATTCCTATGGTTGTCAAGCTGCTAGTTGCAGTTGGGACCCCATTCATTTGTTTTGCCTGGGCCATCCATATCTCATTCTAGTGGCTTCCAACGACGTATTCGTACATTAAGGTAGCTGTTACCCCTGTCGGTCAGATCCTATGGAAGCCGCTAGGCTAGATTCAGTTGCATAATTCAAAAACTGTCAACTCCGGAGAAAAGCCTCGAAACAAGCCAAAGTTTTCCTAATTCGATGGCAAAAGCCGTCCTGTCCTAACATCAGATCAATCCTTTGCGGCCTTATCCAAACTTCTTTTCACCGCACGTCTAGCTTCCTTGTCCACTCGGGTCTTTAAACAAGGCAAACCATTTTATTCACCAGAAAACTGTAAGGCCCCTACTAATCAAATCACGATCGATTGACAATTGAAAGCAGTTTATTGTTCCATCGGATCTGGCAGCATTGGTTAAGGAATCCAAAAAGAAATACTATTTAATCAAAGAGAAAAGAACAACCCTGAGGAAGTACAAAAGGCCAAAATTCCGTCCTACATATCACGGGCGAGTGATAATTAAAGAAAACAGCACCCCATGGGATAAAAATTAGAACTAGATGGGTACATATATGAATGCCAAACTACCTTGGCTTAAACAAAGGCGAGACCCTCCTTTTAACAATCCCCTGAATCTGTTCAGATGACAAAACTGATGCCCAGCGTTCATAGTTCGCACTTTCCATCTGCTGGTGCAACTGTAAAAACACAAGGCCCGGTCGAGTGGGGAGAGAATTTCATAAAAATACTTGAGCAAACTTGACATTAATTGGATGCGTCACACCAATAAGCTTCAACATATTCCTGCTACTATGAACCAGCAGCCATGCACCTAGAAAAGCAACAAGAGCGCCTCTATTATGCAACTAAAATTAAGACCTATGTAAACACTTTCTAACTCCGTAGTTGCAACATGAATGACATTGCCATTTCAAATTGTTATCTAATGCATTTCAGATGAAAATTAGCTTTACAGATTCCACTTCGATAATGGCTTAAAATGGTCAAAATATTATACAAGTACTTGATGTCCCCTATATCTATGAATGACACAAAATCAATCTCTATGTACCTTGAGAACTTAGGTCATCCAATGTCAGGTAACACATAAAGGCATGTACCTTCTCAAGACTTGCAGATTGGTCATCCAAGTGAAACTTGCGCATGTGCTTTAGCATCTCCAATTGCTACAAAAGAATTCGCCATCAAAGCTTCAGCATTTCTCCATTTGCAAACTAATATTAATAACCTGAAGTTTGAGAAATATGTACCTGCTCCTGTAGTTTTTGTTGACTTTGCATTCTTTCGATAAATTCCTCTGGTCCAAGCTCAGCTTCATCAAGGCTATCTCTTCCCTATTATTAAGTTTGCATGACTTATTATCATTAGCAACCCATTCTCTATTGTAAAAGTAAGAGAGCTTACCAAGAAAGAAATTTGTAAAAGCGAATCATCAAATCCTGATCATTCTCATATACCATATTCACTTTCCCCAGGCATGATAAACCAAACCTTGGATCTGCATCCGAAAAGAACACTTTTTTTTGCGTAAAAGGTGAAATTAAAAAAGAAAAAAAAAAGTCACTTCCACATACTACAAAACTTAATATTCTATGGCATTGTAACTTCCAGGGGGAGATGGTCAGCATAATAGTTGGTTGATCTGATTGTCTACAACATTGTCTGATTCATTGTTTCATAATACAGCTTCATATTAAAAAATGTCATAGTTTCACAACTAAGGGCGTCAAATTACATAAATATCAACAACTCAAGAAATGTGGAATGTTATGCTCTCTACTTCTTTCTTGGCAAGTCGTGTTGGATAACAGAAAGCTAAAGTCAGACTAAACATATCAATGATCACAAATCTAAGCTGAGTTCAGTAACCAATCACTTTCTGATGCAAGAGTGTTGTACGTCAAAGACTACCATATAAAACTACCACTAGGCAAACATGAAATAAAAATAATTCAAGTTTCAAGCAAAATACCGACACCAACTCTAGGTAAATGTGTCTTTGGTAGGCAGCACATTGCCTGATAGTATAGAGAGAAAGATAGACTTTTCTACTTGAACATGACTTCACACTATAACTAGTGGATTTCTACTGGCTTCCTTATGTTGTGAAACCAGCAACAAATGGTTTTCTTATTCTCTCATATTTCACACTAGAAACAAAAGCAAAGAAAATTTGAAGAACTTAATTTAGTTGAATAGACTTACCAACTCCCATCTCAAGAAATATCTCTTCCTGGATTGCAGTAGTTAAAGCGACAGCTTCCTGCATGATGTGAAAGTAAATAAAAAACTAGAGCAAGTAATTTATGTGATGTCAAAGCAGAGAAACCACACTTGACACAGCGCAAAACTTGCAGTATGCATTACCTACTTCCCTGAATTGCCAATATAAAAATAGATTTAACAGAATAGTTATAGGCAATGTTGTTTAAGATCAACTATCACCTGCTTGTCAATAGTGCCGATCAAGAGACTGGGAAAATAAACATGTGCCTCACCTTCAAGACATGCTAAAGTGCAAAGGTATTGAACACTGCAGATGTCTCATGGCCTTGAGACACATGGTACTTCTAGAACAACCCTGATGTGCATTTCCAATCAGCAAAGAGACCCTATCATTTTCATATCAGAAAACTGAGGTCCTAACTCGATACTTGTACCAGTCGCATTGACAAAATCCCATTTACAAATAACAAAGAAAGCTCACAGAACTAAGCCAAATACTTGTATCATGCGTAGCAAAGAGAAAGGTTTAGTTTCTCAGGCTTTGCATAAGGACATATTCCAAGGTTAAAATCAAGAGAATATCGAGGATTGACAGAAAAGTCGACTATTGAATAGAACATACTAAGCCAAAGAGTTGTATCTCCTGCCTGTCCTAAAACCATTCCAGTCGATGAGAAAAGTGCAATCAAATAATCAAACCTATCAGGGAAACCAATTCTGCAAACTCATTCATCCTTAACCAGGAGTAGAACGCGTATTATGTAACTGGGTCGAGAAGTGGTCCTAAAATCTAGAACGAAGATGAAACTACGACACAATTTAGGAAATCGTACCGACTACTCCTACCAAAATTCATTACTACATACAAGAAAAGTTACATTATTGAAATTAAGCACAAAATAGAAAAAGAAAAGGAGAGCTATAATAAAAGGTAAACTCACCTGCTTATCCTTAACTGCGTCTGCGATCCTTTTCTTTCACATCTGCAAGTTACTCTCGAACATTTTAGCATTAAAAAACCAGATGTTAACCTAAAAGCCGAAGATGAAGAGTGAAGCACAAAAAGTGAGACAAAAAAAAAACCAGCTGGAAAAGGGCACCAGGGAGAAAAGTGAGGAAAGCTTAGCGGTTGAAGAGATGGATCAACTGTTCTCTCGAGAGCTTTCCGGAGCTCTGCAGCTGAGAAGCAGGCGTCGATGGTACGGACATTTTTGGGTCCTAAAGTTCCTCTAAGCTCGAATGCTTATGCCTCTGACGACCACACGATTATCGAAGTTATCGTTCTCAAAATTTCTTCAATTAAGTTCCCGGTTAATGAGTCCCAAATGTTACTCTTTCATAATAAAACCCAATTTCAAAGAAATAATAACCAACCTCTTGATAAGCTCTTAATTGACCGAAGGTAAAGGGTTAAATGGACTGCGGGAGAGGGGGATTCGACCCCGGATCTAACCCTCCCAGAAGGGAGTAGCTGCCAACTGAGCTAAAGCTCTCTGGCACGCAAAACATTAGTTGTTCCAGCAAAAAACAGAAACACGAATTATTCAAGCAGAAATTACATATATAGACACGAGCGACGAAATCTAAATCTAATTTATCTTCTATCATTTCACAAAGAAAGAAATCGGCAGAATGAAAAAAAAATTGCACAATTTAAAACTATTAAGAGAGCAACACAAATGTTACAAAATCAGAACTCTTCATCCATGTTGAAGACATGGGTCCCGCCACCATTGCCATTCAGACTGGACATGACAGAAGCCTTCTGATACTCCCCAACCCTCTTCTCAAAGAAATTGGTCTTTCCCTGCAAAGAGATCATCTCCATCCAATCAAATGGGTTCTGAACGTTGTAGATTTTTCCATATCCCAAAGCCCCCAACAGTCTATCGGCCACAAACTCGATGTACTGACTCATCAGTTTACCGTTCATGCCCACCAGAGCGCAAGGCAGCGCATCGCACACAAATTCCCTTTCGATATCAACCGCGTCACGGATAATCCCCTTGACGCGCTCCTCGCTCAACTGCTTCCTCAGGAGGGAGTAGAGCAGGCACGCGAAGTCGCAGTGGAGTCCTTCATCCCTAGAAATCAGCTCGTTCGAGAAGGTCAGCCCAGGCATCAACCCGCGCTTCTTTAACCAAAATATCGCGCAGAAGCTTCCGGAGAAGAAGATCCCTTCGACACACGCGAAGGCAACGATGCGCTCTGCGAAGGTCTCAGAGCCGTCGATCCATCGCAAGGCCCACTGGGCCTTCTTTGCTACGCAAGGGATGGTCTCGACTGCGTGGAAGAGGCGGTGCTTCTCGCTGGAGTCCTTGATGTAGGTCTCGAGCAATAGGCTGTACATCTCGGAGTGGATGTTCTCGATAGCGATCTGGAAGCCGTAGAAGGCGCGAGCCTCAGAGACCTGGACCTCCTTCATGAACCTACAGGCGAGGTTCTCTAAAACGATGCCGTCCGAAGCCGCAAAGAAAGCAAGGACGTGACTAATAAAATGTTTCTCGTCGGGAGTGAGTGCTTCCCATTGACGAACGTCCTGGGAGAGGTCCACCTCCTCGGCCGTCCAGAAGGATGCCTCCGCTTTCTTGTACATTTCCCAGATTTCCGGGTACTGTATGGGGAACATGCAGAACCGATCGGGGTTGGCAGCGAGCAATGGCTCTTCGGGAAGGGCAGGCATTTTCTTTGAGGATTGATGAGCGAAATGGGTAATTGGAGTTAGAGCGAAATTGGTTGGTTGCAAAGAATATCTTAGAATTGGGTTTATTTATAGAGAGAGAGAGAGAGAGATGGGTTTGAATTTGATAGCAGAGAGCGGGGAATTTTTAAATTTTAGGTCGAGAGAGAAGCTTGAGAGGGAAGCTTTCTAAGGAGAGCGCCAGAGCGGGGAAGGCGCTTGTGTTTGACTCTCAAAAATTTTGGGTGAAAACGTGGAAATAATTCGGAAATAATTTGAGTAACTTATTTTTGATAAACTATATATTTAAAAATTCTAAAATTTTGAAAGCCAGAGAGCAAAAAACTACTCAAACCGTGAAGCTTGAGAGGGAAGCTTTTGGGTGGATGAGCTAATTCGCATCATAGCGGGAACTTTGGTTTAGCGCCACTGTTTTGAACTAAAAAGGTAACATGGTTTTCATCCCATCTCCTTAAAAACGTGCCCTGGATTTGAATTTAACGTCCTTATCTATAACTATGGTCCCCCCTAGAGGGACAATTGTTTCGGATAAAATATTAATATAAGAGCTACTAATTTGTGCCTAGGCGTAAATTCGTAATGCATACACACATTCATACACTGCGTGTGTTGGGTGTCCATTAATGCCTACCGGCACATGTTATGCTCGTGCGTAACATATATAGAAGAACAATGGAGTAATGTCGACATGGCTAACGAAATCTTCAGATTTTAACGTTTTGAATTTAACACAGACCTACATCAGTTTTACAAATGTCAAATTTTAACAGCTATTTCCCACTAGTGATGTCCCTTTCAGGCCAATTCGGGCTTTAATGAAATGGGTCTTAAAGTGGACTACTCCATTAGGCCGCGAGCAGGATCATCATCGTTAGCGAGAACATATGAATAATATGGGCCTCAAAGTGGCCTATAATCACCAATGGCAACCCAATCCAGCGCAAGTTAGGCTTTGAAGAAGCAGAATCCATGACCGCTAGTCCGCTACCCCCACCCAGGCAGAATGGCTAAAAGCCTAGAAGGGCGATCTGAGTGCTTAACGCAAATACATTCTACGCCAAAAATACCATATCCAATCTACAAATTTCTATCTTTGCAGTCACTACTTTTCTCTTGCCTCCTGTATGTGTGGTACTGGAACTTTAGCAATAATCTGAAATCCAAGAGCATGCAGAAAAACTGCAAAAACTTCATTTTCGAGGTAAGTATCTATACAGCTGTACAACGATGAACCATAAAAACCATGGTTCTCTGCTCTCCCGAGAGGCATGAATTAATTTTATGCCCCAGAAGGAATGGTGAGGCTTGCTTCATGCATAGCAGCAGATCCATTATCAAGCACAACAACCAAATCTCAGCCACACAGATCATATGACGTTGAATATGGCAATTTGATAACAATTGGTCTTTTATTTTTGTGTGGCCAAAACAGACAAGGATTCGCATCCCATCTAGTTTCCAAGTTTAGCAGTGAATACTCCTTCCGGGGTTATCTTTTGTCAGAATCCAATGACACTATTCACATGCCAGATTTGTTCTCTGAACACAAGAAAATAAATTTGGCAACAATAGAGCCCTTATCGAACAAATGTTAGGTAGATATAAAATGAAGTAACCAACTCAACCATGTAGAGGACAACACAGACTATGTTACCTTTCCCTGCCTAATGATTTTCGGAGGATTCACTGCCATGTCAACTACGGTGGACGGATCTGCCACTCTTACCCCACCATCAACAACAAAGTCAAGTCCCTAAAAAAAATAAAATACTAGTCAGGTGGTAACTTCTATGAACTCCTTACTTTTTGTCCACTCCACGTGTTTTCTACTGTTTTTGCAATGTTCATAACGCTTCCAGTATAGACTTTGAGGATTATTTCAATGTCAGCAGTCTGTAATTCTAAGACATTATATATTTTTCCCTGGCATTCCATAAATCTGCTGCCCACCAAACAAAATTCTTAATAATTATCAAAACCACTTAAAAGCCTTTCAAATATTTGGAAAGTTTTAAAACGCAGGCCATGAAGTATATCCTTGAGAGGGAACAAAGAAAGAAGGAGGACATTTAGGTTGTACATTTCCCCCTGGAAGGGGCGTGTCTTGCAAGGTTATCAGATTGCCATTGACGTTCAAAAAAACTTAGGCCAAGGAGAACGTTGCAGAGAGAAAGCATCAATCTTCAAATTGCCATTGACATTCAAACTAACTTATGTCAACAAGGTCAGAGAGAAAGCATCAAGCTGTCGCAGATCCCCATATTTTCCTTCTGAGGTCATTTTTCTGAATCCTAGAATGTCATGTTTTGGATAAAACGCAAAGAAAACCTGTCAAGTTATTTAAAAAGGAGGTTTGTTATGAAGATGTAGTGTTCTGCTGTGATTCACAGGACATTCACTTTTATTTCCTTTATTCTTTTTTGGCTGACAAATATGGAGGTGAAAATCCTACCTACAAGGTGGATATAACCTTAGAACATAAACTAAAGCGCACACAGCTGATGACTCATATCTCAGGTCCATATATATCAGCTATTATAACTGGATCTAGCAGCCAGTCATTCTCCCGTGGGCACTTGACACTGACAAAAGGGTCACATGTTCAGTATCTTATTGTATGTGAGAAATACAAACAGCATAATATTTTCCCCTCCTTAAACATCTATGATAATTAAAGAAAAAGTTTTAAAAAAAATCCCAGATACATTTAGCTTCCAACCAACTGTCATGCCTCCCATTAAAATAAAACCAACCTTGAGGAAATCAAGGGTGCATCCATCTTCTTGAGTATTTCCTGACATATGGCATCATCAGGCATACGAACACCCACATTTTTTCATGCTGCATATTTGGCAGCCGCAGTCCCATACCTTATACACTGTTTAGGCAGTGCTTTATTTGCAGTCAGGATGAAAGTATACTGTTGCATAGAAGCTTTGTTAGAGATCAAATTTATTCATCTAAAAAGCCCGAGGAACCTACTGACTGCATCCACACAAGTCCTTTATGTGTGCAGAGCAAGCACGCGCGCTTGTGTCGTGTTCATTAAATTGAAGAATTTTCCTTGGAAATTAACCAATATGTCTCTAATAGTCTAGTCATTGGCGACGAGAGAAGACAGTGACAACACAGAGACAACAAAAATTAAAACCCATTAGATCTTTGGTTTCGAGACAGTCTGTTAGGTATGCCACTGGATGGTCAGTACTGATTGAACTCTATTTATCTTACATGTAACTCTGTAGCTACTGCTGTGGCCCAAGTATTTCACTGATAGGTCCCATACATTACGCCCAGAAATAACTTCATGATCCAGAAAATATACTCACAGGCAGTGGCGGAACCAGGAATGAAAACTAACCCGGGCGAACTTTTAAAGCAAAATGCTAGGTCTTTTCAAACTAAACTCAATACGAGGTCTTTTCAAACTAGTTTCTATTTCAGAACTATTAGTCACGTTAGGAGTAGATGACTCAACGTTGTGTGGCTTTTTTAGATAAAACCTTTCCATTATCTAAACAAAACAAAATTCAAAAAAATTTCTCAAACTCATCAATTTATCCAAATTAATTATACAATTCTCAATCATACTAATTCAATGGCAAATTTCAATGAAAAACAAAACAAAACAAAACAAAATTCAATGACAGTCTTCAATGGCAAACAAGATATTTCAATAATAAAAAAGTGTTGGCACCAAATCTCAACATTTGAACAATTAAGAATAATAGCAAACAAGATTGGCTCAACTAAGGTTGTCCTAGGCTCAACAGCATCACAATCCAACCTAAAAACTACTACACAAATAACATCCCTTCCTCCGGTTTCCTTCACAATCCAACCTAGAGTTAAGCAAGAAATGAAAAAAAGTTTTAAAGAAAGGAGATTACTTACCGCAAATGTCCTTCCAGCAAATAAGCAAGTATATTGGCAAAGTTCAAATGTGCTTCCAGCAATGAATTTTGATCTTCACTACACAAATCCATGTAAAGAACAATAAGTTAACAAGTACATATTTAATTTGCTGCAGAATTTATTTTCCAACAATAGATTTTTATTTGCTGCAGCATTTAAAGGCTGAAGCACAGAGCTAGCTCCGAAACTGTGCTGTATATTTTTGGCTTTGGCGGGACAAATACTCTCTCGACTTGAATAAGGGCAAGCATTGGTGCACCGACAGGCTCATAATTTCGTATGGGATCACGAAGTTGCACCATTAGTGCCACTGTGAAGTTGTTCCCCAGTAAACCACACTTTCTGCTAGAGCCTCTGCCCCGTCTTTTCTCTCCCTTTGGACCACCACGAATGGAGTCTAAAGGGTTAGCATGATGGGCTGCAAGGATTTTAGAAGTACGTTCGCTGATACAATCTTCATCCTCAATATCACCAGAATCCAGCCTCATCCATTCATCAAGACTTAATGAGAAGCCCATTAATCCATCCACGTCATCGCCACTATCTTTTATGTCCAACAATTGTAACCCAGCAGCTCCTTCCAAAGCTAGGGACCCACTGATGCTAATCCCCTTGCCCTGAAGAGCCGAAATTTCCCCGATAGACTGTGCAGAGATGTTGGCAGGTGCATCTTCATCTGACATCCCAGACTGTATTCTCAACCCTTCCATTGAAAGTGTTTCAATCTTATCCATAGCTAAAGGAGCAAGATCTTCAAGAGAGACATATTCTGAGCCCATTTCATTGCCTACTATGCCAGAACTAAAGTGATTAGAACTGGGTCGAGCCGACCTCCCCTTAACTTTCTTAGGGCCATGAGTTGTGTCTTCTCCAACCACTGATTCATGCTGCAAAAAATTTTCAGGGGCGGACCCCGGGCGGCCGCCCAGGTTCGCCCGGGCCTGGGTCCGCCCCTGCTCACAGGCCCAGGTAAGCAATGTTTGACAGCTCAAAATATACTAGCATGACCTTGGCGCGAGGGAATCCTGTTGTATATGTGTCAATATCCCGCAAAGAGTGGCATAAGATGCTAAGAGGCTGCAGTGATTACACAAATATAGATAATTCATTATGTAATATGTGGACAAAAAAAGCATGACAAAGTTGTGAAACCAAACAACACACATATTGTTGTCAATGACTTCAGTATGCTATGACCAAGCAGCATCCAACACACAAGAGAATTGACTATCTCAGCAAATATCTTCCAGTGGCTATTTTAAATGGTAGTACTTCAGGCATATTAAATAACTCAAGAAAAAGCATGACTTGCCTTTAAAGTATCTATATTCTTGATCCTGCATAGGAAAACATCATGACACTCTTGTCACCAGGTGGCAAAATGAGAAGTATCTAATGAGCAAATCGTGGAATTTTTCACAGAATAGACAACGGAGTCTACCTTCGCAGACGTTCAATTGCTGAATGGCTTTTCAAATCACAAACCATTGCATACCTATGAACAAAATACAATCATCAAATAAGAAAGGTTAACAAACAAAATAAAATGTTTAGAAACTCAAGCATGGGAATATCAAACTTTCTTGCAGAGAGAACACAGGAAATGAAAGCAGAATCTGACACTTCCATGGCTTTAATTAGATAAAGATCAAGTGAAACAACTCCCTTTGAAAATGTCATAGAACTACAGCAATAGAAAATGTTAAGGGGCCCAGAACAAGCACAAAGTTAGGACTAAAATTGATGCAGTCTCGAGATCACCAAGGCAAACCAAAGAAGAAGGAAGGTGGTGAGAGGGGGAAAATCAACATACACAGTGTCCGTAGGAATGACGCTAACAGCTCCCTGTTTCAAAAATTGACAACTGGCTCCAATTTCCAGCTGTCTACTCCTGATGAATCGGCTTCCACATAAAGCAAGCCATCCTCCTGATGTTTTCAGGCCAATTGAATCACATAAACATGTTTAACACAAAAAAAAATCTCAACACGCTTCACGTTGAACCGACTAAAATCACAAAACGGAAAAAAAAAATGTTTTATCATGTGAAGTAAGCGAATCGACTAAAGGCTCAGGAAAAAAAAAACACACAAAAGTGAATCGACTAAAGTCACACAAAAAGAATCTCAACATGCTTGCCCTTTTTAACTGGATTCTGAGCTGGTTGCGTTTATCAGTGCGTGAAGATGAAATACGGAGAAAATAATTAGGTGTTTATCTTTCGATTTTGCCCTAAAGGTCCAAAACTGAAAGTTTCGAATGAGAACACAGTTTTCGCATCCTTTTTAACGTCATTTTCTCTTGAACCAAACAAGTCATTTGTACGGAAATACAAACGGCCAGAAATCAAGTAAAGCAGGTGCATACTAGGTGTGGGAAGAGATTAGAGTAGCGCAAGAATGTGACCTTGGTGAAGCGAGGAGCAGAGTACTTGAGACGCTTGGGGCTGCGCTTAACGCCCATGGACAAGACTCGGGAGAGCCGTTGAGGTCTCGAGAAGTCGAACGCGACACAGCGGCTTGCAAAAGGAAGGACATGTGGATTCAGTAAGGAGCGCCGGAAAGAGAGAGATAACGCTTCGTCTTGACCGTACAGTTTGGCATGCGAAGCCATTCCGTATGTTCTTTTGCTCCCACTTTCACCTTTGGACCCGCCAGAGTTCTGAGCGAAGAGAAAAAGACAAGGCCCTGACCGGTAATCATCGACTGAGACCAAGAGAAACTTCGAGTGTCATAGAAAACGACGGCGTTCTTATAAACGAACGACAGTCGCATTCCGCAACAGCTATATTAAATTGCATTTTCATAGGTCTTATTTTCTCTCAATTTTGTGGAAAGGATTTTTCCTTTGTTTCATGAATTAGCATAATGCTTAGAAGAAAGAATAATAATTTGCACAAGAGTTAAGGGTGAGTACGGAACCGGATTTCCGGTTCCGGTTTCGGTACTCACCGGAATTGGATTTTCTATTCCGGTTCCATTCCGGAATTTACCGGAATGGAATCGGAATTTTTCTGAAACGGAATCGGAAATTCCGGTTCCATATCTGGGCCTGAAGGCCCATTTTTGACTTAGGCCCAAATTTTTTTTTCAAAGCCCAAAAGCCAAAATTTGGCTTTTTTTTTTCATGTTGGCTATTCAGTTATATCTCACCAAACTAGCTTTGAAACAAGGATTAAACTACCACATTCAAGCTGCAAAATTCCTCCAAGATTGATTTGTGTTGTAAATTTTTAGTGTTGTTAAAATTTTAGGTATTGGGTTTAGTGAAAAAGTGAAGAGAGAGGTAATTTTTTTTATTTTTTGTAGTAAATAGTAATGATTTGATGGGGAGAGAGAGATTATATTGTAATATTTAATTGTGCTAAAATTTTAGAGGGGGTAAAATTTTGGTGCACAAACGCACATGATCATGTAAGGGCATCATATCAATGTTAGTTGGAACTCAGAAGCAGGCATAGAATAATTCTGGTTCCATTTCTGTGCTCTTTTTTTCCTGTTTTTTCCCCTAATACAAAACTTGGACCTCCATATGCTTAACACATGTAAGCATGTCTGCACTTAAGTAATAGGTTTGAACTTCTTCTATGGTTCTGATTGTTTTCTTGAATCGAGGTAATTTTTTCTAATAATAGAGGACGGAACAAAACATCAAGAACAAAACAACTAAGGTTAATAAGATCATCATGCTATTGCTTGAAGAACAAACTTCGACTTGGAGGGAAGCAATGAAGTAATCTGAAGACAAGAACACCCATGCAGAGTGTTTGTAATATGTTGCTATACAAAATGTAGTCATATCATTACTTCTTCTCATGATTACAAAAGCAAGACAGTAGAGCTGCCAGTAAACCGAAGGGCACCATTCATGTATAAGACAAGTGATGCAGGCAATAAAGCTAGAACGGCAATGGGAGACATGTAAAGCAGCAAATTCATCGAGTTTAACTTTTCCCTGTAAGCATAAAACATACCAATAGTCCAATACTGAGTGGACACCAAAGCAAGCAAATTGCATTCTTTAAAATTGCAAAGCATTTGATACATACACACACAGAAGAGGGCTATCAAGTAAAAGCCAATTTCACAACGGTGTTGTAGTGCTAATACTCTTGGACTAAAGAAGAGGGCTGCAACAAGTAAGGAGTTTTATATCCTGACATTAAGATACATAGACTACATAATCCGCTTTTCAAACCTCTTCCTCCCCCTTCCCCCCCCCCCAAAAAAAAGTGCCAACCTCAGTAATCAGATTAAAAAAAAAAAGTGTAATAGCTTGAGTTTGGCAAAGAAAGTAATACTTCCATGTAGATTTCCATCAGATATGCCCTCACCACCAGTAAAAAGGGTGCGAGATAAACATCCTCTTAACCGAGAAGTAGGAAATGCAAGCTCTTGAGATGAATAGGCCAGATAGCCTAAAAATTCGCAGAAAAGCAAACCCCACACAACTAAACACGCCACAAAGTTCCAATATTTCAGAAGACAAACTCACAAAAGAACACAAGGCGTAAAATACAACCATCCAACACTCGGGTGAATAGACAACAACCGATTGGAAAAACAACTATCGCACACCTTAATCATCACGGCCATGTGACCATGTCAAGCTCTAGATATTTGGCTTTGTACATCCGACACTCCAGATTCGGAGCATTCGAACCCATGATGATAGAGAGAAGAAAATAAAAATGAATCGACTCACTAACTCCAGATTCGGAGCATTCGACCCCAGGAACTCGGGATGGAGGTCGTGGTGGGGGTGGGGCTGTCGCCTGTCGCAGCGTCGCTGGCGCCTAGGGCTTGGGAAGGGAAGTTCGAAGTTAGGGCTGAGTGTATTCTTTCTGTGTTCGTTAATTCGAAAATAAAAATGAAGTTGTTCGTGTGAGTGCAGGTCACGTTAACATTTTTTCGGAACCGGAAAATTCAGGCATTTCCGCCAGAATTTCCGGTTCCGAAAAATCTCTAAAATGAGTACCGGTTCCGGTTCCGAAATAGGCCGGAACCGGAACCAGAAATTCCGGTTTCCGCCGGATAAAAAGCTCACCCTTAACAACAGGACGTCGATGCCAAGTACTTCATCTTGATTTAAGCCAAATACTGCTACTTCACCTACCACAAGGTTCAAGTCCCTCCGTTTTACATATCCAACACTTGACCCATTTTCCTGAAAGAACTACATGGCGAAAGCGCCCCCACAAACATCAGAGCTGTATACTATAGTGCATTTAGAAAATCACTGCTCAACCAGCAGAATTCGTTGGAGAAAAAACAATATTTCATATGAAAGAAGTCTCTTCTAACTTATTTATGAGTTGCGCCAGAAAACATCACAAGGGTAAAAATAAATTACAAATGGATGGCAGAACAGAAGGTGATGCTCAATTTTTTACATAAATCAAGCTCAAAACTCCGAATGAAGAAATCAAGGCCATTGAGAAGAATGATACGTGGGAGCTTACAACACTTCCAAAATGGAAAAGAGCAATTGGAGTCAAATGGGTGTACAAGGAGAAGAAGAATGTCAAAGGAGAAGTTGAAAGAAACAAAACTCAATTGATCGCCAAAGGTTACAATCAACGTCCTGGCATTGACTACGAAGAGAAGGAAATGACCCGAGAATTTGAAGCAACAAAGATCTATCTTGATAACAAGTTAGCACTTGCTCTATCTTATCGTGGAGGCGGCGGTGGCACCTGGGATTTTGCAAATCCCACCCATGCAACAATTCCAACGGCAAGAATTATCCATCCAAATATGTCATACGTCAGATCACTGCTCTTCTTCTTCTTTGAAGACATCTGCAACATAGGGGCACGTCTTAAATACGACAGATAAAGAAAAGTTAAATTGATGAATTACAAAACGGAAAAGGGTCCACCCCAATCACCAACTGAACGACCCACAAAATGCTCCTTCCAGACAAACACATAACACACAGGCATTTGGAAGCATCCTTTAAACCAACACTCCTACTAAATGTTCCTTTAAATTATAAGAGAGAGATGGCGTCCTTGTTAAATGAATCATCAAATTAGGTTGGAAACTGGTTTTTACTTCAACAAACACTCCCAAATAAAACCCCACTGTATTGTTTCAATCTTAACTTACGAAGGATAAGTTTAAACACTTTACTTGGAAACAACCTTTGTATGCATAATAATGAAGAAGGCATGCAACTTGGAGGCCAAGTGGATAGGTGAGGCACTATGTAATGCAGCTGATGAACACACTGCGTATATTGGCTACCGAACCACTTTGCCATGAGTGTGTCAATTCATGCGTCTGCATGCATATGCGTGTGGATTGGTATCGTAAAGTACTAAAATGGTGTCTACCTATGTGTAAGAACGAATGGAACACATTAGAGCGTAACAACTGGAATAAAGAATATAATGGCCTCTGACCCATTCGTCTTTCAGCAACAAAGCATCAAGTACTGAAAGATGTCCTCCATTTACAACCCATACACTTAATTAGGTCAACAACCCTACAAATAAAACAGATCTGTTTCATCTACACTCTTATTGTAAGAGAACAAAAGAATAAATTAAGAGAATACGAAACTTTTTGTTCGTTTTGACAACGTAACTAAAACAAGACACCCAAGGATTACATAGAAATAGCAAACATAATAGAAGCTGAACTTTTAGGATCTCACCTTTGAACCTGATGCACTAGAAGGTCCTGGTGCTTCCATTGTTTGTTGAGCTAAACCATGCTTGTGGAGTTCCATGTGCAATCCAGGGGCCTAAAGATGGAATAATTCAAAGTTTCAAGGATGGATTAAAATTTAACATCGCAACAAGTTTCCAGCAGACCAGTCCGATAACCAACTTTCTTAAAATGATAGATTACAAGAAAATACAGCCGCAAGCTACAAATTTTAGCAAACCCATTGACAGTTTTTTTATATATACATACAGCCATATACATAAAAGTACTGAAGGAGTATTAGCTTGAAAAGGAGAAAGGAAAATTCATTTAAGCCTAGCGAGAAATCTGAAAGGGCACAATGGTCACCATCGCATGGTTAAATTTTCTGTCTGGTCAAGCACTCAGAGACATTAAGAAGCCTAAGTTGCTCCTCAAGATTTTGAGACAAGCACAGCATTTAAGATAAAGCTAGATCCTTCCTCTGGCACATAACATTAAACAAGCATCAATGCCATTTCCAAGCACTTCACTTTGTGTAAAGAAGAAAAAAAAAACTCAAGAAAGAACCATAAACAAAAAGACAAAGCTACAGGTACTGATCCACTTCTTCAAGCATCTCATTCCCTCCACTATGCTTGAAAGCTCGCCAAAAGTGCATGAAGGCAAGCCAATTCACAAGATTAGCCAATTAACAGCTCCCTTAACCGGCAGGCACATGATAATTACCTAATTCTCATCCACATGTATAAAAAATAACCTCTTGTGAAACCTCCGGCACAAGAGCTGGAAAGGGTAACTGAAGCCTAAAGCAATGACTCCTATCAAACCAATTTGAAGAAGTCATATTTAAAAAGATTTTGACTTGCAGTAGCTTGTGCTCAAATTTCCATTACTGGATTAAACATAAAGCCTGAGCACATTTCCAAGAATCCTATACAGAAAATTACCTTTGCAGCCACTTCCAAGGACTTGCGATAAAGATCATTCCCGGGATCCTACAAATTGGCAGAACAACCCCATAATTACATCAATACAAAGGTACAGCATTTAGAAACATAACTCATAACCATTTAATTTGGGTGAGCGTCTGCAAAAGAGTACCTCATCAAGAGCTTGTTGAAAGTACAAAGCTGCCTTATCGAAGTACATCTTTGCCTCATCCTGGTCTGGAGTCAAAAACGCATGAGAGGTATGAGAATTTCCTAGGCACCAAAGGGTATCATGCTTCTTGGGATTCACCAACAATGCTTCCTCCAGCTTTGAAACCGCCTCTGTAAACAAAAAACACCAGTACTTGAATAAAAAATCCATCCCTAGAAGTGAAACAAGTATTAAACTGATAGTCATAAAAAAAAAATCAATCAAGACCATTCGAAAATCCTGAGCAGCATTGCATGTAATAGAAGAAATGGCTAGCTTGCAAAAAATCACCACTGAGGATATCAAGTTTCATCCCAAAATCAATTGATAATGAGAAGAGGTGACCCAACAGGTATATGAAGCACAAGATTAAATGATCCATAACCAATGTGGGACTCTAAACTCCCCTCACGTGCAGGCCGAATGAATATGATTCATGCACGTGGACAACAAATAGGGAACACAAACAAGTGGGTCAAACCCAGAAATAGTTGGTTTTGATACTATATCAAGTTTCATCCCAAAATCAATGAGCAATGGGAATAGGTCTTCTTTATCAACAAGCTCTGGCTATTTAGTGAAGTATTTGCAATGAACTCGGACTTGAACATAAAGCCCACAATTTCATTACTACACGCCACGAGCATAACTATAGGTTCTTAAAATACTTAAGTTTAACAGAAGCTACTGTTTGGTAATCTACTAGACTCATTAAACTAAGCACCCTGAATCATCTTCTTCGAATCAGGGAAACGCTGAAACTGAGACAACTCTAGCAGTGCTCCTCCCCATCTTGTCAAGTTCTGCGCATAAACATTAAAATTGTCAATCCCGCACAACAGTGAGCAAGAAATTGAGAAAAAGAAAATATTCACCCGTTAAGAATTGCATTATGCACATTCCACTCATTTTCCTACGAAACCCAGTAAAAACTACAAAAACTTTACCGAAAATATCTCGAAATAAAAGAAAAATAACAGAGATCAAAGAAAGCAATCGCACAAGGGGAGAGATCCAAAAAGGGGTGATTTACGTACATCGGCATCGAGAGGGTTCTTCGTGTAGGTAGCCTCCGCGGTCTGGCGGGCGTGCTCGAAGAAGAGGATCCTATCGAAATCTCCCTCTTGCATATCCATAGCGTAAAGATTCTTTCTTTTACCCTTTTTCGGTGCTTGGGCTCGGGAGAGATGAAGCACTCCTGCAGGCTGCAATAGTATGGTGGGGCGGCTGTTTGAAGTGAACAGAACAGAGAGAAACGACAGAACCCGAAATGGCTGTGGGTTTCGGATCGGTTCTTCGTTAAGCGGTTTTTACAGTCCACTAGTCTTTAATGCAGAGACTAGCAGTAACCAGACTTGGACAGTAAACAGTTAATTTTTGTATATGTCTATAAATTTATAATACTTGTACATGTTCGTTCCTAAAAATATTATAAAAATCATGGAAGTTAATAAATTTTATAAAAATAATATTTAAAATTTTAAAAATCTTATCTGAATATCAATATCTTTTATCGTAATCTCTAACAATATTTCGTACAAACTTCAATACTTATTTTAAACAAATTATAATAAATATTCTCTTTATAAATTTTTACTTAATTATAATAATTTTTTAATTAAATATTTTTTTCTTATAAGTGGTTTACTAAACGAGCATCCCAACCTGCCGCTTATTCATGGAGTCTGGAAAAAAAAAAAAAGTTAAAATGCTCCGTACGTCCTTGGGGTATGACCTTTTTCCCAATTTAGTCTTTAGGGTATGAATTTCCCTTAAAAAATCCCTGGGGTTTAGCCCTATTCCCCGAAGAGTCATGCCGTCAACTAAATGAACGGAAATGCACACGTGGCTGACGGCGCACATGTGGAAACTGACAGCTCGATTACCAACCAATCGCAGTGTGACACGTGTCAGTGAATAAAAAATAAAAGGTTTTTTTAAAAAATTAAAATTTAATAAAAAAGTATTTTTTATTATTTAAAAAAAGAGAGAGAGAGAGGGGAAGGATCCGATCCGATCCTTCCCCGGTGAACCACCGGCCGGTGGGTATTTTGGCCGCCCAGAACTGGGCGGCCAGCGGGGGAGGAGAAATCCTCCCCCACCGGCGCGGCGGGGGGACCTCCCTCAGCCCCGGGCGCGCCCAGACCACCGCCCGGTGGAGGAGGGCTACTCCTCCACCGGGCGGTGGTCTGGGGCGGCTGGGGGACCTCCCCCATCCCACGCCCGGGGTGGGGGGTGGCCTCCTCCCTCCGTCGGCCGATGGAGGTTCACCGGGGAAGGATCGGATCCGATCCTTCCCCTCTCTTTTTTTTTAAATAATAAAAATACTCTTTTTATTAAATTTTATTTTTTTTTAAAAAAAAAATCTTTTATTTTTTATTCACTAACACGTGTCACACTGCGATTGGTTGGTATCAGTTTCCACGTGTGCATTTCCGTCCATTTAGTTGACGGCAGGACTCTTCGGGGAATAGAGCTAAATCCCAGGGGTTTTTTAAGGAAAATTCATATCCTAAGGACTAAATTGAAAAAAAAGGTCATACCCGAGGGACGTACGGAACATTTTAGCCTAAAAAAAAAATGTGAAAGAGGGATGTATGAAACACGCTCTTAGGAGGAAAGTGGGGTACCAACTGGCAACGACCAGCATCCTTCCTAAAGTCGAGGGTGCTCTAAGTGACACCCGTACACTTGCACATGTTGACACGTATGGATTGGGGGTGGTCCTCGACGCTTCCAAAGTTATTTAAATGCATGAGAAATTGAAAAAAAAATGCGGAGATTCTGCGGAATCCAGACCCACTGGCCCAAAAAGCCAATACCGTATGGCCCGCTGGAAGAAGCCCACGACGCTACCAAATGCAACACCCAGGCCCAAGGGGAGGCCCATCTGCTTGGGGTGGTATAATAATTTTGGTCACGACTCTCCCACCTTCCCCAAAACGTGTATTGAAAGCCCTGTGGCCTGTGGATGTCGATCACACACCCACAACCAATCCCTACCGACACTATTAATAAATATCACAAGAAAAGACAAATCCATCTGGATCCGAAAACATTATTAATCTTTGATGGTATAAAAAAGAGTTTCTGCGGCTCTCGGCTCACGGGTAACAAGAGAGGCTCTTTAGGCTGTCAATTTGGGATTGGGATTATACTAGGTGATGTTCGTGGCGTAATAAAAGTTAGGATTTTAGAAAAATTGTAAATATTTATCTTGAATGGTATTTTATAAGTGTTTGTGTAAAGTGAAGAGAAAAATAATTTGATATAAATGTTTAATAAAAAAGTATTGGAGTAATGTGAACAACTATAGAGAGAAAATTTGTGTTAAATAAAAAAGTAAAAAGTTGTTGGAGATTGTGTTGAATATATTGTGTTGGTGTTTGAATTCTTAATATGTTCGGTGATAATTTTGTGAATAAATTTGAATCCTAGAAAAAACTTGAAAACGAACATTACCTGGAACTATAGGGGATTTTTGAGCCCCAAATAATTGAGGCCAATTATTTTGGGTTAATATTAAAAAATTCATTATATAATTTATTATTATTATTATATTTATTAAAAATCTTCTCTCCCTTCACTTTTTCACCAACTCTCATAAAATATCTTTACTTTATAATATTTCACAAACCTCAATACCCAAAATTTTCACACTCAAACATCCCGTACATTGCATCTAGTGGAACACAATGGATATAGGCTATGTTTGTTAAACAAAATTTTACACTTCTAAAATTTTAACACAATAAAAAATTATAATATATTCTCTCTCTCCGTCATATCATTACCTTTTACTATAATAAATATTAAAAATCATCTATCTCTTCACTTTTTCACCCCAACTAATACCCTAAATTTTATCTCACCCAAAGACAATAGACACCTCTTAACTCAATCCGAAAGTGATTTGCCAGCTAATTTTAGACGGACTACGTGATACTGTAGTACCTTATTTGCCCCCGGGATGTTTTTTAAATGGCAATCGTAGTGGCCAAATATAATATAATATAATATACTGATTGAAAATTTGGAAAGACATATTTGCGTTTATTATGGCGGTAACTAATCGTGTTGTTAGTTTTGTAGGTTTTTGTAGGATTTGAAGAATTTTGTGATTTTTTAGGTGATATTAGAGTTGTGTTGGTGTTTATGTAGAAGTTGTTGATGTGTAAAAAAATTAATGATTATGTTTAGAGTTTTTTTTTCGAATTTATTATTTTTTTATTACATTTTTAATATTATATATATATATAAATTAAAAAACAAAAACAAAAAAACAAAAGCACAAAAGGACAAAATTTTGCAACTTAGCTGAATTGCTTCATCCACCGAAAGAACGAAAAGTTGAATTCAAAGTCAGCAAGTGTGGCCTCGCAAGGGACAGCTCCAGAGACATTGCAGCTTTTGCTGCAGACGGCATGCAGATTTTACAGAGAAAGACTAACGTGCCCTTTAATTTATTTATTTCACTATACTTGAGTTTAGGGTAATTTAGTAATTATTTTTAAATATTTTGAGGGCAAATTCGGAAACAAACACGTAGCATCCTCAAATTTTTTTCTACACTTACCGAACATGAATTATCTGAGTATTCGAATCTGGCGTTTTCTCACAAAACAAACATGCCATAATTCTTTATTTTTTAAGAAATGTCATTGTCTCCACTAAGTTCATGGACTAATGAAAATTAAATTTTGATAATCTAATAACTACAAGGATAGATGAAATTGATGATTTACTAAGTTGGATTATTTGAGAAAAGAAAAAAAAATAAGACGGATTTACCATTTTATATGGATATTAAAAATGAGTGTATTAAAATTAGTAAATAAGTAATAAAAATAAAAATAAAAATAAAATTTTAAAATATATTTAATAAAACTAATTTTTATTAAGGTGACGTTAGTTTGAAAGAAATTTGTAAGATTTTGATAAAATTGTGAATATTTATGTGATGTTAATGTACAAAAATTGTTAAAAATAATTAATATTTATAAAAATATTATATTAAAATACATATATTTTATAATATTTGATATATAAATATAAATTATAATACAAATCTTAAAAAAGTCACTCAACCCGAACATGCTTAAATTTTACAAATCAAATCTCATTTTAAACACTTTAAAAAAATAAGGGTGAGTACGGAACCAGAATGGGTAATTCCGGTTCCGATACTCACCGGAATGGAACCGGAATTTTCCGAAAACGGAACCGGAAATTCCGATTCCATATCTGGGCCTGAAGGCCCATTTTCGACATAGGCCCAACTTTTTTTAAAAGCCCAAAGCCAAAATTTGGCTGTTTTTTTTCCTGAACAATGTCTCTTTAATTATTTTTTCCAAAATATATAAATACAATCATGTAAAACTGAAACCTAAAATAGGATACCAGCCACTAAAATACTAAATAGATCATTGTGCTTGTCCAACTGATATCCTCAAGTTCTCCATCTCTACAAAAGAAAAACAAAACAATTATAAGAGAAATACTAAGAGAACCAAATAATCAATTAACAAAGCAAAAAATTTAACAAAATAAAAAGTATACCATATCTAGTTTGTAACTCAATGGATCATCTCCACCATCAATGTCGGCATCATCTTCATCAAGTATAGGAGTAGCATGCAACCAATTTTGTGCACATATGAGGCCCTCCACGGTACAAGGCGCCAAAGAAGAGCGAAAAACATCCAACACTCTGCCGGAAGTGCTAAAAGCGGACTCAGATGGCACGGTAGTAATTGGGATAGCTAACACATCCTTTGCAATGCGAGAAAGAACTTGAAACTTTTGAGAATTCACCTTCCACCACAACAAAATATCAAAACGCGTCACCCTTGGTTCCACATCTTCAATCAAGTATCTCTCCACCTCAGACTTACTATCTAGCAAGTTTTGTTGCTGTCGATAAGTAGGAAGACCTCCCCATAAATGCTGATCAATATTCATCAATTCATCCATATTTGCAGAACTGTAACTTCCACTTGGCTGCTCTGATTGGGCTATGAAACCTCCACTATACTCCTCAAACATATTTTCTAGAGTACCTCGCACCATAGCAGTGAAATCTATGCTCTTATCCTTCCCAAAATTGTTGATAGCCCAATACTCTAAAGTGATGAGTTTAAAGCGAGGATCTAATACCGCAGCTACAAATAAAAGTCTATTAACCTTCCTCAAATCCTCCCAATACTTATCATACTTACTTTGCATCTTTTTAGCCATGTCACGAAGTGAGATATCAGAACAATTAACAAAGGTCTCCAAATGAAACTTAATTCTTGCTAACTCCTCAAAAAATGCATTTGAAGTTACATATGAAGATCCTGATATGCGTAGGGTGACCTCATAGAACACTTTCAAAAACTTCACAAACAGTTTAATGTGCTCCCAATCCTCAAATACTGGTGACCCCAATCCCTTCCTCCCATGACTATCTTCATTCAAATACATCACTAAGTTCTCTTCTCCATCCAACATATCCTCAAAAACCTCCCGAAATTTTTCAGCCCTTTCTAACATTATATAAGTGGAGTTCCATCGAGTTGATACGTCCATTTGCAAGAAATTGCTATCAGACAACAATCTATTTGCAGCGGCCATCTTGAACCCAGCAAGCCTTTGAGGACTAGATTTCACAAATTTCACAATATTCCGTATCTTTGCAACGGAAACATCCAACTCCTTCAAACCCTCCTGAACTATAAGATTCAAAATATGCGCAACACATCGCATATGAATGAAATCATGCTTACACACAACATTTGACCCACCTCCTAATTGTTTTCTTTTCACTTGCTCAATTGCAACATCATTGTTGGTTGCATTATCAACCGTGATTGTGGGAATTTTGTCAATCCCCCAAATATTCATACATCTTTCTATCTCTTTCCCAATACTAGCCCCCTTATGATCAATTATACGGCGAAAATAAATAATCATCTTCTGTAAACACCACCTCCTATCAATAAAGTGGGCTGTCACGCACATATAGTTCACATTTTGAACTGAAGTCCACGTATCAGTGGTAAAAAAAAACTCTAGGACTTTCTATGGCAATCGCCTCTTTCAGCTTAGTCCTTTATTCTATATACAACTCCATACAATCCTTCATGATCGTAAATATACTGGGCATCTTAAAGCGGGGCTCAAGTCTCTCCACCAATTTTCTAAACCCTAACCTCTGCACAGTCCTAAAAGGCATCTCATCCATTATCAAATATTCAGCAATCCACCTCCTCACCTCCTTTTCACTATAACTATCCAACTTCAAAACACCCTTATCACTCCCTGTTGCTTTCGAAGCATCCAATGTCAACCTAGATTGAGTCTTGTCTAATTGGCCTTGTTGCTTCTTATATGGCAAACACCGTGTCAAATGAGCCCTCATACCCGAAGTCCCATGGCGTTCAGGGTGGCACCCAACCTTGGCCTTACAATGATGACATTTGGCTTCAGGGTGTTCAGGTTTGACAACTGACAAAATTTTAGTGAAGTGATCCCACACAAAACTCTTGCGAGTATTCTTTCTCTTTTTACATGGTTGTTCTTCTGACTGATTGGTAATATCCTCATCACCACCGGATGGAGGACTACTAACTGACTCATCAGGTATTGGACCACCACCACTAGGGCAAGACCCTACATTTGTAGTATGTGTAATACTAATCTCATCCATCTGACATTAAAAATATTTGATTTTCAATTCATTTGAATAACAAAAAATAAATGTAAAATGACTCAATCTATCTAAATAAACTCTAAACAGCTATGTTCACAACCTAAAAGATCTAAGCATAAACAACAAACATGTTTACGGTCAATTATCAAACATTATCTGACCCCAGATTGCTTTGGACAAGTTTCATTCTACCCGCAGTTCGGCGATTTAAGGCCACTTAGCTGGTATCCACTTGTTAATGGTCTAAAATAAGTTATTTTATGTAATCACTAAAACCAACCATCAGATTCACAAATTGGCCTTAGATATAATTGAACATCTCTACACAAGCTTATTGGTTAATCTTTACATTGTAGGTGTATTTGAAATGCTTGATGGTGTCGAGGGAAGCCATTTTCAGTCTAAGTGTTGATAGTGTCGACACATAAGACCATGGTGTCGACACATTGGTCACACACCAGAAGGCATGTCCCAGGCCAAGATGATGGTGTCGACACATTGGACAAAGGTGTCGACACATTGTACACTCACCAGAAAGCAAGCTTCCAGGCCAAATTAATGGTGTCGACACATAGACCAAAGGTGTCGACACATTGCACTATCAACAGAAAGCAGGTTTCCAGGCCAAGCTGATGGTGTCGACACCTTTGGTCTATGTGTCAACACCATTAATTTGGCCTGGAAGCTTGCTTTCTGGTGAGTGTACAATGTGTCGACACCTTTGTCCAATGTGTCGACACCATCATCTTGGCCTGTATCGTTAAAATGCTCATGAGCAATCAAACAATTATTCTCTTCACAAACTTCACAAATTATTCTCATGAGCAATCAAACAATCAGCAAACAATCAACAATCTATATAAAGTAACTCATATTATTCAAACCCAGCATACCTTGGTGAGACTTGAGAGTGAGATTTGGTGCCCAAATACTCAATACCGAATCTGCCAAAAATCACAAAATTAAATTAACAAACCCTAAAATAAATTAAAGACTAAATATAACATTTACAAAACTAAAAATAACAAACCCTTGGTGAGAGAGAGTTAGTGAGAGGTTCGGCCACCAAAACCTTAAACCCAACAGATGTCGGCAGAGGGCTGAGATCTGTGAGAGATCTGTGAGAGAGATTTCGGGAGAGGGTTGAGAGATCTGTGAGAGAGAGAGAGAGATGTCGGCAGAGGGCTGAGAGTGAGAGATCTGTGAGAGAGAGGGTTGTCGCTGTTGCTGGCGGCGGTCGGCAGAGGTGAGAGTTCAGAGGACTGAGAGATAAGTGATAAGTCTAGGTCGAATGAGATTATGAGTGAACTGTGAGTGTGAGGCTGGCTGTGAGCAAGGGTCGGCAGAGGTGAGGTGAGAGTTCGTGTGGCCTGGGTCGTTTTGACCCAGGTCACGCGTATTTGTTTTTTTTTAACCACACCATTTGAGCCCTGCATTTGTTTTTTTAAAAAAAATTTCGGAATCGGAAAATTTCGGATTTCCGCCGGAAATTCCGGTTCCGGTTCCGAAAATTCCCTAAAAAGTGTTCCGGTTCCGGTTCCGGTATAGGCCGGAACCGGTACCAGAATTCCGGTACCGAAATTTCTGGCGGTAACCGGATTAATTGATCACCCTTAAAAAAAAAATCTCATTTTAAACAAAGATAAAGCACCGGTGGCAGAGAACTTAAAATTGAAAATTTGAAATGGCAAGCAGCGTAATTATGCAAACCAGACGCGGCATTTTCGAGACACGATGAAGTAAAGAAACAATAAAATATGTCACCTGATCCCTATTCCCTTCTCCATTCTCTGTCGTGTCCTCCGGGTTTCACAGCCAATAGATAAAGGTGCGCGCGCTCTCTCTCTCTCTCTCTCTTCTCCCTTTGGATCCCCAAATCTAGGGCCCTGAGGAATCTCTCCTGGTTAAATCGCCGAATCAAGGTCTTTGATTATCACTTGAAACACTAAATTTGGAAGATTTCATTTGCTTACTGCACCTGTTAGTGGGTAATTTTACTTTTCAATGTCGCATTTCCTTGCATGTCTTGGATCTTTGTTAGGTGGAACTTCTGTTTGCGTCATGTGCAGTTTTTTCAGTTGATTAGCTCGATTAAGTCTGGATTTGTGGTAAATTTGGTCATTTCTTTGTGGGAGACTGAGGGTTTTGAAGTTTTTTTTCCCTGAGTATTAAGTGTGAATTTAGAGTTTCTTGTTTTCATGGTGAGAAAATGGGACAAGAGAGAAGATAAAGTAAAATCTGGAGTTGGTTTTTTGTTATTCTCATTTTTGGAGTAATGTGGTTCTGAATTTTCGCCATCTTTCGTTTTGTGTTGAGCGCTAATTTTGGTTAAGGTTTCAGAATTTATCTTCCCCGCTTTAATGCGTAGCCTTTACTTAGTAGAGTGCCTTTGAAAGAGGTTCAAAAAAGGTTTTTATGTATCAGTTATCTGAATTGTTGTCCATTAGGAAGAAAGGGATGACGTTGAAACAATCGTGCGGCTCAAAAGCTTCATGGGTTCCCTTGTAATATTTTGTGAAAGCCTGTTTAAATGTGAAACCGTATGCAGCTTTTGGATTTTTTCTGCTCTCAGTCATGGCAGCTTGAAAGAAAAAATGTTATCTTTAACGAGGATGCGATTTGTTGTGTAGTTTTTGGTATCTGTATTTGTTAAAGAATACACTCTCATAATGATATTCATGATTGTCATGGAAAATCCACTCGAGGAATTCTCTCCTCCATTCAATTGATGTTTTGTGAGCTGAACTTAATAAAATTAGTGTTTGGTATAGTCATGCTTTGTCTTTTGTTACTCTCTTTCTTCAATTTATTGGTGGAGAAATGTTCCATTCTCTTTCTTACTTGTTTGGACGTTTGTCATCTCTATTGTATTGGATCAATCTGAGGATTGATACTTTGTGTTAACAGAATTAGGTTTTGCGAAGACGGAGAGCATGGAGAGCTTTTGGCAATTGGGTGACGAGCTGCGAGGACAGTCAAAAACCTCAGAGGATCACAAATGGTCAATGGTTGCGTCCAAGTTGGCTGAGCAGACCAGGTCCAAGAGCGAGCGCGTGAATAACCTTGATCTGTCCAAGGGCCTGGCTGAAATAAGGACAAGGGAGAAATTTGGGTTCCAGGAAGATAACAAATTTGAAAGCCTCAATTTCAACATGTTGAACTTGGACTCTAAATTAACTGAAAATGCAACCAAAAGTTCCTTAAGGAACGGTATTTTCAATATGAATGCAGTGTACCAGAAAAACAACTCAAACCTTGTGGGAAACATGATGAGCATCAAGTATGGCAATAACCACAGCAATAAAGTTTCTAATGAGAATGGTAGCAACAACAGCCCCACCGAAAATGCCAACACCAACAATACTGTTGACAAAAGGTTTAAGACCTTGCCAGCGACAGAGACACTCCCACGGAATGAGGTGTTGGGAGGATACATCTTTGTGTGTAATAATGACACAATGCAGGAAGACTTAAAGCGACAGCTATTTGGTAATCTTCTCTTTCTTCTTTTCCTTCATGATGTAGGTTACCTTGGTATGGATAGTTCTGACATGTATCATATAATCAGCACTTAACATTGGTATGATGTAGGTTACCTTGCATATTTCATATAACGCTTCTTGACTAAAAATTGGCTCGTATGTTTAAACCAGTTCTTGAAGAGGGAGTTTGTCATAATAATCAGCACTTAACAGTTGAAAACTAAATAGAGTTTGTAATTATAATCAGCACTGAATGTTCAAAAGAACGTGATACCTTAGAAGGAAGTGTCACTTGTTTCTAATCAATATGATTGCTCCTACTCATGAAGCTAAGAATTTATTTTGTTTTATCGAGGATGCCAGCTAAATGATTCTTGTGTACATTCTCATAGGTTTACCTCCAAGATATCGGGATTCTGTGCGGGCAATTACTCCGGGCTTACCTCTCTTTCTCTATAATTATACAACTCACCAATTGCATGGAATCTTTGAGGTTTGTTCCCCTTTTTTCGTATTTATCCTATTCATTTCCTTCACAATGCTTTTTGTGTATAGAGAGTATCTCATTTAGACTATCATGTCACGTGAGCTAAAGTTCTTTCGTTAGAGGGGGTGTGTGGTGGATTACTTTTGGCTTAACTTTGAGATTGGTTTCTTGTTTTCTTAATATTAATTTTGTACAGGCAACAACTTTCGGGGGATCTAACATTGATCCAACTGCTTGGGAAGATAAAAAGTGTAAAGGCGAGTCAAGGTTTCCTGCTCAGGTAGAATTTTGAGCGATGAATTAAGAGACTTGTTCCTTTGGTGTATGTGGCAGATACCTAATTTTCTCTTACACCGTCTTTTTCCCATTTTGAAGGTAAGAATCTGTGTTAGGAACCTCTGCAAGCCTTTAGAAGAAGATGCCTTTAGGCCAGTCTTGCATCACTATGATGGTCCTAAATTTCGTCTTGAGCTCTCCGTTCCAGAGGTATATTGAACATCCCTTGTTCTCAATCTTCTCCTTCCCCACTGTCTTTATCACTTTCATGTGATTCTGATATCAATAATATTGCACCATGCCATTATCCAATCCTCTTGCTTTATTGAGGTTATAATACGGTGGGTGATCTTTGAGACGGGTTGCCTGATAGGTTGAGACACTGATGGTCACTTATTCATTCGGTTCTTTGCAGACCCTGGATCTCATGGACCTCTGCGAACAAGCAGGGTCAGCAGCATAAGCGAGATGTGGGCAGAATTGTGCAATGTAGCAGATTTTGTGGTGGACTTCAGCTGTGTGCTTTTCTCAGATTTTCCGTAGAGCGTAAGCTTGGGGGGTTAAGTCTGGTTGGGCGGATGTTCTTGCAAAAAAGTAGGGTAACCGTGTGTGAGCCAGCTGAATAAAAAATCTTGTATCTCTTTAGGATACTTCTTGAGTTGCTGCATAACTCTGAGAGCATTATAGTGTGATGAACAGGGTTGTACGATGTAAAAGCGAACAACTCCAGTTTGCAATGTTTAATGTCCTCTAAAATATGAAGGGCTTGATGTGTTTCTCAGTTGTGTTTGTAATCAGAGTTCCCAGATATTATCTTCTGTTTCCTACGACGAGGGGTCCGGTTGAAAATGGAGAGCGTTCTGTATCATGAAGTGACTACAAGTATTTAAAAGCTTCCTAGTTCGGCAGCATCCCTTAATATTAATGTAGCTTGGCCCCTTAATTTGCCAAATATAAGAGCTATGGCGTCGTCCTTTTCTAGAAGCGACTAGGGACATATCCCCTTGTTTCGCTTTCTTAAAAGAACAAATCACTGAACGATTGAACATTGGACAGTTGTAGTGTTCCTATTCCAAGTCTCCATTTCTGGGAATGAATGTAATAGTACAGAGCAGAAAACAAACAAAGATCTAACCAGCTGACCCATCATAATAGCTATTACACTGAAACTTTTCTAGAGCATTGGGCAACAGGCAGCCTATTCCAGTTAGTTATAACTCTACCCAAGAAACCCATGGTATCTGCCTCCTGAACAAACACTTCTGCAGAGCATTTCTGCAACTTTCATAAACATCAGACCAACAAACCAGGTTGGCGTATCAAAGAGATGCTGACACGAGGAACGTATGAATTCTTTGCAACAGTTCAGCCTTTACAGAATCGGGAATGGAAGCTGCAAGGACAAGTATTAACAAGTCATGAACTTGTTTGAGATCTATCAGGTTGTACGGAATTGACAAACAATTAACAGATATAAGGGCATAACAACAGAAAATCAAATCTAGGCGGTCATGTAAATTTAGGTCATTGAGTATATAATGGCCAGGCAATTGACTGGGCTCTGTACGACTGTCTGGTATAAATATTAGATCAATGCTTATAAAGAGATAAAAAAAAAAGAATTATGTTCTTGAGTTAAGCTTGTCTTATTGTGAAACGATTCATGAGCATAGGGATAATGTCATTGAAACAATGGTTTGCAAAATAATGGGGAGCACGGCCATTTCCTGGATTAGGAACCATCATTGATAGTGAACAAATCAATACGCAAAAAATATTGCAAGCATTATTAGGTGATGCAAAGAACAATTTAAACATACAAAATTCAGTAACTACTACTGTAATTATCTAATAACATTCAATGGCAGGAGTTCTTTTTCCTTTCATTTTCTGTTTGGTAAGTTGTACTCACACTCATTTGGTTTTGAAAAGACACCCTCATTCTCCATCCCAATCTTACAAGGGAGGAAATGCCATCTGAGCCCAGCTTTTGATCTAAAACACTCCACATGGAACCTATTCATCCAGCTATATCCATATTATTAGAACCTCTTGAATGCCTCTCAACAGTCGCCCTGCTTTATGCAAATATCTTACATGTGCTATATGTCTGTTAAATTTATCTATAAAAGATTCTGCAGACTACAAGGACAGACACAGAGAGAGAGAGAAAAACACATGCAAGTTTCTGATACGAATGAACAAATTGCAAAACCTAGAACTATATGCCCAAGATCTAACAAAAACATGGTCCAAGCAGTGATGCAGTTGCTTCCATATGGCCAATTACTGTTTAAAAGGAAAACCATAGGGAAGAGAAACGAAAATCCTCACCTCTGCCCTTTGGAGTAATTACACGGACAAGTTCATCCACAGTAACAGTGTTTCTTCCTTTCTTCTTTACAAATGCCCTGAGATCAAAATGAAGAATTAAATGGATTCCCATATATTATTAAGGAGTTGCCAGACAGGGTAAAGATAAGTTAACTTATGAGCGTAGTCAAACGATCAAGGTTATTGTCTGAGAAATAGAACCATCACCAAGTCGAAAGACAGCATTCTCAACATAGTATGGAGTCTTGCTTAAGAGGAATCTTAATTTACCGATCCCATCCAGCACTTGGAGAAACAGAAATAAGAAACTAGTAAAAAGCATCTATTTGAAGTATTATAAACAATAATATTAGCTCAAGAAAATAAAAACAATAATATTAAACAAAGAGCTTGTCGCGGGATCAGAGTAGAGGCAAAAACCTGCAAAAAGCTTTCATTTCATCCTTCCAACCACACTCTATTAGCCTTTCCCTCAGAAGCTTCATAAATAGCTCTCTCTCCGCTCTCAAGCAACTGTAGCATGGAGTTTGGCAAATAAGCGATGAAGAAAAAAGCAAAAAATTAATTATTTCCAATGAAACACGTTAATATTTCAAATTCCGAGGTTGAAAATTATGGGAATGCTGTTAATTATTCGACAATATAAACAGTACGAAAAATTATAAAAAAAATAAACTTTTAACGAACATACCTTGATGTTGATAATTTCTTTAAGCGTTGGCTCTTTTCCTTCACTTTCTGCTACATCTGGAGTAGGCGAACGATTCACCGATGTCCTCTTTTGTTATTTGAGCACAAAACAGAAATACAGTCAACTGAACAAAGAACGATGAAACTAGTTCCCTAAAAGACAAAGCCTTAGCTATGATTGGAGAGCTTACTACATGTTTTACGCTACCGGAAAAGGGAATAATCAGCAAGTATTGATGAAGCAATGTGGGAACACTGGATAGGTCTCGTCTGAGATGAAAGAAAGAGCAGGAGGATAGGTCAGTCAATTAGGGATATTCCAGAAACGGCGTCGTCTGCAACTTCCCAAGGCATTTCTACCTAATTTTTCTTTTACTTAAATTACCAAGTATAATTATTATTATTTCATTTGATGCTTCATGCCTTCATATTCCATTGACGCAAAATATAATATGTTGGAAAATATATTAAACTTGTAATAAAGCTCCGAAGAACAAAGAAAATAAAAGGAAAATAATAAAACTAAATCGACAAAGACTTTCAAGTGTTTCACTAAGCTAAAATGTTCTAAAATCAATTTATGCAAGATCGTATTATAGTCGTAAGAACTCTATTTATTTCTCGATTTAACGTTTAAATATACAAAGAGAAAGAAACAGTGGCGGAGCCAAGGGGGGTCAAGCCGGGGCAGCTGCCCCCCCTTGGTTCATATATATATATATATATATATATATATATATATATATTTTATATGTATTTTCCTATCTATTTTATATATATAGTTTAATGTGTTGTGGTTTATAAGTCAAGTCTTTCAACATTATGGCTTTTTATTGTTTCTGTTCATTATATCTATTTTACTATAAAAATATATTCAATACACATATTTTCTACTTATAGAGTGCTAAAATCTGGCAATATAATTCCATTGTTTTTGGGGAAAATTTATTTAGATTAGTTTGAAGAGTTGTTCAGCGGTAGAGTAGGTAGGAGAATTACATGTTGATTACTTGTCTCAAATTTCTCACATCCCATGCGTAAGAGAGAGGGAGAGAGGAGATATGGAGTTTATAAATCTTTGTTCATTTATATTTTGATTACTTAGGGTGGGTTTGTGTGGTAAAATTTTTGGTATTGGGTTTAGTGTTGGTATTGGGTTTAGTGAAAAAGTGAAGAGAGAGGTAATATTTTATAGTTTTTGTAATATTTTATATTTTTTGATGGAAGAGAGAGAGATTATATTGGAGTATTTTATTAGGAGAGAGATAAAATTTTGGGTAAATTTTTAGTGACAAACGCAGCCTTAATATGCTGAACATAATAGTAACCTAGTAGACATATAAATGTTGTATGTTTGAAGAGATTAGAACGTTGGTGTTTAAAGTTTTATTGTTTTTAATTTTGATTAGTGAATTGAATTGGTTGATGAATTTTCATTTTGTTTTGTTTAGATTATGGATAAGTTTTGGATAAAAAAAGTCAGCCAATGTGGAATCGCTTAGTACTCCTACTTTTGATGGGAATATTAGTTCGAAAAGACCTTGTATTTTGTTTAGTCTGGATTATATTATTGCTGACTCAAGGTTACGTAAACTCATTGAAGAATATGATGTTGGGATTGGAGATTAAATTCGTAAGGAGTATTTGATCAAAATTCCTTGTCAATCACTTGGCTTGTTGGTCATGATTTTCCTAAGAAGCAAAATGGGAAAACAATGAGGGGATTTAGAGAGTTATGGTTCAAAACCAATAAGCAATATGAGAAAATAATGAGGAGTTTTAGAGAGCTATGATTCAAAAATTATGAGTAAGAATATTTTTTAAGGAGTTACAGTAGTGTATTTCAATATTTTTAAGGTTTTTATTCATTAGTTTTCGTTATTTTAACTCTAAAATGCCTTTTGCATTAAGTAAGAAAAAAATTTGTCATTTCGCTTTAGGAGTTTGCCCCCCCTCAACTTGAGTCCTGGTTCCGCCACTGGAAAGAAAGAGAGAGAGAGAGAGAGAAAAAATCAATATAGTAGTCAACAGAAAACGAACTGGTGCCAGACCGTTGCCATGAGAAGGCTGTGGCCACAAAGGTCCATACGCTTCAGTACAAACGACGCACACTAACTCTGAGTGCACTACGCCTGCTACAGGATTTCAAACGCTTACTTACGCCTCTCTCTCTCTCTCTCTGACTTCTGGCTTCGATGGCCTCCGTACCTCTCTATTCTCTCTGTTTCTCCCAATTCCGAGAACCCAAGTCCCGCAGTTTCAGCTTCGTCGCCTCCGATAACCTGAGGTTCGGTTCGTCACCGCTTGGATTCGGAAATTCGAGGAAGAATCCTAGGATTAGGGGCTCTGTTGGTAGAGCCGCCTCGGTTGTCTTCCGCGACCTCGATGCCGATGATTTCCGACACCCTCTTGACAAACAGGTGCGACTGAGTCCAGATGTCTGTCAATTGATTTTGTTTGTTTCTCGATAAACTTTGTTCTCATCGGAACCAGTGTGAGTTCTAAGCTAGCAAACAGCGGATTTGAGTTTGTTTTGGCTTATTAAGAATTGTATTTGATATTTCAGAACACGCTGCTACTGAGGGCGATTCCAGGCTTGAATGAACTCGGAAAAATTCTTCTAGGTAATAAGCAATGTTTAGATACCTTCATTAGCGGATTTTCATTCCTTAGTAAGCGAGAAGTCTGTTATTCAGGATATTATGCATCAAAGAAAATATGCAGTATGAATTAGAAGATCTTGTCTTATCTGCTGTCGGATACGAAGGCATCTTGGACTAGAAACATCATCAATTTTGATTACAGATGCTGGTGACGTTATATTCTGTTGTTCCTGTTGCAGGAACTGTTGCTGAGCAGGTCATGGTTCTGGAGAATATAGGGACATCAATTCTTGTTTCCGAAAACCAGGTATCTCTCATCTTCTGGAAATCTTGTAACTTACATTGCTTCTATTAGTTTGTAGGTGTGCAACTTCATTCTGTTTAAACAGATTTTAACCCGTTAATGAAAGTCCATTATGTGAATGTGAAATTGCTTTCTTGTCATTAACTTATCTAATGGGTTCCAGTAATGTTCCCTTTGTATCAGCTTTCTGATCTTCATAAACTAATGGTTGAGGCTGCTCAAATATTGAACATCGAAGCTCCTGATTTGTATGTCCGACAAAGTCCCGTGCCAAATGCATATACTTTAGCAATAAGTGGTAAAAAGCCATTTGTTGTTGTTCATACCAGCCTTGTGGAGCTTCTGACGAAGGGGGAACTGCAGGTCTTCAAATTCATCTCCTGGTTTTGAACATATGTGTTATTCTTTTCATTTTCTATTTTTTACTGCACGTTCACAATCCTCCCCTTCTTTAGCATTCTTGTTTATTGCTTAAAATCTCTGACACCAAGGTGTATAGTTAAGGTGCTTTTCGGCTGCTGCCAGTCCATTTATCTCATTAACTACCTATTAGATTATAGTGAATGTGCCATTTTTGCTGATAAGCAGTTAATCACTTCCTGCCATTCTACTGCTCTATAGGCTGTTTTGGCTCATGAGTTGGGTCACCTGAAATGCGACCATGGTGTATGGCTTACGTATGCAAATATTCTTACCCTTGGGGCTTACACTGTACCTGGTAGGTGCTTTGGTGGCTTATGTTTGTTCAGGCAAATAAATACCAGTATTATACATGTTGTCTCTTGATGGTCAACTCGGAAAAGGGTCAAGAGCCTGAGCCCTCTAAGTGATGGGATTTCAGTGCGAGATCTTTCTGGTTCTGAGGTGCACTGTTTCGGCAGACTGCAAGTAGAGATATCAAATTTGGTAGTCTGATTCTGAGGAAAATTATTTGTTACACTGTGGGCTTGTGTGTGTATGTGCTTGAAATGCATGCAGTGGGAGAGCAACCGGACATGTTAAGGAGGGGTGTCTTTAGCTGAATATCATAGATTGAATGGATCCAAGTATTTGTAGGAGGGAATAATTTTTATAGTCTGGGTTGTTTTCCAGTTAGTTTCCATCACATGAGAGGTGCAAATCTAGGGCACATTTTAACCATATTCATCTCTAGAAATCCTGCTAGTGGCTAAGCGAGATGATGATAGCTTGCTGTGGCTAAAGATAGTTGGTTGCTATATTAAATTATCAATATGTATTACCTAGTTTTACTGTCGATGACTTGTACAGGTATTGGTGGGTTAATAGCTCAGAGTTTAGAAGAACAGTTGTTCCGCTGGCTCCGAGCAGCAGAGTTGACTTGTGATCGTGCAGCCCTTCTTGTTGCTCAAGACCCTAAGGTAGAAATAATTGAAAACTTGGACCTAAGCATTTTTGTATGAGATTATATGATGGGTATTAGTTTGGTTGACCATCTGATTTCCATCTGACGCTCCTACAAGAGGTGGTTATCTCTGTTCTCATGAAATTAACTGGGGGATGCCCATCCATGGCTGATCAATTGAATGTGGATGCATTCTTGGAACAAGCTCGCTCTTATGACAGAGCTTCTTCAAGCCCAGTAGGGTGGTATATTCGGTAAGCAGCCACTTATCTAGACAAACATCAATTTGCCTTCCTCTTTTATGCCTAATCTACTTATGCTGTCCAGAAATGCTCAGACAAGGCAACTTTCACATCCTCTGCCTGTCCTACGTGCTCGTGAGATAGATGAATGGTCAAGAAGTCAAGATTACGGATCCCTTTTGAAACGCGCCACACTGGTCAATTCTGGACAGAAAGTGTAGCATGCCAGAGGGCAGTGTGAAATCCAAAACAGTGATATGGTTTGTTTCAAGTGTAATTTGCATTTTCTGTTTCAGAGCCTTCCACTAACAGAAGTGTCCTCATGTGTGAAAAATTCGCAGTACCGACCCCATATGTATGGGTTATACTGCAATTTTAGTACTGCATAGTTATCTGCATGACATTGGCTAGTGACTTTTGATTTCGTTGCAGGCTAGGGTGGTGGTTAGAGACTTTTGGCATCGTCTATTGCTTACACACCCTAACCCAGGTTATCATTTCTTACATAAAAGTTCACACACCCTAACCCCATGCATTTATGTGGACCTCATAGATTGCTTTCTTCTTTTATGTACTTGCATGGTGCTTGTGCAGGTTTCCTTCCTATATTCTTCCTGACTTGTCTCCTCTTTCTCATGTTCCAGAGCATTAGTTCAATGGAAAATAGGAAGAAGGGATTTGTTCCTGAAAAAATTTGCTAATCAAATTGCTGCAAATTTACAAATGGAAGTATACTGTGTTGCTTTGGTGGTCAACCTTGTGTAACTATAAAAGATGTTGGTTTTGGAAGGCATTGTTGTATACCATACCGTCTTTGTAATTTCAGATACTCATACATTTCAGATATTAGAGATAGAACTTTTGTTTGAATGTGCTTCTTTCAAGTGCCATGTCTAATTCAAGCATTCAAACGACAAAGAAGATTTTTGTGTGTCATGTATTATTACTACAGAGCCATCCTCATCTAGTTGATGGTTATTTGGTGTTTTTACACCCAGTCTGAGGATTTTCAGCATACTAATACTTATATGCATGGCAAGAGAGATTCCAAGATTCAAAAGAACAACAAAAACATGAATTGCAGTATCCAAACGTACTTCAAATATCTAAAAACACATATATGTTTTGCGTCAACTCATGAATTAAAACCTTGCATGTGTGTAATTCGAATTTGGTGTCTTTGCATCTTAAACAGGTGCTTGATATGATCGCTAGTGGGCAAGTAGAATAGCAATCAGCATACACAACGAAATCAGCACCTTCAATTGCATTTCTAGTTTCAGCCCATACGAACTACGCAAAACCACATCATCAATCACAGGACCACAGAATACACCATCTTTTGTCTGGCTGGTTGTATAGCTCTGAAATCTGATTACAGTTGGACCAGGTCCAACCTTGAATGTCAAAGAAAAATTCTTGGCTGAGCCGGTCCCATTGCTCGCCAACGAGAAATTGTGGGCAGTGGATCCTGCTTGAGCCTCTACTAAGAAATCACCCTCGCAAGCGTCATTAGCATCTCCCAATGTGAACTGCAAGATATACGCAGAGCCTTCTTTAAGTGTTGTTGCTGTTTTTATGCCACCTGAAGCTCCTGAGACAATCTCTACTGCAGCGTTGCCTTGTGGGACAAAGAAGTGTTTGGAGTCTATGTATTTCACAGTTCCTAGGACAGACCAATGAAGTAATGGCGAGTAAAACGGACTTGGATACTCATCAAGCAGAAGTCCCTCAGTAGAGTTACTCGGGAAAGCAGGGCCGGCCTCAAAATCTCCGTTTGGCAATAGGTTATCTGTGTTCAAACGAAAATTGCAGACTTTCAAGGTTGTGCAAATGCAACTTTATGCTGTTGAGAATTATCCACAAAAACCAAAAAAAGAACAGAGAAAGAAACGATCTGAATGATGTGCTTTATTTAACAGCCTAAGAGCACTGGTGCATATAATTATCATAATCGAGCTCAAGGCGAAGGGAAGTTCGGAAAAGCCTAGCAGTCTGCAGACCTCGTCATCTTCCTTACCCCCTCTTGAGTAGTAGCTAGCAAAGCAGAGTGAGTTAGGATAATTTATAATCCTGCCTTATTGCTACCATGATTCGAAACCCATTTATCCACTTTTTCTAGATTGAAATTCTAAATACAATATATGGGTATTTCAATTTTTTATGCCGGATCGGGATTATGAATGTGCTTACCGTTGGCTTTAGGAGAAGAGTTCCAATTGTCTGAAGTTGAAGCGTGTCGATCACAGGCCAACATGTGGAGTTGGGATCCGATTCCGCTGTTTGGCTTTGAAACACAAGATCAACAGGCTCTCCGTCACCCCAACTTCCCAAGTAGTGACCATAACGCTGCCATGTTTTCATCCGAAAATGTTGCTTCACAGAAAAGGCAGTACTACTATCTGGCGCTGATATTGCTAAACTAGCATTGGCTGTACAATTCACGGGACCGCCCAGGGCGAGAGTGAAGGTAAGCAAGTAAGTCACGATATCGCCATTAGCAGTGAATGTCTGGTTGATTTTGCCATCTTGGCCCAACTGAATGGCATGTCCATTCTCTGGCAGTGATATGTTTTGACTTGCTTTTACGTAGAGTACTGTGCCGTCAAATGTCCATCCCGGAATGGTGTTAGTTTCTTTCAACAAGACTAAGGAAGTGGAATTTGCCGACAAGTTTGTGGGTGGAGATTCAAAATCTGGATTCTGCAGAAGATCTATAAATGAAGAACATACACGCATCAAAACATAATACACAAGAAAAATGAGAGTTCTCTTTCCTATTGTTAATAACATTCCGAGCTTTTTTTACCAAAGTGAAACTTCAAGTGCTTTGGGGATGATTGATATTACCTGCGGATGCCACTCCCACGAGGAAAAGAGAGAGTAAAATGATATCCCGCTGCATTTTCTTTGGTACAGAAACATCAAAGAAGAGAACACACGAACACCAGAACATTGACATCATGGAAACACTGACTTGTTCATGGAGGACCATTCAGATTCAAGGGGAAGGGGAATTCTCTGCCGAAAGACTTGATTATGTCCATGCCGTTGACTTTATTAAAAAAACATTGGGTAACTGAAAAAAAAAGTTGTACGAACAAGCGCGTTGGTCGTACGATTCTTCTAATGAAGATATAATTTTCTATGCTCCCAATTTGAACTTCCTGTCGAATAGCTGCTGAGTTTTTGCTTTACCGAATCACAAAAGGGTACTGAACCTTTAGGAAAATTGATGCTGGCCTTGAAACGGTCATTATCTTGTACGGTTGTACCCTACGCTCTGTAGGCTAACTACGCTAAAAGAGGTGGAAAAAGAAACAAACAAATCGAAGAAAAAAAAGGAGGAAAACAACAACGCTGAAATTGGTGAAATGTACGTACCCAAAAAGAAAGGTAAATCTTTATGAATGTTGTTTTTCTTTTATAAGATAGTTCATATAAACGGCAACAATATCCCTACGGATTTCTTTTTTTCTTTTGAGTAAGTAAATATGAACTATTTTATATGTTATCCGGTGCCTCATGTAACATTATCTTATAATGAAGAGGTAACTCGTTGGGCTGCCTTTTCTCTTTTGAGGGTTGTGTTTCTCAGTCTCTTGAGCTCTGTCAATTGCTCTTGGGTCCATTTGGGTTTTGACCCCCGGGAACTCTTTTGTAATTTGTTGGCTGTTTGTGGTAATATATGGAGCATTGATTATATAAAAAAAAGGCTTTGAATTTTTCTTTACATTTGAGCAAAGAGTTGGTTCAAAACAAACCTTTGATGAAGGTTAGAGCCCCTATACTTGAGTTGTGTTTTGAGTGGTAAAATTTGGAGAGGTTAAAAATTCCGATCGGACCAATTTCAGACAAGAAAGTGGGGAGGATGCGATATCAAATGAGTTAGCCCAACCGACTCTCGCTGTATTACAAAATTGCATAATCCTCCGCTTACTTTAAGCCCAATACAAGGCCACTGCACTACACATATGAAAGCCAGTGGTAAGGCCCAAGGTGAAGTGGAAGCTTTGGGGATTGTAGCTGGGAAAATCCTGAAGGACCCTTCTCACTGCTCACGCCTCACTCCTCATCACTATCAGATATCAGATATCAGTAAAGTTGACTTCTGCAGTTCTGCATACTGCATAGAGAGAATTGTCCAAAGGGGTAAAGAAGAGAGTGCAAGCAATATGATACTCAGAACAATCTCAAGTATAATGTGTTAGCCTATTGTATAATCACAATTGGATGGATTTTGGAAATCGAGTACAAGTTTTACAAGAGTTGTATAGCTACCCTGTATTGTAAACTACAAACTATATACAGATGCAGAACCACCTCCTCCGTTACTGAACTACAATGAAACTTCAATCTTTAGTCTGAATGGTGGTATTGCTAAGTAAACTGATAGGGGTTGATTCAAATCTGTCTCAAGCTTCATAAAATATTTCTTGGGCGATCCAATCCATTACTCGTCAAAGTTCTAAATTGCTAATCCTGCTTGAGCCACTCTTGCAAATACCCAATGCATGAGTTTTTAAATTTTTGAATTTTGGATGCAAGTCATAAATAGAACCAACCCGGCTTCTTTTGCACTGGTTAGAAACCCCGCCACAATCCAAATTGCTCCTTTGACTTCTGGAACAAAGGTTGACACCCAAGACCACTGGCAGCTCCTCTAAATAAAAAGGATCAGATTGCCCAACAGAACGTATCATAATCACATTAAACAAATCAGGACCAAATAGACCCTCACTTTTTTCGTCTACACGAAAGACCAATCGTGATGCTTATGCATGATAAAAGCCATTGATCTCTTTTCCTAGAAATCAAACAGACCATCTGGCAATAGTGATATATCGTGAAGTCGTTCCTGTTTTGTTAAGGTTTGGTCTACCAAATGGGTGTCTTCTGATGCATGCTTATATCCAAAAGCATTACTGTCCACCAGGCTCCACCCGGGAGTTTTCTTCAGACTCCCTTCTTTCATCATCTTTCTCAGCCTCAGTACATCCTCCCACTGTCCAGCCTCTGCATACATATTGGACAAAACAACGTAAACCCCGTGATTATGAGGTTCCAGAACAAGAATTTCTTTTACCACACTTTCAGCAACTTCGGTATTTCCATGAGTTTTACAAGTTGCCAACAAAGCTCCTAAAATCATCACATCAGGCTTCCAAACCATTCCTTTGATCAATTTCTCCGCCTCTAGCAGCTTCCCACCTCTCCGAAGAAGATCCACCATGCACCCATAATGTTCGATCTTCGTCTCAATGCCATACAGCTGTTTCATAGAACGAAAAAGGCCACGCCCAGTGTCAATCAAGCCTGCATGGCAACAGGCAGATAAAACCCCTACGAAAGTGATATCATTTGGCACAACCTGCTCCTTCTCTAGCTTCCGAAAAAGACTAAATGCTTCTTCAGCATTGCCGTGATTTGCCAACCCACGAATCATCGCATTCCAAGTTGCAACATTCTTTTCAACCAGTGAGGTCAATGGTCATCTTTTAAGTGTACATCGACTAATCTCATGATCTTCAAATTTTCATTATAATCAAAATGTAATAACATATTCTAAAACTAAAAAAAAAAATGATTTTAGCGGGAACATTTGGAGGTGGGTCTGGTCTCTTAAGCATTGGCGGATGTAAGGGGGCCAACCATAAGCGGAGGCAGGAAGCTGATTAATGGGGGGCAAAAAAATGGTAAAAAAATAATTTAGTTGAAAAAAAAAATTAGGTGTAAAAATTTGTTGTTTTAGGGAGCGAACCGGGGCAGTGGCCCCAGTTCGCCCCCCCTGCCTCCGCCGGTGGGGCCAACCGGGGGCACATGGTTGACGTTTTATTTTTTTTTTATATATATAAAACTTATATATATACTATAATCAAACGAGCCCTCTTAAATCTCACTACAAGCCTTATTTGATTTTGAGATTATTGTACTCCAAATTCTTTTTCATATTATTGTGGCTGTTGATTATTAATTAAGTTTTGAAATTATATTAAAATTGTGATTAGGACTAGATAGTGAAATTGTGATTAGGAGAATAAGTTGTGACTTGTGAAATTAAATTGATAAATTTTGTTTTGATTTTGTTTAGATAATTGAGAAGTTTTTTATAAAAAAAATCAGCGGGGTCGTATAGTACTCCTAGTGTGGCTGCTACTTCTGAGTCGAATATTAGCTCGAAAAAACCTCGTGTTTTGTTTAGTCTAGATGATATTATTGTTGACTCAGGGTTACATAAACTCATTGAAGAATATGATGTTGGAATTAGGGACCATGTTCGTAAGAAGTATTTGATAAAAGAGGTCTTTGTCAGCCGCTTGGGCATGATTTTCCTAAGAAGAAATATGGAAACCAAATGAGGGGTTTTTTGGAGTCATGATTCAAAGAATATGAGTGGTTGGAATACAGTGTATCAGAGGATGCTGCGTATTGCTTGTGGTGTTATCTATTTAGGCGAAGCAGAGGATCAATATATGTGGGTGATGTGTTACATCTATAGGGTTTAGCAATTGAAAAAAGTGAGTGGAGGTGTTTGGTGACCATGTTGGTGCAGTTAATAGTGCTCACAATGATGCTAGAAAACAATGTGAAGCACTCAAAAATCAGCGATAAAGTGTGTCACATATTTTATCTGCACATGGGCACGATATAGAGAATATGCAGAACAGTAGTATCCAATTGCCATCTATCAATCTCAACAAATAATACGATATTTTTATTCAATATAATATATTTTTAATGTTTTTAATCTTTAATTTTGAATATTTTAACTCTAAGACATTTTTGTGCATTAAGTAGTTAATTATTTTTTTTATCATTTTTTTAAGAGTTGAACCTTCAAATTCGGTCCTGGTTCCCACTGCTCTGAAGCCATGAAAAGAGCCCGTTAAGAGACAACAGAGACTTCGGATGATACGATACAAAATGAATCAAATGATAATTGAGTCTCTTTTTTTTCCTAAGTAAATGATAATTGAGTCATCTAGTGTATTTTCTTTCTTCTTTTTTTTGTTGGGGGGATTATCTCGAGTTTTAAAATCTTGGCAAAAACCAACGGCGCGACGGCGCCGTTGGTTTTGTACCATGTTTGATGCCCCTCTCACGCTCTTAGCTAGAAGACACCCAGGCCTTCGATGATACCACATCTTCCATCCACAAAGCTCCCACTGAAATCGAATTTGGACGGCGCCGTTGGTTTTGTACCATGTTATGCCCCTCTCGCGCTCTTAGCTAGAAGACACCCAGGCCTTCGATGATACCGCATCTTCCATCCACAAAGCTCCCACTGAAATCGAATTTGGACGGCGCCGTTGGTTTTGTACCATGTTGATGCCCCTCTCACGCTCTTAGCTAGAAGACACCCAGGCCTTCGATGAGACCACATCTCCCGTCCACAAAGCTACCCACTGAAATCGAATTTGGGACCCACCTGTCCACATAAGCGGTAGACTATAGGACAGAGACCACAGTATATCACGGTCGTGGTTGCAGATGCTTTCCATGTTTGGTTAATGATTTTAAAAAGGTTTTTTATTTTAAAAATGTTTTAGCGGTAAACTATAGGATAGAGACCGCAGTATATCACGGTCGTGGCTGCAGAAGCTTTCTATGTACACGTTAGTTTTTGATGAAATTTTTAAGATTTGAGTTGTTTTTGAGAATTTTTAGGTGATTTTATATTTGTATTGATGTTTGTGTAAAGTTGTTCAGGTGTAATAAAAATAATGATTATTTTTAAGGTTGTTGGTGATAGATAATTTTTATTAGGATGAATGAGGAAGATAAAATGTATTGTTTATTTATAATATTTATTAATTTCTAATTTCCTTTTTTTTATTATAATATAAATATTTGAAAGTATTTAAAAAATAGAAAATTACAAAGACAAATTTTAATGTCGTTAAAAAAAATTTAAAGAAAAAGAGAAGAAGAAAAAAACAAACAACAAATGCGGTTAAAAAAGAAGAAGAGAAAGAAGCGTGTTTCACGCTACTGACACACAAAAAAAAAAAAAAGAAGAGAAGAAGCGTGATTCACGCTATTGACAAGCTGCAAGTATGGCAGGGACGTGTTTTGACCGTGCTAAAGCCTTGCTGGGGGCAAAAGCGGATGTCAGATGTGGTCAGACAAAATGACCATACTAAGCATCAACAATGATACATCAAGAACAGTCTTTTCATCCATTCAACTTTTCCGAGTATTAGTGCACTGAACGCTGGAGGCCACATGTTTTTTATAACCTCATTTTACTATTTCATTTTTCTGCTCTTCACGTTTTACTGGAGGATACCTTGGTCATTTAACATCAATTTGTCTATGACAAAATTAGAAATTTTTAGGCTGAATCCTTAGATCCAGCTATGTTTGCCGAACATGACCAAAGTGATGATTCAAATTCTAACGTTTGTAAGGAAACGAACATGACCCATGTTTGGTTAATAATTTTAAAAACGTTTTTTATTTTAAAAATATTTTTCAATCTAAACATGACTTTCCACACACATAACATTTCAATCATTAATCTCAATTCCTATAAAAAATAATACAAAAGTTATAAAAATTCATAAAACTCGAAAAAATAAAACTTAAATAAAGCATTAGCAAAACACAATTATCATAAATTTTAGACTATTCCAAAATTTTAATTTGCAGTCACAACTGATTCAAAATTTGTACCAAATAAAATAATTTCAAAATAATGTCTTTCCTCGTATTAAATCATCTATTTTCATTACAATAAATATAAAAGATTCACTCAAATTATCTCTCTTTCATTTTTCATCAATTCCTACAAAATTTCACTTATGCCTTCTCATTTTTACACTAACTTTTATAAAATTATACTTTATTCTTTACTTTCTCAACTAATTCAATCAAACTCTAATTTTTTCAATTTTTACATTTCTTAAATATTTTCTCTTTCCAAAACTTAGTGGATTCCACCGTTCACACATTCACCGTAAAAAACAAATCTCAAAACTTTTTCTTAATCATGACAAAACGAACGTCTTCAAAACCAAACATCTTTGTATTCCGGTCTATCTATCGCCACTTACTGCAGTTCATTTGCGCAGAGAAGGTGAGAACATTTTCGAGGCTTTTGAAGGAAGGAAGAAATAGCTGAGAGAATGCCGGGAGTGAGAGGGCCCTCAGATTACTCGAGAGAACCACCTCGTCATCCATGCCTTCGAATCAACTCCAAGGCAAGCGAGCCACTTAATTGTCGTCGTATTAATATTTCGTAGTTATTTGCTTTCCGGTAAAGTTTGGGTTTTGGATTTCCGAGTGCTATGACGATCGTTGGAACTTGTGTACACACTCACCGTCTCATATACGATTAGAGAAATTTCTGGAATTGAAGAGAGTGGTCAACTTTTGCTTGTGTGCGATTTATTGGAAATAAAATCGCTTACATCATTTTTACGGTAAACAGCTGTTGGAATTTCTGGAAAAAAATTTCCTCGGTCACCGATGTGATAGAAATTTAGGGATTGGTGAAAGTTAGTTGTAAATTTTGTGGGATGTTCTTGCTTCCAAGTCCTCTGGGTCATATGCTGCATAAGGCTCATTTGGGCTGTGTTGTGCATGTCAATACCTCCAGGGGATTTCTGGTTTCATTGCGTAGGTACATTTTGGATAAATTATGAGACTTGGTCGTCTTTCAAGAGAACTTTTTTTTTGTCGACTAACTTGGGTTGGTGCAACACGTTGGATAAGGTATTATTTATTTTTTCCCATTTGGGCAATTATCACTGCTCCAAATATTTATCCAGCCTGAAAAGAAGGATAGAATGAAAATATGAATTCACAGAAGATAGGGTGGACAGATCGAATGGTGGCAATTTATTCTGTCAAAAATTGTTAAGAGCTAAGAGCAGTTCCAAATTGAGCTCTATTTGCAAAATTGGTGCCGTATTTATTCAGTTCCAAATTTCTCTTTTGGCTGTATTTGAAGCCAGTGGGTAATTTATTTTCCTAATGCCTATTGTACAGGATCCCTTCAATGCTGAGCCACCACGTTCAGCCTTGGTTGCTTCTTACGTAACTCCTGTGGATTTTTTCTACAAGAGAAATCATGGCCCAATCCCACTCGTTGATGATTTAGAGAGGTCGCATTTCCTGTCGTAGTTGCTTCATTACAAAGATAAGATGTCCCATATGTTTGATGCGAACTAATTTTACTAATTTGAGAACCTGTTTAACTGAGCAGATATTGTGTTTCTATCGCTGGGTTGGTAGGAAATCCCAAGAAGTTGTCTATGAAAGAAATCAGGTAAGTGCCTGGAAGGCGAATCACACTTGATGTTTTAGCATTCTGTACTAAAATGCTTGTTACTAATTTTGGATACCATGCTGTTGGTTTAATCTGTGTCTTTGTGTCAGTAAAGTTATTTACTTTCATCCAAGGAAAGTGGGTGCTACGAAAATATATGATAGTATCCACTACAATGTTTGTTTTATTTTTCTGAGCACATACACAATACAAGGTTGGTTGAGCAAGGACTTTACATTGATGTTACATGTAACAGGATGCTTCCAAAGTATGAAGTTGCTGCCACTTTACAGGTAACTTCTATTGTACGTTTGTTGTTGGCCTTTTTTGTGTTTGCATCACATGGAACCTCTTACCTCAAGTTGTAGCAAAGAGAAACTTGGCTATGCTCTTGATTATGCTATTAACTTTTTTATCTGACTTGTATGGGTGACACAGTGTGCTGGTAATAGAAGGACTGCTATGAGCAAAACCAGAAAAGTGAGAGGAGTTGGCTGGGATGTTGCTGCTATAGGAAACGGTTGGTTTCCTCCATTTTGATCCACTGCTTTTTTTGATTTAGGCGCATGATGTGTTGCGATTGTGTGAAGTATCTGAACACATTCCCAATACGCACTGAAAAGAAAACTTTTGGAATTGTGTATATTAGGTCTAGTTTCTTGCATGGACATAAATGATTTCAGTGTCTCAAAAGTATTTTTTTTGTTTATGTCTTACCGTCTTTCATATCTATCACATGTCTGACTCATACTTGAATATTCATTAGCTACTGTCATTTAGCTTATTAATTATCACTTCTCAATAGTCATTGAAGTTTGTTTCAGCTGTCTGGGGTGGGGCCAAGTTGGCTGATGTTCTTGAACTTGTTGGAATACCTAAGCTTACAAGTACCACTCAGTCAGGTGGCAAACATGTTGAATTTGTAAGCGTTGACAAGTGTAAGGTAACAAACTTGGTCTTTAAAAGTTATTCTAGAACTTCTTCTATTGTCTTGTGATTATTTGATGTTTTAAGTGTTATAATTGGTATTAAAAGTATGTAATGCTTTCTGAGTAATGAAAAAATCTTTTAGGAAGAAAATGGAGGCCCCTACAAGGCATCAATTCCATTAAGTCAGGCCACAAACCCTGAAGCAGATGTTTTACTTGCTTATGAGATGAATGGAGAGGTAAGTGAATTTTCCTTGAGGAAGTAACTTTTGTGCTTGTTGCTTTGTAAACTATGCCTTCCTTCAAAATCAGGCAAAATGAAACTAATTGTATTTTGTTGCCTCCATTTTTCTTTTTGTCAAAAAATTTCATATTTTGCTGTTTATGCTTATCCTAGTTTCTCACACAGACTAATCCCGTCTTTTGTTTGTCAATGCCTTCAAACTTAAAGAGTCGATCTTTTTTTTTTGTTCTAGGCAACTTGTTCAGTCAATCACTTGTACGTTATTAATAGTACTTAATGAATGATACATGTGACTTTGCTGAGCACTAGATTTCAATTGATTTCCCTATCATCTTGTAAAAGAATGTGTTTCATGTGGATATATTTCATATTCTGGAGAAGTTGTTCATATCTCTGTATACCAGTTTTGGCGTGTTCTGTTTCTTTTTCTGTATTTCTTCCAGAAATTTGGACTTCTTTAGTGTAATGTATTCACTCGTTGTTCTCATGTCAGTTTACTTTCTTGTTGTCATGCCAAAGACTCTTAATAGGGATCATGGATACCCATTGCGCGTGGTTGTCCCAGGTGTTATTGGTGCCCGTTCCGTTAAATGGCTTGATTCTGTAAATGTAATTGCAGAAGAATGCCAGGTTGGAAATGCATGTTTTATATTAATTTGGATTATGTAGTTATTTTTCCTTCAGAAGATTTGTATACGATTGAGTTTACACTCTTTGCAGGGTTTCTTTATGCAAAAAGACTACAAGATGTTTCCACCTTCAGTTGATTGGGAGAACATTAATTGGTCAACCAGGAGACCACAAATGGATTTCCCCATTCAGGTAATTTCGTAAAGCAACTTTCTTCTTCCCTATATTGCTCAGTGCCTCTAATCTTAAATATGGCGTTATTGTGATCAGCGAAGCCTTACTTCTGATTTTTTAAATTCATGTAGGGGTCTCGGATAGGCCTGTTTTAATTTAAGACTGATTTTTACTGTCATATACAATCAATGTCAAAGGTCTGTTAGATGTAATTTGCTTCTTTTTAGCATTTGGTACTTAAATAGTATAAACCTTCTTTTTGGATAGAGTATAAAGATTAGATATAACTTTTACTTTGTTTTTTTTTTGTCTCCTTTATTAACAGTTACACCTGTGCTGATTGACAGTGTGCAATTTGTTCTCTAGAGGATGTCACCGCAACAAAACCTGGAAAGGTTAGTTCAACTTGCAATTATGCATTTCGTTTTGCTTTTGTGTGTTAACTTTAGTCATTATCATCACTTACGACATGCAGAAACATTTGGTAGCATTAGTAGCCCATCTCAACCAGCTCTCTTGTGGCATGCATACTAAGAGCCCTGGTCAAATTTTTCCTTAGCCACAGGTCATTTGAATGTGTGGCTCATTTGCTTTTGACATTTCTATAAAGATCGATGTGTTCCAAACAATTTTGAGATGTTATTTCCAAGTTATTTTGCCCTATTGGGAGGAGGGAATATTGATGTGTGGTTCTTATAATCTGTGTATGGCCTTACAACTCTTCTTTACCCACCCCAAACCTTCTTAGGTTTGATGTTATATTTGAACGAACAACTCTAGGTCAAAAGCGAAATAATAAGTTCCTACTATTTCCTGTTGTGGTATATAAGTTCAAATTCTACTAGCCAAAAGCGAAATAATAAAACTTTTTGTTGTGGTTCCTGATTGTATGTCTTGCTGTTAGAGTTGTGGTACACTCTCTCTGTGCCTAGGGTAGATGTTGGAGCTAGACACCTTTAGATAGATAGTCTGTCAGTTACATGATTTGGATCCTCTGATAACATATGTATTTTGCAGGTAAAAATCAGTGGATATGCAGTAGCAGGAGGTGGCCGTGGCGTTGAGAGAGTGGATGTGTCCATTGATGGTGGCAAAACCTGGATGGAAGCCTCCAGATACCAGAAGACTGGCATCCCGTACATTGCAGATGATATAAGCAGTGACAAGTGGGCATGGGTGCTATTTGAGTTCATCGTTGATGTCAAGCACAGCACGGAGATTGTTGCGAAAGCGGTATGTTCTGTTTCTCCCGAGAACAATAGGAATAACTTGGATTCAATGTTCACATCTGGGAAGCTTATCTACCGACCTCTTCAGAAGGGACAAGTAACATGTGGTTGACATTAATAAGAATGGTGCAGCTTATCTGCCGCCCATTATCCTAAGTTTCTCGGTTCTGTTTTTCAAAAGCTTGGATTGGCTGAAAGGGTAAAGGGAAAACTCATATGCATGAAAAGATACACGTGAAGTTTTGTAACATATAAAATCATTATATGTTCAAAGGGTCTGCAAAGCACCAATTGAACTTGAACTTCTGACGCGAGTTCAGCCCAAATGTTTGGACTTTGTAACCTCCTCAAACCGTGCATACCTGCACTTAAACTGACTTGCAATTCTATGCTCATTGATTGTCTATGCTACTCAGTTGACCACTGTTCTCCTTTGATTGATTGACAGGTGGACGTGGCAGCAAATGTTCAGCCTGAAAATGTGAAGGAAATCTGGAACTTGAGGGGGATACTGAACACCTCGTGGCATCGAGTTCAAGTTCGAGTTGGTCACTCAAATATGTAGAGACCAAAGTCGAAGCAACAAAATAATATTGTACTTCAGCTTCTTTGCCGTGCTGTAATTTGCTTGAAGAAAATAAAGGTCTTTTTTACTTTCTCCTTAAACTAGACGGCTTTGTTTGCTTGAGCTGAACGTCGTTGGTTTCCTCGAGCTTTTTACAAAAATAATAATTTGTGCCGGTGCTTTATAATATTCTTATGTAAATCATTGTCCACTGCTACTGGGATTGAGTTTTCTATTAGATCTTCATCTTGACTAGCGTGTGAACTCGAGGCAGAGTCGTTTCGAAAAAGAGATCAATCACAACATTATCTCTAAACCCTTTTGCCTGACCATTCTTATATCTCCACGAAACTAATTTGGCCCCAAAATCTCCACTAGAAAAAAAAGGTCCAATACGAACCCATTTGAGTAGCTTTTTTTTTTTTCCTCCTGCATAGTCTTCACGAAAATGTTTTTCAAATATACACTTGATGAGAGCCAACGTTCGGTGAGTTGTTGAACGTAGGCCCTATCATCAGTTTACAAGTTGTTCCAAAATATCAAAATTACTACGTTTCAATCCCTCCACACTTGGATTTCAGACCTACATTCAGAAAGGAAAAAAAAAGGATTTATTATAGCCGCATTTAGTGGTCCACTACACATATGTTCCATTTTTTTAAAAAAAAAATATGTGTGAAATTGGTCACGTTTTACGCTGGAGATTTAACAAATATAATAGCGTATGTTATTTAAATGCTTAAGGGAGAAAAAAATAAGCCATTATAGGATAATTCTTTTGCACAAAGTAACAAAATGACTTGAAGAAGTTGTCCCTTATCAGGCTAGAGCTCGTGTCATTCAATGAATGGATAACGTAGGACAAATTAAAAGTTTTTGAGAATTTTGGGAATACTGTGAGAATTAAGGTAGATTAGAGTTTTATTAGATTTTGAGAGACATGAGTGAAAGTATAATTTTATAATAATTAATAAAAAAGTGAATAGAGAATATGCAAGTGTTGGTCTTTATAAATTTACAAGCACTTACAATATCAATGAATACTAAAAAGCAATGACGAAAATATTTAGAGAATTTGTTGAAGTCATATGAGAGAAGATGACTAGAGTTTTAGAAGAATATTAGCATATACATAAAATGTGGTATTAGTTTATATTCTTTGGAGCGGTGTGATTTACAGATTTTATTTAACATCAATCATATCAATTTGATGGTTGTTGATGATGTCGAGAATCATCACAATGCTTGGAAGCCAAGAAAACCTACAAGAATCATCGAAGGAGTGACTTCAAATCAAGTCTCCGACGGTCAAGTTAGATCTTATGAAGATGTTAAGTGTTTAGAGAATGAAATTAAGCATAGGTCTAATGAGCAGAATACCTGAGTTTTTATACCTATACCGGCGTCGTAGTTCTATTAGGAGATTATCTCTTAAGGTAGTAGATTTCTATGTGAGATCGGATGTCAGACTCCTTTGCGAGGTCGGATAGTCGGGACTGACCAATTGGTTAATGGACCCGAACCTAAGTGGTCTGGTTGGGCCGAGTATTTCATGGCCCATCAGATATAATTGAATTAAAATAAACCTCAACTATCAGTACTAATTTAGTGATATTTCTTATTTACAAGTATTGGTAAAAGGTTTTGTGAGAATATAAAATGTGTGAAATTGAAAGAAAGGAAAAGAAAATATGGCATTAAAATATATCTTCCGTTATAAAATCAAACATTCTTTAAAAGGTAAAATCGAAGGCAATAGACAAAAAAAAATGTGGATGGTCCTTCCCTAAAGTCAAAATAAGTGACGTTGCAAATATTCAAGTAGAGCTAAAGGCAAGAGATGGTCGTTAATATAATTTGTGATTAGTTAAGAATCCAGCTTGATTAAACAAGAAGGCATTTGGTCTAGTGGTATGATTCTCGCTTTGGGTGCGAGAGGTCCCGAGTTCGATTCTCGGAATGCCCCACAAGGTAACAGATTACTTTTTACTTTTTAATTGTTTGCCCAACTTGGCAACTTGTATCACATAAGAGAACAACTAAAATCTAGTCCCCAATGAAGTACGGAAGTACATCAAAATCCCAATATCATACACCCTTCGTGAACAGCATGCGCCTAACCTATCATGGGGAATTTGTTTGCTGTGCCCAGCACTCCCCAGGAAGCTTCCATCATGGGGTCGAAGAATGAAACCATATGTTTTCAACAGAAGACGTTTAATTGCGCGCAGAATCCAAAACCAAACGTCGGCCTCTGCTTTAATTCTATGCTGAAAATAAAAATAAACCACACTTGTTCTGCACAAAAAAAAGTCAAAATCCTGTCAATATTCTTCCATTTGTTTATTGGTTGTCACCACATAATCAAGGGTTTAAACTAGGACATCCTAACGGTTGAAGTCAAAACTCAACCCATAACCAAGGGAAGCACGAAACAGCAGCAATTCAGAGCGACGTACTTCTTTAACCAGTACAGCAACAAAGAGATCTGTAGATTAGCAATGCCTTTCTCGTACTTTATCCTAATCTCACGATAGATATAGGGGATGAATGACACAAGGAAAACCACAACCGGAAGTCCAAAGCAGCAAAAAGTACACCATTTCTGAATCTATATTCGTTCATCAATCCTAATCGGTAGCATGACAAGTACAACAACAATTAGTGGAAAAATAAGCCATGGTGCGTATTGTCTAATTTTTACAAGCAAGCCCCAACCATCGATAGATATTAGTGTTATACATCTGTTATGGAAGTCGGAACAATTCTTCGGCTGCTGAGCAAAATGAATGCTAAACGGATAGCCCGTCAACAGCTAAGTGGCTAACCAATCTCTTCCTCAAGTGCTTCCAGGAGCATCACTTCCTGCAAACGGCTTGCGATTCAAATAGCGGATAACAGCATCTTCAACCCTGTAAGAATTTCCAAATAAGTCACGGAATTCACTCTTATCAAGGACAAGCAAATATATAACAGTTTATATTGAGCATTCGATCACATACCTTGTTATCTAATTGGATCATTGTCAAGATAACATAAAATAAACTGGCACTGCGAGAAGAACATGGGATCTAAGAAACTATCACATATTACCCCTCATGTCAGTGATGAAACATCAGTTCTACTCGCTCACAAGGTTACTAGGGGATAACAAAAGAGAAACATCCATTAAACAGAATAAAAATCAATTTGGACGAACTTACCATGGTTGGTTGAAGAAATCCGACCGGCGCTCTTTTTCAGCGCTACGACTTGCTTCTCCAGCTACAAGCTTCAAATCCCTGCTTTGAGATTCAATTAACGCATTGATGAATTCAACCGGTGACTGACTGAAACCAAGGAAAAATGCCCTCCTCCGGCGGTGCTCATGAATCTTTCTTATGGCAGCACATATTGCTTCATCACATGTGTCAATTTCCTTGTTCTTCTCTGCGTTGGCCAATAAAGCAGACAACTCCCTCTGAATTGGAAAAGGCACATCAACCAGCACGTCATAACATGCAGTTCCCACAGGACTATTGCCTGAAAGCTTGATCTTATGCTCCAAATGTATGGGCTGTGGAGGGAACAAGTGCTGTGATATCTTCTGAGAAACCATGGTAAATCTCATCCTTTCTTCGCCAAAAACTCTTTGAAGGGGTGGATCACAATTAAAGAAAGAGGGGTCACCTGGGTTCTGCAATTTTCTAGCCTTCACATAATGCCATATTGCAGCTATTATTCTCGGGCGGGTATCAACTTCAATACCAAGAACTTCCATCAAAGCCGGCGAAAGCTTGAACTTCTCAGGTACATAGTTCATTTCCAAACGTATGTTCACAGTAAACTCTCTGTCCCCTTTCCTCTTCACCTCAAACCCCTCCTGAGGTGCAGGGGATCGAGCATTCTCCCACATAATGATATGATTCTCAGGATACAATCTCTGGTCCAAGGAAATGGTCACTCTCTTGAAGAAACAAGAGAACTTCGGGTACAAGGGGTTTGACTTTTGGACTACAGCAGCCTGATCAGGATCCACCCCATCTTCTAAGATCCTCCCAATTATCTTAAGCGTCCAAGTAGGGGCCTCAGCATTTGGCTTCTTTGGAATGGTCCGAATCTGATTTGCGAAAGTATTAAAAACATAAATTCGAAGCGTTTTCTGCACGCAAGGCGGATTTTTAAGAGCCTCTTGAATGTCAACTTTCTTTCTAGACAGAGCTGCATCAACACGAGCCTCAAACTCAAGAAGTTGGGTGTACAGAGCAGACTCCGGCAAAATCGCTGCCACTTTATCTTGCAGCTGCTTCTCGGGAAGCTTCTGCTTCTTTCTCCGAGCTGCAGCTGACAGTTCCATTGCTTTCAAGGGAGAAACTGTGTTGGTAGGGGAAACACCAAGGGGACGGATAGGGGGTTTTTGGAGCATCCGCTTAGCACTTAAATTACTAGGTGTTGAGATGGAGGGAGATGAACCACCCAAATTAGTAATGCCGCTCGTGTGGCTCTGGTTGAGTGAAAGCCCTTGAGCTTGCATCTGCGCTTGGAATTGGGCATGAGCCGCTTGGGCTTGGGCGTGAGCTACTTGGGCTTGAGCTTGAGCTTGAGCGTGAGCTGCAGCTTTTGACTGTGCCTGTGCAATGGCCTGCGATTGGGACAGCTGAAACTGATTCTGAAAGGCAGCCCCAATTTGGGCTGGAGATTGTGTAAACGAAGGATTTGTAGGCATACCGGCGTTCCCAAAGGGTGACGAAGAGGCCCCAAGGCTCTTAGGTGGGTTATTATTGTTCACAGACATCGCTGTCTACTCAATTTAGTCCACCCAGAAAAATCTAAAACCAGCAAAATCCAACCTTTCTCTATTCACATCGTAAATTACTTAAACAAGATCTAAACCCCATTGAGAAACGTAAATTCAAGATAATTCAAACTACAACCCCAAAACCCAGTGACCAGAATGATCAAAATCCTTCAGATTTCAATCTTTAAAGAGCTAATCTGAAGTATTACGCGAAAAGGGTAAGCACCGGAACCTTAAGAACTCCTATTTTGCACGTGAGACACTAGGTATGTTGACCAGCGTAGCTTTGAGGAAACCCTAATTCAAGATATGGACAGCAAGCGTCTGTATCAAGGAAAATCAATTCTGGCTTCAAAAGATAAACAGAGAATCCGAAAGAATACCCAGCTAGTGAAAGACCTAGAAATGGCGGTTCGGAGTATCAGATTGGGAAAAGCGATGCAAACGGAATCAAAGAGTAGTTCCGAGCATTAAATTATCCGACAGAACGAGAGAGAGTTGAAGTGAGAGAGTAAATATGGGTACAGAATTCTTACAGTGTCAGTGGTGAAAGCTTGCTCCCTGTTTTTGCTTTTCCCTCCACCTGAGACTGAAGTGGGAGCGAGGAGACTCGCTAGTCCGCTTTCTTCGTCTTCTTTCCTAGAAGAAAACTAGTGGGAGAAAATTAAAATAAATTATTTTTACGGGGGCTAAAGACATAAGGGTCAAGGGAGAGATTCTTTTTTATATATATATATATATATATATATATATATATATATATATAGGGGCGTTTGTTGGGAGAAATTTTCACCCCTCAAAATTTCTAAACAATTATAAAATAATCTCTCTCCTCATTAAATTATAAAATAATATTATACTATTCAATTAAATCTTCTCTCTCCTCACTTTTTCATAAAATATCTATACTTTTCATAAACCCCAATACTCAAAATTTCTAAAATTCTAAAGTTTCCCCAAAATTTTCGTAAGGGAGCAAATTCCTAAATAAAAAAGAGTTAGCCCCACATACTACTGGGTCGAGTTCAGCCTTTCATCCATCCACCATACAGTTCGGCCCATGGCCTACCAAATTTTCGGTTATATGGCATAGAGGAGATGAAATTATCCTTCGCATTGTCTTGACACTCCTGGGGGCATTAAATGGCAAATATTTCTTAAAATATCTCCTCGTGCTGGGTTATAACTTATAAGATCTCCTTTATTCAAATATACGTTGTCTATAATCTTGCAAGCACAATATATGTTTATTAACCTTTTATAATACTTTCTATTTATTTTTACTTTTTAAAATTTTATTTCTTTGAGTAGATGTTTCATTAAGGTTCATAAAAACTCTTTATGTTTTAGTTACTAACAATAGTGTTCAGGTGGGGAATTCAAGGGAACGAAACTTGAACCAAAATTTACATCTAGGTGAGTATTAGAATCGGAATCGGAATCGGAATCGGAATAAGTCATTATAGTTTTATCTATTACTCACTCTTAGAGAGAATATGACCGGTGATAAATTCATAGTGTAATATTTGAAGCTCATACGTTACAGGATTTCAAACAAAACCTCTGAATGTGTTGACATTTCTACACAATTATAAAATAATCTCTCTCCTCATCAAACTATAAAATAATATTATAATATTCAATTAAATCTTCTATCTCTTCATTTTTTTATAAAATTCCATAAAATATCTTTACTTTTTCACAAACCCCAATATCCCAACATTCCCAACCCCAACATTTTTACATTCAAACGCCCCCGTCTTTCACACAAGGCATTTTACCAGGAGGCATGAAGTGTTGGAAGGACATTTATGCCAACTATAGATGAACCGACTGATGGGATGAACAATTCCATACAAGAGATACAAGAAAAAGATAAAATCGGAAATCTCAGTTAAAAAAAACCATGTGTCATCACAAAGCTTGAAGGGACACAACACCAAAAATAAAAATAGAGAGAGAACTGTCACTGCTTCAGATGAAATTCAGGCTACCATGACAGAGCAATTTAAAATGAAGTGGCTAAGTTGGTTAGTGCCACAGTCAAGAGGCCTCCACTGCAATTCATTAGCCTGTGGATCTGGGCGGCAAGTGTATATAGTCATACGATGGCCCGCATTAGCAGCCAAGGATGCACCTATGACAAGTAGCTCATCACCCAGAGACTTAAATGCCACGCCCCAGCCTTTGGTAGAATCTGCTCTTACTGGGACTGGCCCCAAGTTATTCCATGATTGGCTACTCTTCAGATACACCTTTAGCTCATTCGAAGAAGCTTCAAGTGAGTAAAGCTCATTGTTGACAACTGCAACAAGCGGTGGAGACTGGGAAGCTGAGACCGGGGTATCTTTTAACATGTCTGGGATCAACTCCCATGAGTTTTTCTGCTCATCAAATGCTTCCCCACAAGTGAGACCTTTTGCCTCCTCGTCCATCCCTCCGATCACATAGAACTTGTTATCCATGTAACAACCGGAGCAAAGCTTCCTCCTCCTGTGCATACTTGGAAGGGGTTCCCATGATTTGCTCTCCGGATTATATTTCTCAGCTGAACTCAAGACTTTCCAGTTAGTCTCCAATCCAATGCCACCAGCTACAAAAGCACAGGTACCGCAGGTGGCAGATGCAAACAAACACCTTGGACTGATCATAGAAGGACCCTTGAACCATTTGTTTGAAGCCAATTCATACCTCCAAATAACAATACCATTAAACTCTTTGCCCGAAACAATCAGATGAGTCCCAGCACAGAGTGACTCCTTATCCCCAGATTTAAAACACGAGTCTGATGGTAAGATTGGAAGCTTCCTACAATACCTGAATTTTCGGTCGAACGCCCACCAACTAGTCTCCCCAGTCGCTAACATAAATACAGATGATTCTCTAGACCCAATTGTCTTTCTAATGTTATAGACATCACCACTCTTCACAAGAGAGAAAAACCTCTTGTTCACAAAAGAGAACTTCCCGTATTCTGATCTAGGAACTCTGGCCAAGATCAGAGCCTCTAACTCATCACTAAGCGAAGCAACCGAATAATCTGCATCCTGAGGTTCAGCACCAGAGGAACCACCAGCCCTGTCCACACCCGAAGGAAATCCATCCATGCAGAGACTAGGGCTGTTCAACCCCGGTGTAGGTGCAGGTTTTGTCCAAAACCGGCACCTACACCGGATATGCCGGTTTTTAAAAAAATGTCACCTACACCTACACCGTTAAGGGCAAAAACCGGCCCTTAGCGGTGGCGGTTTTAGCGGTGGCGGTTTCCGGTAATCCTACATTCATATTGAGCCATTTTTTTTTAACATATTACGCACATAGAAAATATAAACTCTACACTAATACAATCAAATTCAATACAAAATCAATAATATAATCTAAACTAATACAATTCAATCCAAACTAATACAATCTAAAAGCTCAGTATGTCATTAAGCATACTGAATCCTCTGAAGACGCCCAAGTATTACACGCACACACAAAACGTATATATCAGAGTTCAGGAAAAAAGAAAGGTTGTTAAATCTTTAGTAAGCAGATAGTGCACAAGGAAGGCCCCACCCAAAAAGGGAGCCAATCCCCGTGAGGGGTTGTTTGTGTGTGTGTTGGGGGGGGGGAGGGGCCACAGTGTTTCTCTGATTAAAAGCATTCACATAGACCAAAACGTACAGAATAAAGGAAAAGGTGAAATGAAACCATAAATCCATCAATAACCAAGAGATAAGCAATCTGAAAAGCACTATTTGCAGTCTGTGAGTGGAATCTCAAAACCTTCATACCCACTGGAAATCAACAATATTCAACACAACTGAACCACCCTCCCAAAAGCACTTCTTACCTTCCTCTCTACCCTGCCTTTCTGGCTCCATGAATGCTTGGAACCACCCTCATAAAATCCCTTCCTTACCATCCCCTCTAGTATGCCTTTCTAGCTCCATAAATGCTTAATACAATTAAACATAACATAGACCACACCAAATGGTATCAGAACATAACATAAGAAATGCATATTATCAGATTGGATTCTTACTAGGTAGAATCGAGACTTACCTTTTGGAGTCAATGCACAATTACTGTTAGCAACATTACAACAGAGCAAACCTAGCAATGAGCATGTGGGATTGACAGGCCCTTTCAGATTTAAAGCACAGATCTAGTTAGTTTCCTAGGGGGTCAAATTCCCAATGGGCACAAATTGAGTGTTAGGCTAACGAGTAAATTGAATCTCCACCTTTTCCCCTTTCCTTACCTATCCTTTTCCTCATCAACTTATAACTTTCTCCTCAACATTTCAGATGTTGTTTAGCTGCATCACTGCATGCTGCAACAGCATTTCTTTCTCTATTTTATTGTTACCATTATTCCTGAAACTTGTTTCCTCTCCCTAAGTAGATACTCTCCTGCATTTCCCTTACTTCATGCAAGCAAGGATGTTATGCTCTCTCTAACCAGTTCTGTCCTACTTAAATCCTCACTTATGCAGAACAAAATAGCCAAAGTAGAAAATGCATAATACTGACATCAGAAATTTAAAGCTAAAAAGACAAACTGATATAGCTGTTGATCTCTATAAGATCATAACACAAGTTAACGTGATACAATAACAAGAGAATCCACCTGATGCTGCCTTAGAGAGCAAAAAAAAAAACGATATAATGAGGAACAGTAACAACAGACCACTCGATTCACTCCAATGCCCCCCCCAAAAAAAAAGGCGGGCCACAACTATACTCATATATAGCTAAGAAATAACAAAATGCTAATAAAATAAACCTGCATGGATGACATTCCCAGGTCCATTAAGATGCCATCAACTCCAATATCTAATTCTAAGGGTTTCTCATCAACCTCGTTGAGCACGGATTTGATATGCCTAAAATTCTTCAAGATGGTATACGTTTTCATGTCTGAAGTTGGGTGACATAGGGTCAACATCCATGCCAATATAAAGCTTCAATTCTGGGTGGGCTCCAATTATCTGTTGAGTGAGTTATAAGCTATTAGAATCACTAGCATTTGGCATGAGAAACTCAAAGCCACAATTGGAACATACAAACATTGAGATCAGAAAACTGATAATAAATCTTCAGTGAAAACACCAAGCACAAAAAACTGACCAGTTGGAACGTATTCTAGTTAATATGAAACAATTCCTCTTCTCTGAATAAGTAGTTATTATAGCTCTGTCCAGTGCACAAATCAAATTTGTGTTAGCCTTACAAATGTCGGAACAGAAAATAACCTAATCTTTGCATGCCAGAACATCAAAAATTTGTAGTAGCAAGGGTGGGCGCGAATTTGATGTATTTAAAAGTGTCGTAAAAGAGGTAGAAGTCTGCTTTCCTAAAATTTTGAAATGAATAAATAGAATTTTCACAATGAGAGTAAATTACAACCGATAGGTTTCTGATTTCCTATAAATTCACACGTTTAGGTAGAAAATCCAACTTCGGGGACAAATTTACGAGTTAACTAATGATTTTTTATCCTTTCAAAGTTGAAAATACGAGCATATACGAGATGCTTCGCCATCTAGTTACTAGGCATCGGCATTTCAGTAACAGTTAAATTGAAGAATAACCAGAGAGAAGAAGGAAAGGAGTGACTGACGGCGGCGGAGTGTCCAGTCGCCCCGACGGTGCAATCGACGAAAGAGCGGAGGGGCTTCGAAGTAGAAGAAGAGAAGACGTCGAGCACTTCACCGAGCATCACCGGGACATGTGCGGCGCTGCTGTCGGCGTACAGCTGGGCCGCGTTCTCGTCCAGCTCCCATTTCTTTCCGCTCCCTCTAACCTAACATCATCTACTCACAATGGGGGGATTTGCTGGAAGACGAAAAAAAAAGGGGAAACCCGGTTCCCGGTCCCCCGGGTTCCCGGTGCCGGGGAACCCGGGAACCGGGAATACCCCCGGGTTTCCCCCAAAATAAGGCACCGGCACCTACACCGGTTTCCCGGTCCCCCGGGTTTCCGGTGCCGGTGCCGGTGCCGGGGCCGGTGCCACCGGAATTTTCCGGTGGCACTGAACAGCCCTAGCAGAGACCAGCTCTACCAGCGGTGTCCGACAGTACTGTAATCTTTACAGGTGGAGAAATATTAGAACTGTTGAAGATGCTGCCAGCAGAGCCCCTGGGAAGACGCACTTTCTTTCTACAAACCTTACCGTTGATTGTACACAGCTTCTCTATTTCAGCTTCCCCCTCTATTTCTTTCCTTTTGGACATTGATCAGATCTCTTTGTATCTGTAGTAATTCTCTGTAATTGAAAGAAATATAAAATCCAAGGGAATGATAATCAGCGATGCTATGACCAATATGTAAAAGTTTGGGGAAATACACATTAGATGAGATATTGAGATTACAGAACAAATCTTATATCATGGACTCATCAACATTCTATGGACGTTTTACAAAATAACACTTCCACAGAGAAACCCAATTTTTCCTCATGGATACATCGGGATACAAAGAAATAAACGCATGGCTCAGAGAAAGATTAAACATTTAATATTTTTGCCATGGATTTGTTGGGGGGCTTTTGCAATCGAGTGAATTTAGATAGGAACAAAGAAATATAAAAACCAGTTGTGAAATCCACATCAAAATACATAATGTTAATTAGCTGTTAAGAGTGAATCAAACGACTAGAACATTAACTTTAAAAATAAATACACAAGAACTAACCACTCAGGTTATAGCAGATTTAAAATCACTCTAATCGACGTTCAGAAGCGAAACGAATGAACATGCAGAGTTGCAGACCCTTGCGACTTTGAAACGAAAAAGAAAAAGAGAAACAAAGAGAATAGATTCAGACCAACAGAAAAAGAAAAGGTTTGGACATTGGTTTATCAGTATACATACGTCAACAACCAAAGACGGAGGCAAAAAGGCATGAGAAACGACAGAAAGAATAAAAACACACGAATCTACGCACACGTACATATACATAATACAGTAGAGAGAGAGAGAGAGAGAGCGTACCGGGGAAGGGAAGTCTAAGTCAAGTCAAAGAAAAGAAGTAAAAGTCAAAGGGAGAGGACGGTACCAAGAAAAAAAAAACAAAGGGAGAGGACGGTTACAGGACGAGCAATGAAAGCGAAGGAGAGGATCTGGGTCGTCCCACGTTTCTAGGACTTACACCGGTAAGGAAGGGAAGTACAGCAAACCTGAGGAGAACATTGAGTGAGCAAAGGAGAAGCAAATACAGAAATGGTGAAAGACCTGCCATTAAGGCGTAGAGAGATTTCTTGTGGGAGATCAGGGAAGTAGTGAGCAGGAGGAAAGAAAGAAAGAGCTTCTATTCGTCTTGTAGAGCCACCCCATTTGCCGGGCATTATTCGCTTAGTTTAGTGGGGGTTTCGTCTTTGTGATTATACAATACACCAAAAATATTTCAGTTTTCTTTTTATTCACTATTAACATCACCACCTACGGTCCCCCGACCAGAGTTAGGTTCCCAAAGATACAAAACTACTGTTACGCCTTTGGTCTCTGTAAAATCTATTGACTTTAAATAGTGATTTTATTATGATTACTCTCCCACGATTTATACATATATTTTCTTCTTCTGTCAATACAAAAGTTCAGAGCTTTATTGGCTAACACTGTGATACCGGCTTCATTATTTGCACTATTCTTTTCCCATATAATTTGGCTTCTATATGGGGGGATTCAGAATTGTTTAAAAGGAAGGACTAGTTGAGATTACCATTAAATGCACTTGAGATTATTCTTCGATTGTGTGATTCAAAGTACGTTTTTTTTTTTTGCCTTTCTCCCTTGCTATCTTCCATTGGGCCAAACGGGTAGGATATATAAATATATATATATTGCCTGAAACATTCAACGGACTAATCGATCTAATTCCCCTTCCCCAGTTTGCTTAATTGCAAAGGTCACCTAGGCACATATCAATGGCTCTCCCACAGTATTGTCGAATTCCCGCTTTGCATAGCTTCAGTAGATAAAGTTGCAGCTACACTAGAGGGATAATATTAACAAATGATAGATGCTAAAATTTGATCACAAGCCAAAGCCCCCGAAGCACATAAAACAATAATGGTTGGCAATTTTCCCACCTTCGTGGGGGGAAAAAAAGGATTTTCATACAATAGTGTATATATATAGTACTTGCTGCCCTGGAAATTCTCTCTTTGAGTGGCTGGCATGGGCTTTATCATTGTTCATTTAATTAGTGACGTTTGAGGGGGTAAATCAAGAGGATTCAGAGGACCTTGGGGGATTTTTGAGATTCTTCAAATGAGGAACACCCCCAATCTTTTTTCTCCAAATCCTTCCGATCCACCTATTCCATTCCTAAAACAATTCCGGCCCTTCCTACATCAAATAGCTAACTTCATTAGTGTCACGAAATATGCATAAACAATCTCATCCGTAGAATGAGGTGGTATTAGAGGCACCGGCCTTTGATCCTTTTTGTACTTCATTTTTTCAAGATCATTGGGCTGCTTTTGGAAAAAGGGTGTGAGAAGAAGGTGCGGTTCTTCTTGATCAATGAGCAGGCAACGAAGAATAGAAATAGGTGGCCAAGAGAATACCCTATATATATAGTTATAGGACCATTACTTCAGTCCTGTTCAGGGTATACTAGTCAATAGTGCCTCCTAGAACTAATCAACAAATTCGGGCTCTGATCACCAATTGCACAGAACATGCCACGCCCTAACCTAGAAGTGGAACTACCATTGGATAAGGCTTCATTCTTTAATGCTCTATGTTCTCCCCTAGGAACCATAGATTCAAAGGTTGCGTCGTCTTTCCACTGATTAGTGTGGTGGATTTGCCTTTTATCCCTGTATGTTTCCTCCTGACACATATTATAGTACCCAAGTTTCACTGTCAGAATGGAGTAGGTTTAACACTTGTGCTCAACGTGTGTCGTTTAAACAAACCCGAATCTGTTTAAGAAAGTTTCCGGCCAAAGGAAGAATCCATAGAGAAAGCCAAGCATGGGATTGGCTATCAAATCCATTAAGAAAAGCCAAGCATGGGATTGGCTATCAAATCCATTAAAAAAACCAAAGCATGAAGCATGTGATTGGCTATAACACCTTAGCTTAGAATGCTTTCAGCCCCTTCGGTTAGGAAAGAGAAAGACTTATAAACGTTAACCCCATTATGCTTAAGTAAGCACTAATTCTGTTTTTAATTGGTTAACATATTCTAGTACTTAAAAAAGCACTCATTTACCTACTAGCCACTTTGTTGGGATGCTAATCTATCCGGAATTGCTTCCAAATATCTTATTGGGTAGACAGAATATGCTTTTGGGGTCCCCCGTTCTCTCTCTCTCTCTTTTATAATTAAGGGTTCAAGATTCATTAGCTATTGGAAGGTTAATTTTATTACACATCTTTATGCAGTGGAGCTCAGAACATACTCCCCATATGCTTTTGAAGCGCCAGCATTAAACATCTAGAAATGCACAAAGTCTCTGTACTGATGACGTCTTCAGGAGATCAGAAAGTGATCGAAGCCGTTAACATGGGCAGTGGGCACAACATGGCTTGTCGAGACAATGATGGAGAGCATAAAGCATGGGATAATAGCATCCATATTACACATAGTTGAAGGGAAGGGTACTCTGTCGGGATCCTTTGATCTTTACTTTTGCACCAATTCTCCCAAAATCACAATACAGAAAATAATTTTATCAAAAAAGTGACTTAAAAAATATTATACAGAAAATAATTTTATCAAAAAAGCGACTTAAAAAATATTCAAGACCGAAAGGGTATCAATAAAATACAATCCCACAAAAAAAGATGTTAGTGTAAGTTACCAGCTAACTTTGTATTTGCATGTCATTAATCATTACTCTGTCCATAGCACATGAATTTTAAAGTTCCTTCCCGACATATGACATGTTAGATTATAATGGCTGTCACATGTGCTGTACCCTATTGAAATTAGGGCGCTTTTGAATCAAACCCAAGATTTGGGATACTTTCTTAGATCAGAACATCGATCCCATTTGTATTTGTTTTGGTAATGGTTCACCAATATCTGGTTAATTTGAATATGGATTCTATCGAGAATGATCTGATTGGACTCGGATCTTAAGAGATGAATTAGCTCTAGATTACTAGTAATTAGGGAGCACTTAGCCTTTGCTATTTAGTAAAAGGTAAGTTGTGTGACAGAGTATTCGCTCAATAAAGTATTCTTTCAAAGACTTTTCCTACTTAATTAAAATAATTCACAGCCAAGCTTTATCTGTACTGACTGGTTTTATGTGTAAAATACACACGACATTTATTTATGATATGGTAAACAATAGGCGATAGTGGTCGTCCTTGTAAAATTAGCAGCAGTTCAAAGACACTGCATATATATAATGATCATTAAAGCCTAGCTGTTTTATTAAGGAAACGAGGAGGTTAATTCCATGTAACCCGTAAAGGAAAAGAGAAGAAAACAGGTATTAGTGGATTAAGATAACCCTTCATGTGCCACCAATGGCATGAAAGTGGCGGTGCACCCACAAGTCACTGATGATGCAGGAAATTAAACTTTAATGGCATACGATTAGCTTCCACGTCATAGTCCAAAGCTTCCCTTTCAACCGTCAACTGTTCTAATCCACGTCCAACAGGATTACTGTACATTAATCATTATTATTGGAATATTTGTTCGGAGCATGTTTTCGGTACAGACTGCGATTTGTTGAGCAATCAGAGCCGTCCAAATTGAGCTACTTTAGGCCTCAGATACCCAGCTGGATTCACAAAGCTTCTATTTCTGGATGCATGGCTTCACTAACATACAACGGCATTGGCTGTCAGAATAGCTGCTTGTTGCCTGTTGGTGAGCTGAGGGAGCTTCGAAATCTCATTGGCACCAAAAAAGTATTTCAGAAATGGAGTACAGCAGCAGATCACGACAAATGAGAATGATAGTAGGCTATCAGATGTCAGACATCTATAGTGATACACGTGCCAAAGGTTTCCTCCGAAGTTCCAAGTGATGTCAAACTTCTGTCTTTATTTTGGGCCATTTGGAAATGACACTCAACAGTTCCACTGTTCCACACTGACAGGACTTGATGTTTCACAGAGATGTCGAAACTTCAAGAACCTGATTCCAAAATTTGCAAAATAGAATTGTGAAATTGACTGCAATTTGTCGAGAAGTTTGTGACCAGAAATATTACCTCTCCAGGCAAGGCCTACCCCACTAGTCGTCCAATAATCTCGAGTCTTGACAATTAGCAATTTAGCCGCTTTCCGTTTCCAGGTTGGATTTGTTCGAAGATTCGAACGAGTTATAAGACAAACTGAGACATTTGTTTTGTTCGCACGCGACAATTTAGCCGCTTTCCGTTTCCACTGTTCCACCGAAATAGTTGGCTGTGAAGTGTGAAACGCTACGAGACCTGATCCAAATCGGTGTTTGTTGGTAGAAATTTTGAGTATTGCGTTTGGTGAAAAAATGAATATATTTTATAAAAATGGGGTAAAGATGAGGGGAAGATTTGAATGAATATTATAATAATAAAATTTTAGTTGATAGAAAAAAATATTATTTTATTATTATTTTTAAATATAAAAAGATTAACATGCCAATTTTTCGACAAACAAACGCCGTCTAAGAGTATTGTGATTTGTGGATCATTGAGACCAAAACATTCTGGTCCATTCACAGTATTGTGATTTGTGGATCATTGAGACCAAAAATTCGAAATAGTTGGCTGTGTAGTGTGAACCTAGCGTTTTTAAGCGGACTCTGAAACCTTACAAGCCCAAGCTCTAGAACCTGATCCAATCCAACCGGATCAACCTCACACACCCAGACACTTTCCCAAACCACTACTACGAGTCCTATACTTAGCTGCTTACACGATAAGACCAAAATCAAATGGCCCCAATCTCAATCATCCATGGCTTCCTCATCCTCCTCTCCCTGCAACTTCCTCTCTTTCCTCTTTCCATCAAAACCGCCACCGCCACTACCACCACCCCAGCTCACTCCTTTTCAGACTCAGAAACCCAGAAATGGGTACGTCCCACTGGTGGCCCAAAAAGGCCCCATCTCTTCTTCTTCGTCGTCGTCGTCTTCTTCTTCTTTTGCGTCTGTGATATGTCCCTCTCTGGCCTATGCTAACATCCTCTACTTCAAATCGGCGTACAACGTCCAGGTGATTGTAGACAACAACGAGCCCGAGGAGAGGTTGCTGAATCGGTTTCGGAGAGAGGTCATGAGGGCCGGTGTTATTCAAGAGTGTAAGCGCAGAAGGTGTTGAAATGTAAAGAGTCCCACATTGCTTAGCAATGTGGGGAGTAGGAAAATATTGGCTTATAAATATAAGCCCTTTGTAACCTTTTATTTTCATAAATGAGAGGTAAACAAATCCAATTGGGTTTTTCCATTGGGTGTCTCATTTATCTAAAGTAAATTTTTTTTTTTTTATTTCTAACATGGTATCAGAGCGAGGTTTTCGGCTTTAGTCCGGTTACTCCTGGCGACCATCCGGCTTAGTACCGATTTTCTCCCGGCTTAGTACCGACAAATTTTCCGGCATAGTCCCGGCTTAGTACCGGCGACCATCCGGCTTAGTACCGGCTTTCTCCCGGCTCAGTACCGGCTTCCTCCCGGCATAGTACCGGCGACTTCCCGGCTCAGTATCGGCTTCTTCCCGGCTCAGTACTGGCAACCTTTTCGGCTCAGTACCGGCAACCTCCCGGCTCAGTATCGGGGCAACCATCCGGCTCAGTACCGGCATCCTCCCGGCGCAGTACCGGCGACTTCCCGGCTTAGTACCGACAATCTTTGTAATTATTTTTCTGTAATCTTTTTTTTCTGTAATTATTTTTGTAACTCCAAACTCAAGGTTTGTCGGTTTGTCCACCTTGAGTTTGCGGGGAAGTGTTGAAATGTAAAGAGTCCCACATTGTTTAGCAATGTGGGGAGTAGGAAAATATTGTCTTATAAATATAAGCCCTTTGTAACCTTTTATTTTCATAAATGAGAGGTAAATAAATCCAATTGGGTTTTTCCATTGACCGGCGACTTCCCGGCTTAGTACCGACAATCTTTGTAATTATTTTTCTGTAATCTTTTTTTTTCTGTAATTATTTTTGTAACTCCAAACTCAAGGTTTGTCGGTTTGTCCACCTTGAGTTTGCGGGGGAGTGTTGAAATGTAAAGAGTCCCACATTGTTTAGCAATGTGGGGAGTAGGAAAATATTGTCTTATAAATATAAGCCCTTTGTAGCCTTTTATTTTCATAAATGAGAGGTAAATAAATCCAATTGGGTTTTTCCATTGAGTGTCTCATTTATCTAAAATAATTTTTTTTTATTTCTAACATAAGGTTCTTCGAGAACAAACAGGACGAGAAGAAGCGCAGGACACGCGACGCCGCTAAGCGCAACAAAAGAAGGTCTCTGCCTTTCTGTTCTCTTGCTCATATTCCACTTTGTTGTTATTGTTATATTTTGCTGCTTGTAGAGAAGTTTGGGAAATGGAAAGAAGGGAAAAGAAAGAAATTTGTTCCTTCGTATGCTGAATTGAAAATTTTTCTGTAGTAGAGGCAATGCGATTTAGTGATCCATCAGGCTTACGTTGAGTACAACGTGCAAGTTCTTCATTTAGAATGGGTAAATGGAAAATATAAGCAATCACCACAATTGTCAGTATTTCAGTACGATATGGGATCCTGAGAAACGCCATCAGTTCAGATCTTCTCTGAAAAGTTTGAACACGTAGTTACAAAAGCAGTTCAATTTCCCCTGAACAACTATAGCCAATAGTTAATCCTTTAACCTATAGGTAAGAATATTGTTTCCCCCAAAAGGAAGAAAAGTTTGCGGGAGTTTTGTTTCTTTTGGAAGATGCCATCGTAATTTTGGACATTTTGTATCCGATTTGCATCTTTCCTGTCAGAGATTAGATGGTTACCTGATTGTGCTCTAATTTTTGGGTGTAGATATCTAGAGCTCCTAATCTTTTGGACTTTCTTAGTTGCTGTGTAATGATTTTTACAATGAGTACTCCTGTGGTTACTTTTGGTCCTACATGATAAAGTTACAATTTTGACAGTGTTTATTTACTCCGTGGTATTGTATGACCAGGCGCCCCCAAGCAAGAATTTTTACACAGAACAAGCAGGAAGCCACGACAACCAAGAAGGAAGATGGTGAAGATGATAACTGGGATCTACCTGAAGAAGGAGACATTCCCAATTAACTGCGCTCAACTTGCCTTTAATTTGTAGAACTCTTCACCTTTGAGTGCGAGAGGCTTTTGGTCCATGTAAATGGCATTGTGAGCCCTGTTCTTTTATTGACATGGTGCATTCTCTCTTTTGTACTGCTATATGAAGTAATGATTTTGCATCCTTGTGTCCATTTGAAGGCACTTCATGTTATGCGTTTATCTGTCAGAGATATAGGAAGCTTATCAACGTCCAAAAATTGGGAGAAAGGCATATCCCATTAAATCTTGCTCCTATAAGGGGTCCAATCTGGGCTCAAATTGCTTGGGAGGCAATTACTGCTTCCAATGGAGCTAAAAATGCGTGTTTCAATGTCCTTCCATATGGTAGATTCAGACCTTTCTCTGTGTTAAAAGTATGCATGGTGTTAGCCCGCTTGAATGCCTGTTGGAGCTCATAGGGAATTAAAGAAAAGTTCACCTTTCACGTCCAGTTGACCTGGAGAAATGCATATGGGGGGGACTAAACAAGAAAGATACCAAAGGAAATTAGCATAGATAAAATATGTAGCGTCCAATTTCCCACCTGCACCATTCAATTTACCTTGGAAAAGATAATCCAGGTAACCAACCAAAATAGAAAGCTAAAGCTTCTATGTTCTGCTCAAGTAGATATTGGAACAACTGGAATTTGGGTGCTCTGATGGTCAAATTCCACGAAATATATTGTTTGGACACGCTGAACAATATTTTTTTGGCAAGTCTCTCTAAGAACTGAATGCAGGTACAAGAAATCTTGCGCACCTCTTTGGATCCCTCCAAGAAAGAGGACGGCCACAAACTAACATTAGCCGACAATTTTTCCCTGAAGATTTTCCAGTCATCAAGAACAAGCCACTCAGGTCATGTACCTTGCTTTTTATATTATCACAGCAGCTCCAGCTTGCATGCATGGTATAAGCCGCCCTCATCCTTACTTGCCCCACGAAATCAACCAAAATAATCCGGGTCTAGATATGTAATGTACATCCCATGCATGGCAAAGATGTCACGACGTTTGGTCGTGTCACAAAGGAGATAGGTTCAGGGAGTTGAGATATCGATCCCTCTCAAATTGCCAGTATCTTAAGAATTCCGCTGTTATCATGTGATCAGGTTTTATGAAAAAGAGCCCCTTATGTGGCTTGTTGATTCCACTTTGTGGAGTGAAATCACAGGGAACAGTGACTTCGTGCATCGCGTTGAACTGTGGAAGTGGACTCCGAAACCACATGACATCTGCTTCCTGTAGCTAAATCCGATTTACGAGAAGACAACGAATTTGAAACGGAAACTAAGTTCCCACTCACGACCCATGTAACAAGCTTCACCAAGTAAGAAGTGTAGAATAATTAGCTCATAAGAACTGCCAATGTATAACCATTCATCAACGGAAGCCGCTTCCCCTATCGAGCAAAAGTGGAAACCTATAGCTACAGAAGTAGGAATAATGGCACTAGAAACAACCCAACTCAAGCCCTTCCAGCGAAAGGTTATTTCTCTTTTTATCAAGCATATATATGGTGAAGCCCTTTCTTGTTGAAAGTTCGGATGCAAATGCTGTGATTTGGAAACATGGGCTTAGCGCACAGTGTCTTCTAACACATTTGGACTTAAATTTGGGCTTCTTGTTGAAAGTTTGGATGCAAATGCTGTGATTTTGAAACATGGGCTTTGCGTAGAGGCAAGGAAAATTTGGACTTAAATTTGGGCTTTCAATGTTTGCCAAGGAAAATCATGCCTTCGTCTAAGCCCAATTATGTTACTGTCGAGGTAGAAAGAAGGTTTAATTATCGTTATATGTGGTACTAATTTTTAATAAATTAATTTTTGGGATACAATTTTAAACGGATCGATCCATGTGGTTTATTTTCAGACGTATAGGTGCTTCTGTCCTTCAAAAGTTAGTTGACTATTGAAAGATCAACATGGGGTAAGGGTCGAAATGTTTATTGCTGGGTTGAATAGCATTTCTCGAACTCCATCGTTATTAGTGGGCTAACGTTTGATAGTGGATTGACTTATATGTCTGAAAAATAGACTACACGGATTAAAGTTGTATATTTGAGATTGATTTGTTAAAAGTTAATACTACATGAATAGGCCATTGAGCACGATGGAGACTTCTAAGATCCGTATGGCTAGTGCATTCGCCACACTAAACCCAAGCTGACCACTTAGAAAGAAAAAAAAAACCCAAGCTGACCATGATGCTGTTGAATAGAGAGGTGTGGCTGAGGTTGATAAAAACAAACAATTGAGATTTGATGCGAGCAGGCAACCTCAGACCAGCTTAGAACATACAAGTTGTGGGTTTCTTATTTTTTAAAAAGGACGGAACTTCTAAAATTTATTAGAAAATTTTATTTTTTGTGACGGGTATGCTGAGGTTGGACTAACAATTCACAAACTTAGGTTATCTTCGTTGAAGATTTTTTTAGGATTTGAAGTTGTATTGGTGTTTGCGTAGAAGTTGTTGAAGTGTAAAAAAAGTAACGATGATTTTTAAGATTGTTATTTGTAAATTATTTTTATTGGAATGACTGATGAAGATAACTTCATAATATCCAAGGGTCTCTCCCTCTCTACCCTGTGATTACAGAAGGCGATCTTTTTGATAAACGTCGCAAAAGTATAGTTCCTCGCAATAACTTTTGCTTTTTTGTTTCCATTTATTCCCCCGTCTCCCTCTGTTTGAGATTTTACTTCCAACGTTTCATACGCAATTGTTTCTTAAATTTCCTATTCCCATACCCCATTACTTCTATGAAACTCTCTGTCTTCCTTCCCTTTCCTATAAAAGTACCCATTCCTCATCTCACCACCATTTTCTTGCACTCCAATTTATCTGGATGTCTTATTCTGCTGTTCTTGCACTAAATCTCTAGGGCTTTGAGCTTTACATTTGTCGGCTACTGGTTCAGCAAAGCTAAAGAAAGAGGTAACATACGCAAAGTCATGCATGCTTAATTATGGACCACTGGGCTGCCCAAAATTAAGCCCAACGTTAGCAAATATGGAAAGCACTGTTTGCATCTCTCCTAGGTATAGAATCAAGCATATATCATGACATAATAATCACAGCATCTAACTGCAAGAAAAACTTCAAGGCGGAATTATCGGAAATGACCCTCTTTCTATCCATATTTCTAAATGTACCCACTCAGCAATTATTTGCAGGCCCTTCAGATGGTTAATTAGGAAGAACATTCGCACAATTAAAATACACTCAAATCATCTCATCATTCTCTGTTGCAGATTCTAGAATACTTGCAAACTGCAAAAATAATAGTTAGAAAATAGCAGCAATGCTGACTGCCGTCAAATTCTTATAGATGCATATGCGGATCTTCTATCGTGCTTTTTAGAATTATAGTCTGATTCATGGTATACTCCTCTTCTGTTGTGGGTCACAGCCTTCACATTGTCGCTAATTAATCGTCAGTGCCAAAGTAACGATCGCCAAACTCACCCAAACCTGGTATGACACGAAATTCTTCATTCAGTGCAACGTCAATCTCAGAGGTGACAATTTTTAAGGACGGGAACCTGTTGGAAACACAATGGATTCCCTCTGGGGCCTGAAGTCAAAAAAGGGAGCAGTGAATTCAGTGTTCATAGACATTGTAGAGAGGGTACCGCTAGCAATCAGTGTAAAGATCGACTTACAGAAATGAGGTTTAGGAATATTATGTGGGCTTCTGGAACACCTTTCTGGATGAGTAGTTCAATTGCTTGGTTAGCAGAATTCCCTAGAAAGGTAAGAAGATTGGATGTTGAATTATCAGCATACAAATCTTAGCTTTGGTAGATAATATGGAAAGATCCCTCTAGATCAGCAGATCTTTAATCATATAAAAGTAATATATCTGTAAGCAACTGAGTGTATATTACTCTTAACACAATTTTGATAATTTTGTTGGACAGGTTAAGAGCACTACAGACACATACGAAAGTCTATATATATAAATGAAAAAACAGTTGAAAAGAACATATATGGAGCTTTGGAGCAAGAAAAAGATTAGAAGGCAAGCACACCAGTTAAGTATGGCAAAAGCATAGCACTAAACTGCAAGACATTGGACCTAAGGCTTAAAAGGACTCATATTGAACTGGGGTTGGATGAGCTGGAAACAAATGGACAAGCGGTAACAATGTAATTGATCCAACTTTAAGTGAAGCAGTGTTTTTCTTCTTTTGCTTTGAAAAGTATTTCTAGCAAAGAGGAAAACAATGAAATTTAGGTTGATGAAAAGTTTTAAGAAATGCACTTCCCTGGGCCTATTATTACCAACCAGATTTTTGGCCGCAATTAATCAAGGGGAAGAAACATAGATTTCTATCAAAATAAAACAAGATTACCTGTAGCCAGAACAGGGTCTAAAAGCAGGACGTGCCGTTCAGAGATATCCTTGGGAAGCTTCTCATATATAAGCTGTTTAAGGTGAGGCAAAAAATCCACTGTTAAAATAAATTACATTCCATCCTCAAAGAATAGGAAGCATAGCTCTAGCTCTCATTCCAGCTGAAGCAAATTATTTCTTGTACAAAACAACAGTATTTACCTGCTTCCCATTATCTCCATCACGGTGAATTAAAATTTTTCCAATTTTTATTCCTTTACAGCAAGCACGCAATGCATTTTCCATGCTTTCCCCACTAGTACAAAACAAACAAGAGAAAATCTTTAGCATATCACTGTACCACAAGATGAATTTCCTATGAGGCTCATAATTTGCCTAGCATTAAGAACCTGGAGATGAGAATCTGATATTATTCATGTTTGTAGTCAAAGATGGAATCTCAGATCAAAAGGCAGGTCCTTGATAAAGAAGTCCCATTAACAGAAACCTAAAAACATCCAAAATTAATTCCTGATTCAAAGCTCACCTTCGAACAATGGAAACCCCACACAACTTCTTGCAAAAGTCAACCCCAGTATATAATGATCCTGGCAAAGAATAATTCCAATATTGCAAAGATATTCCATGTTACTAAGTAAAGGAAATTAATTACCCAAGATGGAAACATTGAAATCTCCACAAGATTCACATTCCTGCAGTTTGAACAGATAGAGTGCCCGCACACACATGGTTCTCAAAACTCGAAAAAACTAAAATGGTTGGAAATACTTGCTTTCAGAATCTGTCAATGCATAAACACCTACCGTACACAATTATTTTGTATGCTATAACTCTCCAAATAGAGGAAAGAAAAGTTGAAAGGATAAGTGAATAAACAAGATAACCTATATACTTGTTTCATCCACATTGTGTGCAGACCCACAGGCAAACACACGTCTTCAACGAGATTACACTCTATACATCGGAGAACTAGAAAAGTACGGCATACCGATCTAGTTAGAACTTTTTAAGGATTAGATCTGGGGATATTGGAACGGGATCTGTGCTGTTGGGACGGCAGCTGTCAAGTATCTAGACACAAGACCTGGCTATATATGTTTAAGCAACTAATCTATCTTTAAGACTAAGTTTGCAAGCACTAGAATTATGGATGGTGAAATGGTCATTAAAATGACAACTACATACGTGTTCTTTGAAATAAAAAAGTATCCTCCTAAGTTTGAAATAATGTAGTCTGATTAGTAATATATTAAACTGCTAATTTTAGGCTTGGATCGTTTTGCCTTGGTTTCCTAACTGAAGTGTTTAAAAAATTACGAACTAAAAATTAAAAAGTAAAAGAAAGAAAGAACCTGTTGGAGTAACTACTTGCTTCTCTGTGAATGGTAGATGGCCAAGGCCATGCTCCACAACCTGAAAATAGATATCAACATAAGCAGTCGGGTTTTGTATTTTCTAAGAATGCAGGAACAAGAATGCATGTCAATTAATGGACTGAAGCTTAGTTATGCAACAGAAAGTACCAGGCGAATAAGTCGATCTGAATAAAACACGAAGTCATGCTTCGATATCTCCCGGTCTCGTATCAGTGTATGCATACCTCTTATCTGCAACAAGGATCTCAAACATGAGCAAACCAAAGTAAGGACCATACAGAAATGAAGAGATTAAACACTATCTGTATTGGATATCAGATTACACCATCTGGGGCAGAAATTCATATGAAATTGTAACATTTCAACCATGGTTATGTCTATTGATGCATGATACCCAATGGAAATTACCCTAAGTTTCTTTTCTCTATAATACAAAACTAGCAAATGAGATATACTGAAGGTACAAAACACCATAATACAATCAGACATACATATACCTGAAATGTTGACTGAATAACATACACATTCGGATATATTTTACAGAGGTCATGCTGACCAAGCTTTGTCCGGATATGTTGCACAATCAAATCAATAGCTACATGATTATCACCTCCCCGGGGAATGATCACATCAGCATACTTCTTGGATGGGAGAACAAAATCATCAAAAGCAGGTTTGACAAACTTTGCATACTGCACAAGTAACATATTTGTTGCAATGTATCGGTTACAATGTCATCACATGTTTTAAAGATGACAAATCTTCAGAAAGCACACAGTCAAAATTTCACAGAGGCTCACAATCAAAAGTTTCCAAAGTAGCCACATCTATACTAAAGTACATGTCAAAACCATACAGTGAATGAGTGCAAGGGGGCTTGATATTAAAGAAAATATAGCTTAACCAATGAGTTGAATCCTTGTCTGCAGCCCATTGCTTTAGTGAAGGTGCTGCAAACTCAAGAATCAAATGAAAGAGAAAAAGAGTTGTCGACGAAAAGTATTAATGCACTGTGCACATCTTTGTTTCTTTGAGTTGTGACAGTAAATGCGTGTGTATGGATATACATAGGGAACCAATAAACCACAGTTAGATGAACTGAAGAATAGTGTCTGTCATGAAACTTGGAACAAATACTTCTGCTAGTGATAACCTAGAAAAGCTAGAGGGAAGTTTGGGGGAAAAAGTCAATCTCAACAAATCATAATGGTTAAGTAAAAAGACTCACCTGCTCAAGAACAGAGTTTATGTCTCTGCCTCTCTCAACTGTGTCGCGTCTTATTCTACGAGCAAGCCTCACATCAGCATCTATAAGCAATCATTCACCAAGAATACGATAATGAAACATTTTCGAGCTAGAGAAGAGAGAAGGGAAGGGAGAGAGAAAGAATATGCAATATACAATAAAAACTAACGAACTGTACAAAAGGGGTAAATCTCTCTTCTAAAATTTGCCCGGTTATGAACAATCCAAACGAGTATTATGGAGCTGAGACTAGTATTATGGAGCTGTGAGATATCATTCTCAAGAACGTTCAAGATTTCCATCAACAGGTTTTATAGGTATAGTAAAAACTATACGGCTTGGATTGATAGAGTACATTTCACCTGTGTATATAATTCTTTAATTCCGAGTGTTCTCTATTTGTCTGTTAACTGTACATAAACCTCGAAATCATCATTATCCAAGCAGGTTCAGTGAGGCTCATTCAGTTTAAGAACAAACCAAGGTTCTTCTGTGAGTGACAGCCATATATTTTTCCTTTGATACTGCATTGGTCACTTCTTCTCTTCCAAATGGAGACTTTGAACGGTGATCAAAATTACATATCCACTTAATAAAAATGGGCGATTAGGCACTTCACAAAGATCTGGCTCCCCATATCTTTTGGTTCGTTGGTGCATGTGCTATCCTCTTTCCTGAAGAGATGTCCTATTCTCTTCTTTAGAAAACTCCATTGATGACAAGAAAAATAAACATTAAATAAGACCTAAAGATACAATGCAATAGTCCTGGGGTGCTTCACTCTCCACTTAGCCAATTAGGTCGAAGACAGTCAATTGGAGTAGGATAGAGAATCAAGTTGAACATGCTGACGAGCTTGATGAGAATCCATAGAAGGTTGACCTTCAATTTCTAGGCATGGTGAAACTCAGTTGAGCTCAATCTTAGTGCCTCAGTAGATCTACTTCCATTTTCAGTTTTAAATGGTTCTTGGAAATGAGTTGATAAAAAAAAGAGCAATCTTGCCCAGAAAATGACAAACAAAGCCCCCTCCCCCCCCCCCCACACACACACACTCTCTCAATTGCTTGAAGATAAAAAAAAAGGAAAAAATAGTTTCCTCCAAGAACTATGCCCAATCTTTTGATGCTAAACGTAAACAAGATAGTAGGGAATATTGAGAAAGTCACCAAAAAGCAGTTATAGCTATAACAAGTGATATACAATCACAGATGATTATATGAGGATGCAGAAGAAAAGAAGATGAGGATGAGGATGAGGATGATGTGCTTGACAACTAGATGAAAGAGGGCAAACCTGTATCAACAAAAATCTTCATATTCATCAAGTTGCGGACACGTTGATCATGGAAAACGAGAATCCCTTCTAATATGATAACATCAGAAGCATTTACCTGGTAAAAGCATTTTGATTGAGTTTTTGAAGAAAGTATTCTAGAAGATGGTTAACTGGATTTAGCAGACACTTCAGTTATATGAAAACAATTAGCATACTCTCCCATTAAAATCTTCTGAAAAATAAATAATGAATCCTAAACTACAATGTTTGTTCACTTGGACTTGACTCCATCTTTAAACAACTGAAGAGAAATGCAAGAATGGGTTCAAATACTCTCAATTCAGTACCTGTCGGAAACTGTCTGAGCAGCGACGGTGAATCTTAAAGTCGTAAATAGGAACTTGATAAGATTGCCCAGATTTGAGCTTCTCAGTGCAATCAAGAAGCTGCTCAGTGTCAAAAGCATCTACGAAATGAGCACCAAATAATCAACAACTTTTTTCCAAAATGATCTCTCACACAAAATGCTGCCATAAGCTACTAGCAACATAACCGTGTCAAAGGTTTTTGCAGCCACAAAGTTTACCGGGATGATCAAAATTATACTCGTGCACCCGTTCAGATTCTTCAGGAGTCAATCCCCGGTAAAATGAATCCTATAGGATTGGCATTTCAAACAGAAACCAAGGTACTATAAGATAAACGTCTAGTGAAAATGTAAGCAACAGAAAACCGTACTGGCTAACCTGATTGACAAGCACCACACGGTGGTCATGGAGTTGTTGGATGATCATATCACATACTGTGGTCTTACCCGAAGCTGTACCTCCCGAAACCCCTACTCATATTACCATAACGATATTGAAATGGCAAATAAAAAGAATAGTAAAAAAACAGAAACAAGAGTAATCAAACAAATGGAGTGATCGAGCATAGATTCATTCGTAAATTAAGCATTCCAAGATCTAAGTGGAAAAGGCAGAAACGAAGGCTAACAAGCTGATTCACAATAAAAAAAATCTTCTCGAAAAGTACTCAAAAGTAGCATACCAGTAAAAGAACTTCCGAAAGCTAAGAAGTGATAATTCGTAGAATTAGAAGTAGTTTACAGAATAGGAAAAAAAAAAGAAACGAAAAAGTGCTTTCAGCAGTTAGTTACCGATAACGAAGGGCTGTTTGGGGGCGTTGGAGTCGGTTGCTAGGGGTGAGAAAGCAGAAGCGGCAGCCGAACCCATCGAGCGATGAGCAGGAGAAGAAGATGAAGACACCGGCGGAGACGACAGAAGGCCGTCTAGGCGGAGACCCGAGAAATGAGGCCCAGAAGCCGCCTCCATCACGTAGTCGATCGACGTAGTCTCCTCTGGCATGGCTGTTCTCTGTATGTCCCTCACTTCAGCGCAATTCAAAAAAAGTGAGCTGACTACAGTCCTGGAAGGAAAATGCTAATGCCTTTCGGTTGAGGAACTCGTGGCGGTGGCGCATAACATTTCACTCTATTTTAGTTGTGGTATTTTTCCTTTTTTTAATAATATTTCGGGTCTAAAGGTCGAGGGAATATAAAGATATACCGGTAGCATTTAATAATATTTCGGGTCTAATTTATTATTTTCTCGATCTAAACGATTTTAACGAATATGAACCAACAAAATATTTAAATATTTAAAAATTACAAATCTATATACATTGTGGGATGAATTGAAAATATTTCTTAAAGCACTGGATGATGCTGATCCAATGTCTCAAAATTGAAAATTAAGGAGTCTAATGGATAATATTGAAAACTATAACTATCCCTAAATTAAACCAGCTTCTTTTATTTTATTTTATTTTAAGTCCTTTGTACTCTGCACTCTACTGCTATTGCAACTCTCTCATATTATGGCGAAAATACATGAATCTCATAAAATTTATCTTAAATTCAATCATATATAACTAATTCAAAACAGGGGTAACATATTTGATAACTGTTTAGAAAAAAAAAACATAATTGATAACATGATGGACATGCTACAAAAACCAAACCAAGCACTCTTCTTTCGATCATAATCATACAATGAATATGTCTTGTAAATCCCCCACTATAAAACTCCTTAAATATCAAACCAAACAGTAGCTCCCTGCTACCGAATCTCCTTAAAACGCATAGAAGGAAAAGGGAACCAAGAATGCAGCAACCAAAACAAATGAAGCAAAAGATGGTGGAGCAGAAGCATCGGAAGTCGAAGACGAAGACGATGCCGGAGAAGAGGGTGCATTCCCGGTGACTGTCTTAATCTTTAGTTTCATGCCTTGGTTGCAATGGCCCAATGTGCCGCATGCAAAGTATCTGGTGCCGGGCTTGTTCAATTTGACCACATGGCTGTCACTGTTCATGGAGTCCAGTGCACTGCCAATGTTGCAGTTCTTGTACGCTTTCTCATTAGCAAGTTCGACGACGCTGTGCAGCCCTGAAGTGTACTTGAAAACTGTCCAAAGAGGATATATTTCATTCTCGTTAATTTATACTCTGTAGCGAATGCGATTCTTTCTGTCGTGCTATATAGAGCTTTAGTTGGATAAGAAAAACATACCAAGTTGATCGCCAACTTTGAATGTTTGGCTGGATGCCCATGTGTTGAAGTCTGTGGATACATCCCAACCTTGGCTTCCCCCGACGACATGTTGGGCTGCCAAGGCTTCCTCTGTGATCCAAGAAACAGAAAGCAACAGTACTAGGAGAAGTGTGTTCTTCGACACGGTCGCCATTACTTCTTTCTCTAGCTTTTCTCCTTTTTGGGGTTTCTTTAAGCGTTCCATTCCCACCGTTATATATGCAAGGAAACTTGTAAACATCCATAGTGTCTCCATTATTGCAGTGTAACTCCTCTTCATTATACAATAGGAACATAATCCCTAATATTGATGACTCATGGAAACTTTGTAGATAATCCGCCAATTTCTTGTATGTGTTCTGCCTGGGTTGCCGGCTAAGCAAAATCTAGTTGGTTGAGGGTCATGGAAGCTTGGCGTTGAAACAAAGCTATCATTGTGACCATACCCACTATGGAAACTCAAATTTTATTTGTAAGCCACGACACGCGGGGGAGAGGGGGGGGGGGGCATTGGATAGCCTAGACCAATGAAGAGTCTGGTTATCACTTTCCCAGTTTTTGGCATCTTATTCACTTGTAAATCTGACCAATTGTGAATAGAAAATTTCCTGATTTCTTTTCCCATCAAAGCAAAGGCAAGTGCTGTGGCATCGGAAGTGCCCTACAGAGTACAAAAAATTCTGTTCCACTGGCTGCATTAAGGATGCCTTAACAAGTCTCCTTGAGATTCATCTTATCTTGAAATTGAAAATCCTCACCCATGTTCTTTCATTTTAACCAATCAGGCAGTCTAGATTGATTGTTTTGCTGCTGTTTGTGTCCGAAAAGGTTTAATTAGGAAAAATATACAAGTGAATCTTCACACCTGGGTGCCTGAGTGTCAAAATACTCAAAATTGTCATTTTTACTCATCAACATCTTAGATTGCACGCACCCCAGAGCTCATCTATACAATTGCTTCATTTCATTGTATAACCTTCTGGTGTTGATCGTACTTTATTAGGTATAGAGTTCTGATCATAAGATACAAGGCCTCCATGAAAGTTCATTGGTTTTGATGCTTGAAAAATGCAACTACTTGATTGTACACCATATCCTTGGCATTCACTCCCATGATGAAATCTGCGTGAGCATAGTCCTTGATGAACTGAACTGATAGCTTGTCTACATTGTGGAACTTAAAACTATCAAGTAAAAGCATGACATCTCGAACATCGGAGAGTGCATCCTGGCCACCGTAGCTAATAAACAGAGGAAGGTCATGGGGAATGTTAGAGAGGTTATAAATGGGAGGGCTGGCTTCCCCATAGTGCATCACATTATAGTCAGGCCTGCCGTAGTTGAACCTTGACACAACGCCATGTCTAACCGCTGCAAAAATGTATTGCAAAGGCTTCCTTCGTGAGTCTTTTATAAGTAATGTCTACTTAGAAGGATAAATCTGGTTGATATGATATAAGTAACTTTTGCAATAAAACCCACACAAACTTCTTGTAAACCAGCCTATTGGCTACTCTTGGCACTGTATAGATGGAAACCAGAAAGGCCACTTGAACTACATCTTCTGCCATTGGAAACTGAAAATTCTTTTATATCCCTTCTTTCTTATCTATTTTGTTCAAGAAAGTTACTCATGGTTCTTTTCAACACAATCAAACTCGGCCTCCATGTCATACTCCAATCTCTAGGCACATACCTTAATCTTCATAGGCCAAAAAAGGAAAAAAGTAACTCATACAGTTTCATGAATAGGAAAAAATATATGCTGTTCTATAAGAAATTAGCTTTAAACAGTGAAGCTGAGGGACAAACTTACTTTGAGCAAGGTGTACCATGTTCTTGGTGGATGTCGACTGAGGTTCATTCATCAGGAAGAGATCGACGGTGGAGGAATTAAGACAGCAATTTTTGCCTAGAATTAATCATATAGTCGGCATGATTTTAGAAGTTAGTTCTTCCAATAAGGTTTTCCATGTGCGAAGTGTATGGTCTATTGTAGATAAGTAATTGATTTCAGCAGATAACAGAAAAGCTACTGTGGAAAAACAAAATACTGGGTAGATAAGCTGAAGTGAGCACAGAACAATACCAGTAAGCGCGCTTAATAAGTCATAGCAGTCAACCCCCGGGTAAGCACAGAGAGACTTGAGAAATTTAGCTACAGGTTCCCTATTTTGAGGAATTGCAGAAAACTATCAACTCAGAGCATCCTAATTCTATCATATAGTCCTAATTAACAGTCTAATACTGCTGTGACATGATGGTTCTTTAATACTTAGCTCTTACCCCTTTGGATTGAACTCTGCAAGACCGACTAGCGGGGTGATCTGTTGGCAAAACCAAGCATTTCTGTCATGCCGACTCTGTATGCCAATTGTTTAACACTACACGTTATTTAGATCATCATATATCGACGACCTTGCCTCACCAACAAAGGCTTTGGCAGCAACAACGCCCAGTGCAGTGTTCATGTGGCTCAAATATGCAATGGGACTCAGCAATGCCGCTGATTTCAGCTGGTTCACTAGTTTACCTTCGGAGAAGGATGCCAGAGCTATCAAAGTCCCCTGGCAACCAACCATTCACATGTTCAACATTCAACAGAATATTTTGGACGGCTTCTCATTAATCCAATACACAAATATATTTAAATTGCAACTTCGTATTCGCGCGCATCCAAGTGAGAGTCATGAACTGAAAGAGGTTTGGGAACAGGTACATCAATAGTAAAGGGGGCATAATTTGATCCTCACCAGGGAATGGCCCACGTAATCAATCTTCTGCCCAGTTTGGCCATACACGAAGTCAAAAACAGCCGGTAGATCAAAAGACACCAATTCATCCCATGACCAACTCCAGAAAGCCTGTCATATTTTCAATACTGACAAAGCTTGAAATCATACAGAACACGGAACTCCAACTGCGAAGGGATTAATAATTTCCTCCATGTACTAAAATTTAAACTAATAAAAAATACTAAAGAATATTTTTAATAATTATTGTATAAATCGAAAGCTTTTTAACTGTTAAATAGACAGGTAAGGGTAGGAGTAAAAACCGGTTTGTCAGGGTCCAAGGTGGTATGTCGTCGGCTAAATCTGGTCCCTCTAGTGTTAGCAATCCACACGTCGAACCCATTATCTGCTAAAATCATCGGCAGATTTTGCTCCGGAGGATTGAGAAACCAGGTCATTCCATCCTTCACACCCCAAACGCCAAATAAGAAAAACTCAATCAGCAGCAACCCCACCTACGTAGCTAGCTACATCGATCGTTAAGATTCACAAGCACAACCAAAGCTACCCGCCCACAACCAATTAATGTGTTGTGGCCTAAGCGTAGGTACAGGCAATAGTCGAGATAAATCAGAGAGCAGGAGGTGGAGATATCTTGAAATTTGGTCTCATGGAATTATCCCCCAGACGGTGCATGATTTTGCGGACCGTTGGATTTTATCAGGGAACGAAGTCCATGCAATTCTGCGGTCAGCTCCTGACAGGATAAACTATACACTGTGCAACCTTATCTTTCGGGTTGAGTCCATCTTTTCTGGGCAGCGTTACCTCTTTCGAGTGAGTGACGTCTAACAGTACACATTGACAACGTGGTGCCCATCCTCACATACTCCATTATATGACGTTTTATATCCTTTTGCGCTACAAGATTGTTAAACTTTTGGGGATTAAAGGCTATTTTGGCTCATGAAGGAGCCTGTCGTCGACCTATGGCTATGGCTACGTTTATCATCAAAATGCTTGATGCTAGGCCGTTTCTTTCAATTGCCCTGTGTTATGTAGTTTGGCGAAAACAAGGTACTTTTCTGACTTTGCGTTGTGTTTTGCCACCAACTCACTTATCCCCTTTTGAAGAACCCCTTTGTTAGTCGTTACGATCTTTTCATTTCTTGTAGCGTTATCCAAGGTAGTCCCTCGGAAAGAACTCAAAAATACCTCCACTCGGAAGTTTACTTTAAGAAAGACCAGCTTGATATGACACATGTCACTCGCTTATATTGTCCTTGGTCGTTTGACCACAGCGATTGAAAGCCACGTACTTTGGTACGTACCACAATTTGGTCTTTGGTGCCACAATGTGGCAAAGACGCGGACTTTACCACTTTTGTCAGATAGTCAAAACCTAGAGTCGGGTTCACACTTCATGGAAATTCCTTGGTCTTCAATATTCCCCAGTATAACCTAGATGATAAGACTGAAAAAACAGAAGAAAGACGCGTCATTCAATTACCACAAGAACCCCATGCTGTATTAAGACTGGCTGGCGCCGATTATTCCCACCACCCAGAACACGACCTTCTGCGATTCTTTGTACGCTTAGGATATACCCATCTTTGGTTGTCACCTGAAAAACACATGCAGACGTTAGTTCATGACTCTGTTTCTCACAACCGAATCACATAGGCAAGCTGTGTGAACAATAAAATGTGTTTTGAGTTACTTCAAGCTCCTGGCATTTGTAGCCATGGACAAGAACCGAAGACGCGCATATACCAGCCACTGGTGGGGACACCACACCTTTGTTTAGGCCAAAGGAACCACGACTCGAGCCGTGCGCATGATGAGGCTGGACTGCCAAGACCAAGACTAAGACGCAGAAGCCCCAGGCAGCGGCCAAACCCAACATGCCACGGATCGCAGCCATGTTGTGTTTTGGTTGGTTTTCGTGTGAAGCGATTGAGAATGAACCTCCCCTTTATATAATAGTGAGTGAAAGGCCTATTCGGCAAATAGAAAGTGGGAAAACGAATCATGGTTTTCTTTCCCTTTTCTCTTTCCTTCTTTTGGCCTAACGGACTACTTGGAAGTGTTGTAAAGGCTAGGAAATTATGGGGCTTTTTCACGCTCTTTCTGTTGAGAAAGGAACAGGCGTGGGTCCCAGACGAGGTCTTTCTTATGATCTCCAGGCAACAGGATCTGGAAGAAATCACGATAGACTTTCACCACTGCAATTGGCAATTGGAATTTAAAGGGTTGGGATATGAACGGTCTTTTTGAAGAGATGTGACACTACTTACTTTTGGATCAACAATTTAATATTTGGGAAAATTCTTTTTAAAAATTTACGCCATTTTTAATATGATAGTTCGTTAGGTTTTAAAATTAACAAATTTAATTCTTGAATTTTAGACACTTAAAGAAATAGAATTATCCGATAAGCTCTATGTCCAACCTACTAATGGCAGAAAATTCAACAAAAAAGTCAACAATGAATAGCTCATTAGATCAACGTGCTTAATATGCTTAACTAAATTAAATCTTCAGCTGACGAGTCATATGTTATTAATTTAAAATTCGATATCGAGCATCAAGAGAGATGACAAAATTGAAATGGAGAGACCATTTTATTACTATACGAATTTATACAAACTTTTATCATGTATATCTTTTTGTCAAAATGTTATACCATATAGACTATTTATATAATTTAGCCATAGATATATCAGGCTCTGGGGATTAGGATGGGGGCGTGTACACAGGCGGAGGCAAGGGGGGGTGAACAGGGGCCACTGCCCCGGTTGGCTCCCCCAAATTTTTTTTACACCTAATTTTTTAATTTTTTTTAAAAAAAATTACCAGCCTGCCCCCCTTGACTCACTAAGAACTCAGCCCGCCCCTTGTGAATATGCTTGTGTTTCATCAACCAAAATGCTTGTGAAAATGCTGAAAATATTTTATTTATGTGTTCATTTGTGAATATGCTTGTGAAAATGCTGAAAATGTTTTATTTATGTGTTATATTTTATTTTATTATATATATATATATATATATATATATATATATATATATATATAAATTAGTTGGTGCTCCATTGATGTCTTGAACAACAAGAATTTTTAGTGTTTAATTTTTTATATTTTAACTCTTAAGACATTTTTTTACATTACGCAGTAATTTTTTTTTCATTTTTCTTGAGAAGTTTGTCTCCCTTTCATTGTATTTCTGACTCCGTCACTGGACGTGTATCACGAATGAAGTGTGGGTCCGCGTTGCGATTGCGTTAGTTCTTGACTGGCCCCATAAAAAACGGCAGGGTGGGGAGGAGGGGAAATATTAGGCATATCTAAATTTTATATAGGAAATATATTCGTCGTAATTTTCGACTGTCAACAAATTATGGCGGCCTTGATGAATTTATATGGTAAGGGGTTTGTCCCCTTGCCAAATTAAAGCCAATACCTTTACCAAACCGTAACAACGGAGGAAGAGTTGATCATCCCATGATTCCCATCCTAACAACCCAAAACCACTCAATGCCACTGCATGCCTAGTGGGAACGGCCGAAAGCTGTGCAATTGTTTGCACGATTTTTATCATCGTGCAAAGGAATTGAGACAGATGAAATCATGGGCAACAGAAGTCGTGTGCATAAAGCAACCCCCCACCTTTGATTCCATTATTAGGAGACATGCACTTTTGACAAAAATTGCCCGTCCACACCGTTGACTGAAAAACCGAGTCTTGTTGATAGAAGAAAGTGGAGATATCTCTGAGCAAAATCGGACGGCCGATCGAATCGGATTTGCAGTCTAGTTGGATTTTGTTTATGTAAATTCGGTTCGGTTTATAGTCTTTGACAATCCAGTCCAAACCGTACCAGACCAGATTTATTAATATAAAAATATATATTTTTTATATTTTTTAATACAAATTTAAAAAATTTAGTTTTAACTTAAGGGAAATTTGATTTTTGGTCACTAGGTTTTGAGAACTTTTACATTTTGGTCACTAGGTTTAATTTTTTACAATTTAATCACTAGGTTTTGACCACTTTTACGATTTGGTTTTTCCGTCAAACCTTCGTTAAATTTTTAACCAGAATAGCGATCGACCGATTTGTTTGCCGTTACGGCAACAGTAAATTGTAGAGGTCAACTGCGTTATATTCCGTTAAAAATTAACGGATGTTTGACGAAAAGACCAAATCGTAAAAGCAGTCAAAACCTACTGATCAAATAGTAAAAAAAAGAAACATAGTGACCAAAACGTAAAAGTGCTCAAAACCTAGTGACCAAATATCATATTTTCCTTCACCTAAACTAAAACTCTACATTTTTAAATGCCCTTTCCACTTCAAAATTAACCTAAAAAAATGAAAACAAATGAATGCGGTCCGGACCGGACCGCATTTGTCCGATCCTCTATTTTAATAGGACCGAAAATCCGGTCTGACCGCATTCCTGCCGCCCTAGTGCTATCAAGATGTTTCCGCACTAGCTCTGCAATTTTCATAGTCCACTTCTGGTGACTGGTCGTCGATCGGAGTACATCGATAGAAACCTACTAGTTACCATAAACTTCAAGAGCTCGTACGACCAAGGCTTAGATAGATTTTACGTCATCACAAACAGGGACCCAAATTTCTGTAGACTGCTTCTGCAATGGGCCTAACCAGTAGCCTTAAGAAATATGTCTTTTCTCAAGGGGACCAACTCACTGGTTTCGGAGCAGGACCTCCAAGTACTTCACGAATCGTATTTAAAGGCTACCGTTAAGAAAGATGTATTTAAATTTTAAAGGCAGTTTTTAGAGTTATGGAGACAACTTATGCCACCTTAAAAAGTATTCAGATTGATTTATTTTTACCCCATGTCGCTTGACTCACTTTTCGAGATTCAGAAATAGAGAAATTATTGATAATCCACGAAGGAGCCGGAAGATTTAGTTGGAAAAAATTGATAGTGGATTAAGATACAGTTCTATGATCACCTAGCGCTAGCCGATTAAGTATCCCATGCAGCCTTTCATCCAGCGCCTAGCTTTCGCTGGGTTGGATTTGCAGGAGTGCTCCAACGGATGCTTAATTTGGTTTATATCCTTACAGGCCAACAGCATAGTGGAACTGCAGATCAAGTTGGTATTGCTGGTCCATTGTGAAGAGATATGGTGCCGCTGTAGGCCTTAATCAAGGCGTTGGCATCGCAGTCACTGCTCTCCGATTACTTTTTTCCAGACGGAGTAACCAGCCAGCAGGATCATCTTTTGGCCCAATGGTGAATGGGCTGCTCGGATTCACTCCACAGAACATATAGCAAAACAATTAGAAAAGTATAATTTCCACCCACAAACTACGGGATAGTGACAAATTGAACTCCAAACTATTATTTTTAGGACATTGCACCCTCAAACTATTAGTGTTAGACACTTTGCACTCTCCATTTGACAATAATACCCTTGAGAAATTAATGAATTGACAACAATATTTTCAGCAAAATGCGTTAAGGTCATTATCGTCATTTTAGTCTAAACATTCAACAAAGGATACAAAATGTCAAAAATTAGTAGTTAGGAGGATGTAATGTGTCAAAACTGGTAGTTTAAAATACAAAGTGCAAAACCTATGGTAGTTTGTGGGTGAAAAAATATATTTTCTCCCAAAACAATTGTATTCCAGTTCATATTTTATCTTGTGACTGATATTGTAATTCCCTCTCATTAATGCTACTAGCTTTTCTGAGAAAAAACACATTTTTGATTACCTCTGTCTTTCTTTTTATCACATGAGATATATAATTACATATTATCCACTTGCCAATAAATAGGAAAAAAAACATCCGACCTCAACATATAACCTCATTTCTGACATGGGTAGTTTAGCAGTCACACCTCCACTATTGCTGTTACCTGTTACCCTTTACATAGTCCGAAGAAAATGAAAGTCGAGTTGCTCAGAAGCTGTGGCCTGTGATCCCAAGGATTCAAGACCGTGGATTCCGCCATCTATTTTCTAGTAGAGGTGCTCCAAATCAAGATTCATCAATTATAGCAATAGCAGGGCCCATCTTCTTCTTCCTCTCACTGAAGCTACGACATGAAATCAAGCTTGGAAGACAACATTGCATAGGCCTAATTGGTTTATCTGTTAAGAGGTCTCCATTAGCTGTCCTTTCACTACTACATACGGAGTTAGTACCGCAAGGGGTACCATGTGCTGACTTTGGAGAGAGGTCTAGTAAATGTGGTTTAACTTCCATCTTTTCGTTGGCAATGTTCTGGGGGTTGCCCGAGTTATTTAGGACATCAAAATCTTGGCCCTGTCGGATGCTCTCTAGGAAAAGTTCAACAAGTTTCTTCTTCTTATTTGTTGGGGAAGGTTCATTCGTAGAACCAGGAATTGTGTCCTCGAAACGAACTTTGCTGACTCGAGGGGTCTCCTTAGAGAAGTGGTGGTGGACTGGTGTGTTACCACGGGATGGGGTAAAATCTGCAAAGCAAACAATGAATAGAACAAATTTGATGGGCCAACAAACTAGTATTTCCACACGTTTATGTTCTGCCTTCTTTCTTCCTCGTACAGCTAAGCCACAATAATATACAGTCCCAAGACAATCACTATATCCAAATTATCTTATTCTTGCAAGACAAAATGGCTCTAAAGCAATTGTATTCTTACCACCATTGACGCTACGGAAATCATCCTCGGAATCTGACTCTAACCAGGCATGGGAATCAAAAAAAATTTCCTCTTTGCTACCTGCAAGAAAAACTCTTTGAATTTTTGTAAGGGCTATGCCAGTTACACATTCTAGATGTAGCAGACAACTCTTTTGTCTAAAAGATAGCAAGAACTTCAAAATGAACCAGTTCCCACAGACTCTACAAGAATAAGTTGGACTCACTTTTTTAACAAATCACAACCTCATATTTTTTATCCTCATCTTGCCGTGGCGTTTTTTTTTTCCTTCAACATTCAGGTACAAATTTTCCTTTCAATCTAATTTCATGCTTTTAACTGTACTATCTTCTTTCTTCGTGACTCATCTAAATATGATCCACCCTTCCAAATCTTGTAAACCCTCCATCACTCAGCATCACGAACAAAACTTGATCCTCAACGAGTCACTACCACCGCCACAAAATGCTTTTCATTAAGTATGGCCATTACTATATCTTTTTCAAGCGCAGGGACTATCTGAGTAATTAGCTACCTAGAATGATGCACGAGAAGATATTCACATCTATTGAAAGCTCCAGACTGGAACGAAAGCAAAGGACAAAAACTTCAACCAAATTTCAGTTTCCTAAGTAGGCATTTTTGGATTTCAGAGTCGCTCACACCACTACAGTTAGGATTGATTCACATTTAGTCCACCTGTTGTAATATCAAGCTCCTGACAAAAAAAGATCCTCATGGGAAAATCTGGGGTTTCTCTCCACACCACATCCACACCTTCTGCACAACAGTTCCAACTTTGTACTGACTGCTTGCCATATCTTTGAATTGCAGGCAGGGACTATAAGAAAAGCTAGAAATAACAGAACGTTTCCTCAATTGTATAAGATGCCATTTTTTCAAGCAAAAGCCCAGGGAGAGTTGAATCTATTTGTCTTGAAAATTTACGTTTTTGAAAATTTAGACCCCATTAGCCAAAAAACAAATCGCAGTGTACTTGATTTGGCCATATTGCCCCCGCACAAGAGAAAATTTCTATCCTCAAAACAGAGAAGTCAAGCAATATGCCTAGACTATAAATCCATGGAGGATATCCATATTCATCATCAAAGTGAAGCTGGAAGTGCGCTGAATAGCTATCTCACAGTTAACAATTTGATCTTTTCTACTTTTTTTTGAAAAAAAACTACAATAGTTTGTTTAATCGATTCCTGATCAATAAGTTTCAGGTTTTGTACCATTCTCAGCGGAGGAACTGCCTACGGATTCTATTTCAGATCCAAATGAGCAAATAATCCGTTCCCTTTAAAGATTACTGAAAGGACTACAGATTTACCACATCCGATGAAATAATAAAGGCATCTCAACCACCCAAAACATGTCAATTAATTATAGCTGACATATACACAAGTAGATATTCAGAAGCAATAAAATAAAATCAGGAAAATGATGTCCTCAACCATATAAAAACAAATATTGTAACCCGGCCATACAGACCCTACACCTGTTTCATTTCAGATTGCTCATCGCTTGGAAATTCTTGAAAGAAAATACTATCTAATATTGTGACTTTTCTAACTGGTGAGAATCCGAAAATCAAAAACCCATCTCACTTATCGCATTATATAACAAAATAAAAATGAACTCTTTAACGGGAACTGGAAAAGAAAGTAACAGTAACAAGGACCATATTCACCGTACCTCCAAAACTTGTGGCTGACCGAGATGCCGACCACTGAGACTTAACAGCGACGACGTTGCTATTGTTATTAACCGCAGCGTTCCCATTGGTGTGATTTTCCTTTGTGGGTGAGGGTGGAATCACGAGGTTGCCGTCTTCGGAGCCAAATGATGCTTTGTGGTTCGTAGCCGAGTCCAGGTTTCCGGGCACCGATACACACGAACCCATCTCTCTCTCTCTCTCTCTCTCTACCCAAACACCAGTCTGATCATCACAAACCCATAGAGAAAGCCAATAAGACAGCTTTTGCAGATAGAGAGAGAAAGAAAGTGGAAGTGGATGAAGAAGAAAGAGGAAGACGTTTTTTGGCGTTATGTTGAAGAATTACAATAAAGGGGGAGGCTAGAATGGCCGAGAACGAAGCCTTGAAAGGGAAGTTATATATATAATCAAGGTAGAGGGGTAAGTGTAAGTAGATTTTACAGGGCGTGGGACCTACTGGGTGTACTACTTTTTTTCTTCTTCTTTTATGGATTTCCAGTTTCCTTTTTTTCTTTTCTTTTTACCCTGACTGGTAAGGGAAACGTCGCCTTTCTTGGGGGCTTTTTGGGCCTGTGCTTCCATGTGCAGCTGCATTGGCAGTATGCGTTGTGGAATTAGATAATTGTTTAAACTATAATGATTGAAATGTGCCAGTGCAAATTTTGAGGAGAGCAGATAGGGAATCCCTAACGAATCCAGCTTGTTTATGGTGTCAATATGATTATTGAAATTTTTTTATTAGCATCTGAAGAAATTGATTAAGCTTTAATTCAATGTAATTTTCCTTTCGAATATGAAAGGTATATCTTTCCGGAGAAGTAAATCATCCAATCAGGCGTGGATTTAGGCCGGGATATCTCTTAAATGTCAACTTTCCCTTTTATCTGATTTTTTTTAACCAAAAAAGGCAAAAATCCACTTGCACTCCAAAATGATGCAGCACACTGTCCCAATCAACAATTTTGAGAGGTTCATTTCTTAAAAAGTTTAAGATTTTTTAAAATTGGGATAGAATTGTGAATATTTATGTAGATTGAAATTTTATAGGTTTTGCGTAAAAGTTGTTGAAATTTTTTAAAGATATTTAATTTATATTGAAGTTTGTAAAAAATCGTAGAGATGATTGATGTAATTATTTAATAAAAAATTATTAGAATTAAGTTAAAAAGTAAGGAGAGATAATATTTGTTATAATTTTTTCTAAAATGTATTAAAGTTTGTGTAAAAAGTTGTTAGAGATGATGTAAAAGATATTGATGTTTATATTTAAATTTTTAATATTTTGAATATTAATTTCGTAAGTTTTGTTGAATATTATTATATTTTAAAATACTTTTACAAATAAATATGAAAGAGTTTCTCGAATTTTCATGTTAAACAGATTTCGGGATCTGGGAGAGAGGATAAAAATAAAAAAGTTGAAGGCAATATGGCCTCGGGAGTGTTGTTTGTTTTGTAAAATTTTAGGTATTGGGTTTAGTGAAAAAGTGAAGAGAGAGATAATTTTTAATATATTTTTTGTAGTGAAAAGTAGTGATTTGATGAGAGAGAGATTATATTGTAATATTTTATTGTGTTAAAATTTTAGAAATGTGTAAAATCTTAACACGCAAAGTCAGCCAAAGAAAGACAGCTAAGACGTGTAGGCTCACCAGGCCAATTACGCGATGGAGACACGACTTTGGTGGGAACTCTAGAAGGTTGACCTCAGTTTGTAGCATGAAAAGAAAAGTGGGTAATCTAATCGGTACTCCATTAATCATGCGATCATTATGTTCCCTCGCCAAATAAAACATTAAAAAAAACAAGCTTAAGAAAATACCAATAAGAATAAATTCCCACTCGGGGTTATTCGAGGAATTTCATTGAAAATAAAGTCAAGGAATTAAATTTCTTTGAATCCATTCCACAGCTTTGAATCTCATTCTTGATAAACTTAAGAAATTCAATCATAAATGTCGTAAATTTTTTGCCTTTTTTTTCATCTTGTTTTCGTATTTCTTCTGGTTTCAAATCTTGCCTACGTGCCTTTGGTCGGCTAACGAGACAAGGAGGAGCTAAATGAGTAATTAAGTTACCAAAAATATCATGCACAGAACCGCGGCAGAGCCAAGTTGTGAGCTAGGTACTGCTCAGATGGGTCACAATCACCAGTGCCATTGACAAAAAGACATTATAATTGCAAGATAAAAGTTATAATAAAGGTGGAGACCTATCAACTTGTTGTCATGCTGCACTGATCTCTCATCTCTTTCGTCAAGAACGGCAGATTTTGGGAATTAAACGGGCATCTTTTGATCAAAAGTTGGTTGAAGGTGAGAACGATGGAATTAATTAACCAGCAGCTTAACTAACATTCTCTTATAGGAAGGAGATGGGTAGGTGCTAAACGATTGGTATCGATTAAGCAGGTATGGAGATGGCCGGTCCTAAAGTAAACAGTAATTTTAGATGACCTAACTCAACAATTCCATGCACCTCATTGGAAAAAGATAGTTAATTACTTAATTAGTTATCATAATCCATTTTTTGCAGTGAACATGGCCATTGCAGCCTGGAGCAATAAACTCTTCCGAGTTTGAAACTGAATGCCCTTGTATCGATCGCCTTTATTGATTAAAGGGAAATGCTGGGCATCCCGCCCGCGTCCCGCCAGCGTCCCGCTGGCTGACGTGGAGCGGGGCCCAGCAGACCTACTGTGCACCGGTCTGAGTTTTACAAATTTAGTTTAGACCGGTTTTAGACCGGGTCAACACAGACGTTTCAAGATCAAAAGTGGCACAGTACTTCTCCTCATTTCAGACGAAATCTGAAATTAACCCAGGCCAGCACTTCTCCAAAATCTTCAGACACGAAAATCCCCAACTCATTCTCGAACGACCTCATTTCATGGTTTGTTTCATTTTCCTATTTCAGAATAAGGAAGCTGAGAAGCAGCTTAAATTTTTCCGAGACTGTAGCCGCAACTTTTGCTGAAAGGGACCATTCAATAATGGAGGTTATAACTGTTATGATTTCCCTGATTTGAATTTATTGTATGCTACTCTGTAAGACCTTTCTGCAACACCTTTCCTTCTTTTGAGAACTAGGGAAGTTTCTGAAGGTGCTATCTGCTTGTAACAGGCTGAGAAGGCTAGAGACAAGAGGAGATTATGTTGCAAAAATTTTGTGAAATCCAGAAGAAGTATTTGTCAGTCTTTTAAGATTTCACTGTCCATCATTTCATCTGTGATTTGGGGGGAAAAATAAAACCAAAGTGATTCTACTATCACCAATTAAGATTTGAGTTTTATACTACATTATCAATGCAAAAAGTCTATGGCATGTTACAACAGCTAACCTTAAGGAGTACTGGTCGAAAGCTGATGGAAATCATGTAAGGAGAAGCATTCAGAGGAAAAAGAAAGAGAGATAGGTCAACAAGGCAACAGATAATGACTATCTGTAGTAGAAGAAAAAAGATGAAGAGATATTTGGCTTTGTGGTGAAGAATTGAACTAGCCATAAATGCTCTCACAATTGAAGTTTGTCTGAGTGCTCGTTTATCCTCTGTCTTCCCCCCCCAAAAAAAAACAGATTAGAGGAGCTCAGCTCAGATTGTCTGGAACTTAAGAATGTTAATGCCACATTGCGGAGTGATCTTGCGACAGAAGATCAGAATAAGAATTTCAAGAAGGTGATTTTCTACTTCTTTCACCCACCTTCCCCCTTCTCCCAATCCAAAATGAATGATTTAGAAGTCCTATTATGTAGTGTATATAGACCTTTGAAGAATCTGGATAGGTTATATCATATTTCCTTGTTGAGTATGCGTTAGCTTATATGATATTTATGTTGCCTTCTTACCAACGGAGTGTTACTGTTTGGATCATATTGTGAAACTTGATATGCTTTTCTCCTTCCATCTTTTCTGTTTAGGCCATATTGTGAATTTTTTACTCTTTCCATCTCTTTTACCTCATACGTGTATCTGTTTACTTTTACAGGTTGTTGATAAATTTTATGAGATTAAGCAACATTCTCATAAAGAATTTGAGGATACAAGTTGGGAAGAAGCGTGATACAAAGTCAGGTTTACAATCGTTTCAGAAAGCAGTAACACGTTGCTATTATCACGAACACACAACATGCGGTTTCTGCAAGGCCTGGAGGCAAGTTTGCAAGGGCATCATAAGGGGAAAATTTCCTACGCTTTCTTGTCACCACTTACTGGGGCTTGAAAAATTGGATCTCTAGTCCCATTGTCGCTATGTCCTATCCTTTTTCCTTTTTGAGAGAACATCAATAGGAAGTTCAATATGCTCTGATCAGCTTGTTGCTGAATTCTCCACCTGATTTGTAAAGGTCTGAGACCTATGTAAGGGGACCTCCCTGTGTTCTTGTTCATATCAATACAAAGTCAATCCTGATTTGCACTTTAATCATATCCATATCCAAAGGCATGTCTCACTGATTCTAAAACAGCTGGTCGCGGCTTTCCAAGTGATGTTTAGGTAAAGAACATGAACATATATATTGCTTCATAATCCTACAGAGTTTATTACCGAATATAGAAATCCTAGTACTTAGCTTCGAAGCCCACAACAACTAGAGGTCTTTAACGTCATCTCCGAAGTTTCACCTTATGGTAGAGTGGAAACACAAACACAGACTTAAGCAGCATCAAAATGAAGCTACCAACAAAAATGGGAAGTGTAATGAACGAAACAGAGTCACCCCTTAATTTGATGCACTATGGAAGTTCAAAATAGTTTGAAAAACAGGAAACCATACGAAGAAAGAATTGTTTGGGACTATGGATTATGGAAGTTCAAAGGATTGTTTGGCAAATATCATAGAATTGGATCAACTTGTTGCTGAAATCTCCACCTGATTTGTAAAGGTCTGAGACCTCTGTAAGGGGACCTCCCTGTGTTCTTGTTCATATCAACAAAAAAAAAAACACATGTAAATTATGCAGGCTTTTAAGATGTAGATTTGCCATAGGCATTACGTGCTAAATGGTTACTTCACAATGATGAATGACACGATAGTTTCTTTTTTCAAAAACTAATAGGAATTAACTAAAAAAGGAAAATTCTTGTGTCCACAAGCAGCATACAAAACGCTACTCATCCAGTAGCAGTACACCACTAGAAATGAACAGCCAGAAAAGCCCCACTAGAAATGCACTTGCAGACTCTATCTTTCCTTCTCCAGATATAAACCAGCACAACCGACACCGATATGGTATTTAGACCAAAAAATTACATAATATCATAATATTTGAATTCTACCATATAATTAGACCAGAAAATTACATAATATCTCAGTCCATACACCACAAATATCTGCTGCCCCATTGTTCCAAATATCTATGGGCCCCTGGCGACAACCATAGAGAAACAAATGTTAAGATACGCATCTCCATCGTAGAGAAATAGCAGAGGCTAACTTTACTAAATAAGATACCGGAGCGTGTAAAGGAGCACGTGGGTATAGATTTTTACATGCAAATATACAAAAATTTAGCACCTCTCCGGAGCAGTAGCAGCCGGAGCCAGGGAAACCTGACTTTGTATCACGCTTTTTCCAATCTTGAACCCTGGCACAACCGTGAAACCCACGCGAGGCTCTCCACCGCCACCCTCATCGCCATCATCAACAGAAATTTCACCGGACAAGAACAACGCTTCCTCGGCCACGCATTCCATGTAGACTTCAGAGAACCTACAGTTCTTCCTCACCTGAAAAATGCATACCTCTTCGCCAAACGAGAATGCCAAGCAATGCAACAACCGAATGCGCTTCGCCATCTCAGCGTGTAGTGTTGGTGGGTGAGCCACAGTTGAAGAGGTAGTTGTCTATGGGAGTAAAAGAGCTCGAGAAGGAGACAGGGGAGATGAAATGAGGGTTAAGCTAAATGAGGAGAGAAAGAGCGGGATTTCAGCTTTTTTGAATTTGAGGAGGGTTAAATTTTATTTTGACCCGGTTTCTAAAACAAAAAACCGGTGCACAGGAGAAGTGCTGGCCCCGCTCCACGTCAGCCAGCGGGACGCTGGCGGGACGCGGGCGGGATGCCCAGCATTTCCCTTGATTAAAACTATTCGTTTTCTTGGGAGAAGGGTTTTGTATCTGTCTTTTCACTTTCCCAAGTTCTGTCTGCCTTTTCCAGCAGTTGGATATGACCTCGAGCTCGCTCGCATTCAGGGCAATGGGTCTCAAGAGTCCATTAATTTCTCTGGAAAGACTTGGAAGAAGGAATATCACGTACACACGCATACCTTGAATATGCACGAGGGAATGCATATATGATGCATTGAAGGTGGGTTCTGTAAGGCTGAACGAGATGGAAAGTTAGGCGAATAAGTAGGGTAGAATTATCTCACTCTGGAAAGCACACAAATAGAACTAACTTGCAGGTTAGGTATTCTGATGTATACAAAAGAAAAGTCCATCGGAATGCAACGTATTCCATGAGCAGCCTGACTTCCATGAGCCATTAATCACTCTTGAAAACCTATTATCTCACTCTGGAAAACACACAAACAGAAATAAATTGCAGGTTAGGTATTCTGATGTATACAAAAGAAAAGTTATTGGAATGCAACGTATTCCATGCGCAGCTTGACTTCCATGAGCCACTAATCTTTTTTTTTCAGCATTTCATGAGTCGTTAATCGCTCTTGAATAAATGAAGTTTGAGTAAAGTGATTGGCAGAAAATAAGATAAATTTGGATACTCAATCAAGTGCATTGAGCTCTAATATAAATGTAAAATCACAAAGAGACAGACCGACTCACTGATAAGTCTCTGTTTAAATCAGGATTTTTTTTGGGGAAATTGACAATTTAGTCTTTGAGTTTTGACCCTTTTAACAGTCTAGTTCTTGAATTTCAAATTTCAAATTTAAAGCCCTTAGGTTTCATACTTTTGACAATGAGGCCCTTCCGTCAGTCTACTGTCCATATGCTTAACGAAGCATATAGCGGTCGACCGGGTATATGTGTAAAATATGAGCGGTCGACCTCTACATGAAGCGGTCGATCTCTTCATGTAGCAGTCGACCGCTTCAAATGGTTGACGTGTCAGAAAGCTCCGTTAAGCATATGGACAGTAGACTGACGGAAGGACCTCATTGTCAAAAGTATGAAACCTAAGGACTTTAAATTTGAAATTCAAAGACTAAACTGTTAAAAGGGTCAAAACCCAAGGACTAAATTGTTAAATTCCCTATTTTTTGAGCAAATAGTAGTTGAAACCCTTAATACTTAATAGGAGTGTAATCCACACTCTCAACAGCCTTACGTTACCGCTGGAGCTACTCGGGTGCCAGGTGGGTTGGCTGTGATTTTTCTTGCAAATTATGCTTCACCTTATCAACCCATCCGAAAAAAAAAGATATGGCGAATTTGGTTTTGGAAATTATTCACAAATAATGACAACTTATTCCGTGGTTTGTCACGAGGAATCAGACACCGAAAAGATCCACTACCAAGAATTCGACAGATCCAACTTCGATACAGGACAAATCTTGGTGGCTTTTGCAAGCAAATATCCCAGGTTTATAATCCTCCCAGTTATAATTAAAAGACAATCAACAAAAGGAGCTTTTAAATGTGCTTTTTGCTGAAAACTTTCTCTCAAACTTTTATTTCATTTGGGTCGTGAAAAACAGTTCACAACACAAAAGTTTTTGTCACATCAATACAAGTACCAAACCCCCGAGCTAGAACACAAAAATATAAATAGTTGGTGCAGCGCGTAAGGCAACACATGGTGCAAGGTGGCTGGGGTTCCATTGCCCACGAGAAGTTAAATCAGAGTGAGGTGGAAGATGTGAACCCACTACGCGTCCAAGAGTGAGTGCTTAAGGCCAAAAAACAAAGAAAAAATCTAATTGTTAACGATCCTCACCCAAAGAATAAATGTGTGGTTGTCTTGTAGGCAATAAGCACGTACACCCATGTCTCTTTCGGGTGGGTTTGAGTCTCATTACCAATATTTTTTAATTTCTTGGGCTGATTAATTTGGAACCCAATTAGTCAATCAATGCTATCTTGGAATAAGAAAATTTCCTTTTGGTAGCCGCCGTCCACGTGGCCTTGCTCCCTCTCGTGGCTGGCTTCCCACATATCTTCAAGATAACATTATTAGTCGAATAATGGAGCTGCCAGATCACCATTCTGGCCTCGCATGGCCCGTGTTGGAGTCGGTATTAGTTATACTAGACAAAGCCTAATTGTTAATTTTATTTTACTATTTAAGTTAAATATCAATTTTATGTTAATTTGGATGCATGGCATAACTACCTCGTAGAACTGTATTATCAAATTTAAATTTATTTCAAGTGTCGGATCAAGTTATCGCTTGAAGTCCAAAATCGATATATCTATCGGCCAATCGTGCTAAAAAGGTGGGGGCAGGAGCTATCTCCTGGGGGAGACAGCCCCGGTCTTTTTATCCAAAACCCATAAACTTGTACTGTTCAGAGCTTATGGGTCTAACTAACTAGGCTGGGCTCAAGCTGTAGAGAGAGCCTTACTCGTGCTATCCAGGACCAGCCGTCCAAATATCTGAAGGGCCTAATTGGTCTATGCAGAGCTCGTGGATCTTAAAATTCCATCAAATTTCAACACGGCGATGAAAGATGAGCTTCAATGGTACTTGCACGCTTCCAAGGTGTACTTTTCGTGTCTTTTCGATCCTACTTGTTTGGGTCCGGTGGCGGTGGGTCAAGTGCGAGGAGAGCCTGCGTTGGCATTTTGTCAGTTTCATAGTGCGTTTCCATTGTGTAAAAACAGAAAGCTATAAAGTTTGCTCACAGCTCACTAGGAGTTTTTATTTTTTCTTTTAAAGCAATTAATTTGTGAGTATCTGGTGATCAGTGTAGTCTGAGCAAACGAATGTTACGAATCAGTAGAAAGAAAGGAAGCATTCCGCTTAACGACGTTGGATGAGTTCGTCGTTTTGGGACCAGCGGAGAGGCAAAATCAGACTCCACCTCTGCTGAATTCTTTTCACAGGTGTCTCAAATGTTAATACATCGATTCAGCTATAGTTGGGTTACTCAAATTTGCCATTGCATTAATATATTACGCATGAGCATAAATAATAACTGTTAATGTGTAAAGGGTGTGTTATGTATTAAAAAGATGCATGGGTGTTTGAACTTAAGGACGTTGACACGTTGTTCGCTGCGTTTTTACATGTAAACTTTTTCGCATCTTAGCCACCAACTAGTAGATAAGTTGTGTACTTATATACGTTTCGTTTCTCTTTGTTCGTAAAATACTTCCTCGCCCCCAAAAAAGGAATGTATCTATGCAATGGTCTCATTTGATATTAGTATCTCGTTCTATGAGATCGGACAGGGCCATAAATGTGTATAGTGGAGAGTGGACGTTCTCTATAGTGGACTGTGCGGCTTTAGCTCCTGTCTGCACTTGTTTGCTCGAATTCAGTATTATTGGTGCATAACTCGGACAGTTCTTGGGTACAAATTATACTGAATTTCTGGCTCTTGTTGCTTGTGATGATTGTATATTCGCTGGAAATGCTCGAGGAATGTGTCATATGATCTTCGCCGCGTGTCAACTGGTTGTTTTACATTTGTGACTGGTGAATTCTTAATTGCAATTTTTACCCTCTTCTGCAGGCACTTTGTCCCAAATCTAACTATTGGTGCTCCAGTCATTGAGAGTTTGAGAAAGCACACTACGTAACACCTTTTTTGATCCTTTGCTTCAAATATATTTGAAATGTAATTTTCTTGGCTGCAACTCTAGTGCCATAACTAGATGAAGTTTTGGCTTTCATCTGTCAGGGCCTACCTGGATTGCCACCTCATGGTCACTAACCCTCTTGATTATGTTGAGCCTTTGGGAAAAGCTGGTGCCTCTGGTTTTACATTTCATGTCGAGGCATCCAAGGGTTAGTTATGATGTCCCGCTTGTGTTGTTGCTTTATTGTTTTGAATTACCTTCTGTTCTATTTGATTATATTTTTCTTCTTCTACCAAAGGTTTCTTATGGTGTTTCTGGCAGAAAATTGGCAAGAACTCGTCCAAAAAATTAAGTCCAAGGGCATGAGGCCTGGCGTGGCATTAAAGCCTGGAACGCCCATTGAAGAAGTTTATCCTCTGGTATGTCTTCCTCTGATTCTCATGTTCTTAGATTGTTTTGTCTGATTCTGTATTGTACAGAGTAAATTATATATCCTGAGGGCTTTAGTCTTACCAAGATGACCCTAGGTTCTGGTGCTGATAACTATATCATGTATTGTACTTTTGTGGAAAATTCTAAGATGGTATTTTCGCCCCTTAATGAACAGATTGAATGTGAAAATCCTGTGGAATTGGTCCTTGTAATGAATGTAGAACCTGGATTTGGTGGACAAAAGTTCATTTCAGAAATGATGGAAAAGGTTCCATTACCGTTTGTAGTTCTTCCTGTGACCAGCATCTCTTGGTCATCGCTTTAATGTTTCTCTCGTTTTCTTTATCCAGGTCCGAGTGCTAAGAAAGAAGTACCCATCACTTGATATAGAGGTCAGTCAATCTTTCTTTGCTTGCTATTTATAAATTTGTGCTGGCAAGTGTGATTGTTTTCCTCTTGGGGTTATAGGTAACTTATTGTTTCTAGTTACTGTGCTGGTAGTGTTATTTTCAAGATCATCCGCTCTCTGTGTTGTCTACTTCTTCAGCATAGCCACGAAAATCCTGTTACTGTGCTGGTAATGTAATTTTCCTCATTAGCCGCGCTTTGTGTTGTCAACTTGTTCAGTGTAGCTGGTAGAATCCCGTTTTAATGCGGAATTTTAGAAAGTGATGGGAACTCTGAAACTTTATATGCTTATTTTTTTTGGAAGGTTTATAGATGTTTTTTTTTTGGTGAAGAGGGAAATTTAGGCACCCAACCACGTGTACCGAGCTCGGACGAACCTAACCCAGTATACGCACGAGGTGGGTTTAACGCCACAGCAAACCCCGGACCGTGCAGCCCTCACAAACCATACATGCCAGTTAAGTCCAGCTTCGCTGAGGGAGTGGCTCCAAGGAGTTGTTTGCACTTGAGAGGATTCGAACTTGAGACCTCAAGGGGAGCAAACCCCTAGGCCCCAAGCCTTCACCACTCAGGCCAACCCCTTGGGATTTGGTTACACTGGATTCATTGTTTTCCTGTGGGTGAGAGTTGTATACAGTTTCCTAGAAGTTCTGTTTCATTCATTCTTTGGAACTATACAAAAATCTTCTAATTTTTAGGCTTCCTCCTGTTTCCGTGGCTTTAATATCCACTTTGCTTGCAAAGTTCCTCTTAATTGTAAATCTCCCAAACAAGGGCGGAGGGAGGAGGGCCGTGGCCCCTCCAAAAATTTTGTGAAAAAAATTTTAGTATATAAATTTAGAGGCTTTATTGAAAAAATTTACAATTGGCCTCACCAAAATTTTGATATTTTTATTTGGTCCCCCAAATTAAAGTCTAACACATTTACAAAATGCCAACGCCCACACCTCACACGTGAAGTCCAAAAGGGCTGAAAGCATGAAAGTGCTCCAGCCTCCAACACAATTATCAAATGCCAAGGCCCACACGTGAAGTATAAAAGGGCTGAAAATGCTTGAAGTTCAAAAAGCTACCTTTTGTCTTTCTCCCTGAAAATTTAAAACCAAAAATTGCTTTCCTCCACAGAATTTATGACACTTACGTTGCTTCTCTCACACACCATCGAATTTTTTCTTTTGTTGCTTCTCTCTCACACCGTCTCATATAAAGTAAGAGAGTATGCTTTTGTATACTTTTTTTTAGTATATCTAAATAATATATATTTTTGTGGACCGTAATAGAATCAGTTTGTTTTTGTGTACTTTTTTTTAGTATATATAAAATCAAGTAGATAAGATAAATTATTTAATTATCCTGGCTCCCCCAAAGCTCTTTTTGGCAAGACGTCCATTTTTTTGGTTCCTGATTCCATCTAGCCTTCTGGATTGCATGTCTGTAATGTCTCCGTACTGTGCGGTAAACAGAATGTCTCTATTTTTTTTTTCTACGCAAACGTGAAACTTCATTTCACCGGAAAACGAACATACATGCTGCGTACAGAGAGGCCTCCAAGGCCGGTTACAAAGCACAGGGACAGAGAGTCCAAAACAGCAATACAAACAGCCCGAAGGGCATTACAAAGTCTGGCCACAAGAGCCAGGATCCAACTGGCCATAATGGCCGCATACATAGGGACCAAAAGGCCCATAAAGTTACAGTGGGTCCAAAAACCCAAAACCAGAGCCGCCACAACCGGAGAAGATGAACGGCGAAGGAAACCATTCCCGCATCCCGGAAGGCACGTCCATACCAGCACAAACAAGGAAAAGGAACACGCAGCCATCCACATGAAAGATCCAGCCAAGGCCAGAAGACAACCCAAACTCAGAGCCGCTGCAACAACCTTTCCACAAAAGGCCAGGAAAATGAAGTTATTTGCAAGAACATAAAGAAAACAACCCACAAAACAAGAAACCCCTTCACCGAGCAACCAACACAAGCAAACAGGCAAAATAGAGTCGGGCGCGTGAGATCCACGCGCACCAACACCCAAGATCAGAGGAAGGAGGGAAGGAAAAGGGAGGGGGAAAGAAGGGAGAAGGGGGCGACGGGAGGAGCTCCTGCTCCTCCCGTCGCTGGAAGACCAAAAGGGGAGGGGCGAGTTCAAGTGGAAAAAGTGGCGTTTCTAGAGAGAGGGCAGACGCGCTCTCTCTAGAAAAAAGCTGAGGTTTTTTTGTAAACAGAATGTCTCTAACCTATACGTAAACTGGTCAATGTTTGAATTTCTGTGTCTTTGGCCTTTGGGTCTGTGTTTCTATGAAGCGACCACTAATTGAAACATGTACCCTATTTTGCAGGTTGATGGTGGTTTAGGGCCTTCCACCATTGATGCGGCAGCTTCAGCCGGAGCAAACTGTATTGTCGCAGGAAGTTCTGTGTTTGGAGCTCCGGAGCCAACCCAAGTAATATCCCTTATGAGGAAGAGTGTTGATGAAGTCCAGCAAAACAGTTAACAGAGTAGAAGCAAAATACGTCGCGATTGGATTGTTTACAACTGATTTATTGTGTTTGATGAGCTAAAATTCCGAGAAAATAATAAAAAGTTTTGAGTTGTTTGTCTCATTTATACTATATCTGATTCTCTAGGGTACTTGCAAATGACGTGTAATAAGCCTAGAAAAGAAAAACGGTTTGTAATAAATTTTTAGAGTTAATTAAACGTTGGATCTACATGGTTTGAGTACTTGACACTTTGCACTTTATTCTTTTAAATGAATTAAAATTTCAATCAGTGGTTCACTTGTTCATTTTACCTCATATATTAAAAAATAATTAATTACATTTTGCTGTCAGATGATTAAGGGGTTCTGACATTTTGTATAAGTTCTTTTATATTTGAGACAACTTTGCATCCCACGTGTTTTGCAGTGGTCGATTTTGCAGCTGGATTGACACTTACACCAGGATGATGTTCGTTTTGAAGGTTTTTGTAGGATTTAGCGAATTTTGTGAATTTTTAGGTGATGATAAAGTTGTATTGGTGTCTGTGTAGAAGTTGGTGAGGTGTAAAAAAATTAATGATGATGTTTATAGTTTTTTTTGTTTTTTTTTCCGAATTTATTATTATTTTTATTAAAATAATAATATTTTAAATAAAAATTTAAAGAAAATTCAAAAGATAAAAACAAAAGCATGTCAGGCGAACAAAAAAGCATGCAAAAACATGACTTTTTCTTCAAACCGATGTCAGGCGAACGAAAAATGAGGGCGAAAAGTTGAAAATGGGGGGCGACTGCAGGCGACATGTCAGGGGTTTGGCAGGCCGGCTGCAAGTTGTTTTCAAAAATTCCAAGTTTGCCCTTATGTGTTTTTAGTTATTAGGTTGTGGTGGTGGGTGTTTTAGTAATTCAATATGAACTTTTTAAGGGCAAAAAAGGAAAACAAAATGCGGAATTCTTGATTTTTTTCTCAACTCTGCCGAACAAGGGTGTTTTAGGATTCGATTCCTGCGTTTTTTAACAAAACGAACACTACCCAGGCCTTGCCTTGATTTCTATCAAATGGGCTTGCCTCTATGGGAAGCCATTTTTCCTCTACGTTGTCAAGAGAAATGAGTGTTAAGGCTAAAGATGTAATGGATGCACATTTCTCTTGAATACAAGAAATATTAGGCATTTGTCTGTCGACATGATGGCCCGGGCCAATGGTAAAAAGCGTCAGCTGGGGATGCCTTGGCCTCGTCCCAGAGGTCATCAGGTTCTCTAGAAACCATTTGACTAGCTCAACTTCACCCAAATCTGGGGCCCGGCCGGGATATGGTCGGTTGTTTTTATTTCTCTGGATTAGTATCTGTCAGTGTTTCCTTTTTACATGAGGAACAAACTGTGTGATTATGTATTTAAATTCCCCTTACTTTGGATTAGCTTTTGGGAGAAAAGACAAGTATAAAGTTTGAGCTACAGGCCGGTCCTGCTTGCACCCTTGAACATATATGAATTCGCCTTGTACCGTGTAGCTGCTAGCTTCTTCCTCGAAAGATTCAGTCTAGACATCGTCCAAACTCCATTTCTACAATTTGAAAAAGAGTTTCTGGGTACTTAGATCGGTGGTCGGCATGTGCTATCACGTGAATAAAATCCAAGGTTCAAGAATTATAGTAATTTAAAGAGAGAACCACGGAGGCAAAAATACCATTGTTGCAAGATACAGGACAGGAGGAACGAATGCTCACCTTTTTAACACACTCTGTTTCCTCTGTATTATATTAAGAGTCAGCCTTATTCGTGGACAATTATCCTTTACTTTCGGTTCCTTGGTACCTGGATCCTCAGAAAAATTCTTTTACCTTTTGGTCATCCACCTTTATTCTTCCTCCTCTTGGAGATATTTGGAACTGGAGCTCTGTTAAACATTAAAAAAATCGAAAAAAAACCTTCAATCTTTGGGCCAGGAAAGGAGCTAACGGACTCTTAACATGATAGCATTGGTGCCCGCTGCCCACCTTCTGGTCCTTCTGGTTTGCGAAAAAAGGCCACCGTTCTTCCATCTCTATCCAATCTCAAAGAATTTTTCCAATTGGAAGAGCTGAAGAGACGGTTCCCAAGTCCCCTCTGTCACCCTTCTGATCCGCAATGTACGGTTAGGTCTCAATGTCTCATGTGTTTAACACGTAATTGGGTTGTAATTGTTACAATTTAGTTATATTAATCCATTCTGCGGTATGCTAGAAACTAGAAAGATCAAGTTGATGCGTCGGGACGAATGAAACTTGAAGTGTGTGATAGATTGGATGTGGCGGTGCCTGCCAATACGACCTGTCAATCCCTAGCATCTCTTTTCGTGCCTCAGCTTTTACCCTGCATTGGCGTCTCCTCGACTGTTTTGGATATTATCTTCTTCTTTGCACTTACCACATTTTCCAAAATCTGCATCATTTCTATCCACACCGCTTGGCAAACCATGCATGCATTCTTGTTTTCATGATAATATTCTTTGTACGTGATTCTTTTCATGTACCTTACGAAAACTATACTAGTTTTGTTTCTTCTTAAAAATTTAAAAATAATGAACGAGTTACCCTTTTTTCTAAAGGTGCCGGCCACTTGATATGAAGGCTGAAATCATAGCAGGTGGAAGCTTCGTAAAAGTCGCAGAAGTGGATTTTACTTTCTGCACTTCCGACGAAAATCCCTGCGTTACATGTTTCCACGTGCCTCAATGGCCAAAATATGTGTCAATGTGCTCATCAATGTATGCAAATCGCCATTGCTTCTCCCATCAAAGCCTGGCGAGAGCCATGCAATAAGGGGGATCTGCTTAAACTCTCGATACCTCAGTTTGCGTGGCCTCGAGTCGATCCTAACCTCCAGCAGGAAGTTAATTAGGCTTCAGGATTCTGGCTAAACATATAGTTAAATACTTTTAAATGGAATGTACAACATGTTGAGCTTGTACCTTTTAGTGGTGGGTTCTGTCAAAGCACAAATAGGAGTGGACTAGCTAACAAACGTTGCCATGCATTTAAAAGGAAGTAGACAAGTCTCCTGAAGTGATTGAGAGCGGCGACACTGATTACTGGCAAACGCAACTACGGAAAGACAGCCAATGGTAAGAGAATATCAAATCAAGCACAAGGGGGTTAGCCAAACAGCTCGAATTAATTAAGAGTATAAATATAAGATTGCTTTGCCAACCCCAAGAATCCTGTCCAAGAACTGCTTTGGGGACTTTTTATTTTTAACAACCTCTGTATGGATCCAAAATATTCACCATCTCAAAGTGAGAAAGCTCTTTATTTTTAATCGTCCTTTTCTATGTGGAAGTGAGTGTTACTAGGCCATGGCTCAAATCAATAAGCTCGAGCTGAGAGCTTTGGTCTTGTTCATTTGGCCGCTTGTCTCCGCACTTGGACAGAACCTCATAAGTTGTGACGCTACTTCTCCAGATGCTTCTGGTTACAAGTGCAGTACTGGAAATGCGTCACAGAATCTGTGCGGTACCTTTGCAGTTCTTCGCACCAATTCCTACTTCTCATCTCTTTTCAACTTGAGCTTTTACTTGGGCATCAACCGTTTTGTGATTGCGGAAGCAAATGGCCTTTCAGCAGAGACAGAATACCTTCCAGAGAATCAGCCTTTGTTGATTCCAATTGATTGTAGATGCAAAGGTGGTTTCTCGCGGGCTGAATTAACCAAAATTACCATAAAGGGGGAGAGCTTTTATGGCATCGCTGAATCTCTGCAGGGCCTGACAACCTGCAAAGCCATCCAAGAGAAGAACCCGGGAGTCTCACCGAGGGGTATTGGCGATAAACTAGAATTACTGATCCCACTCAGATGTGCCTGTCCTTCACGTGAAGCAAGTCCAAAGACAAGGCTTTTGCTGTCTTATCCAGTGAACCAAGGTGATACAATTTCTAACTTAGCCATTAGGTTCAACACTACTCCAGAAGCTATTATACTCGCAAATAACAAATCGTTGCAGACTTTTACACCTGAAAGCCTAACTCCTTTAACGTCCCTTCTTATTCCAATTAATGGTGAGCCTAACCTTGGTCCTCTTGCAAAACGTCCTGTACCCGAATTACATTTTCCAGAAACCAGTATCCCAGTAATTGTTACTCACAAGCAAAAGTCTATAATGTGGGATGTTGGTTTATATATTGCGCTGGGTGGGGTTGCAGTTGGAGTGAGCATTGGTATTGCAGCAGCCTTTCTGGTGATCCAACTGAAGAAGAAGAAACAAAGATCCTGCAAGGCAGGAGACGTGGAGTTACAACAGCTTAGTCTCAGTGTAAGAACCACAAGTGAAAAGAAAGTCTCGTTTGAGGGATCTGAGGATCCTGTTGATAGTCGGATCATAGATGCCACCCCTCGTAAGATTCTGGTTGAGACGTATAGCGTTGAGGAGCTGAGAAAAGCAACCGAAGACTTCAATCCAAGTAATCACATCGAGGGATCTGTCTATCATGGTCGTCTAAGTGGGAAGAACCTGGCAATAAAACGCACACGACCAGAAACAATCTCAAAGATTGAGTTTGGGCTGTTCCATGGTTCAATTCACAATCACCCTAACATACTTAGGCTTCTGGGGACATGTTTGACCGAGAGTCCAGATTCCTTTTTGGTCTTTGAGTATGCCAAAAATGGGTCCTTGAAAGATTGGCTTCACGGGGGGTTGGCCATGAAAAACCAATTCATTGCCTCTTGCTATTGTTTCTTGACATGGAGCCAGCGGCTGAGGATCTGTCTCGATGTAGCCATGGCCTTACACTACATGCACCACGTAATGAACCCGAGCTATGTTCACAGAGATGTGAAGAGTCGGAACATCTTCTTAGATGAAGAATTCAACGCAAAAATTGGTGACTTTGGCTTGGCAAGATGCATTGAAGATGACACGGTGGATCCACAATTTTATTCGACCAACCCTGCCTCCTGGAGTCTGGGCTATTTGGCTCCTGAATATGTTCACCATGGTGTTATTTCCCCAAGCATTGATATGTTCGCTTATGGGGTGGTTTTGCTGGAGGTCTTATCAGGTCAAACGCCAATAAGCAGGCCAAATGCTAAGGGAGAAGGAAGTATTTGGCTCTCTGAGAAGATCAAGTTGATATTGCAGTCAGATGATGCAGATGAGCTGAGGGACTGGATGGACAGTGCAATGGGAGATAAATATTCATTTGACGCAGCTGTCACATTGGCCAGACTTGCAAGAGCTTGTGTAGAAGAAGACCCTGAATTGAGACCTAGCGCTGGAGAAGCAGTCGAGAAATTATCAAGATTGGTGCAAGAACTACCAGAAGGAGAGCATCTGGTAATGTGTGAAAACTCTTCCAAGCCTTTAGTGAAGGCCTCAGCAAACAACCTGTGAATAGTCCATTGGCTTCAAAACAAGTTCGAACCAGTAATTCTACTTCAAGCTCTGTTTTTTAAAGTTTTCGATCCAAAGGTTTGTGGCCTCTTGATAAGGTCAGAGGGATCCTCCATATCTGTTTTTTTATTCCGAACAAAAAATGCTGGTTTCTACTCTGTATTTTCTGTATCCAAGATAAGAAAGTGCTTTTGTTGTACACGGAATCGACCGACATTAGAAATGCAACAAAAGATCACTCTGTAGTGCGTTTTGTGTAAACATCTATTGAGCCTTCTTAATTACGATGGAGATCACCTACCCTGTATCGCAAGTCGCAACCGACTCAAGTGTCGGAAGGCGTTCTGGCTAGAGACAAAAAAACAAGTGCCTTGGAGCATATAGTTTACAGATAAGCCATTCTTCATCCTCTGCCAAAGGCCGATCTTGCAAAAATTCAGCAGGCCTGAGCTTTTCCAGACGAATAAAAAACAGAGCACCCCTCATTGTCATGGACCGTTATAACTTTTTTTTTTCTTTCTAAACAACGAAAACTTTATTATTCAAAACAACCATCTCCATGGACCTTATAACTTATATGTGAAACGAAGGATGCAATGTTAAATGCGCGAGTCACTTAAACTGGGCAATTAAACTTGCCTTAAATTCTGGCAAATCTCTCGTTGTTAAGAGGAGAAATCAGTATATTAATAGTTTTTGGTGATCCCAGGTCGAAAAAGGAAAAAACCGAAAAGAGGGACACAAGTTCAAGTCTGTCCCATGAATAAAACGTATCTCGTTACTAGGGGTTTGGTAGCTTTAGTTCGAATCACGTCATGAATCCAATTACATTCTGTGGTCTATTCACTAAGTAAAAACCTAGATATGATTTAATTTTAACCAGGTTATAAAAGAAAGCGAGTAGATATTCTAAAAGGATCGGAAAAATCACTAAATACCTTCATGCTAAGCAGAAAAGAGCGGTGATCGATAACGGTCTAAGAAGTACTTAGGTCCTTTTTTTTGGCTAAATAACCAATTTATTCAAAAACTAGAAAGACTAAGGCATATCACAAACTCGGATATGCTCGGGATAACACAAGGAAAACTAACACCGAAAATACCCCAACTAGCCGCTCACTTCGCCAACTCGTGGGCCATCACATTACACCTACGGAACCCAGTCTTCCATTCTGCAAACTCTTCCAAACTGGTTCTGATACCAACAACCAAGGATGAAATTGCCCACAAATTGGGCTGGTAAAGGGATCAAATATCATTGCAAAGCACCAGCCAATCGAACTCAAAAACAACCTGAGGCCAACAATGCCTCCTAGCAAGCACCATTGCTTCCGTAACAGCGGAAACCTCACCAACAAGCGGGTCTATAGCACCTAAGTGTTTCAGGGAACTAGAAGCATTTCTGACATAGACTACTATGTACAACCTCAAAGTACTTCGGTCCATTAAACATAAATTTTTACATGTTTCTTCGTCTGGCTCCAAGAGAGGAGGATGAGGAGAGGAGTGTTCTGCTTTTTAACTAATTCTGATGTACAAATTTTAGTGAGAAGATTTAGACCCACGACTTCGAACCATAATGGACAGGTCATTAAGCCTATAAGTTATGGATTTTCTCAAGGTGAAATCAAAGCGGCATGTTCAAGCTCAATCACAATCAAGTTGGGAGTCGACCCACACTCATTAAATATACGAAACTGGTACTGAAAAACAAAAAGAAAAAAAATGAAAGAAATAATGAATAAAACCCAATCAAGCCAGAGGGCGACACATGGAGATAATTAATATGATGAACTGAGTATCTATATCACAACATCATAGTCCTAAATTCATCAAAATTGAGGACCCCGTCACCATTGAGATCAAATTGGGCGATCATTAACGTACACTGATCAACACTCTTGGACTCACCCAGTCTGCTAAGCATCCTCTTAAGACTCTTGGGTGTTATACAGCCACTACCATCCATCTCATACATCTTAAACGCCTCCTTCAAATCCTTCACCTTCTCTTCCTCTCCCCCTCCTTCAATAAACCTCACGAAGTCATCAAAATCCAACAAGCCATCTCCGTCCGAGTCGAGCAACTCCACCACCGCCTCTGCCTCCGCCAGCGTAAGCTCTCCACCTACCGCCTGCACACATTGTTGCAACTCAGAGGGTGAAATCTTCCCATCTGCGTTGCCATCAAAGTGATTGAACACACTCTTATATTGTGTGAGTTTGTCCATTTTTCGAGTGGAAGGTCACACACAACGAAAAATATTATCTATTGTGAATTGTGATCTTCGACGTATAAGAGGAGATAGAGAGTTGGGAGTGAATAAGCAGAAGAGAGAATTAGCCAGAGGAAGCACTTGCTGCTACAGATCTACGAACGATGTGTTCGAAACTAATAGAACAAATCTCGGAATATTTTCCCACCTTTCCTTGAGTCACAATAACAAACACGTTGTGGCGTTGGCAGTGAATTATGAACTTCTCTGGAAGCTGAAACAGAACCTGTTTTCTTGTGAGGCAGGAGCGCTTCTGTAAGTTTTATATACTTGGAGAGCTGAGATGCCGCGTGACGTGGGTTGACCAGGTTCCTCGCGGGACGGTCCAAGGAAATTTCTTAAGCCCAAACCTTACCCTTACGCCGTCAAATATGGTAGGAAATTTAAATAAAAATTTACTTATAGAGAGAGAAGTCAAATCAAAAAGTAAAAACCGCGGGCACGAATTTTCACAGGCTCTTTCCTTTTGCTATCTCCGAAAGAGAGGTACTCGGATTTTCTCCGCGACTATGTAATAGATTCTAAGAACGCATTAATGAATCTATTTAGTGATTTATATCTTATTTAAATTTTTTTGAATATTTTAATATAGATTATTGAATGAGTTTATTAATGTGTTGTCATCCATCCAATGGTCTGTTAAGACCCCATTAGGTAATTCCTCTTAGGAGGAAATCCTTTCCTGGCAAAAAAAACAGCTTGAGTTGGATTAACTTTTGCCCACTCGTTTTGGTTTCTATTTGTTTCTTAATTCTTCCTCTCTTTTACGATCGCTTTATTTAATTTAATTTTAATTTTAATTTAAATGGTTTTTATTTTGCAGACGGTTTAATCCACTGATTAATATAAATCCAAAAATAAGAATTTTACGGCCAGACCGGGCGCCCAGCCAAGATTGCATGGCGCATGCGGAGACGTCTGAAATTGATTTCCGGAGTGGGAATGTGTCTTGTGAAAGGAATCAACGAAGAAGGAACAGGTATAATAGCTTTCAAATTGTTCAGAAGAAGACACCTACTTTCAACGTTCTAGATGATGAGGCCTACAACCGTCAAAACTACCTCAACCACCAATTACCAGAAGAACGTACGTACGGATCAAGGATGGTGGGACAGAAGAGAGAATGATCTTCCCCTGTTTCGATTTCTACATTTGACTTGTGAAATTGTGATGCGAGGTGCTCGAAGAAGCAGAGGTCTATTCTTATACTTTCTTAAGCCACTCACTCCTTAGTGCCTATTTGTAAGTCAAGCTGAGAAAAAAACGTGGTAAAAGATGCGAGATGAGTGATACTGTTGGCCGGGAAGTGAGTGAATCATGCCTTTATTGGTCAATCAGTAGAGACAATAAAAAAGCTGAGGGACTTCATTTTCCCTTTTGTTGTTCCATGCTTAATGCTGAGATTATTGTTTTGGTAAATTCACATGGAACAACTTTTTTTTTTCTTTTATTGTTTTGGCTGAATAAAAGGGTGGAAGGGGTGGACCACAATAGTAGACTCTCTCTAAGTGTGATTATAGGAACATTTCCTTGTATGTGACCATAAGAACCTCTATCTGCCGAAGAATATCCAAATTTGGCCATAACTATCCATCTGGAAAGGAGGAATCATCACCACAACTCCATAAAAGTGCAATTGATTTTGGAGGCGAGGGGTCAGATCCTCAGACCTCCTACCGCCACACCAGCTCTTAGATGCTCATATTTTCAGATTTCCAAACCAATTTGGGCTATGAGATGGAACAATTATTTATTAATACAAGAAGATGTATTTTTTTAAGCATACAAAAAAATTGAAAATTTGTTTTACAAACACTTTTTCACAAATATTCCCAACATCTTTTTTCATAATAAAAAGGGTTAATTACAAAACCCCCAACGAACTTACATGTCAATCTCAAATACTCCTAGACTTGAACTCGTTATAACCTGACCTCATGTATTATGTGGCACGTCTCAATTCGCCGTTTGACCCAGATTTGGCGTTTAAGTGAACATTTTTCGTCACACGTGCAGGGCACGTGACAACCAGACCATGCGAAAAGACCAGATTACCCCTCACATGCCCTAACTATTCAACTAAACATCAAAACCCTTCTTTGTGGAAATGGTGAGCAGCTTCGAGCAGACACTGCAAGATGGGAAGCTGTACAGACAACTCAATTCTTTCACCGTTGCTCATCTTCGTGACAACAATCTCAATCAGGCAAGTACTTGTAGAATTTTTTGGTTTACATTTTTTTGGCTTAGTAAATTGGGAAATGTATGAGAAAGTACGTTCTCTACCCTATTTTGTATTTTTTTTTATTTTGAAGAATCAAGAATTGGGCAGCTACAAGTTTGTTTTGACCGCTTGGAGACTGTCGGAAAAGAAAAGAAGATAGATTTGGAGTTCCATAGATGGGAAAACTGAATCGGGTAGGCTTGAACTAGTGTTCAGCTGGGTAAACTTTGAATGTCTTGGCCTTCACTTCTTTTCAATTTGGTTTCTGGGAATAACGAGGAAATGATCGAAAAGGGAAGAAAAAAAATTACTCACTGTAGTGATGTCAAATAGTTGTCATGCGCAAGGTGTTGGGATGTTTTAGAACATTAATGGTTTGCAGTTGGTAGAGGATCTACGAACAACATGTGTTACTTTTCTACCCCTTTCTCTGGGTGACCAAGCAACATAAAGGCTTGAATGATTTCTGTTGTTTCATGTTTATCAAACAGATAGACGCAGAAAAAAAAATGTTTATCAAACAAGATATTCACAGTTTTTTAAACATTCTGTGGTTCCTCTTCTTTTCTAGCCTGCAAGTGTTGTTACTTCTGCAACTATGACACCGTTGAATGTCGAAGCCCCACCTAACAAGCTTCTTGAGCTGTTTGCGAAGGTTCTTATCTGCTTTCTAAATCTTCTGTCTCCTCTTTTAATTATTCATCAATTGTTGGTAAGAATAGAAAGAAGTATTTTTCCCCCTCTTTGACTATGAGATTATAACAGGGTCTTGCAGTGGAGAAAGATGAAATTTTAAGAGGGGTTACATCATTTGCATCCTATGATTTGATTACGTCCTTACCTGCAATGTGAGGACTGCCCCCATTTACTCGTCTGCACCACATGGAAGAAGGGTTTTGATTTTTAGTGAATAGTTAGGGCACAGGGGGCATTCTGGTCTTTTCGCGTTGTTTTGGTGTCACGTGCTCCTCACGTGTGACGGAAAACGTTCCCTTTAACGTCAAAATTGAGTCAAAAGGCGAATCGCAACGTGACACATATTCTATGGGGTGAGTTGTAACGAGTTCGAGTCTAAGGGGTATTTGAGATTGACATGTAAGTTCGTTGGAAGTTTTTGTAATTAACCCAAAAAAAATCTTGTCAAATCATTTATCTCGTTACTTTTTACGAACTCTAATAAAATTTACACAATTCTCATTTAAAAAAGTGCTAATGTTGTTTAATACATCCAAACAGAAAAAGCGAGATGAATTTCTTATACACTATTGAATGTGAGGTTAGGGAATGGAAGAGGAACATCTATCTCACATTTCTTAGTAGCAAATGCTGTTGCTAATCAATAGTTATTCTTTCTTTTTTCTGGATCGCCAAAGAGATACATAACAGTCCAATAAAATGATTGTTGGATCAACTTTTATATTCTGAAAAGCGATTTGGAACAAAAACCAATCAGCACGTCAGCACGTCAAACCAGTGCAGAGAAGGACACCATTAGGGCCTCGCCCTACCAAATTTTAAACGAGCTCCATATTAACCTTTGACGGCCCGGCATTTAATTTGGAGGCTTTTTTATTCTATATATCTATTATAAAGATGGATTTTGGAGAAGCCCAGAAGCTTTCCCAATCCCAAGCTCAATTAGCCCAATAAAAGGGGTAAATTTCGTATATACAAAACGGGCCAGGATTGGGCCAAGTTGATGCCTGCCTAATTTTCTCATTTAGCATTATCTCCTTAGGTTTATCACGATTCATCCGTCTACCACATTTAAGTGTTTAGCACTCACGTGAAAAATATTTAAATGGAAATCCACTACATAGAAATAAAATTGTTCTGAGAAACACCAAAACGACAACATTCTGAAGACAATGGAGGGGCCAATTACATAGTTACAATTTTTTTGCCGAGGACGTTGCATGCAGTATTAATTTTTTATGGTATGCCAAGTTTGTAAGAGGGAGAGGATCAATAGGATAACAGCAGCCAATGTGGAAAGAATAGCCCACGGAGTGTTGAAATAATTGCGCACAAGCACCGAACGCCACCTGGGCCACCTACGCTGGCAATATCTATTCACTTGGTTGCAAAGGCTTCCGTAATAGAATTCTTGGACAAAGGCATTGAGGTAAAGCTTGTTGAAGAACCTAACAGAATCCTCTGGATTCAACCAATTATCAGCAATCTCGTTCTCGCAGAGTATGTCCAAATCCTTGGTCGTGTTGATGATGTCCATAAATAATGTGTAACAAGTCAAACTGCCTTCACAACCAGGATAACATTGTTAATAGGCAATAAGATTTCCAAAAATATCATCTGATATCTCATGGACTAACAATGGAGGGATTTTCAGAATCCCTTCGCTAAATTCTATGTCCAAGATGCTCTCAGACGTGCCCTTCCTGAATTTGACTCCGGCCTCTACTAGCGTTGTGACTGAAGGAATCAGTCTCCATTGTGATTTGCTCTCTTCCTTTGCAGTAAACGAAATCAACCATTTTCTCAGCAAATCAACAACATGCTTGACGTCTTGGATAGGCAGAATCGTAGAAGGTGGTGGCGGAATTGAGAAACTGACCCGCATAAACCGTATGGCAAGTTGAGTTAGGGGCTCGTTGTGTCTCGGCTCTTTGGTTATGTTGAACAGCCGCTCAAGCACATTCCAAGGTACTTGGTTTTCTAGCAATATCAAGTCATGGTATAGAAATTGAAGCATAGAGGAGGCAGTAAAGATAGGGTCATCTTTCTCTCTAAGCTCCTCGTACGCACCCTTGCGGAACACCTCGACAAAATGAAGCAGCCATCAATTACCATCATTTTCACAAATTCCTCTGGTGTGTAATTAATTGGTTCGCCGTAATACTCGCGAGCTTCTTTCTCTACAGCTTCGATAAAGGCGAAGAGATCTACCAGCAATTCCTTCCTTGTCTCCCATCGAGATAGTCGGGTAATAAGGCTTCTCAAATACATAGCTTTAATGTTTTCTGTGGCTTTCAGTTTTAGATTGCCATGGTGGAGAGGGCCGAAGGAAAATGCAGCAGGGATAAAAGCTTTTTCCTTTTGCCTCTGGATTATGTCGGGGGTTTTGAAGATGCAACACTTGGGAGACAATGGAAGCAAATCGTGGGGCATCGTATCTTCAATTGAAGATGCCAAGCCTTCAATGTTGATTGCGACACTCTCTCGATTCACATCCATATATGTTGTATATGTTGATTACACCTATTGGGAATCATAAAAAAAGGACAAAAGAAAGAAACGAAAAGTCAAACAAAAGAGACATTAATTCCAAAACAATGATGAATAAACTCTATATAAAGGGGGCTCAACCACTATGTAAAACACACAGAGAAAGAAAGTAGTGAAGTCTAAGAGTAGTCTTCAAGAATTAGTGGGTTAACTAATTGAGTGATCTTTGTAAGCCTTCTGAGTGAAGTGCCTAGCAAGTTGTAAATGCCTTGACATTCCTTATATCTTCTTACGTTGTGGATATAAGGTTGAGACTTTCCCATAAAGTTGTGTGTCTCTCTATCTTTGAGTGGTTGGCTGGTCAAGTAGCGAAGTAGGGGTGTGCTTGAATCCGTACAAGGTGAACATTCTTGTATGAAAAGTAACACCGTGACACAAGCCATGGTGGACATAGGGTCATCTTCTTGAACATCCTCGTAAGCATGCTTGCGAAATAACTCAATAATGAAGCAACAATCAATTAGCAACATTTTTACCAATTCATCTGAGCTGTAATCAATTGGTTGGGCGTAGCATTCACGAACCTCGTTCAACATATTCTTGATACTACGGATCATGTTCCGCAGCAACACGTTTTGATGATAAGGAAATCGTGAAAGAACACTGCAAATACTTCAGCTTAATTGTTTGGACGACCATGGTGCAGAGGCCCGACAGAAAACGCATCACGTGACTTACCACATTTTTTTAAAATTTATATATACTTTTATATTTACGATCCAAACATCACATAATAAACATATTCTAATACAATACTTTTTTATTGTTTTTACAAACATCAATTTCTTTTAACAACTTCTGCACGAATGTCAATACAACTTTAACATCACCTAAATATTCATAATCTTATCATAATCCTACAAATTTCTTCCAGAATTATATACTGAATTGAAAACGCTTTTAAAATTAAAAAAAAAAACATTTTCAAGTCCATCAACCAAACGTAGCCAATCTTTTCCTCAACTCGGATGCATCTACGTGAGTCGAGCGCAATTAGCAAGGAAGGAGCTAAAGTAGTGGCATCAACGTAGTTTCTATCCAAGACAATGGCAATTTCCCGGATCCGCGACCCTCTCCTCTCCTCTCTCTAAAACCTCAATTTCCTGCCGATCGAACACTCTGGAAGTCTAAAACCCTTCTGCAAGCCGCCACCGCCATGTCTGGCCTTAGGCGACTGCGAACTCTAGCGCTGCGGCTGCCAACTTTCCATCGACTCGTGAGCCGAGCATATGGATCTGCTGCGGCTCAGCTACAGTACGACTCCGACTACTACGAGGAGGAGGAGGAGGAGCTGCGACATGGTATGGTGGGGACGGATGGTTGGGTCCCAGGGAGAGGGGTCCAGTGGGTTCTTATAGGGCACCGAGGAGGGCAGAGACACATGTACGCCGAGAGGCTCTCGAAGCTCCTACAGGTCCCCCACATTTCCATGGGCAGCCTTGTCCGCCAGGAGCTCCACCCTCGCTCTTCTCTCTACAAACAGGTCCCCTATCCTCCTCTTTTCTTTTCTAATGAATTCGACGTTTTTCCATGTTCGTTTATAGGCCTCTTTTCCTTCCTGAGGATATGTTTTAACTGGGATATGAATCATGAGAATTTTAAAATTGAAGCCTGTATTTTGTTTTAATCTGGGAGACGTTTTATTCAAACTTCGAAGTATATTTTGTGTCTCCGTTTGTTTCCATGTCAAGCGTATGCGTGACTATTGGATTAGAAGTTTGTCCTTTGGATGAGTTTATATGTAAGTTCAATCATATGTTTTATATAAAGCTCTAAAGTATAGGAGCATCAAGATGACAAATTTGATGGGATGTTGAAGGTTTTTTTTTTCATTTTTCTGAATTCATTAGCGAAATTTCTTCGTGAACTATTGGTTCGATTTCAATTGGCGTAACACGCTGATGTTGTCCCCTCGTTTCCGACTATTCAGATTGCAAATGCAGTAAATGAAAGGAAGCTTGTTCCGGAGGAGATCATTTTCGCCCTGTTGTCAAAGAAGCTGGAAGAAGGGTACTGCAGAGGCGAGTCTGGGTTCATTCTGGATGGGGTTCCTCGAACAAGGATGCAAGCTGTAAGTTCAATTATGAAATAGCATCATTTACTTTTCTCCTTCCCTGTAAGATTGAATGTTTGTGTGGTTCACATTGATTTGGTTCCACATTTCAACTGTTTGCGAGTGGGTGGGGGGGGGGGTACGGTCTGCCTTGATTTTGGCCATCATATATTCGTGGTCTTCATTGGTTCGGGGCCATGTGTGAACTCTGTTTTTTGTGTGTCGTATACTTTGGTTGGTCTTCAAGTGAACTATATGCATTTTTAGGTATGTTTGGGGCGGTAGTCATTTTTACACTAATTATTTGGAAAAATCTGATGATGATGTGTGTGGCTTTACATTGATCTGGTTAACTATATTCAGTTTTCTCGTGTACTAGAGGTTGTAGTCAGGTTTATGATTATATTACATGTGATTAAGATTTTTTCTGACTTACAATAATAATTAGTTCCTAATGAGTTCTTGAATGGATGTATTTTATTTTATTTTTACAGGAGATTCTAGACCAAATCACGGATATTGATTTAGTCGTGAATTTCAAATGCACAGAAGACTACATGGTGAAAAACAATCTAGCAGCTGGAAAGTTTTCTCCTTGCCACCAATATCTTAGCATGAGCAATGCTGGGTGTAACCTAAAGCTGCAGTCTCAGGGAAAACAGCTACAATCCTCTTCTGCAGATAATGAAGGTCCTTGGAAGGAAAAGTTCCATATCTATTCGGAGCAGGTATGACCCAGTTTCTTCATGATTAGTAGTATTAAAATCATCGACTTCATTCTCTGTTCACGAGTCTATGTTTGTCTGGAAAATATAATAGCTGTCTTTTCTCCCCCATTCAGGGTAAGCTATTGGAGGATTACTATAGGAAACAGAAGAAACTTCTTGATTTTCATTTGGCGGGTGCCCCCGGAGAAACCTGGCAGGGGCTGTTGGCTGCATTACAACTCCAGCATATAAATGCTGTTAGCTTTTCACAGAAGCTGACTGCGTGATTTGTTTTTGTCAGGTCTTTTGCCTGCTCCATTATCTTAATTGAGTGTACTAGTAAATATAAATGTGAGAACCACAGTGAGCATTGAAGCTTCTGGATCTGAATTTTTGGCGTTTCTAAGTATTATTTTTGCAAGTGCCGTGCACCGTTTGTACCCCGTGTGACGTAGTTTTGCTGAGAAGTGAAAAGCAGAGAAGAATACTGCCTTGTATGCCATTATATTATATAAACCTAATATAAGAGAGTTCATTTTTTTTATCTTTACTAGGTAACACTTGCTTTTTAGTATCTGCTTTAGCTTTTCATTTTTAATGGGTCGTTCTTTCTTCATTCACTCCTTCCTTCCTCGAGAAAAACAAGCAGATGTTTGAGTTGTAAGGGTAACAATGAAACGCTGTCGCTGCAATTTTGGGAATGAATCTTCATGGATTTGAACCAAGCTAGGATTATCTAGCCAAACTCTAAGTACTCCACGGTCCATGATAAACTCTTCATAGTATACAAAAAGTATCCTCTGAGGAGTCAACCAATAATAACCTGCCCGAAATTCATCCGGAGGCAGTACAAATTCAGTTTCACCCATTACACTATTCGAGTATATTAGTTAAGCTGTTCTTCAACTTGAACTTTGGTTGTTTGGAGCTAGAAAACTGATTAGAAGTCAATTCGATTCATCCACAACGAGAGCTCAAAGTAGAAAAAACTTAAGGCTATGTTTGGTTCAGATCTCAAAATACGTTTTTGTGTTGGTGTTTTTTTTGGAAGTAGTGTAGATTATTCTCGGATTGGTGAAGTGTGTTAAAAGTTGTTGAAATTTGTAAAAAATTATTGTGATTGGTGAAAAGTTATTGAAATTGATGAAAAAGTTGTTAGAATTGGTGAAAAGGTATTGAAATTGATGAAAAAAAATGAAAGATAAGTTTTTGAAAACGTTTTGAGATCTCATCCAAACATTAATTTCTTCTATACGTTTGAAAACGAAAGTCCCTGAGTTATTGATGGTGAACTTTTTTTTTTTAACGAAAAGAAATTCAATCCGATAGACCCACTAAAGTAAATCCATCTAACAGGTCAGGTCAGGTCAGTTTGACTTTGGGTGGGTTTGTGTGGTAAAATTTTTGGTATTGGGTTTAGTGTTGGTATTGGGTTTAGTGAAAAAGTGAAGAGAGGTAATATTTTATAGTTTTTGTAATATTTTATATTTTTTTATGGAAGAGAGAGAGATTATATTGGAGTATTTTATTAGGAGAGAGATAAAATTTTAGTGACAAACGCAGCCTTTGTTAGGGGTGGCTCAATAAATTATTTGTATTTGAAAAGATTTAAACATGAGACTTCAGACTTCAAGGGAAGAAAATCCTAAAATCCCAGGTATTGACCACCTAGGACAACCCCTTGGGTGATTATGCTGTAAGGGACTATGCCTTAGTTTTTTTCTTTGAAATTGTATTCATTTATCATATGTTCTGAAATTTTCTACTGCAATTGCCTTTTTTGTAGATACATCAAGAAGTAAGACGTTACAAACAAAACTGTGTACAAATTTACTACTCCAAATGGAACAAAACGAGATACATCATACATATATACTTGTAATATACAACCATTGTTACTCGCTATTCATCCATACATTGCGCAGGAGTTCATATCTAACAACATTTTGATTGACATTCCCCTTGGGTATCCAGGCGGGCTTTGTTGGAAACGAGGAAGAACGGGAACCTGCAATCAATATCGGAGCCAAGGGTGAATTCAATTCATCAAGCTCGTCATCACTGGTGTTCGATTTCCTAAGCACTGAGGATCCACTTCTTTTCAGGTTAGGTTGGCTTCCAACATCCCCGATAATATTTGCAACTGAAGCTGTCAAAGGTGCCGAATAGACTATAGGAGCTGCAGTGCATGGGAAGTTCATCAGAGACTCCTCCCCTGTTTCAGGGTCAGCCTACACAAACGAACACAAGAAATGCGGGGCTAATCAGGCTACTTCTTCAATGCAATAGACAATATTATGCAAGAATCAAGTATAACACATGAAAGAGAATTTTGGTTCAGATTCTGCCAAGACTTCCTATTTCCCCAAGGTAACACTAGTAAGCATTTAGTGATTACTATCATCATCAAACACCCATGGGACTGTTCTACCCAAGTCATACTGGATGGATAGCTGAATAGTGAAAAATCAAACTTGGGGTGTGGTTGTCCTGTGCAAGCACTTGTAATGGATAGGTGCATAGTTATTAAAAAAAAGTTAGATTCAATTGAGTGACCTCAGAGTCCAGCGCTTCAAGCACAACATCTGGAATTGGGTCTGGACAAAACTCATCTGGAACAAAATTATCGAGAACCCTCTTGATCAATGGTGCACCAAATGTAGGGCATACCTTCAAAAGTGGAAAGTAAAGGACCATAAGAAACTATTTCAGACAGCGAGCACGCCGACCAGAGACTAAATGGAATGGCTTAAGTTCAGCGCTAAACCTCTTTCCTGATGGATTTACTCAGAAGCATGTCCTTTGGAAGCATCATTAGATCGCTCAATGCATTCAGGAGATGGAAAGACTTGACTGATGCATCCTCTCTCTCATCATTGTCACCACGGTTATTTGCATCTTCAAGCGAGTCATCATCGTCCATACCAAATAAGTCAGTCACCCATCTAGACCACGTTCCGATCTGATATCCACCAAACAAAAATGGAGAAAAAGGTCAATTAGGACAAACAGATCAAAATTTGCTAAAAAAGTTGCATTTGAAAATTTCACATTGCCGTTACAATTCAATAAGCTCTTGGGGTGCTTTCTATGAAATTAGGCATTGCCGAGGAATGCATGAATTCTGAGCCTAGAATTCTAGGAAATAGCAGTCAGTTGAGACAATAAATTGGGAGGGTCGAGAACTTCTATAATATACTTCTAATGATCTTCTTTAATTAGCCTCAGAAAGTATAATTTGCATTATTTACCGCATTTTTCAGTTGTGCACCAGCGCCAAAGCTTGATTTCCCAGCTGGAATAGGAAGAACCTTTGAATCACTGATGGGATCAGATACAGGATCTGTTGGGATCTCATCGGAAGATTCACGAAGAATAGCATTGAACATTGCCACATCTAATCTAGCCACGCATTGCTCCATTATCTAGACCCATAAAGATGCTCTTATCAGGTGTTTTTGAAGGGAAGAAAGGATAAATTATGTAAATAAACATTATGAGAAGTTCAGAGCGGTAGATCAATGATTTCTTTCTTTGCTGTAGGTATATATTGACCCGTTCCAATATACTAAATGATGTCATGTAATTTAAACCGAATTGTGACGTTAACCTGCAGCGATAAACAAATGTCCCTTAAGAGTGATAAGAAATGCATCTTTAATAGAAACACAATACTTTCAAAACTTGGTATGGAAGACAATTTAGATACAATAATTGGGGTCGTTTAAACATGAATATCTTGTAACCTTATCAACTGGCTTTAGTTATAAGAAGATTTAAACCCAGAAGGGAAAGAATAGAGTTGATGCTATAACGTTCAATGTGTAAGGATTTACCAGTCTAGCCAGCAGAGGCAAGCAGCCACAATCATGCCCTCCAGCACGGACAGGACAAAGTCTTTCACAGGCATCTGTAAAGGCCTTCTTCCAAAGGTCTAATCCAAAGTTCCCTTGCTCTTGATCACCTGAACTAGATAATCTTCCACAGTTTTTACTTGAGCTGGAACCCACACCTTTACTAATTGCTGTAGCAGCGGCAGACTGCATATGTGGAGTCAGAGTCTGGAAATAAAAAATAAAAAAAACTAATTCAGGCTAGATAATGAGAAAGCTGATGCCCCGTATCCTAGTGTTGCTACAATACACTTCCACGGAGTTCCAAAATTATAGACAAAAGAGAGGAATAATTGAGAACTGACCTGCCACCAGATAGACTCAACAATTCGGGAGAAGATCCAGCCTTCTATTTTTTCTAATGCAGACACAAACATATGTGGGTCCTCCCAGTTACCAAGACTTCCATACAAAGCTTTTGTATTTTCTTTTCTGCCAGGAGAAGACCCTTTCCATTTTAATTGGGATGATTCCTTGTTTTCTACGTTTCCCCCACCATTCCTTTTCCTACCAGATCCAGAAGAGAGTGGTAGCTCTTTGTTCCCAGTGCCTTGACTTATGATTGTTCTCAGGACAACAGAATTGGACAACCAAAACATTAATCTGTAATCGGAGAATGGGAAAAACAAGTGAGTACCTACAAAGATCACATAAAAACAAACTTCAACACAGTGGATCAAACTGCCTGTGCCGCCCGCTAAACAAGTCACTTCCCCGGGGGAAGCAGCAGGTCCATCTAATCCTGTGAGGCCCTTTCTGTATCACGATGATGATATCATTGGGTGGAGATTCGGTTCTTTCTATCCAACAACGCCTTTTGGTGAAAAAGCCTTCCACCTCTTTACAAGACTACCGGCTGGCCCGTCTTGATGCCGAAGATCTCTAATTCTATGAATACAATGCACACACAAGCTGATTCTCTCAAGCAAATAAATTATTCTTCTGTTTTGTGTGTTATTTAGTAGAACCATATTGCATCTACATTAGATGCTTTAATCCAGCTTCAATTTACGTCTTGGGGTTATCACAAGTGCTGGCAGTGAAATAGTCCTCTTCCTCAAATAGGCAGTTCATATATCCTCAGTCAAGTAACGATTAAAGAAAACCAAAAAGTAATGTGTTAGATCATACCTTGGAACATCATTTCCACATGCTTTTGCTACCAAAACTAGTCCCGAAACAGCACTCCTAGCTGCAGATGCCCTCCTTGATAAAGAACTTTCTCCACAAGCATGAAGATACAGCCTTGAAAGGCGCCGAGCTGGAGCATGGACCTTACTCATGGAACTTCCATGCTCAGCAACTACTGAATAAAGAGCAGCCTCAATAGCAGCAGCTTCTGTCAACTCACTCTCAAGCAGCTTTATTCTGTGTTCCAATTGCTGGATTTTACTGTCTAAAAGGGCACTTCTGGTATCCTTTGGATAAACTTTAGCATCTTTTCTTTCATTGCTTCTCAGATTTCGTCCTACATACTGTGCATCCCCCAATTCACCAATTTCCTTTACTTCTGTCTGCTGATTATTACTTACCAACCCATTGGTCCTAGCTAAGTCCCCCAATTCACCAATTTCCTTTACTTCTGTCTGCTGATTATTACTTACCAACCCATTGGTCCTAGCTAAGTCTACTGATGACCTAACAGACTTGACAGTTTTTAGTCTGTCACTTTTTAGGATATTGCTCTTCGTACCAAGATTTCTCCTGCCTAAAGAAAGTGTATCACCTTCCAAAGAGACATGCACCCTGGCAGCACTTCCGGTAGCTAACGATTCATCTTCTGCAGAATGCTTATCCTCATCAAAATTTTGTCTTTCATCTCTGTTTTCTTGTGGTTCCCTTCCATCTTTGTCCTCTGTAGAACTATCATAGATATCGTCTGTTGTTTCAGCCTCCTCCTGGTGATCGCTGCCAATTAACCAGCCTCTCCCATCATTGTTTATGTTACATGGAGAACCACCAGATTTTATGGAGTCCAGCTTCTCAAACACCTGGGAATTGTTATCTGGGGATACAACATAACTGTTCGGTACATATTCCTTGATGTTCTGCTGACCATCACCTGAAACTTCACATGTGCTATTACTGACCCGTTCGTGAACTTTCAGAGCTAAACGTCCATGCTCATTGCTTATAATGCTGGCATCAGAATCTTCCTCCATATTTCCATACACCAAGGATGATGAGAAAGAGTGAACACTATGGGTCACAACATATTGTTGGATTGGTATGGAACTAGAGTTGGGGAAATTCAATCCAGAAGGACCATTTACAGGACTCACAAGATCAGAGGATAAGTCTATTGATGATGAGCAAGATGAACTCCCCTTCAGATTTTCAGGTGATTCAATGAGCCGCATCATATTTGATTTTTCAAGCTTCAGTTTTGCAGCCAAGGCATGCTCCTTGTTACCCCCTCCAGTGCCATGCCTAACCATGTCTGGAACAGTCTGGTATTCAATTTCAATTATTATTGACATAGTACATTGTGAGCATCTTATCATCATTTTATATATATATACACAGAAATACACACATCTATATACATATATGCACATGACCCGCGCACATACACACTAGTTTCACCTACAATGGTGACCATGGTGTGAAAAACTGGACCAACAGAATGAAGATGGACAGGCAGATGTGGCACTTCCTCCCTTAAAAGGCAAGTTCAAAGCACCTATCTACAGGAACAAATATTAAATCCAGGTATCCACTCACTAGCTTAAAATACATATTGCAGGGATTAGACGCTATCTGCATATCAGGATAGAGAACATGAATCTTTAGTAGGGAAGAATGTAGATATGAGCACGTTAGTTCATTCAATGGCAGATCAAAATTAGAAACTAGCAGTCAAAAGAGAATAGATGGAAAGAATGAAAGAGGATGCACAGAAAGAACCCACAAAGTACCTCTTCATTTTGAGGAGGTAAACCACCGTTAGAGTCAAGAGCAGTCGAAGAAACCATCTGAGATGAATGTGATGAAACATCATCATCAGTGAAAGATGCATGCTCAGCTTCCTCTGCATACTCTTCATTCATCAAGGAAGAAACAGATCCACCACCATTATCATCCAGCACCACCCCTCTCGATTGGTCATCACCCGCCAAGGAACTAGTGCGACTCTTATTAACAGGCTGAATTTTGATAAACAAAACTGGTTGATCCGTGTTCCTATAGCTCCTCTTGCAGTTCATTTGAGCAGTAATACTTAACTCCTCTTTCACAACCCCATAATCTGCCAAATCTACCATGGCAGTTGCCAACAACTGGCCCTTCACAGTCTTGTCCCTCCTAGGCTCGTACAGATTAAACTCTAAACAATTCTTCTGGAATGCATCAGCATCCCCACCTTTGACAGACATGTCAATCAACAAAGTCACAGGTAGCCTAAAAGATTCATTGAATTCAATCTTTCCCTCACCGACAACTGATCCAAGAGATGGTACAACAAGGTTGGTAGACCCAGAATTTCGATCACCATTTTCCCATTGAATCAGGACAGAACGTAGAGATCTAAGTGACTGCGAGGGGGGCCAAGGCTTAACCTCCTGAACATGGATTAAATAATCGATTTGAACCGAGGCGCCTCGCCTGCTCTTTGCTTTCAAGCCTAGAACCATAGTTTCAGAAAACACTAACCAATTCCAAGTTATAGTTCCACTCTAAAGTGATGAGCCATGTACAGTCACAAGCACCTAAAACACCGAAATAATGGTATTGAGTTCAAGATAACAGAACTATAAACACTGCTTTCTACGCATAAAAGTAGAAAATACAAAAAAACAAGCTTTTTCAATTGTTGTTCTCCGAATTGCTATACTGAAGAAACAGTAATCCTGCCCATCGTGTAAGGCACTTAACTGTTAGTGGCGAAAATTTTGATAAAATGAGCTTCAAAATGAAGTATACGAACAAATCTTCAAATTTCTAAAAAAAAAAAAAGGTAAAAGAAAAGACCACAAAAATTTTGGAACTTCTCCTAGAAAAGTTTTTCCGAAAATAAAGTGTCTTCTGAACTTTCAGCTCGGTAAAAAAACACAAACATGTATAAAAGAGCTCAAAAATCGCATACTCGTAAGCACAAAGCTGAACAATGACAGCATTGGAATCTGAGAGAAATGTAAGGTAGTAGTAATAATCAGCTGCTGAGCAATTTTCCATCATTTGCTTCACAAGCATCAGATCCAGATCAATATCAACAAAACGAAACGAAATCCAAAATTAATCAAATTTTAAGCTCAAAATAGCGAAACCAAGCAGACTGACTACAATGCAGGCGTAGAAAAGTTACCATGAAGTTAGTAGCCGAAAAATCGGGCATATGTCGGAAAGAAGCAAAAAGACTCGCTTTGTATCGGATGGTTCTCCATTTTTGAGAGAGAACCAGGAAGACTCATATCTGAAAGCTTAGGAACTGTAAGTGAAGGGAACCGAGCATGTCTTTGATTAAAAAATCGTAAAGAAAAGCCAGAATAATAGTTAAAAAAATGTGGAGCTACCATGCCATGAGAAATTATCGATGCGGACAAATAGAAACGACGTCGTGTTTGGTGGAATTTCAAGTTTGATCGATGTTTGTGACGTTGGCTGACAGGGACGCCTCGGCGGAAATGCCTTGAATTAATTATAAAGTTCATTAAGTTATAGGGAAACGTTACAAAGCGCGGATCTTTGGACACTCGCGATGGAAGAGGGTTCCGTGCACTGTCCGGTAACTGGCAGTTGAGACTCGCGCCCTCAAGCAAAAGTAAGGAAAGTTGTTAACTTTGGAATCAAACCAAATAGTTGGTTGCTACTCTACCAAATTCAAAGAGCTTGTGCCCAGAAACAAATATATATTAAAAGAAATCTCAAAAAGCTTGTCCAACAAAACAATCTAACATACGTGCATAAAAAGTTAAGAAAAAAAACATATTAACCTACGAAGTTGATCATAATTTCTTTTTCTAATGTTTTTCTGGTAATGAAAAAAATTTAGACACATATTCATGTATACTGAATTTAAACAGATTTAACTCATTATCTTTACGAATTGGGTTCAATACGACGGTAAATCTCGAAGAGACAAACCAATTAGTCATTTAAATCATGAGTTTTTACTCAAATGATAATTTAAACTTCTAAGTAGGGTCTAATTCACACTCAAGGTCTAGGGCTGCCGCTTGAACTATTCGGGTGGGTTTTTTTTCAATTTTACTAACATAATCTACCATTTTCTTTCCTGTTTGGGTAGAGAACCAGCAAAGAATTAGGTATCATAAGCTAAAATCTCATAGGTAGATGAACCGAAAACTGAAGGAAATTACCAATGCTTAAAGCAAGGTTCAGAAGAGGCCAAGCAGTGATCAAATTATCAATGGTCACTCATCGATGGATTTGGGCCTTCGAGGGCGCGTGGGTATTAACGTACAGTAGGGCTGCACAACCGGAATGCGGTCCGGTTTTTCGGACCGCATTCCGGTCCGGACCGCATTGCGGTCCTTAAATAATATAGGACCGGACCGGACCACTTATAAGTGGTCCGGTCCGGTCCGGTTTCACTAAATGCGGTCCGGTCCGGACCACTTAAGTGGTCCGGACCGGTTTTAATTTTTTTTAAATTTTTTTAAATTTTTTTAATTTTTTAAAATTTTTTCAAAATTTTTTTTAGGTTAATTTCAAATGGGAAGTGTATATAAAAATGTTAAGATTTAGTTTAGATAAAAATTAAACGTTTTATGTTTATAATTTGTATTAAAAATATAAAAAATATATATTTTTTATTTTTTTAATAAATGCGGTCCGGTCCGGTCCGGACCGCATTTATTATTAAAGAGGACCGGACCGGACCGGATAACCGGATTTATCCGGTCCGGTCCGGACCGGACCGCATTTTAAGAAAAAGGACCGGACCGGACCGGAAATCCGGTCCGGTTTTCCGGTCCGGTCCGGTCTGCGGTCCGGTTTTGTTCACCCCTAACGTACAGGGTGTAGTGGGTCACTGCGCGTCATTTTCTAGCTTTGCTGGCAGTATTCACCGACACAAAACTGCTGCCGGCAGTCAAACATCACGTCACCCAAAGCTTTACTCGTAACCCGCAGCCCGCAGGTGTTCTTTTGAGCTTTGCTTAATTCCTCATCAATCGTTTCATTCGCACAAGCCACAACGGCTAGTTAAATTGGGCCGACCTAACCATCCTACGGATTAAGATGGTATTTTGGTAAAAAAATCGACAATTGGTCACTAAATATTTTCCGTAAACTGTTTTATATTACTTTAGTGTTCATAGTCCTTCAATTATCTAAAAGATCTTGACCCATTATCTATCAAAACAAATTCTGACGCCATTTTCAGTGAAAATTTAAATTAAACTGCATTATGACTAATCAACCATTCACCTAACCTCTCTTGCCCAATATGTGTACGAGGAGTCGTGCTTAGATTTAATTAAGAAGTTAACTGAGATTTGAGCTTAAAGGAGCCTATAATAAAGCTCACAAGAGGATGCCAAGACGGTGTAAGTTGAAATGTCAAATTATATTCTAGATGATCAAAGTTGGCCTTGGTTGATGAAAGAGAAGATGGTGTCTCAGTGTCTGCTAATGTGGTTGGTGAAGCCGTGTACTGTGGAGGAGAATTCTTAATGTATCATTCAAACCAAAGCAAAGATTTCCATCACTATTCCTGCTAGAAAGGTATCTGTAACCAAACATATTCTTCTCTACCGTAATTCAGCAAAATACAAAGTCGAGCAAAGAAAAATGATATGTACATCTTATATTTTGTGTTGTGACGAGGAAAGGCAGCCCAAGATACAAAGCTTTAACTTGTGGTTTACAAATCTGGGGAGGTTTCAGTAGTGTTGCACAAGCTTTACACTTACAACTATGATGTAGAATCTGACTTCTGATCAGCATCAGCGGTGGCCTGAACTTGAGCTGCATACTGTAAGCTCCAAAGGACATCTTCGAAAGAGGGTCGACATGATCGGTCAGGAGAAATGCATTTGTTTGTGATGGATACCACGATGGATAAGGACTCTTGTGAGGAAGTAGTCAACACAATTGGATCCACAATCCGTCTTCTACCATCCTGACTGCCAAAGGATGCCTGTGGGTCATGAATCCAGCTCTTAGAAACACACAAAAATTTATAATAGTTCAGAAAATTTTTTAAGCAACTGAGATGTTGTTACATTATCAACGAAGACAAAATTCCACACAGAGTCCAACATTTTTATCTATATATAAATATTCACATGGAAAATAACAAGACTTGTCCAGAACGGTAGAGATTTTATGTTTTTTAATTTTTTGACAGAAAAAAAGTGGATAAATCTAAAGACATGGAAATTCTTATACTCCAGTTTAAAAATCTGAATCATAAAATTCCACGAGAAGTTTTAGGACCAAGATTGCTTCGAAGCTTTAGTATAATTATTTGATGCATTTCCAAATAACTTTTGGCATACCATTTCATTTAGGAGAAATACTTCTCCTTTTCCAGTCACAACAGGCCCAACAAGTGATTCAAGCAATATTAGTCCAAAGTTGTACACATCATCCTGTCCGTTAGTTTGATGGCTGCATAAAACGACATAATGAGGCCAACTATTTCAGAATAATTAAGATGTAATCACAGCATCAAATCAAGCAGGAAAGAGACATCTAGTTATAGTTTGTATCATACCATGATTTTGGGCCTTCTCCCTTCACCTACAGAAGAAACAGAATGTGTCAGAATGACTGCTTGAATAAACCAAGATAATACTGCACAGCAGACATACTGAAAAAGCCTGCTGCTAACCTCGGATTTTTCTATATCTTCTATGAGAATTGACATCCCATAGTCACTAAGCTTAGCAATTCGATGATCATCAAGCAATATATTGTTTGTCTTTAGCCGATTGTTGAAACAACCTGGAATTACTCCGGTGTGTAAAAAATGCACAGCCTTGGCAACTCCAATTAAGATTCCAATTCTATCTGACCATTTAAGAACCTTCTCTGCGGAATTTTCTGCATACATGTATATATGTCCCTGGATTAGAGAACTGCCTCCAACGCATAAAGACAGGATATGCTGAGCATGTGAACTAGTTAGTATCATTATGGATATCAGTTTCAGAAACTAGTCCTTGTATACAAAAATGATGTGCAAGAACACACATATTTCCATATACAATTGTATATTGAAGTTTGACCTGATGCTATACGAACCTGATAGATGGGTACGGTAATTCCCATTAGGAACATATTCATATACAAGAAAAACTTTGTTGCCCTTGGAATCATCTTGTCCATTAGCATCAATGCAATGACCCAAAAGGCCAACTAAATGTGGATAGTGAAGTTTTGAGAGCAGGTCGAGCCTAACTTTAAGGTTTTGAGTTGAGCATTTCTTTGCCAAATATAGAGATCGAATGGCTACGGGGGTCCCATTCTCCAAGCACCCTCTGTAAAGCTGAGGAGAAAAAGTAAAAGAAGTTAAAAGAGGCAGTTGGTAATGTACAAAAACAATGTGTTAAGACTAGTTGAATGTCACATGTACTTTCTTCTAATTGATACCAAAGACACTTATCGAATACATTTTTAGTTTGTACATACTGATTTTCACAACCTAAAAACACCATTCCAAGAGCTTGCAAATCACACCAAAGAGAAAAAATAATAATTAATAGGCAAACACTGTGTAGAAAGTAGAAAACCTTAGGGGCTTTCAAAGATTTCTAGTTTCTGTAATTCACCCTGAAAACTGGTGATGCCATGGTAAAAGAGTATTAGTCTTATCCAGACGAATCATCATTCTGCAAGAATCCAGTGAATTATCTAGATCTCTGATGAATATTTTAGTTTTTGGAGTTACCTTCCCCATAGACCTTCACCAAGAAACCTTGCTGAATCAAAGCCATTTGTTGCTTCCTTCAACTCTTCAAAAGCAAACAATCGACACACTGGGGCACCTTGTGTGCCTAGCTTTGCTGCTTGAGAAATGAATCCTAAAAAAAGATGGAAGGGGGGGGGGGGGGGAAGAGGCAACGTTATCACCAGAGGCTCTTATGTGCACCAGAAACAATGGTTTACACAACTTTAGTTAGTCTCTCCTCGTCTATCCTGAACTATGAAGTAGACGTAGTAGGCAGGACAAACAGATACTAAGATTTTGTACAAAAAAAAACTTAACGCTATAGAACTTACTGGCATTTGCAAGGAGTTCAGACGAAACACCAGTTGGCGCATTATCTTGCACAATCTTTGGCAATAAATGCTGCCCATGAATCCTTCTCAAGCAGCATCTCCTAAGCAAGAATAGGACCCCGAGAGCTAAAAGTACGATCAAAAGAACAGTTCCACTAATGACAGCAACTAACACTGCTATGTCTCTTCCTCTGGATTGTTCACCGAGTGTAGGGGCTTCCTTACAATAGGATCCCTGATGCTGATGTTGAAAAGGAATGGAGAAACAATTTCCACCAAATTTAACAACCACCTTATCTGAATTACTGCTCAAGCAAGAAGGAAGTCCACCTATCAACTTGTTACTAGATATATCAACAAGACCCAAGTTTGCCACCACAACTTAATTCATTTGGAAGTGACCCGCTGAGCATATTGGAAGCTAAATTCAAATAGCTGATATTTGGTAAAGAGAACAACGCAGAGGGAGTTCTACTAAAACGGTTAAATGATAGATCGAGGTGTTGAAGCTGGCTCAATTCAACCCAATTGCTCAGGAATCTTGCCTGAGAAAGAGTTCTTGTTCAGCAGCGCTGTAACCAACACTTTGGGCATGACTGGTAGTTCAGAATCTAAGTGATTTTCTCTCAAGTCCAATACTTGTAGACTCCTTAAAGTACTCAAATCAGGTAATTTGCCCGAAAGCTCATTGTGGGACAGGGCAAGATCGGTTAGTGTCTTGACTTTGGACACTGAAGAAGGAATCTGACCCTTCAATACATTACTCTTCAGACTCAAAATGGTGAGGTTGGAAAATGAATCCAACCAACCAGGGAGCGTGTCATTGAAATAATTTCCATCCAATGTTAAAGTGAGAAGCATCGCCAATCTGGATATCCCAGGCGGAATTGAACCATATATAAAATTTGAGCTCAAGTCCAAAAGTTCAAGCGAAGATAGCCTATGAATCTTTTCCGGTAGTGGTCCCCAAATCCCCAAAGACACTAAGCTAAGAACCCTTAAGCTGGGTAATCTTGTCAATGTGGTAACGAAGGAATCAATGGAGAAACTTTCAGAGAGAGTCTTATTGGGAATTGCAAATCCATTGAACCCGCTGACCTTGGCAAGCTTATCTCCCATAATTTTGAGTTCAGTAACAAAACTTTCCTGACATTAAATGCTCGTATATGCAGATGAAGATAGGCTACAGAAATCTCCACTGAAATTTTCCAAAATTTGTAATGAGGAAGGGTACTCCAACTGCTTTCTTAGCTGCAGTAAGACTTGGGTCTGCGAGTTTTGTAACTGACAAGCACTTGGACTGAACAGAACCACTAGAAGCAACAAGCACAAATAGGCCATTGTGCAACTCTGAATCTTTGGACACTAGAGTAAACAGAAACCCTAGAAATGAAGCTGCACAATCGAGTTTAGTGAATGCGGAAAGAGGCCCATTAAATATTATTGAGCGGAGTCATGAAAAGAGAGCTCCTTTAGTAACTTCACATGGAAAAAAGAGTGCGTCCTAGTAACTAACCAGCCCAGAAAGATAATTCCTGAAATCGGGACCTCAGTTTAAGCCTCTAATGCTCACAAGTTTCTGGTTAACTAGATTCGAGAAGACCATGAAGCAGTAGAAGCTGAAATCCAAGAAAATGACAGAGAAGGTTAGAAAAACCTCTTGGGAAACTCGATGGGGCACGTTTTTCGGGGAATATGTTGAATGTTCGAAACAAGTTGGTCGAAACACGACGAAGAAACACAAGCGAGCCTGAAATGAAAAAAAAAAAAAAAAGCAAAGTTGATGATCCAAAAAATACTATCTCAGAGTTCAACAGAATCAAGTAATTCTAGAAATAAAAGAACAACCCGCGAAGCAGAACTCGGAGACGAACCCAGGGAGGAGAAGCAAAATGGAAACTTAATTAATGGAGGTATTGTGATAAAGTTCAAAAGGTTGTATATATTACACACCTTGATACAGTATACAGGGACGATATATATAGAGAGATGTGAAGAACAAATCCTAACAACCTCTGACAAAAGTATTCTCTCCCGTAACCGACTACAGTAGCATGCGGCTATGTTCTCACGTAACAGCTGAATCATGAGGCTGTGCAGAGGGCTCTGTCGTAGAGGATATGCGCTGAGCTGGAGATGAGGTGTGTGCTGCTGAAGTGGCAGTAGACGTAGCAGATGACTTGGCAGCTGTCTGGTCTTCAACATCCCCCCGCAAATCGAACGGAAGTGGAACAACCGTAAGATTTGTACGTAGAGTCTGAAACCGAGAGATGGACAGTGGCTTAGTGAAGATATCCGCAAGTTGGTCGTGGCTGGAGAGAAACGAAACCACAAGGGACCGATTGGCAACTCTGTCACGAACAAAATGAACATCGATGTCGACATGTTTAGTGCGGGAGTGGAGCACCGGATTGACGGAGAGATACGTGGCGCCAAGATTATCGCACCACAAAACAGGGGGCTTCGGGAGGAACACGCCAAGCTCTTTGAGAAGAGACTGGACCCAGATGAGCTCGGCAGTGGTATTGGCAACACATTTGTACTCCGCCTCGGTGCTAGAGCGAGCAACCGTAGGCTGCTTGCGGGAGCTCCAGGAGACCAAGTTGCTGCCAAAGAAAATACAGTGGCCTCCAGTGGAACGACGATCGTCAGGAGACCCAGCCCAATCGGCGTCTGAGAAGGCAGTGAGGGAGGATGAGCCAGAGTTGTGAAGATGAAGGCCATAATGGGAGGTGTGGCGGAGGTAACGCAGAATGCGTTTAACAGCTTGCCAGTGTGGAGGCCGGGGAGTGTGCATAAACTGGCAGACCTTGCTAACAGAAAACGCAAGGTCGGGCCTGGTGAAGGAGAGGTATTGAAGACTGCCAACGATACTGCGATAACCAGTGGGGTCGTAGTAAAGTTCACCAGTGTGGGCAGAGAGCTGAACATTAGAAGCCATAGGAGAGGAGATCGGCTTAGCAGACAACATGCCAGCCCGAGCCAACAAATCATGAACATATTTCTTTTGAGAAAGAATAAGACCAGTAGAGAACCGGTGCACTTCAACGCCCAGAAAGTAGGATAGATCCCCAAGGTCAGTCACTGGAAAATCAGAGGCAAGAGTTGTGATGAGCAGCTGCACAGCGGAGGAGCTAGAACCAGTTATCACAATATCATCCACGTAGAGAAGAACATAAAGAGTGAGAGTTGGCCGAAAATGAACAAACAGAGAGGAGTCGGATTGAGAGGCAGAGAACCCAAGTTCGAGGAGGCGACGACTGAGGCGATGAAACCAGGCACGGGATGACTGTTTGAGTCCATAGAGCGCCTTGCGGAGATGACAAATGTGATTCGGAAACTCAGGGTGTTGAAAGCCAGGAGGTTGACACATAAAAACAGTCTCTTGTAGCTCGCCGTGAAGAAAGGCATTCTGGATGTCCAGCTGGCGGACGGACCACTGAGCCATGACAGCAAGGGAAAGAACCAGACGAACAGTCGTGGGTTTAACCACAGGACTGAACGTTTCAGTGTAATCCACACTCGGCAGCTGATGATAGCCCTTCGCCACAAGGCGGGCTTTGCGACGTTCCAAAGACCCATCAGCACGACGCTTGGTCTTGAATATCCACCTGCAACCAACAAGATTGTGAGAAGTGGAAGAGGGAACCAAGTCTCAGGTGTGGTTGTCAAGGAGAGCTTGAAATTCAAGCTGCATCGCATGACGCCACTCAGGGTACTTGGAAGCCTCGGTAAGGGAGGAGGGTTCCTCAGGGGTAGAAGAGACAGAGGAGAGATGAGCGTGGGGAGGCCAAGGAATGGTGCCATCCGTGCGAATTTTGGGACAGTGGAGATTATGAGAGGCACGGGTGGACATTTTCGGGGGTGGAGGAGGAGGCTGGGGAATGGGAGAAAGAGAGGGGGAGGAGACAGACGAGTCGCGAGTGGGAGGGTCAGAAGCAGGGGGCGACACGTGGGAAGGGGTTACGTGAGAGGGGACCACGCGGGGAACAGATGGGGAACATGGGGCAGGTTGTGCTGTAAGCGGCAGGGGCAAAAAGGCGGGGAGAGAGAAAGATGAGGGTGAGGTGAGAGTAGTGGATTGAAAAGGGAAAGAATCTTCATCAAAAATGACGTGGGAGGAAATATACGTGCGGCCAGTAGGGATATGATGACAAAGGTATCCTTTGTGTAAGGAGCTATATCCAAGGAAAGCATAAAGTAAAGAACGAGACTGAAATTTGTTGTGAGTGTAAGGGCGTAGGTGAGGCCAACAGGAGCAGCCAAAAGTGCGCAGAAAAAGGTAGTCAGGGTGAGATTTAAAAAGAAGAAAATAGGGGGAGAGACGACCAATAGTGGGAGAGGGCATTCGGTTAATTAAATAAGTAGTCGTGCTAAAGGCCTCAGGCCAAAATGTGTGAGGAACAGAGGCGTGGTCCATGAGGGTGAGACCAGTTTCAACAATGTGACGATGTTTTCTTTCTGCGGTACCATTTTGTTGGGGAACATGAGGGCACGAAACACGGTGAAGTATTCCAGTGTCGAGAAAATGTTTATGAAGAGATTGAAATTCGCCACCCCAATCGGACTGAACAGATTTAATGCGAGTGGAGAACAAGTTCTCAACCAACTTTTGAAATTTAAGAAAAACAGAGAAAACATCAGATTTGTATTTCAGAGGATACAACCAGCTATAACGACTGTAGTCGTCGACAAAAACGACATAGTAACGAAAATTAGAAAAAGACAAAACAGGAGATGGGCCCCACAAATCAGTGTGCACAAGTTGTAGAGGAGCAGACGAGTGAGAAGCGGAGCTGGACAACGGGAGAGCATGACTTTTGAAGGAGCGGCAAGAGGAGCACACAGAGGCCACAGACGAGAAAACAGGAAGCTGAAATTTTGTCAAGACGGACTGGACTAGACGAAACGAGGGATGTCCCAGGCGACGGTGCCACGCAGAGAGAGAGGCCCGTTCACCGATGAATGCAGCAAGAGAGACAGAGGCAGAAGACAGAGGTGCAGTAGGAGAAAAGACATAGAGGCCATTGCTAGTTTTGCCGTGGAGAAGCACCTCCTTGGTTGCAAAATCCTTCACATAAAAGAAATCAGGGTAAAATTCAAAGAACACATGGTTATCAGCACAAAATTGCCGAACGGAGATAAGGTTCTCAGTGAGAGAAGGGACATGAAGCAGATTGGATAAAGACAGAGACCGAGAGGAAGAAGGAAAATAGGAACTACCCGTATGCTGAATAGGCAGCGAAGAACCATCACCAATGCGAACCTGAGAATCACCGAAGTAGGGCTGAGAGGAGAGTGAAAGGTTCTGGAAGTCAGAGGTCATGTGGTTGGTGGCAGCAGTGTCGGGGTACCAACCAGGATCCAAGGAGCCAGAGGGAGGCGGTGGAGAACCAGAGGGAAGAGTGGTAAAGTTGGCGGAGACAGAGTCTGGAGGGGGAGCTTGGAACGACTGGTTAAATCGGTTATAACACACAAGAGCTGTGTGACCAGGCTTGGAACAGACTTGACATACCGGTCTGTTATCAGGAAACAGGGAAGGTGGACGTCCACCGCGGCCACGGCCACGGGCACGACCTCGTCCTCGATAGCCTGGAAACCCTCGACCAGGGGGAGGGTGAGGAAGCAACGGAGGAGAGGGGTGTTTTGTAGTCATATGGGCAGAGATATCAGGTGTAGAATGGTGAGACAGACGCGCTTCATGGATGAGGAGATGACTGAAGAGAGTATCTGGAGAAACGGGATCAACTCGAGTGGTAAGAGAGGTAACCAAAGAGTCAAAATCTGACCCTAAACCAGCCAAAAGATAGGTAGTAAATTCAGTGTCAGAGAGGGATTTCCCGGCGGCAGCAAGGGTATCAGCCAGGAGTTTAGCTTTGTTGTAGTACACAGGTATAGAGTCAGTGTTCTTGCGGAGTGTGGCAAGCTGGTAGTGAAGTTGAACCAGACGAGCTTGGGATTTGGAGGTGAAGAGAGTTTCTAGAGCGACCCAGGCGGAACGGGAAGAGGTGTGGCCAATGACTTGAGCAATAAGGGGCTCGGAGAGAGAAGAGATGATAACACTGAGGATGAGCTGGTCTTGTTGGTACCAGGAGAGAAAGGAGGGGTTAGGGGTGGTGCCATCAGACTGGTATTGAGTCGGACAGGGAATAGAGCCATCAATATAACCAAAGAGTCTCTGACCATGAAAATATGGCAGCAGCTGAGTGCGCCATAAGAGATAGTTATCATTGGTGAGCTTGACTGTGACGAGGTGGGGAAGAGAAGAGAGGACAGGAGAGGTCGTGGTGGAGATAGAACCGGTCACAGGAGGTGTAGAGGAGGGAGTTTCAGCCATGGACGTGAGTCCTTTTAAAGCTCCGATACCATGATAAAGTTCAAAAGGTTGTATATATTACACACCTTGATACAGTATACAGGGACGATATATATAGAGAGATGTGAAGAACAAATCCTAACAACCTCTGACAAGAGTATTCTCTCTCGTAACCGACTACAGTAGCATGCGGCTATGTTCTCACGTAACAGCTGAATCATGAGGCTGTGCAGAGGGCTCTGTCGTAAAGGATATGCGCTGAGCTGGAGATGAGGTGTGTGCTGCTGAAGTGGCAGTAGACGTAGCAGATGACTTGGCAGCTGTCTGGTCTTCAACATATTGTTCTTAAATGAAAGTATACGGAACAAACAGAAAATGTGGACTCTATTAATGAAGGTTGTTGAAGAAGGTCGTAACAAGACAGAGTCGTAAGGCATTTACTGCCTCTGAAAGGTGATCTGCCTCTTTAGCATTAATAGGTCGGTCTTTTTGCTTGGAGAAGGACAACCCGAGTGGGGGCTGGGAGAGGAGTGTGGGAGGGGAAGGTAAGGGAAGGCAGAAAGGCACTGTGCAGGGCTGATTAAAGTTAACTGAAAAATACTGCTCGTTCTTATGGCTGCACAATGCCACCGGAAAGTTTCGGTGGCACCGACACTGGTTTTTTAGAACCCGACCTAACCGGTGCGTGTGTAGGTTTAACTTTTTGAAAGAACCAGCGGTTCCCGGTGCCGGTTAAACTAGAATTTTTTTTTAAGTTTTTAAATTTTTTTAGTTTAGTTTCTACTCAATGTTTAAACTTTAGTTTCACCTCAAGACGTAGTATTCTAGAAGCATGACAAAGTCTACTCAATAGTTTAGTTTCACCTGAATATTTGAGATTTGTTTTTGGTTTTGTCTAATCAAATACTTACATTCAAGTTACCAATAAGCTTGTTAGGTGAATGAACTAGTTATTTAAAAATTTGGTAGAAAAAATTACAAATTTATTGTATTTATAAGGGTATATATGAAGGCATTGAAATCATAATTAAAGAGTTTAATGTCAAACTTTGGTAAATACATCGTATAATATAAGTCAAGAGGTCGAGATTCTACAACGAAAAATTTTAAATCAATGTATGAGTTTAAGAGTTTTTATGAAATTTTAACAAATTGTCTAAATTTCTAAAATTGACAAATCACTATTAAATTTATATCATACTTGCAAAATCAGTCACTTAATTACATTTTAGCTCAAATTTCTAATACATTTTAAGTCAATTACATTTTAGCTCAAATCAGACAGAGTCTTCACATTTGACTAGCGTTTGACAAACGCTCAAGCGCTCAATGCAAATTTCAGACAGAAACAAAAGTGCTAGACCTGCGCTCGAGCGCCTTCAAAAATTGCTGAATTTTTAGATTTTTCTTGTGAAACCAAAGGAAACTCTACTAGGTTTTGAATATGTTTTAAAATTGTTATTGATTTGTTAATTAGAGGAAAAACACATATTCTTCCTTCTAAGTGTTGTTAGGGTCTAAACTGGACTTTTCAAAAGATAATAGTTTCTACTTACAGTGACGTCTCTATTACTTTGGACTTTAAATTCTCATCTTATCTTTTAAAATGATCTTTAATTTTATTGATTTTAGAATTTGGATTTCATTAGTTTAGATTTTATTGATATGTGATTAATGGACCAAAAGAAAAAAAAAAATACATTGGGCCAAGTGCGTAAAATACTAAAAAATGACTCAATATGAATGTAGGATAACTGTTAAACCGTCACCGCTAAAGACCGGTTTTTGCCCTTAACGGTGTAGGTGTAGGGGCAATTTTTACAAAAACCGGCCTACCCAATGTAGGTGCCGGTTTTGGCCAAAACCGACACCTACACCGGGGTTGTGCAGCCCTACTCGTTCTTTCTTTTGTGAACTTTTCCGTTGGTGATTCTCGTGAATGTCCTCGTGATTCCTCTAGTATTTGCAACAATGCCATCACCTGGTTCTTTTTTCCCTCTTCGTTTGATTATTTGATTGACCAAAATGGCCTTATCTCCCTATGAGAGTCGAACCTGAGACTCCGGAGTAAGAAATTCTTAAACCCTGATTACCCAAACTAATCACTCGGAATTATTAGAGTTACTTATTTGATATTGGATAAAACCTAAGTTAGTTATATAGTGGACAAAACTTTGAACACTGTTTCTTACTACTAATGAGTAGCTCTTGAATGTCTTTTGGACAATTAAGGTTGTGTTTGTGTTGTAATATTTTTGGTACGAGAATATGTGCTGGTATTGGGTTTAGTGAAAAGGTGAAGATAGGTAATTTTTTATATTTTTTGATGGGAGAGGGAGATTATATTGGAGTATTTTGGAGTATTTTTTAAATCTCATTGTCCTACATAAACACACAAACAGACCCTCTGTCCTAACTATAGTGGACAGGGTCGAGTGTTATCCACGATGTGATACGTGAGACAGTCACTTTTTTGGTGATAGTTTAATCTCTCTCCAATCAAACATTTTGGGGTTTGTTCTGAGTATGAGATAGTAGCTTATATGGTAATCTTATTTTTGTTTTTCATATCATATTGGCATATTGTTATTATTGTCTAAAAAGAAGGTGCTTGATTGGAAAATGAAATTATATTATTGGAACTTGTAGGATTTGCATATAGAGTACTACGTAGAGGGCCCCTCATGTCCCTTGGCCAACCCGTTCCGAATGCGAAACCACATTGATGGAAAACTATGGAGTAGGAATCCAAAGTCCCATTATGAAATCCAAGGACTAAAACATAAAAGCGTTTAAAATTTTAGGACTAAAATGACAATTTCTCATAGGAAATTGTCATTTTAGTCCTTGAGTTTTCACCACTTTTACGTTTTAGTCCTTGTGTTTTATTTTTTAGATTTTAGTCTTTGAATTTACATTTTTTTACAAAATGATCATTTCGTTACTCTGTCATTCATATACTTAAAGGAGTTCTCTGACACGTCAATAATTTGAAGAGGTCGACCGCTTCATGTACCTGTGTCTGACTCCGTCAATCCTGACTTCAATGGATATCGCAGTCTTCCATTCGATGCAGCTTTGGATTCTCTATTGATTGGGTGGGTTTTTTTTTCTTTTTCTTTTTTTTTTAATTGTCTCTTTAAGGTTCGGTAAAAATTTAAATCCATATTCAGATATTAACGCAAATATAACCTAGATTTGTTAAGGAATCTAAGAAGAGGAAAATAAGACAAAAAAAAATAAAAATAAAATACGATTAAACCATGGCCGTTTATATTTGCTATTCATATAAGAAGTACGCTCCTATTTATAAAAGGACAAAGGACAAAGACAAGGATTTGAACAGTGACCACGTTCGAGACCCATTCACGAACAATCACTAAAAGCCAAGATGCTTGGCATTTTTCTGCTCGCCCATTAAGTGGAACGTATTCAATTCTCCCCGACATGCCAAAGCACCAATCCATTAGCATGTAATTCTTGTATCTGTCCATCAACAGGCGCAAGTGGTTGTTAAAGCTGCCTCGTTGAATATTATTCCCATACCGCAGGTAACTGCGGAAGCGTACTATCCGTTTCCAAAGGAAAAAATGAGTTGGAAAGTCGGTCGCGTCAGGGAGCTGGGAGCCACAGGCCACTCACTATATTCCCAATCGTCTAATTTACAGCAAAGAATAATTGCCCACCCTTTCCATTCTGTGAAAGTAATTTTGTTGTCGGTCAAACTGTTTCCACCATCTGATTGATCTTCATGATCAAAACATTGAGCAAACTCAATGTTACAACCAGCTATGCTTCATTTCTTTAAACCGTTGTTCATACATACACCAAAAATTAAGAAGACGTGATCCTGATCCGAGGTTGTCAATTTTTACTTATTTAACAAGCTGACAAGCTAACCATTGGAGCAAAATGATAGAATCAACCATACAACTTTTGCCACTTTCAAACAACCATTCTCAATGTTCGTGTTCGTGTCCACAACATAATTATTTTCCCACCCAAAAAGAACAAACTACCAACCCGAACTAGAAGGCAGGATATAAAGATCTGCAACTCTATCTGCATTCATCTAGGCCTTAATATCAAATAATATACACAGAAATGAAAGACTACAGAAGCAGAGAGTGGTTTGAAGACATCCAACCAACAGATTAATAAACCACGCATTAATCTGAACACTACACTGGAAATTGGTCAACGAGAAAACGAGCAGTGACTGGTACTTCAAAGAACCAATAGTCAAAGAAAATAACAATGCAACTTCTCAAAAGGTAAATCATCAGCTCATTAAGTATCCATCAAGAGATTACACTCTTCCACTATCAAAAGCCTAACATGTGTAGTCATTCACATCCTCACACTATACACTCCTGCCTGATCATTAATCGTACCCTCACTCGAATCTAGAATTGAATTTGTGTAGGCATCTGTCCCACTGGCTGCCGAAGGCAATGGCATGATAAACATCCCCAGAAAAGCCCCCCTTTCACGTTGGTGACAATATCAACATTGACCCAGGCCTTACTATCAATCTGCTTCCTAGACAAAGTAAGCTTTCCTCACGAAGTAGCTGCAGTGAATGCTGTCACTGTAGAACACACAGGGCTAAATCCTTGGAAGGCTAAACCAATCTGGTCTGACCAAATGAGTGAAATCAATGCTATGATTCCACTCCAACCGCTGCTTAACCACTATATTATCAGCCCATACAAGTTGCCAGCATGTTTGCAAAGTTGAATGATTCTTCCATCAGATCCAGGTCTCACAATCAGTTACTGAATCCATCACCTTCTATCTTAAGCTGGTATGTATTAATCACTTCAGGTGTATCTTCCATAAACTGGATCACAAACCTCTTTTCAAAGTCCTGCTTACTTGAATTCAATGCCCAGATTAGATCTCTGTCTTTCCTAACCAGACCTTTAGACATCAAAACTTGCAGAACTGCATATCTTGGAATCATTCTCCTCTCCATACTGGTCAGAAATAAATTTGGGCATCTACCAACGTCTGATGGCTTCAGACCAGCCTTGTTTATCAAGAAATCCATCACATCCCTAATCTTCTTCTCTGAACAAACCATCAACATGGGCTGCACTCTAAATGCTGAAAGAAATTCATTTTCAGACCAACCAAAGCTCTTCAGAATCTCCTTTTTCTTTTCCCACTTCACTTTGCTTATAGTCGACATACATTTAACGGCCAAAATGAATGATGGCCTCATCGGTTCGAAACCCATTTCTTTTATTGCACAAACCACCTCTTTGAACAAGTCAGTCTTCAACAAAAGTGATCTAGGTTGCATCATGATAAGTTTTGCAACATGTTGTTCTGGCACTCCATGAGCCCTCAGAGTGGCCATATTTGGCACCATAACTTTCTTAATGTTATGACAAACTACATTGCTCGATTGCTTCAATGCATAAACGAGGTTCTCATAGGTCCCAACAATATCCTTGACGAAATCAAGATTGGGTATTATTTGTTTCTCTAAACTAGCCAATAAAATGGATTTGTTTGAACAGATAATCTTTGGTAGGTCAGGTCCTCTAATACCCAATGACCGAAAATACTCAATCTTGGGTCTTATATTTGTTTCTGGACGAGCTAAAATCAGAGGTGGGTGCCTAGAAACCAAGCTTGAAATCTGAGTTTTTGTAAACCCATAACTGGTAAAGAGCTTGAGAAGCGAGTCTGGTTTCTCTGTGTCTCCTATTTTAACTACCTTAGAAGCTGAAATAGCTTGTTCTAAGGATAAACCGCATGAGTTTGTGAGATAAGAGACTGTTAAAGATTGTTTCTCTGGGGAATTCAAACCTGAACTAACAAACCGCTTTGTCTGGATCCAAGGAACATAAACGGTGTATGAACTTATGGCTCCATTTTGTGCGAGTGTTTTGCATGTGAAATGACGCATTTCTTCAAGAAAAGGATTAGACGGTTAGCATCAGAAAACTCACCGCGTATGAAAGGCTGAATCGGTAACAGAGAGGGACTGATAGACTAGTAGCAGAAAACTCACCAGGCAAGAAAGGCTGATTTGGTGCCTGGTTCGATCTTTGAAGATCAGAGAGAAAACCCTATGAGGAAGCGATTCGTTGGCTCCCCGAGTCACTGTGAGGCGGGCGAACTAATACGGCGGAGTGACTCTACCAGCTGGCTTGTGTCTGCTAGCCCATTGAATTAGGCCCAGCTCACGTACTAACCTATATATGTTCATTCAATTTAGAAAATCACGTGACAGACTTTGTTTTGATCGGATTATTTTGGCTATAAAATATTCTAGAACCTTATACAGTATTGAGTTAATTTCTTATAATATAACATTTTTAACATTAAAGTTATTTATTAAGTCCCATTTTTTCCATTTTTTTGTTTGGGTTATTTTTACTCGGTCACGCATTTACAATTTATTCTTCTGTTCAAGCACTCAAATAAAAGGGAGTACAAACAAAGCCAAGGAGGGCTAGTGGGGTCACATAATTAGCATGAAGTGTTAGAACTTACATAAACCTAACTTTTATATTCATAGAAGTAAGGGTGGGTACCGGAACGGATAGAACCGTCAATTCCGGTTCCGTTATAGTACTTATTGGAATATAATTTTTTTTATTTCGAAATCAGAATCGAAAGTTTCAGTTCGTCATGTGAGATATTTTGGACATATTTTTTTGGGCTCTAATGGGCCAAAAATAGTTTTTGGGTCAAATTTTTGGAATATTTTTCAATTATTTATCATAAATTAACAATAAATGTAAACATTGATCCAAAATCGAGATTCTAAAATAAATATTTAAGCAAATTCCATATGTTATAATTTATTTTTAGTCCTATATTCTTGGGGAAAAAATAGAACTATAAATTTCTGTATTTTTTAGTTATTCATCATAAATTATCAATTAATGTAAAACATTCATTCAAATCTAGATTCTGAAATAAATATTTAAGCAAATTATATATGTTATACTTTATTTTAAGCCTTAATCTTATTTTATTTTTATTTATAAAAAAGAAGAACCGAAAATTTCAGTAATTCCGCCAAAATTTCCGATTTTAGTTTCAAAAAATTGTCAAAAATAATTTCTAATTTCAGTTCTAATATATACCAGAATACTTTTGAAATTGAAAGTGGAACAAAAAAATTCTGATACTTGCCGAAATGTTTGCCCACCAGAGAAAAGAAATCATCTTTCTTGCATGGGTTGCTCACCCGCACCAAGTCTTCCCCACGATTCGGGCCATTTGAATTTTGGCTCCTTCCATTATCTCCCAAATCATCAATATCAGATAACACGTGGGGCCAAAGGGAATCCAATGGCTTAAACAAGATTGGTTACCATCTTACAAGAGGACAAAAGACGTTGATCATCCCCCCCTTCTAAAAAGTTTTGATGTTAAATTGGATAAAATCATATTTGCTTAAGTTTGGGAACTTTGACAAACAAGCAACTCGTTTGAATTGGAGTTAGTTGGTCATGTCGTGCAGGCAAATCTGTCCCCCCGTAAAGCGCTTTACTTCCATGGTGATCAACTAACTAGGGGACGAGTGGCCCTATATATCCTCGGATGCCACTAGGATTCCACCACGTCATTTTTGTAGTGACGATGTCGTATTTAAATTGGTCGGTGTGCGGTTAGAATCATAGATTATAATTCGGCAAAGCGGATTAAGGGGCCGGCCAAGGGACAAAAAGCTTAAGGTGATGACCTATGATGGGGAAGTGTACAATAGGAATCTTGGAAGCAAATTCTGTCGCGCCGATTCCATTCAAACTTTATAATAAATGATTTGGTGGGATCAAATCTGAATTCAGTATGTTTTCCGACCACTTATCCAGATAATGATTTGCTTAGGCCCTCCCAAAAGTTCAAAGGTTACGTATTAGGGAAGGGAAGGAGCCAAGCGTGTTAGAAAAGGAAGATATCACGATCGTTAAAAGGCTTTGGTTGTCCAACTTTGGAAGATAATCGATAATTGGTACGAACACAATTGGTTCAAATTTAAAATTTTGTGTTCGTATACAACAAAAAGGGCCCTCCTAAGCTACTGAAGAGCGCAAAATTCCATCTATCCAGCCATTCATGGGCCATGCCCAATGGTGCTAAGGTCCAAATGTGTCCTCAAACGTCAGAGCTAGCTCGGTTCAAGCAAGAGTAAAGAACAATTTATATTTTTTCCAAATGTACTAGAGGTCTATTCTATTTACGCACGCAAGAGACATATTAATGAACAAATATCGTTCTAAATTAAACTCTCCCAAGCCTCTCGTAAAATACGCTTGATATTTAAATATTAATGAACAAATATGATCAAAATTCATTAATATTCATTGCCTTGCAACCAAAAACATGTTACAGGCTGTACGAGTCTCTTAAGAAAAAAAAAATATATGTCAACATCCCATTCGAAGAATCTTACCGATCGAGTATATATATATCCGTCCCTACCTCGCAGAAACTCAAATACACCTGTGACGGAGTACCATTTCTACTGTTAGGAGGTCAAAGCTGCTGTTTATGTTTTTCGTTAAATTTGTTCAATTAATTATTAGGCCGAGGCTGTTCGTTTAACAAAGAATTCTCAGGATTTTTTGTATTTTTACAATACAAAAATCCTACAACCAAACATCATTTTTAACCTCACATAAAAATAACTACAACACGCATACCAATAAAGTTAACATCACCTAAAAATTCTCAAAACACAAAAAATTCTCACAACACTCATAACCGAACACCCCCTAGACTCGAAGTCTCGAAGTTCCAGTTTCTATTTATTTTTTTTCGTTTCTTCTATTGTTTGACTAAAATAGTACTGGACGTTCCAAGGGCCATTTAAAAACCAGTACTACAAATGGTAGTTGCCCTCGTGGACAGTGATCATCAATTAATAATCAGAAAGAACGAAAGACAGAAGAAAATTCCTCCACTCCTATCACGTGCAGGTTCACATACTTCTGTTTGTATGTCAACTATGTTCCAGCATGGATCATGCTATCTCATTGCTGGTGTCAGAAAAATCCAACTTGCATAAGTCTCTATCCCATCAATGCCCTCAAATCCGGATCGAATTACTTTGGAATTGCTGGAGTACCTTTTGAAAACGCAGCTCTGAAAGTCTTGAGAATTTCTTCTGGGCCGGTAACGAGACATTGGGTAGATATGTATATAACTGATGAACAAAAACAAGCATAAACGAAAATATAGGACTACAAAATTAAGAGCAGGAGAGGTAGGGATTGTTTGTTTGTCCATCTTTACTTTATTGAGATTTATTAGGATTTATGAAAAGTAAAGTGTATAAGTGAAAAATTAAAAATTTTGAAATTGTGTTTGGTTTGCCCGAATTATTGGGACCCCAAAAATTTGGCGAAACAAACAAGTCCTACGACTTGGTTTATACTGCATTTTCTCTTTCAGTCCTCATCCCCTTAGTCAACCAAACCTGTAACCTGCACACTGCAGTCACTCTCTGTACATCTTCCTTTTCTTTTGTTGTTTTGGCTTTTGATGGGGAGCGAGGAATATATCTAATGGAACTCACTGAAAAAGAAAGCCTAATATTATACTCTTTCTTCTATGTCACGCAGACCAAAACTGTAGAGGAGTTCTTTGCAATGCAACGCATGCCACCTCGAGGGCTAGCTTGGTTTTGCTGCCTTAGAAAAATGTCTACTGGTCTCTTTTTGTATCCGTCCTCGGTTTCTAGGACGTGGTTGGACTCGATCGTCAGTGGAGGCATCATGATCTGTTTGTCTCAAAAGCCAAAAATATAAAAGATCAGATGATATTTGGCTTTTGATATTCTCAGAAAAAGCAGCCTAATATTATACCCATTAAACTGTATTATTGAACCAGAATAGGGGTGGCAGAGAAAACATATATACGTGTCTAGTACAATCTGCCCAGATTTCCCTAGCTCTTACTCGATCGGCCAGCTCGTTGTAAATCTATCTCTCGTATAAGCAATATTAATAATATTTGCAGGCCAAGCTCACTCCAATTAAGCGATGACGCATGCGAGTTAGAAAACGCATCTGCAATTACTACTTTCATTTCCTTTTCACCTCGTAAGCTTCCAGGAACATCGATGTATGAAGTTGAGAGTAAAAATAGGTTGCAATAATACAAATCAGTCGAGTTTTCACTTAAAACGACAGCGATGAAATACTAGCAATAGCAATGTAAATTTTTAGGTATTATTTCGTACGTACAACGAGCCAATAACGTTTCAATGGCAAATAAGTTAAGGAACAGCCTAGGAACGCGACTCTTACGTACGTCTTTATCCATGCACGAATATTATCAAACAGGAGATATATATAGCGCAGGACTACGTCAAACCGACGTACAATCACATAAAAAAAGACCTATAGTGACTGTCTTTGTAGCGGCGGTCACTAAAACCGCCGCTAAAGGATATTTTTCGCGGCGTTTTAAAAAAAAGCTGTTAAAAAAGGTCTGTAGCGGCGGTCGTCTATAGCGTCGATCACGGACCGCCGCTATATACCTCTGTAGTCGCATTTTTTTGCAAACCGCCGCTAAAGGAGGGTCTTTAGCGCTGAAATAGCGCAACTGCGCTCGAGTTTATAGCGGCGGTTTTGACCGCTGCTACGTGACAGCCGCTATAGACTCGAGGTCTTCACCAGCGGTCACCCAAACCGTCGCGATAGAGCTATGACGACAGAGCTATAGCGGCGGTTGAGACCGCCGCTAAAAAACCGCTGCTATAGGTCTTTTTTTTTGTAGTTAATAGAATATGAATGTTCTATATAGCGCACGAATATATCGGGGCGAATATGAATGTTCGTAGTCAAACCGACGTACAATAGATTTTCCCTCTCAATAGGTCCATATATCAATATTATCTGCTGATAGCGTAAGGCGATTTGCCGGATCTTGTCCCCCTTTGGAAGTGTCCTATCCTATTGGTCGGTGACTCTTTGGATTATACTACTAACTGCCAATCTGCATGGCATGCATTTAAGAGAGATCTCCGATAGATTAAAAAAAAGAGAGATCTCCGATAGTGCACCGAAATCTGTGGGGGTAGTTTCCTCTTCTCATATTATAACAGCGGAATTTATATATTATTATAATTTTATATCTTGACGCTTAGACAGCAAAAATACAAGTATACCCAAAAAAATACATGTATTTATATATATCTTTTGACTATCTGACGGATGACTGCAGCTTATATTGCTAATTTGCTTCGAAAATGTCAGATAAAAACACATGGGAATCTTCTTTGTCGTTGGCAGATGTAACTCACAAAATGATCTCCAGAATAAATCCTGTGCATTGGACCGAGGGGTGAGGGCCTGCGTAGATGGTGGTATGAGAAAAGATTGACTGGGACGGACTGGAGTCGTTTTACCAGACGGGTTGCTTCTCTGTTACTCGTATTGACTACGTGGCATGGAGGATAAGGACTTTTTTTTTATGACATTATAAATTTTATAATAAGGTGTATCAGTTATGTCTACCTTTCTTTTATTGTATTATAATTTAAATAAAAAATTACAAAAAAAATTAATCCAGACAAAATAGTTATCCCTAGACAAAGAGATGGTTCAAATCAAGAACAAGCAAAAATGGTTCGCGTTTATATGGACAAAAAGCCAACATATCAATCCATTCCAAATGTCTTAACTGAGTATTTCTCATTCACTTCTAATTTCAAAAATTGGCTACTCAATTAATGAGAGCGTTTTAGACTTTATTTTATATCTTTCAAAAGATAATGATAAGTATTTATTAAATCATCAAATATTGAGGCCTTAAATATAATCGACGGCTTTTTAAAATTCTCTACACGCGCACTGTTACTTACACTAGTCTACCTCCCAGATTGAGTCCGAGCCAAGGCTTCGAGCCTGTTTTCTTCTATTCGAGTTCAAACCTATATCTAGGGCGTCTAAGAAATCGGTCAATTCGGATCGAAATTGTATCAATTTTGGCTAAATTCGGACAGAACGGACTGATTTTGGATAACTCGAATCGAGACTGGTATATTTCGATCCGGTTCTGAGTTACTCATGTGAAAAACCGGAATTGAATCAGATTATACTACTCCAAACCGGTAAAACCCCAAAAAAAACTTTAAAAAATACCTTAAAAAGTGAAAAAAATGTTAGGAGGCCCAAATTGACTAACCCAGACCGCAACCGATCCAATCCGATCCCATATAGTCCCTTCACAAAATGTACGGTTGGACCGGCAAATGGACAGCCTATATACAGACGAGCTGAAAATTGCCACTAGTCCACGAGCGCCAGCCGAGCTAGAAACCCCACCGCCCTACTGACACTGGACCCCAGGACCCATTCTCAAACCCCAGTCAACCAAGTATTTTAACCGCGGTTAGTCCCAGTTAAACCTTTCCAATATATTTGCACCTTCCTCACCTTCCCACTCTGTGTCAGTGTCTCTTCTGGCGCTCACTACTTTCAAAGTTTCTCCTCTCTCGGTCCTCGCGTTTCTTAGTGAGAGAGAGAGAGACGGAGGGTGCGCATGCGAGCTTTCATCTGAAATTGCAGCGAAAGTTTCGTGATACCGGAGCTTGAGCTACTAGCCTACTCCACGTGTAGAGCCGCAAAGATGACGGTTTTCTCCGGGAAGCAGCAGGTGTTTCCGGTGGACTACGAGGCCGAGGTCTCTCAACGGCTCCTCGAAGCTTCTCTCTCCGGAGATCTGAAGTCGGGGGTGGAGTGCATAGCCGATTCGTTTGTGGACGTAAACTTCGTCGGCGCGGTGTGCTTAAAGAGCAGGAAGACCGAGATGGTCCTGCGCGACGAATCGCCGAGCGATGTCCGCGTGGAGTACGAGGAGATCAAAACCGACGTCACGCCCTTGTTCCTCGCCGTTCATGCCGGCAACGTTGACCTCGTGAAGAAGTTGCTGGTAATTGCTCGGATCACTGCCACCGAAGCTGAGATTTGTGACTGTTTCATTCGCATTGTAGATTGTCATGTTTTGAAGCACTTTCAAGCGGTTGCGTCTATTTCTCCTGCTTTGAAATTGTTTAAAGCGTTTGGCTTTTTTTCCTTTCTTTCTCTTCTCTTTCTCTCTGCATTTTGGTGATCAAATTTGCGATTCGTTCTGTTTTTGTTTCCGTTGTTGATTCTCACTGGTTTAGAATAACTTTATAATTGTTTCCGCAGTTTTTAAAGCTATTTGGAAGTTCTTTGATTTTCTACTCAGATTAGTTGCTTTAGAGAAGGAGAATACAGAAAGGAAATTAGATTTTGAAATCTCTTGTACGCAATGTTCTGTTTTAAGTTGAACACAAACCAAAGCTCATTGTGTTCTTACTTTTCTAATATCTTAAGAAGTCCTAAGCATTTTTTTTAACCAATCAGCATTTTCGACTTTTTCTGTGGTAATTACTCCGATTTGGGAATATTAGGACGATAGTGATACGTTTCAAGCTTCTAATTATAAAGCTAGGATTTTGTTCGCTTAGGTTTTGATTTCTGCGGGCGTCATTATTCCTAAGAATTAAAGATTTTTATTCCTTTGGTTTATTTAGAGATTCATCGTCTTTAATACTTTTCCCACTCCTGGTCCACTACAGGAATGCCTCATTCTCTCTCGTCAATTTATTGGTGTATTCTTATAAAATTTTAACCATGACTTTCAATTAAGTGGTTTATATTTTGCCGTCATACCATTGTGTGATTATTATGAATGATCATTACTCGAGTCCTTGGCTGGTTAATCCTATTCTTAGTTCTCGTATAAACTCTATAGCCATCGTTTGGTTGTCTTCTTTTCGTTTGGTTGGGTAAAATACATGTAATTTGACGTTTTGAGCGTTGCATATTTCTGGATGCGGTCCACCATTTTGTGTTGTACTTGCCGAGCTGTTTTTTTCCTTAACTGTGCTAAAAAGGATATAAATTGTGAATGTGTAGTCCGACTACTTCATTCCAAAAGATATCTTCGGATCCTCCTAGACCTCATCCCTGAAAAAAAGAAGAAGAAAAAGAAGGCAGTTCACAAGAAAGAGGCGAGGCCGGAGATAGTTAAACGTAACGTTTAACGTTTTTTACTTTGCCAGTCTTGATTGGTCCTCAATACACTTGTTTCTGGCCTTTGGCCAGAGCAGGCCAAGTACGTAGTACGAATAAATGATACATCCCCTCCCTATTAACGAAAGTAATGTACCGCCTCACGAAATTCCCATACTTTGCCTATCACATCAGATCTGTACCCATTTTTGTCTGTCTGGTTTAGTTCCCTCGCTTAACCTTCCGTGACATTCCGAGCAAATAAAAAAAGGAAAAAGGGTAGAAAGAAAAGTGTTGTCTCCTTCTGGAGTCTTGTCAATGGCTTTGCAATGTACTGAGGTTTGACACTTTTTAAATGGCAGAGTGCTGGCGCTGATGTGAACCAGAAACTCTTCAGGGGCTTCGCGACAACTGCAGCAGTGAGGGAGGGCCATCTTGAGATTCTTGAGATCTTAGTTAAAGCTGGTGGATCACAGCCAGCCTGTGAGGAGGCATTGCTGGAGGCAAGCTGTCATGGTCGTGCAAGGCTTGCTGAGCTCCTCATGGGCTCTGATCTGATCCGTCCCCATATTGCTTTGCATGCTCTTGTCACAGCGTGCTGCAGGGGGTTCGTGGATGTGGTTGACACCCTCATGAAGGTAAACAACGTTATTCATAGGCTGTCAATTACCAGCTTTTTATATGCTACTTATCACATCATATTACTAAATTAATTGTCGTTTGATAATGTAAGAATTGACATTATTGCTTAATGGCAGTGTGGTGTGGATGCAAGTGCAGCTGATCGGGTCCTGCTCCAGTCATCTAAGCCTGCTGTTCACTTGAATGTTGACTGCACTGCCCTTGCTGCTGCTGTGGTTGGTAGGCAGGTTCCCATCGTCCATTTGCTGCTCCAAGTGAGTCTTTTACATCTTGAAATTAGTTACTAAATTTGCTGCTCCAATTTAGTCTCTTACAACTCGAAATTTGTTATTAGAATGATACCATGTTACATATTGTGATGATTTTGTGAGAGGTTTCTTCTTTTGAAGTTAATTTCCCTACTCTTTGTGAGTTGACAGCTTCAAGGAAGTCTACCTGAGAATTGAGATATGATTGTATCAAGCAATTTTGTAATACAAGCAATCACATGTGATTCTGAAAAGAATGACCTCTTAAGCTTTTGATGTTTTTTCTTTGAAGGGGGTGGAAATGGGGGGAAGACCAAAAACTTCCATTGTTAATCTGAGACCGATAAGTCCAACCTTAAAGCATGTAGGTCTCCAGATGATGTTGGTTCATTAGCTATTGCAGCTTGATCTGTACGTAATGTCAAGTCAATCTGCAAGTTTCTGGAGTTGCAATATAATTTCTACTAAAGGCTATTATTGTAGTATGTGATAGGATGGTCTGCAGTACAGACTCAGTCTGGTATAAGATAATGACATACTATTAGTGTTTCTATCTTTTCTTCATGCTAACCTTTTAAATGTTTCTTTTTCCCCTCACTGTGGCTTTCTCCTAAAATGGAAAAAACAGGCTGGCGCCAGGACAGACTTCAAAGTGAAGTTGGGAGCATGGTCTTGGGACATGGCTACTGGGGAAGAATATCGAGTGGGTGCAGGGTTGGCAGAGCCCTATAGTATCACCTGGTGTGCGGTGGAGTATTTTGAAGCGACTGGTGGAATCTTGCGCTTGCTGCTTCAACACCTCTCCCCCAATACCCCTCATTTGGGAAGGACTCTCCTTCACCATGCTATCCTATGTGGTAACGCAGGTGCTGTGGAGGTGCTCTTAAAATCTGGTGCTGATGTAGAAGGCCCTGTTAAAACAGCCAAGAAAACTGAGTTCCGTCCTATTCACATGGCTGTCCGTCTTGGACTACCTTCTGTACTTCAATGTCTAATTGACTCTGGCTGTGATCTAAACTCAAAGACAGATTCTGGAGACACAGCGCTGATGATGATTTGCGCAAAATATAAACGTGAAGATTGTCTCAGGGTATTGGCGATGGCTGGTGCTGATTTTGGCTTGATGAATGTTGACGGTCAGTCTGCAAGATCAATTGCTGGGTCAAACAGGTGGTCCTTTGCTTTTCAAGAAGCTGTGTTAGATGTAATTAGAGCCATGAAGATACCTAGATCCAGCAACATGTCAGTTTTCTCTCCTCTAATGTTTGCAGCCCAAGCTGGTGATATTCGGGCTTTGGAAATTATAATTAGGTGGGGTGGATTTAATCTTGATTATCAGGATGAGAATGGTTTCTCAGCTGTCATGATTACTGCACTCAAGGGTTATGTTGAGGCATTTAGGCAGCTGGTTTATGCGGGGGCTGATGTAAAGCTGCACAACAAATCTGGCGAAACTGCAATCTCTTTATCTGAGATACATCAGAGCCACGACTTATTTGAGAAGGTAATGCTTGAATTTGCCCTTGAAAAGGGTAATCGCAATGCCGGAGGGTTCTATGCTTTGCATTGTGCTGCTCGTCGCGGTGACTTGGATGCAGTTAAATTGCTTACCAGTAGAGGTTATGATGTAAACGTCCCTGATGAGGATGGATGTACTCCACTCATGTTAGCTGCAAAGGAAGGCCATGCGGCTATGTGTGAGCTCTTGATCTCACGTGGTGCCGATTGTGAGATTAAAAATGCTGGAGGCGAAACTGCTCTCTCCCTTTCAAGGAAAATCGTGGGCAGGACAAATGGTGCAGAGTGTGTGATACTGGACGCGCTTGCTCGCAAGTTTGTATTAGATGGTGCTCACGTGAAAAAGCATACGAAGTATGGAAAAGGAACTCCGCATGAAAAGGAGGCCAGAATGGTGGCTTCCTCAGGAGTGCTGCGATGGGGCAAGTCTAGCAGCAGAAATGTGATTTGCCGGCAGGCTGAGGTCGGGCCTAGCCCAGCCTTTCGGAAGAATAGGAAGAATAAGGATGATGCTGATGAACCTGGGCTGTTTAGGGTGGTGACTACCAGGAACAAGGAGGTGCATTTTGTCTGCGCCGGTGGGATTGAAATAGCTGAGCTTTGGGTGAGGGGCATAAAACTTGTAACGAAAGACGCTATTTTTGGTTAGCAGAGCGATGCATAGAAGGTGAGGAGATGACATGGGAGCAGGGCGTATGTATATAGATGTTTGGAGTACTTCATCTTGAAGTATTTGAACTGCTGCCTTTTTCCGTGTAAAGTTTTTGGCCACCATTAGTTGTAAATTTGTTAACCGCTAAGTTAAAAATTTAAAGTCGGAAATTGGCTAGCATTTGTTTTTGGCTAAGTGAACACGACAACAATTGTGATAAATTGAATAACAATGTTACATGCGTTTGAACTTAATAGCAAATTGCTTAACTCTGCCACAATATTAATTCCAAGCAACGAGCACAGATTGCCATGTCCAAAGCTTGACAACCATATGCACCAGATAGGTTATTACATGGGAGGTTTTAGTCGTGCCAAAGCAGAAAATACTTCCAATGCCTAGAAACCAACAAAAAACATTACGAGCGTTCCTACATTATGTTGTATTTGGATCCGCCATCTAAATGAAAACCCGACGAATGCTTTTGGCCGAGGTTGAATCTCTCACTATAAGGAAAACGCTAAATAGGCTCACTTTATCACCGACTCGGTCACCAAAGTTTCCATGTCAGATGACTCGCCGCTAATTTCAGATTTTAAAAAGCTGTGTACTGCTGCATTAGTAAAAATGGGTCACCACCCCTTAACCTGCAGTGATCTCCTTCTCTTTAGCCTTGCACATGTCCTCTGCGGACTTGACAAATTTTTTTGTCAACTCGTCAATCTAGGAAGAGGAACGAGGGTTAGAAAACACTCCAAGCACATGAATGAAACTCATGCATTTAGGTGGTAATTAGATTAGACACTCACTTCTTTCTCCAATTTTTTGACATCATCCTTGGGGGCGTGCGAATAAAGTTTCTTTACTGTATCCATTGCCTGTAAAACCAACCAACAATCTGTTTAGGCACAATAAACACAAAAACTTAGCAGCATATCTTAACAATGTGTAGAATAAAGTAGAATTCCATGTCTATAATGACACTCCTATTTTTGTTATGATCTCATCCTGCTTTTTTATTTATTTTTATTTCCTACAGAGCATATAGAAATATACACTTTGAGTTTGTCTTAACTTGTGCCCCCATACTAGTTTGGCCCTCCTGAGCAAAAGTTCACGGTCCCCCCACCTTTGCTTGACACTAGTTCATAGCAACCAAAAAAATTCCCGTAGGCACTATGGTCCTACCTTTGCTCAGAAATTACTTCATACCATCCAAAAATTTCCCAAATGAACTATCTGTTTTTCTTTAACAATACTCCTGCTACATAAAAAGAAATAAGATTAAGGTACATATAGAAATAATTGCCATACCTTCTGGCGAGCCCTTCTTATGCTTTGTCTGGCATCTTCGCAAGACTTGGCAACCACCTTACACACAGCCTTGTAAAATGTCCAACAATACATTGTTGGTATCAATACGGTGCTTGATGAAAAGGTAAAAAAGGAGAAAAATGAATGAAGGGAAAAACAATAATTACGATACCTGTATATGCTCTTTTGTCAATCTGGTCATTGCAAAGCATAAAAAAGTGAGTACGTAGAGCAATATTCGCATAGATAGGTCTAGCTATGTTATAAATGCTTTCAATTCACATCATTGCCAAATGGGCTTCTTTTTGGACATCAAAATTGTCAGTATGAAAAGGCCAAGTCACTTACGCTGGAATAACAGCAATCAACCTCTCACCATCCACTTTGGGGCTTAGCCCTAACGGAGATGCAACAATGGCACTCTCCAATTTTTTTAAGGTCTGCACGAAACAGGCATAATCACCAAAATGTTCCATTCAAAAGGAAGATTCAGATATGGCTATAAATCATATGTCATAAAAACAAGTTTAAAGGGTCATTTCTTGCAAAACAAATTAATGAGGCTAAAAGAATCTTAAAATTCGTGACTCGCGTGAAATTGAGACGACTATTCACATGCTGACTACTAAATGTAAAGGTATGAAGGATTAATGACAGGTAAACAGTATCAAACCACGTTAACAGGAATATTACACAAAATTGTGAAGAAGAAAATACAAGTATTGAGACAAAAGGCAAACTAATTAAGGAAAAGCTTTACTTCCTTACATTTGGATCATATGGATTTACTGATAATGTTTTGGAATCTATGACTGAAACAACAGCGAGATGATTCAAGGGCATCTTCAAATCATCAGTTTCCACAATAATATGGTCAAGCATCCCTGTTGAGACATCCCAAAGATAATGTTGTTAGCAAATCAGACAATCAGAACAAGAAAACAAGCAAATAACATATAGGGATGACACAGAGTAATGTACCTGGAGATGCCCTTCCTGTTCGTAGTTTGATCAATTCTCCTGATAATGCTCCTATTGCCGCCTCCATCTGTGAGGAAGCATTTGCCTTAATAGTGGGTCCAATATCAGGTGAAACTTCCATAGTGCTTGCCGAATCATCATCCTCTAACAGTGCAACCAAAGGAAAAATAGACTCAAATTTAAAGGAACGGTGATTATATATTTGCAAAACGAAAATATGAACCATCACTCAAATAGAATAAACACTCAAAAAAAGTTGCACTTAATACATCTAATAAAGTACTCACTCAAAAAGAACACCAACAATGGATCTCTAGCGCATGAAAACAATGGCCGTGGCCAACAAGGAAAAAAGTCATAGCATCTTCTAAAGCTACAAAAATCCTCAGTAACATGAGCCAGCGATGACGAAATGGAATCCAAACCCATGAATCGAACTCTTAGAGAGCGAAATTCCATCAACTATTGTGAATATAACTCATTACTGATTATACTACCCCCACAATGGAACTTAGCAGTCATGGACATAGAACCAGGGACAAACAAAACAAAAAACATGCTCGAGAAAACAGAAATGGAAATCACTATAACCCTTTATCTCTCTCCCAGTCAGAAGCAGAATCTCAAACACACTCGGAATATCGGTTGGTTACCACTTCTACTACATTCCATTTGGTGCTTTACGTTTCTTATCCTATACACATAAACAGAACCAAGAGAGAGAGAGATGGTACTTGATTTGCGTCCTTTGGCGAAGCCTCTGCGGCACTCTCTGAGGAAATCAACGGCCGGAAGAGTGAGAGTCCTCTGGTGAGTCTCGGAGTCGCACGCATTGTTGGGAGACCAACTAATAATATGAGATAGCTCGCGTCCAGGGATGCTGGAGCTGCTTCGGAGAAAAAGAAGGTTCCGATTGGAGAATGCGCGTCTCAGAAAGATCGCCATGGCTCTAGCGTTTCTTGCTCTTTCTTCATTTTGTTAGGGTTTTAGAATTTTTGATAAACCTTGCGGGGAGCCGGGGATCCGCTCTGGGCCATTAAAAGAAGAGGTATAAAAACCAAAGGGCCCGAATTGTTTCAAAAGGGTCCGGCCTGATTTGTGAGCAAAATCTAAGACCAGCAGATTATGCTACTTCCTAAATTATTGTTTCCTTCTACTTGAATCCCAATCTAGAAAATCAATGACATATTATTAGGCGACAGAATAGATCAGGCCCATAGAGTGGTCGAATCCAACCAAATAAAAGGAATATTGTTTAGGCCCGCTCAATCTCAATTGCGGTGAAGGCGACGGTTTTTATCAAATCGTCACCAACATTACCGTTAACCACCCCTAGTCTCGAGTGAGTGAGATGGATCCAAATGGAAGCTCCGCCCTCACATCTGCTATCTCATAGAGCTCGGTATGGATCTTAAGCAGATCATGGGTATTACAAGAAGACGTCCTAAATTTGCCTATTATAGCTTGGAGGGGAAAATCAAGCCAGTGGTTGAGTTTCTTCTTGATCTTGGCATTCCAAAATCTGATATCTCACCATCATCAACAAAAGTCCTCCGTTGTATGGACAAAGTCTCTGAAAACCTTATTCCCACCATGACATTCTTAGAGGATTTGGGAGTGGACAAGAAACAATGGGCAAAAGTGATACATCGCTTTCCACCACTTCTCACTTATAGCAGGCAGAAGGTGAAGACCACTATAGAATTTCTTTATGAGATGGGCCTCTCAGCAGAGAGCATTGTAAGATTCTGACACGCTGCCCAAGCATTATTAGTCGCAGTGTGGAGAACAAGTTACGCCCAATCACTAAGTACTTCCAATCTTTGGCGGTTGATGTTTCTGTTCTTCTCCATCGTTGCCCACAGACTTTTGGTCTTAGCATTGAAGGTAATTTGAAGCCGGTAACGGAATTTTTCTTGGAGAGGGGATACAGTATTGAGGAAATTGGGACCATGATCTCAAGACATGGAAGCCTTATATTCTTTTAGCTTGTCTGGGAATATGATACCAAAATGGGAGTTCTTTTTTACCATGGATTATCCGAATTCAGAGCTAGTGAAATTTCCTCAATATTTTGGTTATAGTTTGGAAGAGAGGATTAAACTAAGGTATGCACTTGTAAAGGAGCGTGGAGTTTCATTGCTGCTGAATCAGGTGCTATCATTGCCATACAGCGATTTTGAGAAGGCTTTGAAGAAGAAAATTGGCAAAAATTAAAAGAAGAATAAAACTAATGCTGTCCATAGTGTGAAAGGGTTTGTTTGTTTTTCTCACTTCCTAGAGGCAATGTGGTGTCGCCTGAGGAGATCACACTCGAAAGGGTTTCAAATAATAGATGATTTTCGCTTACTTTGCCCATGTTTTTTGTGTAATGGGTTTGATGTGGAACAAACAGTGCATGGGAGAATGAGCAAATGGGGCGGTACACTTTAGGGTAGTCGCATAAAATGCGACAGAAATTTTATGATAAACCCTGCGAGGATCGGCTCTGGGCCACTAAAAGAAGAGTTATAAAAACAGAAGGGCCCGAATTATTTCAAAAGGGTCCGGCCAACGCTGGCTGGGTTTTACGCGTTTCCTTCTAATCGAATCCAAATCTCCAAAATGAATGACATATTAGGCGACGGAATAGATCAGGCCCACAGAGTGTTCGAATCCAACCAAAATAAAAAGAAATATTGTTTAGGCCCGCTCAATCTCAACGATCTATCACCCACCAAAATCGAAAAGGTTCCACGCGGCCCACCATCTCGCCTTAGTAAAATGATGCCGCTTCCCAAATCGCAGCAGCCCTGGAATCTCGCTTACCGCTTGAGTTAGCGGCTGAAATTCGGTAGCTCCACAGATCTCTTGGCTGAAATCGGTTCTCGGTTCCCCAGTCTGCCATCAAACCCTGATTTTTCCAACTCTCTAAATTGTCTGTTTTTAAAGGAGTACAATAAATTTTGTAATTTTTTGGTGAACAAATGAACGCTTTCTGCTCAATCCGCTCTGCCGAGCAGTTCTCATGTCTATCGAAACTATTTTTCAGTACCAAAAGGTAATAGTTCCATGTCCATTACTCTATTTTTGTTCTTCTCTCTCTTTATTCCACCCCCTCCCCCTCAACCCCACACCACTACTTTGAATAGTCCTGATCTGCCTCCTTTGTTGTTTAATGGGTATAGTGTGTGATTTCTGATAACTGTGGTTCATGCTTGCATACCTGTTGTGTGATTGGCGCATGTACACGGTGAAATGTGAGTTATTTGAGCTGCGGCGGTGCATTAATGAGCTCTGCTTTTGAGAGGTTAAGGGGAAGATTGTATTTTATTGTTGTTCTTCTCTTCTTCACCTTAGGCTTTTTTGTTTTTCCTGTTTTGAAGACAAATGACTCATGGGTTGCATGGGCTTGTGCCAATTATGATAAAGTAAAAGCAAATTAAGAGTAGTGTGCAAAATAAGCACGACATTTGTTTCGCCTCTTTGACCAATCTCTCTAAGCTTTTCAGAAAACAGTTTCTTGTTCTGAAACAAGGTTACTTAGAGATGCTTTAGGAAAGGAAGGGAAGTGAGTGATTCTGAAATATGCGATGGTATCCCAAAGAGTTAATTTGTATTGGATACGCATTTAAAGATGAGCCATATCGGTTACTTGTTGCTGATCAGAGGTGATGAGCTTGTGAAATGGTGGTAGGTGTAAGGAAAAGCAAAGATGCATAGTGCGAGAGGTGAAGTGTTTCTGGAAGTTGTGGATGCAAGTGGCTTTCGACTGAGTAGAAGAGAGTAGGCTTAACTTTATTTTCTTTGATTGCTGACCTTTTCGGTAAACTCGGTGGCAGATGCTTGCTGCCCAGTCGTGTCTAGTTTCAATAACAAGATGTTGTCAATGATGGAAGTAGCTATAGAAGCTGAAGCTGCAGCTTCCTCACCCTTCCCTCGCTCCTCCAGTTCTATTTGTTTACATTTCTTTTCTCTTCCCTTTTAAGTATGAAATTTTTTATTTTTGGTTTATCTTATTCAGGAGGCAAATTTCTTTCCCTGCAAAAGTCTCCTATTGCCAAGCAAAATTTGGTAAGCAATTAATTTCTCATTATGCTTTCATGTGGCTTCTGTAGGGCTGTTTCATCCTCCATGTAGAAGCCAATTGTTTAGTCATTTGCAGTTTTATCTTCTGTGATAACTTTATTTTTGGATGCTATGGCAGCTGATTCTGAGACAGATCTCTCATCGAGCTTGAAAGTGGTGCCTCCGACCTTGTTAGCAGCAGAGAAAGAAGAAGCCAAGGCTGTTCTGACCTTGTTCTTAAAGAAAAACGGATTGAGCAATGCAGTTGCGGCAAGAACCATCAACAAATCTGACCTTTTCATTGACCACCTTCTCTCAAGGCTTCATTCGATTCATAAATCTCGGTATCTAGTAGGTTCGATTTCAACATAATGCTGATAATCTGATACGCAGTCATGAGTCAACTTAGCATCTTTCATTCTACAATGGATCCTTTCTAATCAAGTTCCCCTTGACATGGCAGGCCGTGAGCTTACAACTCTTGAGATCAGGGATGCTCTTGGTCCTTATCTTGATGCCCTGCTCGAAGAGCATGGAAACTTTATAGTAGACGTCGTGGAAAAATTTCCAAACCCACCTGTTAAAGACAAAACAGTTTTGCCAGTTTCTCGGCCCAATCCAACTCTTGACTCTAAGAAGCTAAAAGCCATGTCTCGAGTGAGTGAGATGGATCCAACTGGGAAGCTCCGCCCTCACATCCACTATCTCATAGAGCTCGGTATGGATCTTGAGCAGATCATGGGTATTACAAGAAGATTTCCTGCATTTGCCTATTATAGCTTGGAGGGGAAAATCAAGCCAGTGGTTGAGTTTCTTCTTGATCTTGGCATTCCAAAGTCTGATATTCCCACCATCATCAACAAAAGGCCTCAGTTGTGTGGAATCAGTCTCTCTGAAAATCTTATTCCCACCATGGCATTCTTAGAGGATTTGGGAGTGGACAAGAAACAATGGGCAAAAGTGATACATCGCTTTCCACCACTTCTCACTTATAGCAAGCAGAAGGTGAAGACCACTGTAGAATTTCTTTATGAGATGGGCCTCTCAGCAGAGAGCATTGGTAAGATTCTGACACGCAGCCCAAACATTATTAGTTACAGTGTGGAGGACAAGATACGCCCAACCGCTAAGTACTTCCAATCTTTGGGGGTTGATGTTTCTGTTCTTCTCCATCGTTGCCCACAGACTTTTGGTCTTAGCATTGAAGGTAATTTGAAGCCGATGACGGAATTTTTCTTAGAGAGGGGATACAGTATTGAGGAAATTGGGACCATGATCTCAAGATATGGAGCCTTGTATTCTTTTAGCTTGTCTGGGAATATGAAACCAAAATGGGAGTTCTTTTTGACCATGGATTATCCGAAATCAGAGCTAGTGAAATTTCCTCAATATTTTGGTTATAGTTTGGAAGAGAGGATTAAACCAAGGTATGCACTTGTAAAGGAGCGTGGAGTTTCATTGCTGCTGAACCAGGTGCTATCATTGTCATACAGTGATTTTGAGAAGGCTTTGAAGAAGAAAATGGACAAAAATGCTTCTTGACAAGGATTCGAGTTGCAGCAGTGATGACCTTTGATCAGACAATGTAAAAGGAGACGAGTATGCAGATTTACGTCAGCACAAATGCAATATTTGAAGAGCGTTCGTTGAGTGCAGTTTACCGGGTCAGAAGCAAATATTGGTGCTCTTAAGTGGCCATTGTACTGTGCTGGAAAATTTTGTCCATGTAAACCGAATCTACAGCGGCATGTGCAAACCAAGCCATCTAGTTTCAAAGCATATTTTGGTGCATAAGGCTACTAGCAAAAGGGCGATGAAGACGCATCTTCCACCCCTGGGTTAGCTCTCGCTCCCCTCCCCTGGAGCGCATGTGGAAGACTACCTGCTTAATAGCCCCGTATATTAACAATGTTTCCTCCGTTGCATTACTCAATGGCGTGGCGTTAGGAAGTGTGCGAGGAAGCAGAATGATTGTTATTGAACTAAATTTGTTATCTTCTGTGACATTTTCAAGCTGAGCTTGACTTTGCTTTTGCTTCAAATCCCCCGTTTTGCATGTATATGACTATATTCTTCCAGGGACGTAGCTTAGTTTTGCATTTCCAGTCCTTGAATGCTGAAAGGACCTTTTTTTTTCTTTGTATTGCTGCTGGAAGGGCTCTTTCTCGAAGCAAAAAGGTTGTTTTTCTGAAGAACAATATTGGAAGAATAATACCGTTGCCATTTTAAAGTTGGGAGGCGCGGAGCACATTGATATTTGCTATCCTGGGCTGATCCTTCTAGTCTTTTCTGCTGAAAGGTGTGGCCATTGACACGTTGCGTGGGTAGTACATGAGTCAAATTTTAAAATTACGACTGGATAAAGACGAAAAGGTTACTTTACCGGTGTTGCCTTTTGAGCAGCTCCGTCACAAAAGACTCAACATTTTCATTATCCAAGAGCGCACCTATTCTGAAGCTGTCATTTTACTGTCGGTTAAACTGAAATCTTAATTTCTTTTTGCTATTGAAAATTTCAGTCTTTTTTGAATTTACGCAATCACCCCTCAGTTCTCTATTAGTCTTTTTAATTTTGTTTTTCGACTTGATTTTATGACATGTTTGTATTTATGTGGCGTTTTCTCGATAGTTCGGAGCATTAAAAAATCGAGCAATTCAAACACATTTCAAAATTTTCAAAATCTACACTAACACTTTTTAAAATTTTCACAAAGTCCAATAAATCTTAATATTATCTTTGCAAACACACCCTTTCTCTGACAAAATTAGGTTGAATAACAATAAAAATAAAATAGAGTGATTTCAATTTAATAATACTGTGATCCGTATCATATCTATAAATATTTTGGACATGAAAAGATTTTGTAATTTAGGTTCTGTTTAAGAAGTAAAATTTTAGGGTGGTTAAAATTTTAAGTATTGGGGTTGATGAAAAAGTGATGAGAGAGAATAAAAAAGTTGATGAAAAAGTAAAAAAGTAAAAAAGTGTATGAAAAAATGAAGAGAAAGAATGTTTTATAATGATTATAAAATTTTAGGTAGGTAAAATTTTGTTACGTAAACATAGTCTTATTCAGAACCTACTGAAAAATAATAAATTAAGCTAGAAATAAATAACATATTTTATACAATTCCGTGTAAGGGTATCCGAGAATGGCAACAAACCAAAAAATTCAATTGATGACACAGTTGACACTGGTGCCAGCTAAAAATTAATCAGGCTAATCACCCATTGAGAGGTCATTATTGTCATTTAGCTATTCATTGACCAATGTTAAGGAACAATGAGACACTAAAATTTGATTTTTCACCTAATATTACCTTAATTGTTTCCCCAGAAAACGTAAAAGAATAATAAGAAGTCATAAGATTCTTTTTTTTTTTTCTCTCGGCGAGTCCTTCTCAATTACTCAAATAGATTTTTTCTTTTCTTTTCCTGTTCTGTATGAGGATTCCCGAGCACTCCACTCGACCGTTTCCTGTAAGGTATATAATGCACCCGTTTGGCCCCTGCACTGCATTCTCAAGTAGCAGGAGCATTTTCCATCTTTATGTTGTCTTTCAAAATCGGAACCAAAGGGAAGGACAGTGAACGCGAGACAAAACAGAAAGGACCATGTTCTACTCGCAGTGCCTTCTCTCAAGCAAGGGGCCTTTAGGCGCCATATGGGTCGCTGCTTACTTCTTCAAAAAGCTCAAGAAAGCTCAGGTCACTGAGACTGACATCTCCGCCTCAGTCGGTTCGTCTTCTTTTCTCTTCAACTTCACTCTCTATATGTACGTGAATGTATGTGTAGCTATGTGTGTATTTAATGTCTTCATATGGGGTTTTGCTTCTGGGAGGAGGAGAGAAGGAGGGAAATTGCAACCATTTTCATTTATCTCAGCTTCATGTTTAAGCATTTTTGTTATCTCGACACTTTATTTAGCTGCTTTATGTTTTGCTGCGTACGAGTTGTTTAAGAAATTTCCTGGAAATATCTTTTTTCCAGATGGGTATATTTTGTAATGACGGATAAGTTTATAACCATCTGCGATTTTTCTAAAAACTTGATTTTTCTAATCACTTCGTCTTGCTATGAAGGACAACGAATACATGACCTAGTTTTAAGGTTTCTTCCTTGGTTCCTACAATAAAAAATGATCTAGCTGTGTTTCTTCTCACGCCAACATTTCTTTCTTTATGGTTGCTGTTCTTATATTCTTTTGAGTGGCAGTGCAGTTAAGCTGCTAGGATCCATCGGCTATAAACATTAAAGTAATTTAGCCATTACTAATTTTAGATGGACAGCGGCTTTGTCTTGACTGTTTCCCACGTTATTTTTCATGGTAATAATTAAATCGAAAATTCTAGATTTTTATGTCCTGTTCCTAGTAATCGGTTCAAAACTTACATTAGACAAAAGAAGGCAGTCACTTTAGCCAAGTGGAAAGCATCATTTAGCAAAATTTAGAAACCAATTGGATTGATATTTCAGTCAACCTATTTACAATGCGCTAGAAGTGCCTGAAAATGCATGATTCCAAATTTTTTCTTTATATCAAAGCCAAATGCTTTCAATTTGGGTCAGCTTTGTCTTCGTCTAAACGATACTAGAGTGTGAATGATAGTGTGACTAATTCTACTGTTGGGCTTGGTTGAGATTATAGAAAGATGATTTCGTACAGCAGAATTGCAGAAACTGATTTACTGGGACCGGAGAAGAAAATGTGTTTTTTTGAATCTTTTAAACTCTCCCAGCTGAGCAGAAGGCTAAAATGGTCTTACTCTTTGTTCTGGAAGTAGTGGTTCACAAGTGTCCGCTAACTTTCACTATCTGATCGCCCTATCCTATAATTTATTAATTTCTTCTGTTAATTCTCTTTTTGTTTTCTGTTCATGCAGATAAAATTTTGCAGGATGAGGTGAATATTGTTGCATACAGAGTGCTCGCCTACCTTCTTCTAGGAGTTGTGAGAATATACTCGAAGAAAGTTGAATACTTGTTTGATGACTGCCATGAGGCGCTAATAAAAATCAACGACTTTGTGATTAGCACAAAAGAAAGAACACATACGAGGACCTTGAGTGTACCTTATTTCTCAATTACTCTACCTGAGAAGTTTGAACTTGATGCTTTTGATCTAGAGATCCTTGATGATGTCAGTGGGTAAGATATCTGGTAAAAAAGAGTGGTTTAGATTATTCTTCTCTGTTTGAATTAACTTAATTTGTTTGTTTTTCTCACTTCCCAGAGGCAATGTGGTGTCGCGCGAGGAGATCACACTCAAAGGTTCTAATTCTGCTTCAAATAATAGATGATTTTCGCTTACTTTGCCCATGTTTTTTGTCTGATGGGTTTGATGTGGAACAGATGGTGCATGGGAAAATGAGCAAATGGAGCGGTACTCTTTAGACAAGGTATGTTACATGGTTGTGGTGTTGCATAAAATGCTACAGCGATTCTTTGTTTTAGCGTCCCTTCCTATATTTCCAACCATAAGATGCGAGCGCTTCTGTTTTTTTTTTCTTTTTTATTTTAAGGAACTTCTTAGTTATAAGTGAGTTCTTTCCTTCTTCTGGAACATCATTTGCTTTTCTGCCTAGCGAGGACAAGTTCTCTGATCCTTTCTGGACATGAATGGATGATAAAACCACTTATCAATCTGATATGACAGCATTAGTGATGAGTCATGTACCAAAAGACATGCTGCATGTGTCTTGTCTTTTCCGAAACTTAACCGTCATTCTGCAAACTGGTTCGTTTGATACTGTTGCAAGGGTCTAGACCCTGGATGGGTGGAAATGCACAGATCGAACAATTTCCGGCCCAGAAAATATGTTGTCTCATGCCTTGAAATACAAGTTCTAATACTTAAATGGAAGAAAAATACATTTCTGTCAAGTTTTTCAGTTTTTTTTAACCATACTGGAGGACTTATAACCAGTTGTAGTGACTTTGCTATCTTAGTTTCATAGGAGATGTCTACTTGAAATGTAACTGTTTGTGGTTTTTGCAGTATCATTATGAGGAGATTTCTGTCTTTCACAGAACAAGTTCCATGGATTACACTTTCACTGACAAGTACGTAAAACACCCCATCTGTTTTTCTTTTTCAAGAATGTTGTGTGTACCTATATGCAAGGGAAGCTCAAATTTATCGCCCCCCCAGCCACCCTCTAGGGGGATGGGGTGTCTCTCTCTCATACTATAATAGAATAATTCTTTGCTGCAGTATTCTATCATCTGGGTCCATGGACATCGACATGGGAGCAAGCACATCGTATAGTCTAACCTGCATAGAAGCACAAATGGAGAACCTTCAAGAAAAAAGCTTCTCTCGAGCAGAATGTGTTGACCCTGAAATGTTTTGTGAGGGTGAAGAAGAACCTCTGGAACCTTATACGCCATTTGATGAATATCATCAAACTAATGGGGAGACGACAAAGGTTCTAGCAATCAGACAGTCGGAAGGCAAAGTATCTGGAGAAGCAAGCAGGGGGAAACATCAAGACAATAGTTTTTCTCAAGAAGGATTAGTGAATGTTGAGATGTTTTCTACGACTAACAGAGAACCTCTAGACCATGTTAATCTATCTGGTGAAGATCATCAAATTGATAGAGGGCAGAGGAAGTTTCTAGAATTAGCACAAGAAAACCAAATGCATCACGCCATTCAGGAAGTGAGTGGTGTGAGCAACATAGAAACAAGCTTGGAGAAACTTCGAGGTGATAAATTCTCTCAAGAAGAACGTATGGACCCTGGTTTACTATTTGGGGCAAAGGAGGAACCTTCAAAACTTGTTAGACGATTTGAGGAAGGGCCCCATGATTATACAGAGACAATAAGGCTCCCAACTCTGACATCATCAGAAAACAGAAAGTGTCAGGTTAATACAGAAGAGCATCCACTGTCTATTACTCTTGATGTGACCCCTCAATCCAAGTTCCCAGATGCTTCAGGTGCAAAACACCTACAATAGTTGTTTAATATTAATGGTATTGTTTCCTCTTGAAAAATAAACTTTACTAGAAATTTTTATCAACATTTTTCTTAGTGATTCCACACATTTGTTAGAATCTCTTAACTATAAAGCCAAAGGTACCCTTGCTTAATCAGATAGCCAAGCATTTCTCATAATTTTGTGCTGTAGTGCCTGAACTTTCACATTTTGAAGAGTTGGGGTCCGTAACAAGTTTGTCCTAATGTAAAAGTTCTTCCCTTGGCACAGGTGCTTCTATGCCAGAGCTTATTCATACACCATCTGTGAGAGAGAGAGCTCGGGTTTCCCGGAAAAGAAAATGCTTAATCGATGAGACCATAGTGTTGGCAAATGAGTAAGTCATGCTATTTCTAGTTTAACTCTTTTGGTATTAATGCAAAGTAACTCGCCAGTGTCTGTACGTAGAAATAATTGTCTATTTTCACAATTTGTTATAATAGTGGAGGTTATTGTTAAGAGCTTCAATTTTTTTAATGATACAGTGCCCCATCTATAGTGACTAATATCATAAAACATCTGTAAGATATACAGGGTTATTGATTGTATATGTCCAATTGCAAAATTAGGTGCAAGGGGTGTTTGAGATGAGCTGAGTTGCTTTTTGCCCTCCTCAACTTATGTCTATCAACCATTAATTGTTGAGAATGAGATGAGAGCTCCTGTGTGTAACTGTGCATCAAGTAGCTGCAACTTCATTTCAGGCATCAAAAGAAATTCTGTTACGAATATCTGATGCGGTGAACTGGATAATTTTATCATAGATTGCCACCTCATACTATGAAGCATGAAAATGGTAGAAGATGCTAAACTTAATGCTTTCTGTACGCTAGGGCAAGCTAGGGTTTCTTCTCTTGTAACTAGGTCTATATTGGCATTTAAATTCTCTGGAGTAGTTTGAAATTCCCGTATGTCATTCATAGAACTTGATATAAAAGTGGCACCCATTTTTGGTGTTGTAAAGATTATCTGTCTGAGCATAGGATTTCATTTCCTTAGAATGGACCAATTTGTAACAAGGACTAAATGATTTAAAGTAAGACAAAGAGCTTAATAGTGCATGCTATGCCATGTTGAACTCTAACAGGGTACTTAGGCGCAGCATACACGATGCAAGCGACCTGGTTTCTAAACGAAGGAAATGTCCACATAATGCTCTAGCTGCATGGAAAGCTTCTCAAATTTCCAGTCTCCCACAGGGCTTCCTAGAGCCTTCAATCCCTTGTAAGTTCCTATCATAATCTTCTCTCCAGTTCAATTGCTGAACTATTGTTACTGAGCATTTATCTGCAGGTATTTCATCGGAGCTTAAATCTCTCTTCTATGCAAATAAATTGAAGATTCTGGAATCTGCTGAAACTAGGAACAAGCCTGAGAAGTTAGATATGCCAGAGTCTCCTACTGTGGGCAGATCAGATAAATTTGCAGAATGTCCTACTGTGGGCAGATCAGAGCAAATTGGTATTGCTCCCAAAACTCCTGTTAAGTCCTCAACATTGACGAAATCATTTCAAAGCGCTGAGAACACTAAAAATCTTAGCTCGGAGGGATTAAGACCAGCAAGTTCATTTGGAAGTGTAGAGAAAGAGCCATCTCCAAGCAAGGATCATGAACTCGATCTTATACTCATGAATGAGGTAAAGTAATGATCATTGTGGAGGAGCCTCAAAGTTAAAAAACAAAAATTGTTGTTGATTTAGACGATAGATGTGATGAGTTTGGAGCCTACCGAGTCTTGAGGTCCCAATTGAGCCTATGCAAAGATTATGTAGCCTTGTAGGAGAGTTTTTTTAAGAGTTCAATGGAAGTATTTAGTTCTGGATTGAATACTCACGTTTAATAATACCTTGATTTTTTTTGTCCCAGGAGATATATTCATGTGCAGTAGATAACTTGGAACTCTGTAAGGCCTATCCTACATTACTTTTCTTCGTCAGTTTGACATTGTTCTAGTACTTGGAACTGATTATAGCTTGTGTTCCTCTTAATGGCATGTGGATAATTTTTGCTGTAGATGGTTGGTCAGGCAGAACCAGGTAGGGTGGATCGTACTCCTCCGATTTTCTTTCTATGTCAAGTCTCAATAGTTCCTTGTGAAATTTAGTTTCAATTTGTGAATTTGTGATGTAGCAGAATGGCTGCAAGGTACTTGTACAAAAAATTTCAAAACCGGAAGAAGGGAAGAGAGGAGGAAGTAGTAAGCTTGTTGCGGCTTCTGGAAGGAAGAACCAAGAAAGAAAGTGCAAGGCTATTCTATGAGATACTGGTATGTTCTACATGCGTTTGAGAATCATTTTCCGACTGATTTTCAGGGCTTGGCCAGCAATTAACTGCTGTTCAGTTATTAAAGTCAATGTCTTTTAGTTCTTTCAAGGGAAAATGGAGATTGTCCGCATCTCAAATTTTTCTTTCCAGTTGGTTGGTTCCTTCATAGAAGCAACCGGCTTAATTTTTATTTATTTTTTTTTCCATTGGGGGAAAACGTGAGAAAATCTGACGGTGGATTATGTAATACATCTTAGCAGGTGTTGAGAAGTACAGGGTATGTGCGTGTGAAACAGGATAATGCTTATGGTGACATTCAAGTCCGGAAACTCCCAAAATGGGACGACAGCTCTGTATGAAAGCATAGTATCTGTATATTATTGGGTAGAAAGAGAATTGTTGAAGCCTGTTAGATGAGTACTCAATGATGCAGTCTCCTTCTGTGCAGAATAGACTAGTTAAACTCAGGTTTAGTTGATATCTTCGGTCTCCTTTGCACGTGAATTTAGTTCGCATGTGTAGCTTTTGATTCAACGAGAATAGGAAAAAGAGCTCTGTTTATATTTCTTTGAGCACTTATTATATTTCGTCTGGTGGAATCGATCCAAATGACCGAAATGGTTGCATGAGAGACAGCCTCCGAAGCTGAAATGTGATATGGCAGAAAGAGGGTATGATCCCTGGTGCTTGGTCCTCGTCCTCCCTTCATCACTGGGTCCTTCTGTCTGCATCATATTTGTTATCAAGAAATCTTTATATATTCTCTTCGTATGTAAACGAGAGAGAGAGAGACAGAGACCTGAAGAGCAGAAGTGGAGCAACCAAACAATCAGGAGGGAAGTCCCTTGTTACGTTCTTGGGTTTAGGCATTACCGTAGTAGGCTGGAATCCATTGAGAACTTCATCAAGAACTGTAGATGGCGGAATAACATAGTCCTTTCCAGCATCTAACGGTAAACATAGAATTCTTGCATTCATTTATCTGTGAATATGGATCTCTCAGACTCGTTGTAAAAACCTCTGATTTCTCTGTGAATATGTTAAGGCGAACAAGCTCGACGTAGATAGTCCTTGTGCGACAACTGACTTGATTCCATGTGCACGTGCACAGCACAAGGAAAAATTTTCGACTCAGTCTGAAAGAAAGAAAGATTGTGTACAGGAACACGGATGATATGTCATTTGGGCCTGGGGATCAGTCTGCAATAAAAAGTTGCATATACCCATAATAATGCATTATTACAGCGGGCCTCGTGATTCGGTGGCAGTTGACGTCACAGTACCTAACGTGAACGTTCAGTGCGTCTTTTGATTCGGCGATAATATATGTCCAGCCAACTAGAAAAAGAGACAGATAAGATGATGAGGTGTACTCTTGAAGAAAATGTGAACGTTACACGTCATTTCTAATACCATCATAAATACAATAATTTTCTGGGGGCTAAAAACAAGGAGTGTATCGTTAAAGTCAAAGAAGGTAAATATAGGAAGTTACGTCCAGAGTATTGAAGTACACAAACCGAGAAAACTTCCTTTTCAGTTATATGTATTGACGTGGAAGAATAGGATACCCTCATATAAATATAGGCTGCGTTTGTGTACCAAAATTTTAACCCCTTTAAAATTTTAACACAATTAAATATTACAATATAATATCTCTCTCCCCATCAAATCATTACTATTTACTACAAAAAATATAAAAAATTACCTCTCTCTTCACTTTTTCACTAAACCCAATACCTAAAATTTTAACAACACTAAAATTTTACAACACAAACACAACCTAGAAGCTGTCACCCTCGTGGCCTAGTCAAGGGGTCTAAATTAAAGATAGAGGAATAAGATTGGGACTGAGGCAAGGAGGGGAGAATTCAGTCTTTTACAGAATTAAATATCTTATCTCGATCACAGATTCACAGCTAACTCACTGGACATGCGTTTTGATCCAGAGAAGCAGAGCCTCACTTATTGCTTTCCCTTTTCTCTCGTCGAGGCATCTAATTCAGTGGGATATTCCTTCTCCATTGGATACACTGCACTGTGATCTTGTTTCTGCGTCATATCATATCAGATTACACGAGAGCCTGATCTCATAATCTGCAGCTTCCATCTTGTAAGATGTTCGTATCTTAATTATTGGAGAGCTCGAACTCCAACTATGGCCAGTATACATTCATGTGTTTCTCATTTTATTGTCTCACAGTATGCTCTAATTAGTCGTTTTAGTTTTAAGGTTCGCTTGAGCGTCATCGCCACATTTACGACATTTGACTTTGTATTATATGCAGCTCTGCAAGTTGTCTTAGCTTTGAAATGGGAATCCTCCGCACTTTTTGGAACAGTCCTATCGGTCCTAAAACAACTCACTTTTGGGGTCCTGTTGTGAACTGGAGCATTCCCATTGCAGTATGCATGAAAACGTTCAAGACTTCAAGTGTTCATTATTGTTTTTGTCTCAAAGATTTCGTACTTATGAGCTACTTTGAGATGATCCACGTCATTTGATTGTACTTCTGACAGGCAATGGCAGACACAAAGAAACCCCCAGAGTCGATTTCTGGCAACATGACAACAGGTCTATTTCCATGTAAATCATGTCGTTTTTTTTCTTGTTCTAGGCTTTTGGCATGAGACCTCATGAGAATTTTCTTATTGTTTTTGCAGTGATGTGTATTTATTCGGCACTGTTCATGAGGTTTGCGTACATGGTACAGCCAAGGAACTACCATCTCCTCGTATGCCATGTCGCAAATGAAACTGTACAGCTCTATCAGCTCTCCCGTTGGATGCGGGCTCAAGGGTAAGAAGCGTCTTAGCACAGTGGCTTTCTGACTTTTGGTCTGTCGTTTTGTGCTTTTAAATCTTCGTGATCTTGAGGTCTGGTCTATTAAACACATTAATTAACAATTCATATCCATTATTGCAAAGCAACTTGGCCTTGAATTCTAAAAACTCTCTTACGTATTGGCCCTGTTATCCGAGCTGCTGACAAAATTTCTTCTGACGGCTTTCTGTATGATAGGTACTTGCAAAAGAAGGAAGAAGGCGCAATAGTGGAGTGATTCGACGGAGATGGAGATCATGATATCATGTTATAAATAATTCGCCTGCCTCAATAGATTTTGTGTAAATAAAGTAGGAAAGAAACTTATTGCCAAGTGTATCCTGCAACTATTTATGACAAGCCCCTTCTAGCCTGTCCAATGACACCATTCATAGGGTATTGATATTATTCTGACTTAAAAAAAAAAAAAAGAAGAAGAAGAGAAAAAGGAATTGCTTTTGCTTTTGGTGCTTTGTACAGTTCATGGTCTCTCTTCTAATCCCCTGATCCTCGTAGAAAGTTTTGAACTCTTTTTTGGGAATGGGAGGAATAGAGTAATTCTGTCAAATGTACCCTTTTTTAAGACCTTCAAAAAAGCACGAAAAAATGCTGGAAAGCCTGAAAGGTTGTTATATGCACTATTTTATTTTCGGTTTTGCTAAGATTGCACGGATTGAACAATTTTAACATTAATAGTAGACTTAAAACCCTTTTTTTTTTTCCACTTCTAACGGTGGGTTTGTGTTGTAAAATTTTTGATATTGGATTTAGTGTTGGTATTGAGTTTAGTGAAAAAGTGAAGAGAGGTAATTTTTTATAAGAGAGAGATTATATTGTAATATTTTATTGTGGGTTGGTGAAATATTTTGTGAAATTTTTGGTGGCAAACGCACTCTAAGTCTTGTAATATATCGTCTTTGATTATCTTAGCAAACACGTAAAATCAAATCCAATCTTCGCCCTAGGGGGTTTTTCAGTCTTAAATAGTGTGGAATTCTCTCTCTCTCTCTCTCTCTGGGTTTTACAGGTGGGAAACTTTCCATTTTCTTTCTACGTTTTAATTTTTCTTTGACGAGCTATTCGTTATAAGATTTATTTAGGCTTGATCTTCAATGGGATTTCACAGAGCTGAATGATTTAGGCGAGAAGGAGATTCACAGAAGTACAGAGAAATGGCAAACCAAGCAGCCGTGTCTTTCAGTGGCAACATGAAGGCAGTATTTAGTAAACCAGTGGTGGAAATTATGCTATAGAGGAAACACATTTGGAGCTAACCAACCTTAATGAAGGCTCGTAAGAAAAGCGACATTACCACATTTACTTCAAATCACAGACTTGTATATAGCACTCCTAAGACGTTACAAGTATTCAAAGTCAAACTTCACAATCTAAGCAAGAAACTTCCACCTGGAGATGACAGGAACAGAAGGTGTCCGCCTCAAAAACCAATAGCATTAACTGCCATGAGATGCATCCAAACATGAATCAGGATCTATGCAAACGCAAGTTCATACATGAGGATCATGGTTTGTAGTTTCACAGATGATAAGAAAATCAGGGTGTGTAAGCAGCAAGAAAAAACCAAGTGAGCATTGCACACAAATGTTTGTTTCCGCTAATTAAAAACACGAGATATTACAAAGTTCCTAATCACTCAAAGATCCATCGTCCTCAACATCTTCGTGGTCTTTCACAACTTTCTCTATGAGCCTATTGCGAACTCCTTCAATCAAAGCTTTTCTTGATAGATCACTCCCACTCTGGCCATCATTGAGTACGGGATCTGATTGGCAGAGAACTAACGCAACACCTAATTTCAAGGGAGCATGAATCTTTAATTGAAAGACAGTTTCATCAGCATAAAAAAAGGCATCACAAAGACAATATCCCGAGCCAGAGCACATAGGCATAGCAATTGGTATCATGACAAAAGGCTGGGAAAAAACTTAAAAGAATATAATTAACCTGATATGAATTCGAAATCAACATTCTTGTTACAGCCACTGTAAACTCGACTTAACTGGCAAAGGGAGAGGTTTGGTGTTTGAAATTCAAATATCCCCAAGAAGAGACAAAAAGTATACACAGCTCAAAGTTATTGCATCCTGAAATTTTTAACCACCAATTTCCCCCTAAACACAGTCTTTAACTGACGTCTGACAAAGTTAATACCTCACCTTCAACAACAGTTTCCGGCTTGGCTCAGAAAACTTTTTCTCTTTGGCAATACATGGTTCAGGAGGCCATAAATGGAAGTCCTTTAACATAATTCACGATTTACAGTTGCAGGAAGCAAGTCCACTGTGCAGAGCAAAACTACTCCTGAAACTCATACTAGAAGTGCCCAAAAAAGAAGCTCAATGTCCAATTTACCACCATAACAGCACGAGACAGTGTACCAAAACTTGGATGCAATTTCAGTTTGTTATCCAAGGAAGCATCCGTTCTCATTCACTTAGGCCTATCTTCTTTCAACTAAGCATCTTACAAATGCCAGAAAGCCATAGTTCAATCACTCTGCTGAGAGACATTATCAATAATGTCAAAGAGCTCCCAAAAAACATTCTTAAAGAAGAAGAATAACTAAATCTGTCATCTAATATGATTGACATCTATTTTTGAGACTCCTCAGATATGATTATCTACCTAGAGATGCAAAGATATTGTATTATGTAAGCATAAATTGACAACAATAAGGTGAACTTAGATAGATATAAGCTACCTTCAGGCGTGCATCTGCGGCCAAAACTATGCAAACCCACGTAATTTGCTTTCACTGCACCATTGTTATACACTAACAGAGTAGGAAGGTTACGATCTGGGTAATTGGGGATGCAGTCAGTAGATATTATTTTAACAAATTTCGTCCCCGGGTAACTTGTCGACAAGTCTTCCAAACACTGCATTAGCAATGCACATTCCGGAATTCTGAAAGATAATACCAAGAAGCATTACAGTAACAAATAAATATCCAAATTCTTACGAAAAAAAGACAAGAAGTGTATTATGTTCCCTTATAAAGTACCCTTCTTTGTGAAGGACCACAACAACCCAAACATCAGGCGGAGCTTGCGAAACCTCTCGCACAAAATCCGATCCTGTAATCGAGATCACTGACCCAAACCTGGCAACCTTAGCTGCTTCCCTCATCTCTGTCAACCTCTTTTTCCTATTTCAGAGTGCGCCAGTCAGTGTAAAACAACAACAACAGATGCCCTTGAATTCACAGTTTTTAGTTACATGATTTGCTGCTAAAGAAAATTCTGAAACTTAATTCCAGGTTACTTATACACGTCCCCATTTATTTCATCCCTTTTCCTACGCTTTCTCGACCCGACGGAATGAAAATAAATAACTGAGTTGTGGAAAAGCCGGACCTGTACTCTTCGAGGAATCGATCGTCGTCGAGATCGGGATCGTCCTGGAGTTCCTCAAGCTCCTGCTCTGTTTTCTCATCGATCCAAGACTTGTATTTTGGGATAGAGGATTCGCTGGTAGCGGGCGTGAATTGTGGGGGTTTGAAAGCTGGGGGTTTCGGCGGTAAATTCCCGAGCTTTCGTTGAATGTCGTCCCACTGCGTTGAGGCGCCCTCCACGTCCTTGTACACGAAGTGATAGTCCGCCATAGCTGTCCGCCTGAGCTTTCTTTCTTTCTCCAACGCTGGCGATTGCTTGTTGGTGTTCGGTTTGTTCCAGAAGATTTATAAAACTCCTGCCATTTACCAGGGATAATCCCAGGACAAGCTCAAACTGGCGCTCTCTGTCGTTCACTATAGAAGGTCTAAAACAATGAAATGGGTCAAATGGGTCCAGATTACTAAAACGAAGATCCGAAGGCCTGCATTCAGCCTTTTTGCTCCTCATTCTTTTGACCAGGATGGGTAGTCCGAGCTTGGCCTTGAATACAGGCCCGATCTAAAACTATAGACATGCAGACCAAGAATAGGCCTTATTTATTAGCCCAATGTCAATCCGAGTCATTTGATTTTCCATAAGCTGTCGACTCAGCCCAACAACAGACGAGAGTCATTCCGAGTCGAATCGTCCTATATTTTGCAAACGCACTGCGAAATTCAGAGCTCGAAAGCTGGCTCTCTTTCTCTCTGTCTCAGCGACTGAGTTGGTATACCGGAGAAAAGCCGGAAGCATGGGCTCGTTGGACGCTCTCATAATTCAAATCCAAGGGCTGTCAAGCAGCGCCGGAGACATATCCCGCCTCCACGTCATCCTGAAGCAAGCCGAAGACTCGCTCCGCTCCGAGTCGTCTCAGTTGTGTCCGATTTTAAACCAGCTCGACCCCTCCGCGCACTCTCTGGGATATCTCTACATCCTGTGAGTTCATTCCCATTCATAGAAACACTCTTCCTCTCTTTCCTTTGTAGTTTCACTTGTCTAGATTTTGTCGTTGTAACATCAAGTCTTTTGTGTGTTAGGGTTTAGACATTCGACGTGTTACCGTTCAAATGTTTAGTGTAGTGATTGGTTGCGAAGAAAGCGGAACTGAGAGAGGACAATTATACATATCATGTTTGTTGCGTTCTTTTGTGTATCTCCTTTCTTTCTTTTCTGGATAGAATTAACATTGAACAAACTTTGAGAGACAGCTGCTTTGTGTATGATATAAAAATAGGATTTTATTTACCTAGGAAAAAAATTATGGTAAGATTTATCGGCCATCAAACTGCGTACATAAGTTAGAGATAACTATTCCAACATTGAATATTTTGGCGTAAGTTATGATATCGCGCTTGAGACAAGAAATATTTTACCGTACTCGTTATGTAGTCAGCTTTTCATGACTTCGGGTATTGGAAGAAATTTGCTTTTATGGACTGTGAACTTTTGGTGACAGAGAGGCTTGCACATCTGCTCCGATATCAAAAGAGCAAGCCACTACATTGGTTCCTTACATTGCCAGATATATTAGTTTTTGTGTTCCGGAGCAAATTCACTTGGCACCTGATAAATGTATGTCTCTGTACCTTTAGATTTAATTGTATTGGACGGACATGAGTGTCATTAAGTCACCTGTCATATACACTGGTGTAGTTAATTGTTGTGGTTGCAGTCGTATCTGTTTGTAAGAGGTTTAAGGACCAGGTTGTGCTGCTTGGAACACCAATGCGGGGAGTGGCTCCAATGTTAACAGCTGTTCAGAAACTCCAGACTTCCTCAGAGCATTTGACTACTTTGCATCCTGAATTTCTTCTACTTTGTTTGTTGGCAAAGTGCTATAAAACTGGCTTGTCCATTTTGGAGGATAACGTATTTGAAGTTGATCAGCCAAGAGACCTTTTCCTCTATTGTTATTACGGGTTGGTTGCTTTTGCTTCATCTCTCAGCTTTTTTGGAACTTTTCAATTTTGCTGCAGTGATTTTTGGGGGAACTGCTTGCTTCCTTTGACGTGTTATCATGTTCCTTTTAAGCTCATTTGTAGTGTTCCTGAGTTTCATTTCTCATTTTAGTTTCTTTGTGGGCCTATACTGTAGGTTCTTTGGAAATCACTCGTCTTTTTGGATGTTTTCTTTGTTGATGTTTGTGGTGATATAAGGAACATCTACATCCCCAACTGATGGAATACGAGAATTGACTCAGCTAACTCATTTTTCTTTATGGATGGGTAATTGATGAAATTACAAACGGATTTGGTATTGCAATTTTTTTTGTTTGTTCAGATGGTATAGAATTATAGGGGTAGCCAAATTTCCTCTCATCTATTATGTATTTATCTTATGAATTGATGTTGAATTAATTTTGATCTTCTTTTAGAAATCTTTTTCAATGTAATTTATCCAATTATAAATATTTTTATTAGGAAGGAGTTTTTGTATCTTAAGTAAGAAAATAAACAATTCATTTTTCCTTCATTATGTGTGGTGCGTGTTACCCATGGAGATGTCATTCAAGGATAAAGGATCAATGTTCTTGTTTAATGTTGGATTATTGACATGGCGGGTCAAAATCCTCTTGTGGGAAATTTTGAAATCCCAAAAAATCTGATTGTTCTTTCGAAAATATTGGAGGGAAAAGAATAAGGAAAAGAAAAAGAGCTTCAATTATTTGACTTGAAAAATATAACTTTTGGGATTGCTTGAATTCCAGGCATTGATGGCTTTGATGGCCTGATATAAGTTTTCTGACACCATTTCACGTTTGTTATTATTTCTGTTTCAGGGGGATGATATGCATAGGACAAAAGCGTTTTCGCAAAGCACTGGAGCTTTTACACAATGTGTGTTATCCCTGTACATCTAAGTAGTTAAATTAGTGTTTTTTCATTGTCATCCTGACATTTTGGTGCATGTCACAATCCTGATTGCTTATGGCTTATCTTTCAGGTTGTTACTGCTCCAATGTCTAGCATAAATGCTATAGCTGTTGAAGCTTACAAAAAATACATAATGGTTTCTCTCATTCACCATGGACAGGTATGGTTTCTGTTCATTCCTATCGTCATTCCAATCTGGAGACTGAAGATAGGTATGGTATTATTGATATGGTCAAATAATTGACAATTGGAACCGATCTTTTTAAGTGTTGCTGTCATTGTCCTGGAGACTAATCAGAGTGTCTTCTACATATTTGGTGGCAGTTCTCCACCAGTCTCCCAAAGTACACTTCTTCAGTCGCTCAGAGAGTTATGAAGAACTTCTGTCAGGTACTTTCTTCAATTAAGTTAGGCATTGCTCTGGATTCTGGGAGCACTTGGGGCTATAAGATAAATGTGTTTGTTCGCCTATGTTGTATTAGATTGCTACCAAGTTTTCAGTTGTGCTTTATCAGCTGAATTAGTTTGTTAATCTTATGGAAAGACCAGTTTCTTATTTGCATGGTTTCATTCCCACCTGCAGTTGTATTTGTCTCTATGAATACTACATAGGGAGTGTAAGTACTTTTTTTTTTCCCTTTAGGTTGTCTTATGAGTTCACATTTGCAATTCTTGTATATGTTTTACCTGCTTTTATTTATCTGCTTTGTTAAATCTGTAATTTTCCAGGTAGGTCTTTGCTTGAGCCTCTGATATATGTATTTTATGGCTAAATAGTAATCTCCTTCCTCGCTGCATGGTTGGACTTGTATACTCAGTATTTCCATCTTTAAGGAACTCCACAGCTTGTTCCTTTTTTATGTCCGCATGTCTCCCCCAGCTCTCATTCTTGGTCTTTATCCCTGAAAAGTAGAATATGCAAAAGTTCTGATCTCCATTTATTGTCTATAGGTTTTCCTCTGAGATGCATATGTTGTCCATAGCATTTTAAATTTGCAGCTTTGAAAATAATTTTCGATTGACATACACTTGTTCCTTTTTAAGCAGCCCTACATTGAACTGGCAAGCAGTTATAGCTCTGGGAAAATCGCAGAATTAGAGGAATACGTCCAGACAAACAGGGAGCACTTTGAAAGTGTGAGTTCACTAGCATACATATTTGCTTGGTTAGATGCCTGATATACACCAAGTCATGGACAAAATTATACTTTTGCTTTATTGTTACTTCATGAAGCCCTATTTTTTCTTTCTTTGTTTTTCCCCTTGAGCTACTTCATGAAGCTTTTACCTGAATGCTTTGGATGTCTAAATGTGGCTAAAAATCATTCTTTCCAGGACAACAATCTTGGACTGGTGAAGCAGGTTGTATCATCCATGTATAAGCGAAATATCCAGAGATTGACTCAGACATATCTGACCCTCTCTCTTCAAGATATCGCCAATACAGTACAACTCAATAGCCCTAAGGAAGCAGAAATGCATGTCCTGCAAATGGTAGTTTCATAAATTTTGTAATACAATATCATTTCTATTTTTCCATTAATGCTAATATTCCAAATTTTAGATCCAAGAGGGTGAGATATTTGCGACAATCAACCAGAAGGATGGAATGGTTAGATTCCTGGAGGATCCTGAACAATATAAGTCTTGTGAGATGATTGAGAATATCGATTCATCCATTCAGAGGTATGGCACTGCTGTTTTAATATTGGAGTTTAGTAGATAGGAGAAGGGCAATCATGATCATCCAAAAGTCCATGTGTATAAGGTCGTTTGGTCTAAGAGTTTGATTTTCAATGAGACGGCTTTGGGTGAATTTCAGCTTCCAATTATAAGTGCTCTATGTGGAGTGAATCTTTGACCCTAATACAGCAATCAGCTATAATTCTCATAACGGATGTGAAGGGGTCTAACTGAACTTAGTTGTGCGGCAGGGCCAGTAGTTAGCCTCAGTTTGTAATTTTTTTTCATTTCTTGAAAGATAGCGTGTTTTTTATACCAAAATAATACTTGCCCAAAAAAAGGAAAGAAAATAAATCAAACTAAGAATGTCAGAAACAATGCTGGTGAAGTGTCCTTATCTCATTTTATTTCTTTTTGTTCCAGGATAATGGCTCTCTCTAGGAAGTTGACTGCTATGGATGAACAGATTTCATGTGATCCTTTATACCTAGCAAAGGTGAACCCATCACATTTGTTTACTTTTTGAACTGACTGGTTTATAACTTATTGTTTACTGATCACACAATACATCTTATATTCTCAGGCTGGGAGAGAAAGACAGAGATTTGACTTTGATGACTTTGATAGTGTTCCTCAGAAATTTAACATTTGAAGTAAAGCTAGACTAGCCATGCATGGAAGTGGTTCATGATTGATGATTGATAGGCCCCCCCACCCATCTGCTCTATCGGCTCCTTGTTGCACAGCGAAGATGGGAATTTTCTTTGGTTTATTCTGGCTCCCACAATTCGAGAGAATTGGATATATGTGATTACGACATTGTTTAGTTTTATCCGAAGTTATGAGGATTTTCTATGTTGAGATATCTTTTGAATAACGTATTATTCTGTTCCCGGCATCCTTTCTCAGGAAAGTTTCGAACATTCCGAAATGACGTTTTGACTCTTGAGAATCGAATGGACATTTTGAGAGTCTAGGCAGCTTGAGGCCAGCTGGTCTCGATGAGGGAAACTAGTGTTTGTAAGATTCATAGCTGTTGGTGCTTGTTGACACGAAAGGATATTAGTCACTAAGTACAATAAAGGTCATGAGATACGCCTAACTTTTAATGTTTTTATTAATCCTTAATTTTATCTTGGGTAGTCCAGCAAGGCTTTTTAAGAGTGTTTTGTCCGATTTGTCCGGCCTTTTTCGAACCATAGATCTAAGCATCACATGCCCATGCAGATTATGAGGTTTAGCAAGCCCAAAATAGTAGTGTAAATCTTAAGAGTAACTCAACCAGCAATGCAATTCCAAATATTTAACCATGAAGATCTTCTAATCAATCATGAAGAGGACAGAATACACGAAGTTTCAATGCGGAAATTGAGTCCGCCAGGGAAACAAAATGGAATACAATTCACATTATAATATTTCTAACCATCAAAATTCTCAAAAAGTCAGAAGGACCAATGACCAGCCGGTACAATATGTACAAGGGCCTACCCCCAGAGGAAAAAAAAAGTAGGAATAAGAAAACCAAGGACATTAAAAAAAGTATATATATATATATATAGAGAGAGAGAGAGAGAGAGAGCGCTATGCCACCAAACTTCCAACTACACCTAACTCCTATAGCAGAGAAAAAACACACGAGAATGCAAAGAATATATCATATCATTTCATAAAAGAATCTAAGTTAACTTTGGTTCCTCTCTTTACACAACATGTGCCACTCCTGAAGCACTGCAGCTTGAAGAGCGCGATGCTCAACCTCCTCTGCAGTTAACTTTGACAGGGTTGAAGGACCCTTTGGTTTTCCATCTTCTTCACCATCGTTCTTGTCTTCCTCCTTTTTCTTCTTTTTATCCTCGTCTTCCTCTTTATCCTCCTCTGCCTCATCATCAGACTTTGGAGTCTTTGGTGGTGGTTGGGCTGCCTTTAATATGGCAATCCGTTCCACTGAGATCCTAAGCCTCTCAGCAGCAGCTACCTTCACTTCATCTTCAGGCACGTATTCCACACCCCCATCAGTAAGGTCATCTAACCAACACTGTAGATCTGATTCAATCTCCTTTGTAATTGATGCATCAGAAGCTCGAACGACGAATTTGCACACCATGGTTGTTGTCTCATCTCCCAAATCCATATTTCTACTCACTTCACTGGCCCCAAAGATCATCATGCCCAAGAAGCCTCCGTACCAAGTTTTTGAAGAAAAACAAAGCTGTTCCAAGAGTAAGGTAATGAATTGGGAATTCATTTCAATCAACAAAACAGTATGTAGACAGAATGCCACTGCTGTAATTCTACTGAACGAAAATGATCTATTTTGCATACCATTTCACAAGAACTTTTTAATTACTTTACGAAATCCACTATGTATCAGAGCAAAAAATGAAATTATCCATGACAGAGGTCAGTTCCTTATAAGACTCAAGTTCAAGACAGGTCTAAGCAATGCTAGAGGAGTTTTCACGGAAGAAATACTGACAAGTAGTTGCACAAAATAGAATATGCAAATAAACAACGCAAAAAAGATTAACTTCAACATCAAGAAAGAATAGTAGACTATACCTGAAACCCTGCCACTGTCCGTATAATATGTGAACAAACTTTGTGGAACGGCTTAGACGACAAAGATTTCAGTCCACTTAAGAAAGGTGATGCCCCATACTGCTGTGCAGCAGTAGCTTTGAATCCACTTCCTTCATATGTATACGTGCCAGTGAACTCCACAATAGCTGGCAAACTGGGCCACAGGCGGAAAAATTCCACAGGGGAGATTTTATAGGGCAAAAGAAGCTCAGTAAGTGGAATTTTGTAAGGCTGACATCTCAAAATCACAGGCTCTCCTAGTTCTGGCCTTAAGCTTCTCTTTTGTCTCATTATCTGTGGATCCTCTTCAGCATACTCACCTTCATAATTTCCCACAGCACCACTCCCATAGAATGGATAATACAAAACTTGCACCCAAAGGGCGCATCTCTCAAAATGGGAAACACCCACTGTCACACTGATGAGTACTGGATCCTACAAATGACATCATCAAGAAAATGGATCAAAAAATCTTTAAACAAAAAAGAAGAAAGACGGGGGAGGGGTAACACCGAAAACAAGAAAGGCGAAGAGAAGGAATTCCCATAGAAACGAACATCTCTTGCAAAGATATAGACTACGAGGCATTACCTCCTCATATACATAAAGGCAAAATGTAAATTTTCAGCCAGAATTTTTTTTTTGATAAGTAAATTTTCAGCCAGAATTATCACCACAAAGAGAGAAGAGAGAGAGAGAGAGAAACAATTGCCCTGAAAAAAGCACTCATACAGGTGTTTACTTGTTTCAAGGAAAAATATAGCAACATCATAGACCAAGAGAACTTTAAAAAACCTTGATACAAAAAAGTAACATTATCAATGACCTAAGAAAAAGAAGAAACAACCGCATATGATAATCTTCCAGAAGACACATCGACCGAGTAAGGGAATGCCAAGATCGCGTGCAGAAAATGATAGGCAAACCTGGTAACTGACATCATTCCTCTAAACTTTAAACCACCTCTAATTAATACTAGGGAAATATAGTAGAAAGAGAATGACTATGGCTGGAAAGTACAACAATTTTGCTAACTGAAAGATTGCCAATAAAAAGAAACGAAGAACATGAGAGTGCAAAAATACAATAAGATGCACTGCAAAGGCAGGTATACATATAGGTAGGAAAATTAAAAGGACAAAAACCAATGTATTTCAAGGGCAGGAAAGAAAACCTGTGAAACAAGATTACGCAACTGCCGAATAGCTTGTGGAGACCCATCCATATAATATAATGCACCAGATAACCCAACCCGAATGTCCATTCGATTCAGTTCAAGCTCTGTTAAATTTAAGACCTGAAACATATTCACCAACTGTCAACTATATTCTAATCAAACACATAATTGGAGCAGTATCTGACATAGCTCTATAGAAAGAAAGCAATTATCTTCATCCCTATAGTGAATGAATTGGAATATAGCAGTCCTATTTAATGAATTCAAACATAATTTTATTGCTTGTTTCACAGTCTTGATGGCATGGTGCATTGATATCCCAATGCAGTGAAATCTTGGGGGGAGGGAAAGCACTAGCACCTATCATAGTTATTAGTAGAAAAAAATACACCTTTAAATGCAAAGTGATCCTTCCATCACTTGAGTCAGCTAAATGGTACGCTTCAACATAGCACGGATCACTGCTACCAGTCAAGGTAATGGCAGATGGAGGAACCTTCAGTAAAGTAGAGTCAACTCCTTTTGTCAGCAAAAGAGTTAACTCACTAGGATCAGGTCTCCATAGCTCTAAAATAGCCTTGTGAACCAATACTTCTAACTTTCTATCCTGAGCTGCAGATGCTTCATAAAACTGAACAGTTAGTTTGTGATGGCTAAATGGGTAATCTCCTCTGGCTTCACTGACCCCCGCCCACCTGAAAAGGAAAGATAAACATCCCACTATTCAACTCTGTCCCCTTATACAAATAGTGAGATGCTTGTTCAGATGTTTGAAAAGTAAGTTTGAGGACTTGACGTCCAAGGGAAAAGAAAACTTGACTAGGGCACAAAACTGAATCCAAATGGAGCACTTCCGCACAACATATGGATCCAGAGGGGCCTTTTCGCCTTGCCCTGGGAGGAGGGGTGGGGGGACCAATTTTACATGGAAAAGGTTGGATACAAGTAAAAGAAGATTTGGAAAAGTCGGGACATACAATAAAATGAGAAACTTGCACCTACTCTTGTCAGATCATAGGAGTATCAACTATGCTTACCTGCTCTCAGGATGACTTGAAACGTATTTGATTCTCTGCAATATTAAGCGGCTTTGATGCTTGTTTACAGAATCAGCCAAACCAGTGGTTCTAAATTCTTCAAGTTCTTTAGTCAGTAACTGCCCTGCCCTTGGGTGACGTGATCCCAGCCGCTGAACACATAAAAGAACCGCCTGAACATCTAGAAGCCTATTCGTTGTATCTGCAGATGCATCTATGTTGAATAGAACTCTATGGATATTTGTTACAATAATGTTAAGCGCATCATCAGGGTCATCAGCTAAAAGTGGATCCAACCCTTCCAGATCGATGTGTTCAGAAATAGCCCAAATAAGACGGGCACATATTCTTGGGGTATTCACCTGCCAAATGTAGAAAGATTTGAGATGACATGAGAATAAGACCTTTTTTTTTTTAAAAGTAAGTAAAACTTTATTAACGATGGTATAACAACTACAGAAATTAAAACTAGAAGCTATTCGACTTACATTATACAGAAATTAGAAAGATGGTAGAACTAATAATCCCATGGAACTGAGTAGTAATAATATGGAAGTTGGATACAAAGGAATAAACAACTACAGAAAGAATGACCATTTGAGGAAAAGAAAATTAGGAAAAGAGATAACAACCGTATGTGGTTTTCAAGATAATAACAACCATCTTCCCTCAATTGAGAATTTCTATAATTCCTAATAAGTTAGATGACAGTTGCACAAAGCCAAAAAACTATAAGCGACTGCAACTCCTTAACTTTGATTCTGTGTTTCAAGCACTACATATAGGAGCCGATATTTGAATCTACGATTAAGCAGTACATACATATATAGTACTCAAGACTACGGCACTTTTGACTACTGGTGGCTTGCAGGAGTACTCATGAGGACATAGCCTTGCAGCCTTGCCAATCAGAATGTTTCAATAGTAATTTCAAGAACAGAAGAGCTTCACATTAAAGAATGGTACAGCACAAAATAATCTACCAGACACGTTTGAGCTTGATAGTAATTATTTAAACAACTAACAGCATATATAGTGAGTTAGAGAGTGCCACAGCCCCGCATATGCATTGCCAAAATGTTAGATCCTAAGCAGGTGTATTATTATTATTCAACCAGAGTTCACATACCTCGCGTAGATCTTTCACCAGTTCTCGTTGTAAGTTTTGCAACCTTGTCTCATTTAAAATTTGATCCTGAGAAGCACCATCTTTAACTGTTTTTACACCTCCCCTTGTATCATAGATATGGCACAATCTAACAAGCAACTTCAGGTAACAATCGATTGCATAGGTCCGGCCATCACAATCCCATTTAATGCAAGGCCTACAAACTTCCACCACTTCCAAAGCAGGCTCTGTCCAATTTAGTGCACCATAACCAGTTCCGTACGCTAAAGCTCCGATAACCCTGCTCTCCATACCTGAGTTCTTTTGTTCAGGTAAAGGTAGAGACAGCTGAAAGCAACTTTCCACAAGGGATGCTACTAACTCCTCCCTAAATAAGCTTTTACTCGTTACGCTATTAAGATCATCTTTTATTCTGGGATCCTCAAAGAGAGAGGCAATATCAGTTCCCGGTAGAGGTTTCTGACCTCTTCGAACGCTTTCCTTTGCAAAAAGATCAACACATAGAGCCGTCCTACAAACACATGCCAAAGCATGCATGCGGTCTGATTCTGCCCTCAAGTTTCTCACCATAAGAAGCAGCCTCTTAAACAATGACACCTGCGAACAGAAGATTTACAGTCTCAGCTCATGTATAAAACTCAACCCTCATCCATATCAATGGTATTACTTATTGTATAAATGTTCTGATCACTTCTACGAGGGTCCTCACTTTTTAAAGTAGTAAATGAACCTTATGAAATACCAACATTTTTACACCGCATAGACTCCATAAGAAGCCCATAAAATGATACATCGGGTTCATAAAAGAGAAACAGAACCACAGAAACAAAGCTCATTAAGCTCATCTATTCAGAAATTCAGAAGCAAATAAGCTCGCGACTCTACTCAGTGATCCTAACCATTAAGCTCACGACTTTCCCAGGTTTCATGCTCACCACCACCAACCAAACCCCACATGGTTCAGAGCTCTCTCCAAGTTGCGAAGATGCATACAGTTTTTTTAGCTTCTAACGTTCAAGCAGTAACTGCCCGTTGTTCTTCTTGATTAAACATACACTCTAATTCGTCGAAAAAAGATACAAATCCAATACAACAGGTAAATAACACTAGCAAGTAAGCACGTGGTACCTGCATATGGAGATCGAGAAGGTGTAGATTCGTCATAACAGCCCTGACAATACTCTCTCTAGCAGACGAGAATTCCTGCCTATCCCAAAGCGTGAGAATCGCAATAGTCGACTGTGAAGCCCACTCGGGCTTCCCTCCGGGCACATCAGCCAAATACAACATGTTAATCCCCACTTCGAAAATCAAAGCTGGGTCCAAAGACGACGCTAGGAACGGTGCCAAATGGGACACCACGTCCGAAACTCCTACCAACCTTTCCGCGTTCGAATCAACAATAGTCGTCCCATTGGCGCCACGAGTCTTTGATAGCTTACGGATGATCTCGACAGCCCCCGAAGCCACGGCCTTCACGGCATAGACAATCGGAAACACGGTGGCCCTGAAACTCTCGACCGGTAGGACCAACGACCTCGCCATCAACGCATTTCGCTTCTTCCAAACGAAGTCCACCGTCGACGAAACCCAATTCGATCGAATCGCAAGCGAATTCTCACTGTCGACTAGCTTATCACCCGCCAATCTACTCATTCTCTTGGAATCGAACTCCTGGAACAACCTGCCCACGGATTCGAAGGCGACCTTCGCGACGTTGTCCGATTTGTCGAGCATGTTCTGGCCGATACGGGTCCACCAGTTGGAAACTCTGTCGAGGAGGTTCACACTGTTCTCGCAAAGCGTAACGAGGTCGTCGCGGGCGAGGATACAGCCTAGTGTTTCGGTGATGGAGAAACGGAGATTGTCATTCAGGGAGCCGAAGCAGTTCTCAATCTCCTTGCTGGACTCAGCGATGAGCTTGCCGAGGCGATGGGAAGGGAGGGCAGCGAGGATAGAGACGGCTGCGGCGGTGACTTCGGGGTCGGGAAACTCGAGATCGTTGCGTACACCGACGCAGACGGTGTCCCAGAGGTCGGCAGTGAGGCGGGTGGAGCGTATGAGGTCGAATGCTAGCTTTTTGGACACGGCGGAGGCCGGAGAGGCAACGATTTCCTCAACGGCGGACTTGGCGAGGACGGATATGTCGCGACCCGCGGCGGACTGCTGGAGGGCCTGGAGGAGAGCGCCGGTCTGGCGGAGAGCGTCGTTGGACCGGAGGTCCGCTTGGATCTGAGCGAAGAGGATGTCCATCTTCTAGGCTCAGCTCCAGATGCAACAACGGCTATTGAGCTTCGATGTCAAACGGTGAAGCAGAAGTAGAATTGTTATTTATCCTTCGTTTTTCTTTTAGGAGTTGTAATTGGAACTCCAAATGCGGGACATGTTAGGATGCACAGGGGGAAATGGAGTTAAGTTGGGAGCTGAGAGTGGGGGAGACAGCAGGGAAGCTAGTTGCTAATAAGCACGGTCAATTGCCTGTGGTTTGAGAATCGAAGCTGGATGGTGGTGGCGCTGTCCAAAGGGCCGGTTGCCAACCGATACCCATTTTTTCTTGGGTCGGGCACCCTCAGAGCACCACGTCCATTAAGAAGGCCTAGTGGAAAGGCCCGGTCACTAAAGGCCAGCTTTTTTTTTGAGCCAGTTGGAGAGCAAATTTCACTTTCCTTCTCAATGGAATTCATAGATCATATACAGTGGTAGTTAGGATACTCCTAGAGTTGGTTCCCTCCAAACGGCCTTCGCAACGAAAGAGTCGCTGTCAACGCCTTTCCCTCTCTTATCCTCAGCCAGATTATCAACTCCACGAATACATTAATGTCACGTTCCAAGGGAAATATCTAACATTCAATTCAAAACTTCACTCCCCCCCCCCCCCCTCTGTTTCGCTTATAAAGCAGAAAAGAGGAAAAAAGATTCCGTCTGCTTCCTGAACCCTGAGTACATTCTTCAGCCTGAAAACCCTAACCGGCCAACCCTAATGGAAGTTTGTCATTTACACGGTGAATGCATGTTGTCTCCGATTCGTTCTTCTTCTTCTTCTTCGCATCGTCCTCTCTCGGTTCTCTCTAGGGTTTCAATCTCGGCTCGGACGCGCCCTAGGTTCTTGTCTTCCTCCCGAACGGTTCGCCGGAGAAACTTGTGCTCGGCCTGCAGTTTCGATACCTTGGTGGCGGGAAAAGAGGGGAAGCCGAAGCATGGGGAAGTTGTGAGCAAGAAAGAGAAGGAGGAGGAGTCTGGGGACTTGACGTCTTGGATGCACGACCATGGCCTCCCGCCTTGCAAGGTTTTACTCAAGGAGAGGCCCTCGCACGATGAGAAGCTGAGGCCTATGCATTACGTCGCTGCGGGCGAAGATCTTCAGGTGAGAGGACGTGCGTGGATTTTAGCTCTTTGATTGGTCGGTCTGGATTCTGATTTATTGATGTTGCAGGTGGGTGATGTTGCGTTCTCTGTTCCTAATTCGCTGGTCGTGACGCTTGAGAGACTGTTGGGGAACGAAACCATTGGTAAGGTGGAACTTTCCTTTTGGGCCATTTGTCCACCGTCTTTTCAATCTTGACAGTTGATATATATTCAGGTGTGCGTTGTAAGTATTTTGTCTGGTTGAGATTATGTTATTGTTATATAGAAAGTAAAAAAGAAAAGTCATGATAAATTAGGTTTTTTTAAACCGAAATGGCTTTTGTTGTTGAGACTCTTGCTGCACATATCTTAGGATAACCTTGAAAATCTTTTGTTTCGGAATGGTATAATAAACCTCCACAAAGTGTGGCGTGTGCATGGGAATAGCACATTGGGTCAATGCTTTGAATCTTATTGGAGTGAGAAGTGGAGAAGGTTTTGCTTCCTAGCTGGGGAATCTCATTTGCAGACTCGAGAAGGGAAGCTGCATAGTTTAGGAGGATACAAGTTAATCGAATAGATATTATGGGCATATTATTGTGACATGAATCTGTTGATCTGGTGGACTAAAAGTCAATGAGGTTTGTGAGTGTATCATGACTAGTGGATGTGTTTTCTTTAATGCTCGAGCTCTTGGAAAAATGTAGGCTTCATGCATCAATCTAACTTGTATCAGCTACTTGATCCTTCATGCAGCTGAATTATTAACTACAAACAAATTGTCGGAACTGGCATGCTTGGCATTGTATCTGATGTATGAGAAGAAGCAGGGGAAGAAGTCTTTCTGGTACCCATACATTAAAGAGCTTGATCGTCAGCGAGGGAGGGGACAGCTTGCAGTGGAATCTCCCCTCCTGTGGTCAGAAGCGGAACTGGCATACCTGACAGGCAGCCCCACCAAGGTACTTCTGCACTTCATGTATCTGTCGACGAATGCTGCTACTATTATTTTTTTTTTCTTTTTCTTTTCAATTCTGCTACTATGCAGTTTTTTTGTAAACGCTTAATTATTAATAAAACTTAATGCATTCTGATTGTGATCAATTAGGCTGAAGTTCTTGAAAGGGCTGAAGGAATTAAAAGGGAGTACAATGAACTTGATACTGTCTGGTTTATGGCTGGGTCTCTGTTTCAGGTTATCATCTTGTGTGTGTTTACCTGCACTGGAAAAATTAGAAATGCTTGATCTTGTGATTTTGAGGCTTAATGTGACATCATTACGATTTTTTTTGGATCTTGCAGCAATACCCATATGATATTCCTACTGAGGCCTTTCCATTTGAGATATTCAAACAGGCATTTGTGGCAATTCAGTCATGTGTGGTACATTTACAGGCAAGATTCCACTTGTTTAGGGCATTCATGCTGTTCTCAATTTTGAAAGCCATGCAGTTCTTAGCCACACTTCACCCCTTATTCAGGAAGTTAGCCCCTTTTTTTTCTTTTGCTAGAGTGTGCAAATCGATAATTGAGTCCGTTTTGAATTCAGAAAGTTAGTTTGGCACGGAGATTTGCTTTGGTTCCTCTTGGACCCCCGTTACTGGCTTACAGAAGCAACTGCAAATCAATGTTAACTGCTGTTGATGGTGCTGTTGAATTGGTGGTTGACCGCCCTTACAAAGCTGGTGAATCCATTGTTATCTGGTATGATATGTCTTTTCTTGAGGTCATGTAACTAGCCATAATTATGAGGTGTTCTTTTACTCGCGTTGGACAGTCTTCAGTTATTGTTTTCTTTTCTGCTTTCAGTATGTTCTTTGGAAAGTTAAAGCTGGTATCACTTGTAGGTGTGGACCACAGCCTAACTCAAAATTGCTTTTAAACTATGGGTTTGTTGATGAAGATAATTCGTATGATCGTTTGGCGATTGAGGTAAAATTTGGATACTTGCTATTTAATTTTATTATTGGATAGTGTTGATGTTCTTTTTTCGATATACATTCCAGGCTGCTTTAAGTACTGAGGATCCTCAATACCAGGAGAAAAGAATGGTTGCTCAACGGAATGGAAAACTTTCAGTTCAAGTTTTTCATGTACGGATAGACCTTTTTTGTGTACTTGGAAATTTGTTTCTTTTTTCATCTTTTGTTTTGTTTTTTTTTTGGGGGGGGGGTGCGCGGAAGGCAAATGTCTGGTATTTTTTATATGTTATTGATCTGTATGTAGGTGTATGTGGGGAGGGAAAAAGAAGCTGTCTCAGATATGCTTCCTTATCTGCGCTTGGGCTATGTTTCAGATCCTTCTGAAATGCAGTCGGTTATTTCTTCTCAAGGTCCTATTTGTCCAGTAAGTTTGTCTCTGCAAATTCACTGATAGGATTGGGGTTTGATATTTGTCATGTAATGAACTTGAAGTTATGCTGTCTTTTTGTTACTTTTTGGGCCATTAGCTGGTGCAAATCCTGCCTATTTATATTGAGCTGGATGGAGGTATATATGCATTTTAAGAGTGATGATAAAGAAACATAAGTTCTCATGCAATAACCATATTAGCTTTGTTCCAATCATGCAGAAAAAATCATCTGGGGGTTCCTTGCATTTTTTAATTTTCATGAGAATACATATGGTAAGGATATGATATAATGCTACTGGATTTATGAACACTCAGAATTGTGTGACTAGCGATGACCAATACTTAGAAGTGGAGATTGAAGCTGCTTCTATTGTGTACTCATACAGTAAAATTTTGAATTTTACAGGTGAGCCCTTGTATGGAACGAGCTGTATTGGACCAACTTCTTGATTATTTTACTACACAGCTTGCTGCCTACCCTACTACTATGGGTGAAGATGAGTCTTTGGTAATGTTACGTTCTTCAAATTTATGTTAATCTTTATGTTTGGTTAGTTTTTGTTGATGTTTGGGTCATCACATTCTATTTCATTTTTTTCCCTGGTCGGTTATCACATTAGTTGGCAGATAGTAATCTGAACCCAAAGAAGCGAGTTGCTACTCAGCTTGTTAGGTTGGAAAAGAAAATGCTTAATGCGTGCCTGCAGGCAACAGTTGATTTGATAAAGCAGTTACCAGGTCCCGATGTATCTCCATGCCCGGCTCCTTATGCCCCTTCACTGAAATAAAAGGTCTCTCTGTCTCTATCTCTCTCTGTCTGTGCCATTGTGTATGTGCCTCTTTTGCCTTATCTCATTCATTGCAATTGTATTGATCTTAAAGTTGTACAGAAATTCAATCTCCTTCCTTGTCCTGGAAATTTTCGGGAATAACTTTACAGTATTTGGGTGTATCAGTTCAAATGGGAGAACGTTGTACAGGTCAGTTCAAATTTTCGGAACTAAAATCTTGTGAATCTAATACTGTTAGAAACCAAGTTAATACATAGCATTTACCAGTCCTCCCGTGGTTTCTCAATTTATGGTACAATGTGTAAAGTAAATAAATTCTAATGTATTCTATCACTGAATAGACTAGTATTGTGATTTTCAAAGGTCTGGCTGCATAGTTTAAATCAAATGCAAAAATTACTACATTAGGGAGATTGCTTTTCTAAGGTCATTAGTTTTTATCTCCTGGAGTTGATGAAATGCCAAGATTCGCTCTTTAAATGATCATTTCCTATATCACCATTAATTTACTTCTGCGATTTTACAGGTAGTTTGTGAACCTGGGTGCTGCTTAGTGCAACCTACAAATGCAATGCAATCCGTCATGGGCTCTACTAGTGCTTAAAGAGGGATTTAATCATGCATTTTTACTTGAGTGCAAGCTCTGAACGTGGCCCTTTCTTACCTTCTTCTTGCTCAGACTAATTTCCTCCAAAGGTGCTAGTATCTGTTGTCATGGGATCACCACTTTGTGAATGAGGATAAGGGGAACAAGGGATTCTTAGGGAGGATTTATTCGGCTTCCCAGCCCTCGGACACAGTAAAATAAGAAGGAATTTTCTATAGCCCTTTCTTGTATCGGAATAATAATGTCTTGTATTGAAATAATAATGCTTTTTGATCCCGGTAGTCAATGATTCTATTTTTCAAAATGAATTTAAAAATTAAATACTAAAATACATAGCAGAAATAATATACTCACTCTAGGGACGCATAGAGGATTTTGGGTATTCTTGTTTCTTTGTAAATGCAGACGTGAATGACCACTCCAATTCAATCATATTTTCTGTGCTTGTTCAATTAGGCCTCCGCAAAGGATACCTGTAACGTGTTATGCATCACTATTTGAAGCAATAACATTTACCTTTCTCCTCTTCACAGTATGTCCTTCCCACCAAATAGCCTGTGCTTCAAGTTACAGCTAAATGCTGACCTTGAGCAATTGCATCGAATAGACACCAGTTACAACTAAATTTTTAAGAACAAATTCCATGGAAATCAGGTCAATCTCATCACTTAGCTGGCTTAATAAACGTAGCCAAAGAATTGGAAACCTCTATTAAATTGATTAAAAAAAAATGTCACAGGCTTAATCTAGTTCTCCACATATCTCCAATAACCTTCCTCGGTTGTGGATTGACCGGTCCTCTGTCCCGCTGTCCAGATGTAAAATACAACCATCCCTCCCAGAAACCAGCTAATGTGGTTTTCACACGGAAAGGAAGCTTTCCAATCACTGACCAAGTCTGCGTCGTCAAGAAAATAGGAATTTTTTCAGATGATCCAAAAGAGAATTAGCATTAGAAATAAGATAATCGAGCAAGCGCAATAAGAACATTCATTGTTTTGTTATTCGCGTCTTCCTTTATTTTGAGCCTTAAAACGATAGGATGATGTTATATACCAGTGAGTCTAGATGAAATTGGAACACCTCTCCGACCAGGATCATCCTTTTGTTCACCGGATGCTTCTCTGTTGTACCTCCGGCGATGATAATTGAATTGTTGACGATCACACAAGAACATTCTATGTGGGAGTTGGGTTTTAGCATTGGTGGCAACACTTTTCCAGTTCATTTTGTCATCCAGCATATAAACATCAGCATAACCTACCTAAATCAGTGAAGAATATAAGACATAGCTTCCGTTCATCCTGCCAAAATAGCTAAAAAGCTAGGAAAGCACTCCGAGCACAGTAACTTTAATTTTCTCATACCTCGAGCCTGCGTGAGCACTTGAAAATAGGTGACCCAGGTTTGGCCATGCAATCACCCTCTTGACCACCAATAACGAAGAGCCGATCGTTGACCACAACACAAGCCCTGTTACAAAATACATTTTAATTATTAGCCTTCTTTTTACTATTAACCATATCTTGCAACTTCCATTGCAACGTGCCCCTGTGTACCTCGATGAATTAGGTAAACGCCTGCCAAATTGATAAATTTTGATGCAGCTTGAATGAAATGTGCAAACAGAATAACAATGGAAATTACTCAGACCCGGGTAGTTGTCACACCTATGAGGTCCCCCACGGGGAATGGGTATTTCAGTCTTCCACTGTTGCTCCAATGCTTTGCCATCTTTTACTGCAATACTCCAGTGCTCCAACCCAGGTGTGTGGCGATTCTCCTTGCTGCCACCCATCACATGGAGTCTGCCTCTCCATAACTGAGTTGCTGGAGCATACCTGGAAACCTCATGTGTGAAACCCCTTCAACTAAGATAGCAATTAAGTGGCTTATTTCACATAACACTCCATAGAACTCTGCTGGCAGCATTAATCTATTGCCAGTGTCAAGGTCAGGCAGAAAAAAAGTAATGTTCAGAAAACAGAGTTGAGTCTTCGCACGTGGACATTTTACAGTGATGCAAGAGCACATTGCATTTCCAGAGGGACATATATCACGGTTAGTGACTTAGTGCATATCCCAGTCAATTCCCCTACCTAGGGGCTGGTAATGGCGGCATGCTTCTCCATTTCTTTGTTTCGGTGTCCAGCACAAAGGTAAGAGCAGTAGGACCTCTGCACTGGGGGCCATACTGTCCCGAGACCACATAAATGTATCTTCCATCAGTTGCCACTCCTGAATGTGAATGCCCCATCCCTTTGGGTATATCAAACCTCTCTCCCCATGTATTTGTACTAAAATTGTAGACGCCCACATGAGAATGCACCTGCAACAATACACATATACATAATCAAACATCAGAATACCAGAGATTTGAAACGTCTAAAATTACATCACAATGTCCAATATCTCGCTACTAAGTTAATTTGATACGAACTTGGTGATGCTAAGAAACGGGTGACATTAATACAATCATTGCCCCCAAAAGGTTCAAGGTGTCGATCATGTCTAGTGGAACATAAACTCGCATTCCGCTTGGGATATTGAACAAGCAAAGATTTAGTACTTATCCGCCTTAGTTGCGTGTTGTGCCTTGTGTCCAACGGCCTTTATCGATTGTTCTGAATAAAATGAGTAGTTTCCATTATATAAAAAAAAAAGATTTAGTACTGGACTCAGAGATTAAACAAGCGAAGACTTTGTACTGGACTCAAACAATGAACAAGCGCACAGTCAAGATATAAACAGATCCTCACGTAGTCAAGTGTCCCATATCCTGCGAAAACATATAGAAGATTCTTAATCTGTATCGCTGCTCCGTCGAGACGAGGTACCGGTGCTGGTGGCATCTCCTCCCATGGTAACTCAGGTGCAGATAAACCAGCATAAGTTGCGGGTACGTATCTCTCACGAGTTCGCTCCGCTCTATCCTTGACATCCTTTCTCTACAAATAAGACCGGTCATAATATATAATCAATACTAATAAACCTCCACTAGAATGGGACTAACAAAACCGACGAGCACAAATTAACAATTTCACAAACCCTGTTCACAAGTCCAAAGGAGAAGGAAAAAAAGCAAAGGAATGCTAACTCGAAACGCACTTCTACAAAATGGGACATGATCTAGTTAAGCGTGCTCGCCTTGTCGGTTATGTCGGCGAAGGAGACATTCGGAACAACTTCAATCCCAGATTTCTGGAGCGCCCCCTTCGATGCAGCAGACAAATTAGGGGCAGCAGCAGTGGAATATGAAGACGAGGCCCAAAGGAAATCCACAATGAGAGCTGCTCCCAGAAGACCTGCGCACGATATCAGAAACACTAATTTTGTGGTGGAAGAAGAATGGTGCTTGTGAGTGGATCTAGCCATCTTTCACCAAAACGCATAAAACCATTAGATGAACGATCTGTATTAGAAGAGAGACAGAGAGAAAGTGAGCGACAGAAAGAAACTACGTTTGTTCGAGGGGCAAAAGGTTGGCGCCAATGGTTTTGTGTAGCCAACCTTGGCCAGAAAAGGAAAAAAGAAAAACGCTGGCTGCTGCAGGTTTGATGAGAAGCGATAAATTCCGTTCTTCTATTTTTATAAAAACGGGATGTCGTTCTGGATTGGCCCGTCCCATGTTACTTGATTAGCTTGTCGTTCTGCATCGGCAGTTGGCAAGAATCGGTGCAAACCGAAATGTTCGGGCTACCAAAATGGTTATGGGCAAAAGAGATAAAACGACAGAGGAAGATTAAAAACATCATGACATTAGCCGGTCAACTCGAGCTTTCAAGCAATTGATTAAGCATTGAGTTCTAGAGGTACTGGCTCAGTCAGGTCGATCCAGAGAACGGGCTACGTAAGCAGAAACGTGTGCTAGGTTAGGGAGATGTTCGGTTAAGAGTTTTGTGAAGATTTTTTGTGTCTTGAAAATTTTTATATGATGTTAACTTTATTGGTATGCGTATTGTAATTATTTTTATGTGGTATTAAAAATAATGTTTAGTTGTACAATCGTGAGGATTCAAAAAATCCTGAAATTTTTTTATAAACGAACTTGTTCTTAAAGTCCAAAAATTTCAACAAACAAATATTTTTTAAAATTTCTAACTTTTACAGATTTCAAATTTTTCACACACCCTAATAAGGTTAAATATTTAATTTTTTTTTAAAATTTTAAGAATATTCTCTAAAATTTTTGTAAACGGACAATCACAGCTAAAAGAAAAAAAAAAAAAAAAAACACCCGAAGCTGGGCCTCACCGAAAGCCCAAGGGCCAGAACCAGAACCAGAACCCCTCACTGGTGGGAGAAGAGAGTAGAAGAGAGTAGTGTTCCACATCCATTTCCTGTCGCAGCAGTTCCTCCTCTTCTTCTTCCTTGGATCTACGACCTGCTTCTTTGACCACCAGCCAGCTCCGCCGATCCCATCTCCGCCGCCATCTCGTAAGTCTCTCTCTACCCCTTTCATTAGCGTCTTCCTTAGCTAAGCTCTCACCTCCTTTTCGATCTGTGTGCTGCTCGTAAATCTAGGCTTTCTTTTCTCTAAATATCGATATGTCCGCAAACGTCTGTGGATTCGTTTGTTTTTGGCAGAAAAAGAGGTCTGAAGAAAGGTTTAACGTGTCTGATTACTGTAATTGATGTGAACTTTCGAGGCACAGGGTTAGACGATGGGAATATTCAATATAGTGGTTTTGTCTGTGTCTTTCGGTCCTTGTTTGTGCTTATGCTGTGGATTATGCAATATTTTATGGAAATGAAATGAAGTGTAATTTGAGTCGATATGTTTTGTTTTTCGTGAAAGGAATGCTATGATTACGCTTATAGGGGGTTTTCATCAATTGCTTGTTATTCTAGACATTAGGTGTTTTCCAAAGCATTTAGTTTGATGGAGATATTCTTTCCCCCACTCCCCACCCACAAAACCGGGAGGCATTTTTGTCGACACAAACTGAGGCAATTTGAGGAGCATATATTCTTCGGGGATTTAGGTGTCTGTATCCTGATGGGTGAGTGAGTTTAAGGATGAACCCAACTTATTTTTCGTTTTGTTATTTAATATGTTAACTGGATTTTCGAGTCAATTACAAGGAGAGTAGTTTGGTTTACCCTTGAAACATCTTCTACAGTTGAGGTCAGATTCAAGAAAGATGTACTAGTGACCTTTGCTCCACCAAGAGTGACCCCCTCATATTAATATAATCACAATCTGAACCTGTTTGTTATAGCTGTAATGTATAGATTACTGGTATTATGGCTCCAGAAATGTTATATATACCGATTCCTATTACTCTGATCCAATGATCTTAAGCCTGCTCCACTGAATCAGCCAATTCTTGGGAGGTAAGATAGATAAATGAGAGATGATGGTTATTTTCTGTGGAAAGAATGATGTCTTTCATCCTTGGAGAAACTAAATAAAAAATAAAAGAACGATGTCTTTGATCAGTGCATGGAGTACCTACAAATTGATGTATTATAAACGGCAGCTGAATAACTTTGGGTATCATTTGAAACTTTTTTGGCTTCTTGGATCAATATTTCCTCTCTCCAGCACATGCTTTGAACAACCATGAATAGATTAGAAATCTGTTTTTATAAAGGATATCTGCCTGAGAGAGAGAGAGAGAGAGAGAGAGAGAGAGTGTATCATAAGATGTATGGCCACATCCATTGTCTAATGACCTGATCTTCAATCACAATCGACTGTTTAACTAGTTGTTCTTGGTGTTGGAATTATTGATTGATGAACACAGGCGACACACTATAGCAGTAAAGATAATTGGGAAAGAAGAATTTGAGTCACTACCTCTCTCTCTTGCTGTGTATGCTTGTGTGTTTCCTTGTTTTGGAGTTTATGATGTTCTAAAACTAGAATCAATCTGTGCGCGTACTCCAATGAAGTCAGCTTATTTATCCACAATTAAAAATTTAACTGGGAATTTCTTAATATCTGAAGCTCTTGTTTATTGTTAATTTCAATACCTATATAACTTTCTCTCTTTGTTGTTTTGGTAGGTTGAATAAATCAAAAGAAAAGCTGACTGTAATGGCTGGAAGAGTTATCCACAGGTTACTGAGAAGGAAACTTGAATCCCATTCAACAGTATGGTTCCTTCTATCCTTGCAGGCCCCATCCTCTCTCCTTAGATAAAATTGATGTTAGCTTTTATAGTCCCAACCTAAATGACCCAAGTTAGTGTTGATTGCAAAATCTTAATTATAGGTCTCAGCGGAATTCCATGTTTTTCATATGCTTCATTAATTGCTTCTCTTCCAGTTTTCTTCTGAGTTCCGAAGGTTGGGCAGGTTCCGAAGCATTCTTTTGCAAGTATTTATAAAGAAAACATGAAAACTGTACGTTATTATTAGGTTGGTTCGATATTGACCAGTGTCAGTTGACTTTTAGGTACACGATAATGTCAGTATTTGTTATCCTATTTGAGTAAGATACTTGAGGGTTATTTATTGATTGATTTTCGCTCCTATAATGATCAAAAAATTCTGTTTTAATTTTTTGTGCATTTCCCTGTTCCTCGACTAATATTTTTTAAAACAAATTATCAGAGGATGCCTTTCGCCTTTAATCTTTTCTGTACCTGGTGTGGATAGATTGGCATTATGTAGATGGGACTTTAAATTGTTGGAAGTGACCAGCTTATAAAATCTTACTTTTGATGCTAGGAAACAAGTTCACCATTGTATTTGCTAAAACGTTGCTGTCTGTCAATTTGCAGTCTCTCATCTCAAAGAAAGATGATGTTGGGTCTGTTGGCATGAAGTCCTTAAGAGCACTTGCACTCATTGGAGCAGGTGTATCAGGGTTTTTAAGTTTTGGAGTGATAGCAGCATCAGCTGATGAGGCCGAACATGGTTTACCGCCTCCTAACTATCCCTGGCCTCACAAGGGCATCCTCAGTTCATATGACCATGCTTCGTGAGTCCTTCTTGGAGTTTTTTTTTTTAGGACCAGCAATTGAGCTCTGTGTTACTAATCCTCCCTATCCAGGGTTTTGTATTTGGAGACACAGATGGTGATAATTTCTCTCAACCACTGTGGCATTGTTTTCAGAATTCTCTACTAGTGCCTTGAACTTGGTCTGGATTACAGTGTCTAAATGTTGTTAATAACATTTTTCTGATAATGCTGACAAACAATGCAACGGAAATCACGATATGCTTTGGAACCTAGGAAATCTTTTTAAACTTTTACTTTTGGGTGTGGGAAATAAAGATGTTGTGCATGTTAGAATGCATTTTCCTGGTATTGATGGTATAATTCAATTTTTCTTGAGCAGGGTTCGCCGTGGTCATCAGGTTTATCAGCAAGTGTGTGCATCTTGCCATTCTATGTCCCTTTTATCATTCCGTGATTTGGTGGGTGTTGCATATACGGAAGAGGAGACAAAGGCCATGGCAGCTGAGATTGAAGTTGTTGATGGGCCTAATGACGAGGGTGAGATGTTTACACGTCCCGGTAAACTCAGCGATCGTTTTCCTACTCCGTACCCAAATGAACAAGCTGCTAGGTTTGCTAATGGAGGGGCCTATCCACCTGATCTAAGTCTTATCACCAAAGTAATTCCTGTCTTTTGCTTACTTGTTTTGGAATTTATATTATCTATTCTAGAAGTCTCTTATTCCTCGGGTCCTTTCAGGCTCGTCACAGCGGTCAAGACTACGTATTCGCCCTTCTAACTGGTTACCGTGATCCCCCTGCTGGTGTTTCGGTAAATCCTTAAATTCATGGACCCTCAAAACCTTCTCTATGGTAAATATGAATTACTGGTGTTTGAAGTGGCCGGTAAATGGTATTTATATGCTCAGTTGAAACACAGGTCGAAGATGTTTGCTTCAGTTCTCAACTGTATATGATTTCTGACTGTTATCAAGCCCAAAAGTGATCCATATATTACTGGTAGAGTTCAGATTGTGCATGTTTTAGGTGTAAAGCAGATATTATTTAGCTTGCCAGTAATGTCTATGAATGGTTATCTCCATTTGAGTATTGTGTTGTAACGCTTCCTCACTGCGTAGCTATTCTTAATTGGTATTGTAGATTCGGGACGGATTGCATTACAATCCTTATTTTCCTGGTGGAGCTATTGCAATGCCTCAAATGCTTAATGATGGTGCTGTTGAGTATGAGGATGGTACACCTGCAACAGAATCTCAGGTTGATTTACCTCTTAAAATGTAGCCCTTGAGCATAAGAAGCTCCTTGCTGCAAGTACATGTTATCAACTCTTCTCTCTAGAGAAAAGCTCAAACTCTTTTATGATGCTATGGTGCAGATGGGGAAAGATATTGTCTCCTTCTTGACATGGGCTGCGGAACCCGAAATGGAAGAGAGGAAACTGGTACGTTTGCTTTTTAAGTATGTTTCCATCAGATGGATGGGTATTGAAAACCTATATCTTATTGAGGACATTGTGTAATGCAGATGGGATTTAAATGGATATTTGTACTGTCCCTGGCATTACTTCAAGCTGCTTATTACCGCCGTTTGAAGTGGTCCGTTCTCAAGTCTCGCAAGCTGGTAGTTGATGTTGTCAACTAGCTGCACTCAGATTCCCTTTCTTCTTTTGCTTCCGACGACTAGAATCGGCAATAATTATTTTATCAGATCTAGTTTTTCTTGCCATGTGAAATTCGCTCCAATTGGTAAATTGTTAATGGAGTGACCTGAAGATCGTTCTGTTTTTGAGTTTGAGATTGAAAATAAGCTACTCCATATACCTGATCAACATCGTTATCTACGGACTTTTGGTTGAGTTTTTGTACCAAATTCTTCAGGGATGGATTGTAATCTTCACTATTTGTCAAAAATTCTCATCAAATTGGTGTTTTCCTGTGTTAACTGCTGACATTGGAAAATTAGAGGCAATGTTCCCCATTGAAGTTTTGTTTCTGGTGGTTTTCATATGACAAAAGTGGTCTTTCGCGAAGCTTGATAGTTTCATCATGACAGTGTTTATCTATATAATGCTTGACATTTGAAAACCTAGATGTACAGGTTCTGCTTGGCCATAACAAGGGTTCCCTGAGGTTCTATAGTACGAGCCCCAACTGCTCTCAGAATGATGTAGAATCAATTAAGAAAGGATGTGGTCTTAGACTCTTGTAAGGGTCGTGTTGAGACTGTTCTTATTATACTTTCAATCCTTGGTTTTTTTTTTTAATTGTCATGAAGTATTGTGGTCCCGTTCGGATAGAATGCTCTTATTTTGGTCCTAATCAAATAGGGACTGAAATTTCATATCTAAACTTTAACAAGTACACATGCAAACTTTAAAATAGCTGATAAATATAACTATACCTATACCTATAGATGATAGTTGTTCAACGAAACAGTCACAACATCAAAATAATATCAAGTTTGTGGGTACAAATTACACCATATAATTTAGAAAGTAAGACACAATATATGAATTTTATATTGTGCATATTAAATTTCAAATATTATAAATTATTGCTGTGTTTACTTCTGCCCCGAATTACAACATAAAATTAAGACAAATAATTGTAGAAGAAGATACCGATACACCATTGTCCAATGTAAACTGAGACGTGACCTAAAGATACTTGCTACGACAAATGAGGTTGATGGCATAAAAGTACCTTATCTATGGTAAATAAAATTAATACATAGTGGGGGAAATTTAGCGGCAGGTCACATGACGATTGACCTGACTCGGTTTGCGAACAAAGCTTTTATAAAGTTAGTTTGGAGCAAAGCCCACGCTCACATATATCGCGCTACCTACTTCCGACCAATAAAATCTGCCTGTCAAGTAAATATCACGAGGTGGATCTCACGCACCGAAGGTCAAGTAAGGGAATTAAGTCCGACAGCAGTGCCAACGGAGTACACTGTTCGGAGCTAATGAAATTCAACCCCGTGTGAACATTCTGTATGCTTTTCCAAAAGTGTTTCCACTTAAACTGGAAAGGAAATTATGCTGCAACCTAGGCAAGCCGCACCGTTCCTACAGCCAGCCAATCAGGTGCTGCTGCTGTTTCTTGTTGCCCTAGACACGCGGTGTCTGCTTACCCAGCCACAAGAACTGCCGTTTATCATTATCGTTTTCAGCTCCAGAGAGAGAGAAAGAGAGAGGCAGAGAGAGAAAAGGTGTTGGGCGGAGAGCAGGATAGACCAGGAACAGAGGTAAAGGAGAGTCATGGACGGTGGAGATGGGTGGCATGTGGAAAGCCTTGGTGGCGAACAGAAAGATAAGCCCATAATCAACCGAGTGATGCTCAGATTCCGGCCGATCGCACCGAAACCGGCAACTGGTAGTTCCGGTCTGCTCACGGAGAACAAGAACCAGCCTTTTGTTTCAAAAGCAAGGACGAAGAGAAAGTACGTTAGGATTCGCAAGAAAAACAGTGGATACAAGAGGAAAAAAATGGTTCCTCCTGAAAACAGTAAAGATGGGTTGGATAACAAGATTCTGACACTGCAACTGTTGCCTGAGACGGAGGAGAAGAAAGATCTGGACCAGGGAGACTCGTGGGCTAAGGCTGATCCTACGGCTGACAGATTAGCGGCGGAGGAAATTCAGGATCGGGAACCCCAAAGGTGGCTTAACAACAAGCAATTGATTTTCACTAACGTGGAACCCAGTGCTGGGTCAGATCCGACGCTCGTGATGGCGCAGATGAGGGTGGTGGAGTCTTGGGTGACGGTGGAGAGCGTAACCGACAAGTGCATGGACGTACGAGGATTAGGATGTACGGACGTAGAGAGAGTTGAGAATCTCGAGAGGGACACGTGTCCAGGGTTCATATCAGATGGTTCCAACGGGGTGCAGTGGGTTAATGAAGCGTACAAGAGGATAGTGAGCGAGGAGGGCGACGGGGAGCCATTGGAGTGTAAAGTGAGGTTGTTGGTGAAGGAGAAGCTGCCCTATTCGTACCCGGCGTTTACTGGTCAGGTAAGAATGCAGCACAGGGGGCGGAGCCAGACGTGTTCGAAGGTGATGCCATGTGACGTGTGGAGGATGGACTTTGGGGGGTTTGCATGGAGGTTAGACATCAAGGCAGCGCTCAGTCTGGGCCTTTAGAATGCAGAGGAAATCTCAAAATAAGAGAAGAAGCAGTCTCAGGTATTATTTCGCTTAGCGATTTCTAAGGCATCGAATAATGAAGTGTTAAAAGGGAAAAGAAGTATATATAATGAGTAGGAGACTCCAAGGACAGGCTTTTATACTGTTTCAATGTGGTACCAGGGAAAATAATTTCCATGAAAACAGTATCAGCTGGGGGAGGGCTAAACAGAAAGTTTGAAAAAAAACTGCGTTAAGGTCAGGCCCTAATAAATCAAGGAAAATTCAACTGGACCACCTTTTGGTTACTAATCAAAGAGGATCCAAGATAATTATTCTCTTACGTACATATTTGGTGGGAGATAAAATTCAGGTGCATGCTTAATGTAGAAGTTCCTATAAATATGCTTATAAAATATTTATTAATTTGAATCTAATAGGAAAATATTTGTTCATAGTACTCATACATAAGTGAACTATGGAACTGTCACGTGGAACAGCTCCACGTGTCACCAAATCTTGTGAAGTTTAATTAGGTCCTACAGTCTAAGGATTTACATTTCCAAAAGTAATATAGAAAAGAGATAAATATAATTGGTCACGTAGTTTGGTCGAAAAATAAATAAGTCTTTAAATTTTAAAACACATGAAATTAGTTCTTAAAGTTTTACATTCACCACGACTATAGTCTTTTCGAAACTTCTTCAAATGTGAATGATTTAAAACTTCAGAGTCTAATTTTATGTATTTTAAAGTTTAAGAACTTATTTGACATAGACAAACGTTGTATTTATCCTAATTCTACAGCATAGCTGCCTCTAGCATGCCAATACTACCCCTGAAATAGACTACATTGGTAAGCCTCAAAAATTTACTCGATATATAGGTAAAGCCAACTAAAGCTGAAAAGCCTAGTGTTGGTATGTTACAAGTAGGGCTACCATGTTCTTTGCACTTCCACACTATACATATCGATAGGGTTGTTTTATTAATCCACGGCCTTATAGTTAATGTTGCATCTGGTTTTTATATATATTTTACCTAAGGTTTTTTTTGTTAATGCATGAAATTTTATATTCATTGATAGTTGTTTAGTTTTCTTCTTTCTGGTATGCATATATATATATACATATATATATATATAGAGAGAGTATTTTCTCTCTCGATTAGACGCCGTGTATAAATTATAATTGTTTCAAATACGAGATTCATTGATAGTTGTTTAGTTTTCTTCTTTTTGGTATGCGCATATATATATATATATAGAGAGAGAGAGTATTTTTCTCGATCAAACGTCGTGTATAAATTATAATTATTTCGAATACGAGATAATTTTTTTTAGTATAAAAGGAAATTCAGACACATTCATATGTATCGAGTTTAGATAGATTTGATTCGATATCTGTAACGCTATAACTTTTAGAGAGACTAATAAGTCTAGCTATTAACTCATTCTTGATATAAAATTGTAAGTTTTTATACAAATAATAGTTTGAATCCTAAATACGTGCTTAACTCGTACTCTTAAGGACCTGCTGCCGCTTGAACCGGACGGTAGGGTTAAACTTTACAGAGAGAGAGACGTTACGACGGACGCGATGGACCAATGGGTAGATCGAAATTGTATTTGTGATCAGTCTCAGTCACACTAAAGCTATCTAGCACGTGTCAGTAGTTGAGAAAACCATCCAACTAACCTTGGCATGGAACACCCACTGACGTCCAAGAAGAAATCTAACACCAGATCCGCAGACTCATCGGGCCATCCACGCGTCCTCGTTTTCCACACTTATCGATCACTGAAAATGAAAGATGGCCCCGTCTCACCCCTCATTATCTTCTCTCTCTTTAAAAAAGATGCAATCCAATCCCTTGGCCAGGCCAGTTGGCCTACATAACATTGTGCGCCTCACGGTCCCTACAGCGGGTGGAACAGTACGGGACCAAACTGTTTTGAAACCGAATTTAGTTCTCGTAGCTAATAACAGACAACCACGTGTGCACTTTCTCGAACCTCCCAAAAGTCGTTTCCACTTCAGTGAATATTTACTCCGAGAGCCAGGCAGAGACCACGTCTACCTTCTACTTTCGGCAGTGCTAGACACTCACTCGTTTCACATTCGCTCCCTTGTGGGACAGCACCACAGCTCAATTACGCCGGATACGCTACTGTTCTGGTAGCCCTAGACACGTGTTCTCTCAAGCTGGATCACTGTACAAACAAAAACAAAAAAAAAAGACTGATCTCACAGAGAGCGACAGACAGGCAGAGAGAACATATGGTTTTTTTAACGGAGTGCTAAGACGGATGGACGGTGGAAAAGGGTGGCGCATGAAGAGATGCGCAGAGGGTGCGCCAGATAAGGCGATAATTAATAGGATAATGCTCAGATTCCGGCCGATTGCACCGAAACCAGCCGCAGGGGGCCCCTGCCCCGGTGGGTCAGCAATGGATGACAAGAACTTGTTTGTCAAGAAAGGAAGAACAAAGAGAAAGTACGTTAGGGTTCGGAGGAGTAGTGGATACAAGCGAACCAGAAGAACAGATGCGGAAAAAATGAAAGATAGGAGAGAGAGCTTAGACAAGCGATCGGTGGCTCTGCAACTCTAGCCAGAGAGAAGTGAACGGAAAGAATCACCGGAGTGCTGATTTCGGCATAATTGTGATCGTACCGTGACAATAAAGAATGGTCAGGAAAAAGGGGACCCACCCACTTGTTTGGACTTAGATATGAATGTGCATAACGACACGGATCGGACGATAGCGAAGAGACAGATGGTAGGGGTTTTGGAGTCGTGGGTGACGGTGGAGTGCGTGACAAACACATGCATGGGCATGCGAGGACTGGGTACTTCGGACGCGGAGATAATAAGCAATCTGGAGGATGACACTTGCCCAGGATTCGTATCGGACGATCTGAATCGAGTATTTTGGCTAAATGGAGCTTTCAAGAGGATGCTCAGCCATGATCGGAATAACGTCCAGTCACCGGAAATGATTACAGTGTGGTTGGTGACCAAAGACAAGCTACCGCACTTGTGTACCGAGTTTTCGTGCCAAGTAAAGCTGCAAAACACGTGGGAGAAGGAGAAGTACTCGCAGATAGTGCCATGTGATGTGTCGAGGATGGACGGTGGAGGATTTGCATGGAGGATGAACGTTGAAGCTGTCCTTAGTTTGGGCCGTTGATTGGGATCAAATAGCTAAGGGAATTCTGAAGCAAGATGTGGAGATGTCAGGTATTGCGTTCCGTAGGATTATTTTATTATCGTATTGAAACATTAGCTCTATGCATTCCGAAGTGAGCTCGAAACGGCCAACTAGAAAATAAATAATGACAGTACAGGGCAGGAAATGGATCAGCGTTGAGGAATTCAGTTATCAGACAACTCGGATTCCTTATTCATGACAAGGAGTATTTGCTGGTGGGAGTACTGTTGTTCCTCCCTCCTACAATATAGGTAGTAGCGCATTTGCTTTATCTTCTTTTGGTGCTATTTTATTGGCGTCAGGTAGAATAAAGCAAAAAACGTAACAAAACACAATAATGACAGTTGATGTTAGGACTGACAAGCACAAACTATTCAACTAAGGAAAACTTGTTTTGACTAGCACCTCTACAAATTCAACTTAGGTAGGTTTGAAGAAAACAACACCAACGTCGTCTTGTATTTCTGCACTGTCAATGGTCACTACACCAATGCATGTAATTGCCTGGATGGCATCGTGCTTGTGCTTTACTATCCTGTACTTGAACACTTGACATTTTTTATTGGTGCGGCCAAGTGGAAAAAAAGAAGAAGAAGACATTTTTATGGTGAGGCTCTGGAGCTTCCACCTTCCACTAAGAGTACTGCCCCCGCTTAATCCTTAGATTGGCTTTTTAACTCGAAACAAGTAGCAAATATCAGTCTCCCGAAAGATTGTTTTCCCTTTGATCTTTATGCAGCATCGAGTTATTGTTTGCCAGCCTCGTGCATGCTCTACTGTCGAAGCACGTCGGGAAGACAACCTAGTATGTGTTTCATCAAATTTTTCTTTGGAAATGTTGTCAGCAGTTTTTAGTGTTTAGGTTAATCTTAAAATGCAAGTTAACCGAGAAAGTTTGCTGCAAAGGTAAATGTTACAAACAGGAAGAAGAAAACACACATCGCAGATTTCTCTTATATATCCACAATATCATACACTGTCTCTTTCTTGTTTCCTATCTCTGATCTCTTCGTCTGTTGTCCACTGGTTGGCCTCCTCTCCTCTTAGGTTCTCCTCTGCCTGCATTGCGCCTTAGACTAGCTCCTCGTCTTCTCTGGCTGCGTCTTCTCTGACAATGAAACCTTAGGGCTTTTCATTGTCTCTACCATATCTTCATCGCATGCTCACCACTGCAGGGTTCCCTTTCATGTAAAGCCGTAGAATTCTCTGCCACCGGATTTGTCTATTTGCTTGGCAGGTACCAATTCCCGCTTTTCTGTTGTGGCGGTAGCCTTTTTCCGGGGTCTAATTAAGCATTTATCCCATCCAGACAGTAGAAAGTCTGCATTTTTTTTCCCGGCAAATATTATTTGTGTGGAAGAGTGCCGACGACCAAATATTTTAATTGAAATTTGAAGCAAGGAAGATAGAACCCATAAGTTAATTTACATAAACTCATGAGATTATTTTCGTGTCGCATACTGAAAGAATATCAGGTAATTATTTACCATTTATGGTTTAGATATCTTCAGTAAACTTACAGAAATATTTGAAGCGAGATTAATCAACTATTGAAGTACTCCTCTCATCAGATTAGATGGCTAACTGCCGAGTTAACAAAAAATCAAGACGAAGTTTTACAAAACATGAAGAGGCAGTACTCACTTTAAAATTATACAGCAGCGACTAATTGATCTGTTTTGGTTATAATTGGGATGTCTGATCTTCTTTGTCTCTCCCTCACCAGTACTCCCTTCTTTAATTACATAATATGCCATGCTTTGTTTGTTGTTAAGTTATATATATACAGGCAATGCATGTTAGGTGAGTTGCATACTTTGCAACTTTGAATGTCAAATTAGTTTGAGCAATGGGAAAAGAAAGAAAAATAATGTCAATTAGGAGTGTCTAAGCAGAAAAAAATATGGAGGTTTTAATTGTATATGGACAAAACTGTTGATGATTTTATAAATTAGGGGCTATATGTGGTAATATATCGAATATATTCTTGTAGAAGATTCCATTTTATGGGAACATGGAACCAAGAAACAGCAAAGCTTTATATATTCAATTATTTGGTATTCGATTACCACACTTTCTCTCTCTTGTTGTTTGTGTTTGCATAGTACTCTATTAATTCGATTGTTCTTTATCAAGTTTTAGGGAAAGCATGTCAAGATGCATACATTCTCAGAATATTTCGGAATGTCAACGAGAGAACAAAGGGAAATGAAAGAAAAGCATGCATGCGTTTAATTTTGTATGCATTAGTCAGCTTTCATAATACAGACTATTTATACAGACCCCCCCATTAACCAATATAATTGCAAATGTTTTGGATTTTTGCACAAGTTAATTGCTGTAGACAAATTATATGAGGGAATTGTTAATTAAGTTTGTATTTCCATTGCTTATTCCTTTTCAGGTTCTATATAATATTATTGAATATATATATATATAGTTAAATCATCAACCGGTAGATGATTTTTAATATGTACGGAAGGAACATGGTCTTTATAGATGTTGTTTTGCCTAATCATGCTTTAATTTCTCTTTCTATCTCTCACATACTCACGCACATAAAATTAATATACATACATTGTTCAAATGACTACATTATAGGGCATTTTTAACCATAATTTACTCTAAAAGTTTTGTCTACTAGCATAACTTAATCTGAAAATGGACAAACCAGCGTGTTCTTCCAAGAGTTTAACAGTACTAAGCTAATAATGCCTACACGTCAAAGGGTCTAAAGCCATTAACACCCTTAATTTGCAGACTCAGCTTATTCATACATATGAAACTTCTATATAGGCTCGAAATCTGATTAACAATTTACACTGGATATCAACAATATGCATGCATGCAAATGCCTAGTGTCATTTTCTTTAGTTTTTACCAAGTTCTTATAGTCTTCGTTGTTAATTTTCAGGCTTTGATCTTTCTCTTTCTCAGTTGTTTGATGCTACTTTCTAATGACATCTTTAACGTTTATGGTAATTGGTGCTAGCTGACCACATGGATTCAGTGTGACAAGGTGTTATTGTACGCGACTTCTAAAGTTCAAGAGAAGTGAACTTGAATTCTGTGTGTGCCTAGAAAGTGTACATATTGTGATTACTGGATAAAGACTCGTTTCCTATGGCAAGCACATGTATGACTAAGACAGGAGACAAATATGGAGCGGAATTTGCGATAAGAGCAAAACTCAATAAATTTGGGGTCGAGTACTAGAGCATGCAACTCACATGCTTCAGTACCGGAAGGCGGAAGGTATATGTCCACAAAGAGGAATGGCAGTGATCCATGCATCTTCAGTGTGCAGGTTTCAAGCTTAGGGAAAGCAATATATACTGGAGACTGGAAATATTGTCACAAAAATGATGACAATATTTAGCAGACAACTTTGGTATATGTTATAAAGCGTATTTTACCTGCACGAAAATGGTCTTCAATTATTGTTATGTCTCTTTGGGAACCATGTGGCATTTTGATGTTGCTTTTTAAGTACGGCATATATAGCTTTTCTTGAAAGAGTTAGAACCCAAAACCATACATTTGGAATCACGTTGACATGCATAGATTCACTGCTCCAAGTCATTGACGGTGGAAAATATTCGAGATGTTTGCTGCAGGAGTAGTCCTTTTACAAAAGTTAAACCTATTCTAAGAACCTGTGGCGTTCAGCGTGCGCGCTGAATCTAGCCAAAAGAACCACTGGATATATGGTTTATGTTCTAATTAATTAAGGATAGTGAGGAAAAACAAGTTCAAACTCGCGATCTGTTGATGTTGGAGTGTGAAAAACTTCCTTTCGTCTGCCTTAAAAAAGTGAAAGAACGATAGAAAAGATGTCCTTCTCTAAAATACCAACAGAAAAAACAGAAAAAGGAAGTGGTAGAGCTTGAGATGGTGCTTGGATTACCCATCTGCGTCCAATAGATAGTCTATTTTGTCACTTTTCCAAACAAATCTAACTATTCTTACTTTGCATACCCAAACCAAATTCTGGTAATTAGGCAAACATTTAATAATGAAGTATTTTTGATATATACTCCCCTCTCCTCCACCCCCGGCCAGCCCCACCAAAAAACAAAAGACAAACTCAGATCTTGAGAGTGATTCTCTATTTATGACGGTTCAACGGGGTGATCAAGGGCATCACTCAGCCATTAAAAATTCACTGTATAGAGGTGTGTTCAGAAATCAAATTTGAAGAAAATGACATCTAGAATTGCAAACCTGGGGCGAGCCAACCCATGGGCCTAGCCCACTTAGCCTGCATCCCAATAAAAACGTAAAAACAGAAGAAGTAAGAAAAGCCTCGGATTGCATTGCATGAGGCTAGCCAACCCATGGGCCAATGCCTAGTGGCCTGTATGCCTTCCTAAAAGAACATGCAAAACAAAACAGACAAAGCCCAAACAGTAGCAATTAAACATTACTTGACCGACCGAGCGTGGAGCGGCCTCACGTTGCAATTGAGGAGAATAGTTTTAACTACATGTTAATGTTCAAATTATCAAAATCGAGTAGTTTCAAAAATTATAAAAAAGTGTCATAAGTTTGGATAATTGAAATGTTCAGAAAATATACTATATAACATAATATTACGGTTATATCGTACAACAGAGGATTGTTGATGAATTTTGACAATTTTAAAGCTTAAATATGATAATTTTGATAATTTAGACCTCTTTTAACATTTTGAGATAAGTGTAGGGACTAATAGTTAAGATCCTCTTTTGTTTTATAGCTATTTGAAGCCACTTCTATTTTATATGGGGCAAATTTTCATTCGCTCACATGCGAGGTGAGAGGAATTAAGGTTGCAAATGTTGGTGTCGTAAATGTTACGTCTTAGTATTTGAGGTTCAAAAGTAATTAGACAACAGAAAATCTATAAAAAAAAAAAAAAAAAAGACAACACAAAGGATGTCTGTCAATCGGACGGTCAATATTTCAATTGTGTCGCATCTGATGAATGCAAAAATCCAACGGTGCATATTGCTCCAAGGGCTTCGTAAAGACTAAAGAGAGGGGACGTGGCCTCGGGGGGTTAAGGTAAGCCGTAAGAGAAATAGAGAGCGGGGTCCCGAAGTCATACTGCTGTCTCTCTCTTCCCCTCGCTCGCTGGAACACTCTCTCGGAGCTCCTTCACCCGAAGTTTCGTCTTCGGGTAATTCTTTGATCCAGGGTTCCGAGTATATCATCATAGTTTGATTGCGAGCTTGTGTCAGCGGAGGATTTGGGTAATTGGATTGCTAGGAGAGGAAACGGCAACGATTTTGGTAATTGCTTTAGGGCTTTGGGTCATTCTGAAATATTTGTTTTCTCTTTTTGTTTTGTTTTGTATTTTGAAGAGCTATTTGGTGCTCAGGGTTGGGGCCTTCTTCAATTTTTCTCTTGTAAAAAGTTCCCAGTGTAGAAGATGAGTTTTGGATCTTGAAGCGAGTAAATGAACAGTCTTGAAGTCTGGGGCCCTGCTGCTTATCCAATTAGCTTGTTTTCGATTTTCATAATGTATTTGACTTGCAAAAATAGGTATTCCTCAAATTAAGGAAGTTCAGACGTGCTATACTTGGTTGTTTATCCCTTTTATTTGGGGGGGGGGGGTTGCTGAGAAAATGGAGAAGTTATAACATTGCTTATTTTTTAAAAAAAACATCCGAGCAATATGAGGTGCAGCTGAATAGATTCCTCGTATTTCTTTTGGCGGGATTTCCGGTTTTGAAGATTTTGATTTTCTTTTCCTGCGTTGCAGCAATTAAAAATCTGCTTTGTCGAGAATGGAAGTATAGTATTCTGTTAACGGGACCACCCAAAATGATAACCTTGGTTCCATGATTGGTATATGCAGAATGGTTGGTCCAACTGTAAGGTGACAATCGTTGCTGTAGGGCAGAGTGGATAGAGCAAACAGAAACATAGTGTTTGGTTTAAATATTGGATGTGATGGTGGGGAAGAAGGAAAGGTATCCTGATGGGTACTATGACAATGCTTTTGATACCGCTGGTGAATGTGAGGGTTCTGGTAGTTCAGGGCGAATCGACACCGAAATTACTGCTTCAGAGGATTCAAGCGTCCCAATGAGGAAATGTATCAGTTTAAATTCCAATAATTGCGACACTTTTGGTGTCCCCACACAAGTTCTTCCCTTGTCAAACATTTTGCCATCTGAAAGAAAGGAATTAATACATAGATTAAAATTGGAACTTCATCGGATTCGGGTACTCCAGAAGAAAGCTGAACTGCAAAGGACTAATGGTGTAGCTGTGTCATCTTCTAGTGATATTCTTAGCGGCAGTAATGATCAAACTGGGCCACAGGTAGAAAATGTTAAAAAATCATCAGCATTGACTTCTGTAGCAGGAAAGACATCAAATCCTTCAGTTCATGGGCCGGGAAAGAAGTTGAATCCTGCAGGTCTTAAGCAACGGGGATGGAATCGTGATACTTCTGGCAGGTTTGAGTCCACACCAAGCACCTCAAAAACTGCAATTTTGATGAAACAGTGTGAGACTCTGTTGAATCGATTGATGTCCCATCAGTATGGTTGGGTTTTTAAAACCCCTGTAGATGTAGTGAAGTTGAATATTCCAGATTATCTTACTGTTATCAAGCATCCTATGGATTTGGGGACAGTAAAGACCAAGTTAGCTTCAGGGGTTTACTGCAGCCCAGCTGATTTTCTTGCTGACGTGAAGCTTACATTCAACAATGCAATGACCTACAATCCACCTGGAAATGATGTCCACATCATGGCTGATACTCTTTCGAAATATTTTGAAGTACGATGGAAATCTATTGAGAAGAAACTACCCAAGCCAGATGCCCAACTGTTGCCGGCAAAATCAGGCCTGCGAGAAGACATTGAAATTGCCAAAAAAGTGATACCTCCTTCAAAAAAGAGGAAAATCACTTCGCTGCCCCAGGAAGTTATGCCAAAGCCTATTAAACGTGTAATGACAGATGAAGAGAAGCACAATTTAGGCAGAGAACTGGAGTCTTTGCTAGGAGAAATGCCTGTTCATATCATTGATTTCTTGAGGGAGCATAGTTCTAATGGAAGGGAATGCGGAGAGGATGAAATTGAGATTGATATTGATGATCTCAGTGATGATACCTTGTTCACTTTGCGGAAGATTTTGGATGACCATCTGCAGGTTAAACAAACAAACGACCCAAGAGCTGAACCTTGTGAAATTGAGGTATTATCACAGCCTCCTCCAACCCTGATATTGTCTTTGTAGTTTTGTTTGCATCTCTGCCTATTTAGTTGAGAAATTCATGTCCCTGAATTCTCTTTTGCAGCTGTTGAATGATTCTGGGCCAAGCAATTCATCCATGCAACCCTGCAAAGGTTACATTCTGTTTCATATAGTTGCATATGTAGAGGCTGTTCTCATGAGTTGCCCCTTAGTGCTTACTAATTTATTGTCCTATGTTTTGCCAATTTTTAGGGAATGACCTTGGTGACGAGGATGTTGACATTCTTGGAAATGAGCCTCCTATCTCAAGCTACCCTCCTCTGGAGATAGAAAAGGATACAGCCCATAGAAACAGCAAATGTGTTAGCCCAGGCAGCTCCAGTGGTAGGTTGAGTTTGTCATCACGTCATTTATGCTTGTGTTCTTTCTTAAAATTCATCCTTTTCAGATTATTCCCTCGAAGAGGCCTTGTTGGAGAGACAATTGTGATCCCCCGTGGTCTCATTCTTGTCCAGATTATTGTCTGAGCCTATGTTTTGGAGCTCTATGTAGAAGGAGAATAATACATTAAATGCTTATGCGTATACAAAATCATATGTACCCATCTTTGTGATGAATTTGAATTTTCTGTGCTGCATTTAATGCGACTTGAGCTTTCATGAGAAGGAAAACATTTTCCTTTTTATTCATGTTTCGTTGACAAAAGAAATTCCTTTTTACCAGATCTGAAGGAATTTATTTATTCATATAGAAAAATTCGTTACTTATTTGGGGACTTATGCTGTAATGTTGCGCTATATGCAGTCTTAAGAAATTTCATATCATTCTTTTGCTCCAATTTTTGTGAGCCAATGGATACCATCTTGGAATCCTTTAGTTCTCATGTTACATGCTCTCTTTTTTTTGGGGGGAGGGGGGGGGGGGGCAGTGCCGGGGGAACATTATAGTACACCCGTATCTATGTGCAAAAATCAATCAACCCACTCAAATTCCAATTTGTTTTATTATAGTTCTCATGTTTTAAAAACAATCAATCTTTGCCCTCCGTTTGATTTGACCGTTGATGAAAAGTGATGTGAATTGATCGAAATGCCCTTCTAAGACAAAATTAGAAAAAATAAAAAAAAATGAATAAAAAAATAAGCTTTTTTATAAGCAATAAAAAATAAGTTAATAGAAAAACAAAAGACTTTTTTTATTTTGTATTTAGAAACTATTAATTTTTTATTTTTATATCATTTTTAATATATTTGTTTTCCGAATTTTCGCCATTTTTATTAATTTTTTCTTAACATTTTGGTCATTTTCCTGTGTGGTTTAAAGGCCAAATCTAACGGAGCGCGAAGATTGATTGTTTTTGAAACATGAGGCGTAATTAAACAAATTGAAACTTGAGGGGGATGATTGATTTTTGTCCATAGATATGGGGCATATTTTGATGTTCCCTTGTTTTTCTGAAGAAGTTGTGTTTATTTATGGCTGTTTCTTTTGATTATCTGCAGATTCAGAGTCTCGTAGTTCTTCTGAAAGTGAAGCTGAAGGAGATCAAGCTTCAATTCCAAGGAATGCATCAAAGGTATTTGATGTTCAATGTAGTTTTATTGATAATAATTGGAACTGATATGTTTCGGTAATCCATTTTTTGCACTTTCCTAATGAATTATTACTTTATGATAAAACAATTAGTTGAATTATAACCCTCATAAGGATGGTTGACTCACTGTCCTGCTTCTGGTTCATTTGGGGTTTGTGGTATGGGTTGATGTTCAACCTTCACTACGCTTTATATTGTTCTTCAGGTACCAGAAACTGGAGATTATGGAGCTCAATTAGATGAAAAGTTTAGCGCTGCTGATCCTCTTGAAGGAAATCGTGAGTGTATTATGTTGTTCTTTGGATATCTTAGTATGTGTAGAGAAGAGATGTGGTTTCTGGAAACTATCACATGAAAAAGCTATAAAAATAGAAAGTGCTGGCTGGAAGAGTTAAGTTTGTGCAGCGTATAATTTTCCTTTCCAAAATGTGTTGAGCTGGTTAGGTATATGCCATTGAAATTGTACGTAGTATTTGTGCCATGCTATTGCTTCGAGTTATTTTATAATATCTGAACATTTAGCAGGCAAAGTTATTCTCAATCTGTTGCTTTTGTCTAACATGTAATGAATTTGGACTTGTAGTTCTAATTTACCAAAATACAGTGGAGTACCTATTCTGCAATTTCCCTGGATATGTCTTTTAAAAGTGACCTGGGAAATGGATATTTGTAGCTTTTTCTGAGAGTTCAAGACGGTCCTTACCAAATGCGTTTTGACATTGTGTTCTGGAATTGCTGTTTCAGTATCTATACTTGGCAGTATTTGGTCTAAAAGAAGTTCTTTAGACGTGGAGCTGTGATAGATGAAAACATTTCTTGTTATACCTGTCATGTATAAGAAGTTCTGTCCAACAGTGTCTCCACTGCCTTCTTGGATTAGGGGGGAAAACTGTTCCACATGAAAATTCTCACCCCACTACAAGCCTTCATCCGTTACTGAAGGCTTGAAATATGGTTAAGATACAACAGATTGTAAAGATGTTGTCAGAAGGTTAGGAAGTACAGTGCTAGGGAACAACCTTGCTAAAGAAGGGAAAATCTGTCATGCTTTGTGCCTCCTGATTTGCGGTTTTTATCTATTGTTGAAACTAAACCCCACATGCAGCATCCAGCTTTGCGACCAAGATATTTAATTGCTGGCCTCTGTATGATTGACATGGTTTGGACTATTTGACTGCTCTTTCAAGCTGGCCTATTGCTATAAATTTACATTGCTGCTATTGCATTTCTGATACATCATTACTGCTGCACTCTGCTCATGCATTGCTTTATTCAGAATCTGTTTGTGGATTAGATCAAGTTGAACAGACTTCCCAGCAAAAGCCAAGTTCCATAGAGTCAGATTGCCGTCAAGATGGTAAGCTTAAGAGTGTGGAAGGAAACTGTCCTGTTAACCCTGGAGTAGTTTCCAACTGATCGTTCCTTGAAAGTTGTAGGAGACAGTGTTCCAACTGAGAGGCAGCTCTCTCCTGAGAAGCTCTATAGGGCTGCTCTTCTGAAGAACCGGTTTGCTGATACGATCTTAAAAGCTCGAGAAAAGACACAGACGCAGGTTTGTTAGGGACTTGGATTACTTGAAATTTTCCCTGTTCATTTCTCTTTATTGTGGAGTTTTATGCGATCTGGATGTGATTGGATACAATTAATCTGGCTGAGATCAGGGTGAGAAGTGGGATCCTGAGAAATTGCGTCGAGAAAGGGAGGAGTTGGAATTGCAGCAGTGGAAAGGTTGCAACTTTATGCTTTTATGTGTTCTGTGCTGATATTTGTCTGCCTCTGTTTCAAAGACAAGGGTTGACCTTATGTGTGAAATACAGTTGTTAATTAAAAAAAAACATTTTTTGTCATGGACCCAGAAAAAGCACGGTTACAAAGAGAAGCCAAGGCTGCTGAAGATGCTCGAAAGCGTGCAGAAGCAGAAGCTGCTGCTGAGGCCAGACGAAAGAGGGAGCTTGAAAGAGAAGCAGCACGGCAGGCATTGCTGCAGGTAAAGGAGCACATAAATTAATGCATGTATAATGCGCTATCCCTCGGTTTTGTGGTAATATATTCTGTCTCTCTTGCAGATGGAAAAGACTGTTGAAATCAATGATAATTCTCGGTTTCTTGAAGATTTGGAAATGCTTCGCACTGCACCTGCTGAGCAATTACCGAGTTCCGTAGATGAGACGAGCCCAGATCACTCACAGGATGGCTTGGGTGGTTTCAAGTTTGGGGGCTCTAACCCCTTGGAACAACTTGGTTTGTTCATGAAAGTGGACGAAGAAGAGGAAGTTGAGCCACACTGCGATCCCGTAGATGATGTTGAGGAGGGTGAAATTGACTGAGTTTATATATACCCCCCTTTTGTTTCATTAATGAATTAAGGAATAGAAATGAAGTTCGCTTTTCGTAATGAATGTGCTGCATCCAATCAAGACTTGTGTCACCTCTGTTTTGCCCACCAACAAAGGTTAAAAAAAAACTGCAGTGTTTGGATGACCAAAATTTTAATTTAATAAAATAATTATAAAATAATATTTGTTTTCCTGTCAATTCCTCTCTTGGATTACAATAAATATAAAAAGAATTATTTAAATTGTCTTTCTTTTCATTGTTTTATTAACTCTAAACATCACTCAAAAAAAGTTTTTAATTTCCATTTAATTTCTTCTAACGATTCAAACGAACTCACAATTTAGAATCAAATACACAATACATTAGTCTCTATAATTTGCAGAAGAGAAAATGAATTATAGCTACATTTACAAATTCTATGATCTCATACGTACGTAACGTACCCAACAAATTTTTTGGATAATCTTAAAGGGATAAATGCAAAACCGGTTCATGTGATATACCCGAAAATCGAATTAGTCCCTATGATAATAAAAATATAAAATTAGTCCCTATGATTTCACTTTTGTTTCCCGTTAATCCCTCCACTAGGGAATAATTTTATATTTTTGTTATCACATAGACTAATTCGATTTTAGCGTATATCACAGGAACTGATTTTACATTTATCTCAATTTTAAATATCATACAAGCTTATTAAAAAAAGTCATATTAAGACATTTGAAATGTACAATAATAGCTCCAACAAAACAATATAAAATTTAGAGTTGATCATCTTTAAGATTAAGCGGGCCAATTGTGACAAATTAAATTCCTAAATTAACCAACAATAATGGACTGAGGGATGGTGACAGTTGGAACTTCTTAGAAAGTTTTTTTTTCTCAGGACTACTCCACTGAGCTCCTCGATAAGTTCGACAGTCTTCACAGAATTGACAGTATCGGTCACCTGACTTCTTTCTTTGTCAACGTTCCGATCTTGAATTTCATTTCCTCTTTCCCAAGTTTTCCACTGGAAAGATTTATTCCCACTCCTCGCGAGTTCTATCGAATCCCCTTTCCCCGAATTTCTACTCCGTCCAAGGGTTTCAATGGAAATCTCAGATTTCTCGCTCCCACCACTCGTTTTCTTCTTCTTCTCAATGTTCTTCTCGATCTACATAATTGGCTACTTCGTCGTCTTCCGTAATTGGAGCACCAAGACCCGACCGGAAGCCTCCAGCTGCTTCATCTCCCTCGCCCACGGCACACCCGCTCTTTGCTTAGCCGCCTACTCTCTACTCGCCGACTCCAACCGCAGTTTCGCCTCGCCGAACACGAGACAACAGAACTTAGTCCTCGACTACAGCATTGCCTACTTCTTAATGGACCTTATCCACTACATCATCTTCTTCCCAGATGACGTCCTCTTCATCGCTCACCACTTGGCGACGCTCTTCGTCTCCGTCACGTGCCGGTACCTGGTCTACCACGGCGCATATGCTATACTGGTGCTCCTCATTCTCGCCGAGATAACCAGCGCGTGCCAGAACGCGTGGACGCTTGCGAGTGCCCGGAAGAACGACGTTGCATTTGCCGCTAAACTGTACGGTCTATTGTCTCCACCTTTCTATACTCTGTATTCGATTGTTAGGGGCCTTGTGGGACCGTATTTCGTGTACCAAATGTGTGTGTTTTATGGGAGTGGCGCAGCGGAGAGTGCGATCCCAAAGTGGGTGTGGGTTTCTTGGATTGTTGTAGTTGTGGCGGCTATTTCTGCTAGTATATTGTGGGTTTCGCAGCTTTGGGTTGACTTATATAGAGAAAGAACTACAAAATTGGAAAAGAAAACAAGATAGAAATTATTAAGGTTTTATTTTTATTTTTATTGTTTTAATTTCGGGGACAAATTTGAAATGTTAATTCCTTTTTAGCTTTGGAGCAATTTATGTTCGTGCTATAATAAGAAATGGGTTTCGTGGGGATATATGTATCTGTTTGCTTGGTGCCTTGTACCTTCGATGCAGTATTTCCGATGAAATGGAAATGTTCTGAAGTGTTATTTATTTGTTTTTCTAAATTTATTTTTCGGATTCAATTATTTGACTTTTGGATAGTCTGTTAGCTTTTGAGATTAAGAGGAAACAACGCCTGCTTCGCTCGTATCAATGGACAGAATTTTAATAAGCTTCGGAAGTATCCAAATGGGGTTGCATTTGAAAAAAAGAGAGACAAATTATAGAAAATCAAGCAGCAACTTTAATAGAGCAATAGGTAATTTACGAATATTACTGTTTCATATTAGAAGATCACTATATATCTATTATCCTTTTTCTCTCTTTGATAGATAATTTAGAACAGAGGGTGCAACATTCTTGAAACATTGAAGTCCTAAACCTTCAGTGTAGGACCGAAGTAAGATTTATCTCTAGAGCAATGCATTCAGTTGAGCCTAACTTGTGACATCCAACCCCATTACTGTGCGAACTAGCATTCAGGGGCTGGCAATTGCAGAACCTCACGCTCTCACTTAATAGAGGTAAATATCCCACTGTTTATGCCAATCCTGAAACTAATGCATAATGTGTTTCAATGATGTTGAGAACAAACACCAAACCGTGGTTGTAGAGATGAGTAGATATGCAGTTTCAGGTTTATTTATTCAACAGCAGCGGCTTTCTCTTGATGTATGAGGCGGTTTAAGAGTAGAACTTGTAGTATGATGTTTCTTAGCCCTCCGATAGGTGAGAGAATCATCATCAGGATGCCCAGTGTCATGCAGATCTGAAATCAAGCAAGCCAAAGTAGTTTGAACTGATTTTGAATTTTAAAGGAGATGGAAGTACAATGAGGACATGGTGCTGGGGAGCTGAAGAATGATACAGGAAAAACTTAAGCATTGGTATGAGATCCTTTGTTCCTTACTGAATATGAGTCTTATGCTTATAACATTTCATTTTTGTTTCTTAGAGGAATAAGCTTTCAAAGTATGTTGTTGGCGCAAATGCAAATCCTCCAAAGAATCTCAAAATTCCACCAAAAGCTTACTCTGAGGATAAAACATTGTGAATGTTGAAATGGAAAAAGCTTACTCTTGAGGATGTTTCTTGCTTTTAGGCACACAGTACCTGATGATGAGGGAATTTACTTGCTAACCTATGAAGTGCGTGCAACAAAACGAAGGATTGATGTAGGCTTAAAAATACATCATCTTTACCAACACAGTTTCTATCATGTTAAACACTGGCATTGCATAAATCTACTGCAATACATTCAAATTCTTGAGAAATAAACACATCTTAGTCCCTAGATTATGGGAAAGAGCTAGCAAGAGCAAACCTGATAGCTTCCAATAACATGTATGACAAAAAATATGTTAGCTGCTATGATAAGACATTCGGGTGTCTCTAGTGAGACATGTTGCCAAATATATGATACCCAAGGAGAGCAACTGGAACGTGGCACAAAGCCTCTAGAAGGTAGACAACAAGCACTCCTCTCCATATAGGCCTCTTGGATGGTTTCTCAGGTATGGAGGGGATTGTTGCTTGGATCTCTAAAACCACTTTGTGTTCTTCAAAAGCAAAAGCTACATCGCCCCAAGGCAGTGAAGAAGTTAAAGACCGTTCCTGCCCTGCTAGAGGATTTGCAGCCATATTCAACATCAAGCTGAACACCTTGGTTGATGGAAGCTGTCCTTGTGGGAACTTCTTTTGCGTGATACTTGAATGTTTGTCTATATTCTTTTTTTATTTTTCTTTTTTTGTCTTTCAGATTTATTGGTTTCAGTTGTTACTTTAACCTTTGACTAATTTCAAAATTTTCTTCCTCCAACCATGATATCCCCTGATTTCTTCATAGACTAGCTTTATGCCACATCTGAGCAATGAGATTGATTACCTCAGGACAAGACTGCTGCGGAAGTTTGGGAGGTAGGAGAGTACAAAGTGAACTGAAGCCAAAATCAGTGGGTTGTTTTGATTTATTTGCTATCATTGCAAAGAATTTTATGGACTTTCGGCAGCGATTTTCCAAACTGACCATATACACAATGTCCACGTCTACTGCTCAAATCAGCTGTTGGGGCACCACAATCCACAGACCAATTGCTTTTCTCCAAAGGCTTGTTGACCAGATCATGATACCGATCATACCGTTTCTAGGAACCATTTCCTTCTGCTCTTTTGAACGTCCATGTAGCTGCAATTAATGCGAACACAGCTCCTCTTGAGGAGAGAGAGAGAGAGAGAGAGAGAGAGAGAGAGGTTTCTGGTTACGATAGAAGGAAACACCGCACTGCGTTCGCATATATAATTGCATTTAAGAAGCATGTAACAAGTATACCCACTTATCAAAAAGCAAAGAAAATCACAACTAGAAGGGGTAACAAATCTGTCTATGTATATAAAGCAAAATATCCAAGAAAAACAGTGAAAGGCCAATAGGAATTTCCCCTTCTTGCGTCGAATTTCCTTCCTCACAGACAGAGCAAGGAATAATAAAGACAGCCCATTTGTGTCACATTAATGTTACTATACTCTGTTGAGACATATAGTCTGCCCACTATTGACAAGATCATCATCAGCATCACTGGATTCCTTTTATCCATAAGATTGAAGTCGCAGGGGCCAAGTACATGCGGGTGCTTTACGAGTAAAATGTGTAAGTCTTGGCTTTAACTATGATAGTCCTCAATCCTCCAATTGGTGCTAAAACCATCAATAGAACACCAAAAAAGATGCAGATCTGAAATCATTGAAGCCAAATAAGATTTCTCTACGTTTTTGGGGGTTACTAGAGAAAAATAATTAAGTTTGAATTTGAAGCATAGGAAAATTAAGCATGAATCAAGTTTGCATTACCCAGTTACAACACCAAGATAGGCTGTACTTCTTTGGTTTGTAGATGGCAAGCCACATGATGCATGGGAGCTGAGGAATGGAAACCAAGAAGAGAGTCAGATAATGCAAACGAACAATTAAAATTATGCTCCATCCATATTAGGCATGGTTTAAAGATTTAAAGCAGAATGTTGCTTACAAAGTAGGTAGTTGGGGCAAAAGCAAATCCTCCAAAAAAGGAAAGAAGACCGTCGAAGAAAGGGAAGGTAATGGCGACGAACATAGTGAATGCTACAATAAAGACATGTTTTATACGTTAAGAGAGAGCTCGATCCAACCAGTGGTTTGTGATCCCCCCACCATCCTCTGGCATATAAGCAGAAGGAAAATGGAAAGAAAAAGGGAGGGAAGGGGAAGGTTACTTACCCACGTATACATTGCGTACAATAAAACGAAGAGTTGTACTTGGGGCGAAGTGCAGTTTCTTTACCATAACAGTTTCTATCATGTCAAAGACCGGCATTGCATAAATCTACATAAACACAGACCGAAAACAAAATTTGTTCAGTTTTATGTGTTAATTGATTGATCGGAGGAAATATGCTCCACAGTTTGAATGTCACCTGATAGCTTCCAATAACGTGGATGACAACAAACATGTTAGCAATTGCAATAAGCCACTTAGGCTTCTCCAATGAGATGAGAATGTTATCTTCTACATTATTTCCGAATATCCAATAACCAATCAGAGCAACAGGGAAGTAGCACAAAGCCACGACTATGTAGGCAACGATGACTCCTCTCCACATGGGTCCTTTGGAGGGCTTTTCAGGCGTAGAGGGGATTGTTGCTTGGATCTCGAGTACCACATTGTGCCCGGCATAGGCGAAAGCGACATTACCCAATGCACTCAAGAAGTTGAAAACTGTTCCGGAAGTAGACTTGGCTTTGTAGCCATACTGAACATCTTTCTGAACACCTTTGTCGACAGAAGCTACCCAAGCAATTGTAGAGTAACTGCCAGACAATATAACAATTACAAGTTAGCATAAGTACTGTCACAGAGCTGATGACTTTAGACTAACCTTTGCTGCGCCATGTAACTAAAGCCGGCACATGTAGTTAGAGAAATGGAATGCAAGATGTAGAGTATACCTTAAAGACATGACTGCTGCAGCCAAAGAGACACCAGAGATGGAGTTGAAGTTGGGGAGGTGGGAGAGCACGAAGTGAACGGAAGAAAATATCATAATGAAGTAGGTCAATTTCATCTTTTTACAATCGGTACAGACGGTGTCATGGAACTTCTGCAGCGATGTCCCACCCGTGACCATATAGATTATGTTTACTCCAACTTCAACGATGAGTTGTTGGGGCACCACGATGTAGAGACCAAGTTTTTCACCAAAAACATACTGACCCAATTCATGGTATCTATCAAACCGTCTTCCTGGTACCATCTCGTGCATCTCGACCATTTGCCATAGAGTGTACAAAGTGATTATCCATGATAGGATTAGTATGGCCACGCCAGGGCCCCTGAAATTTGTTCAAGGAAAGCTCAATACATAACATGGTATTGGAGCAGAGACTTCTTCAGGTATAGTAGATGCAATTTATTGAGCAATTCTAGAACAGCTAGCGTATGGAAGTAAGGATGATGTAAACATACCATCCGAGTTCTGACATGGCGTAAGGGAGACTGAGGACACCAGCTCCAACCATGGCAGTGACATTGTGGAAAGCAGAGTACCACCATTTTGCATTCCTCGACGAACTAATGGGAAGCCATTCGTCAATAGCCTTCTGCTTCGCTGATTTCTCATCGACCTGTACTCGGCAATTGCACAATTCTTCGTTAGTATCAAGGAAGCTGAAGAGAGGTCTATAATCGAAAATTATCGCAACAGTCCTGGGCTATTTTGATATATCATTTCTGGTTAATTGTTTACGGTTGGTATCCCCCAAAGGCCATTATAAGCTGTCAACTTGTTAGTTGTCAGACAGTCCATAGTTTCATAGTGTTGTTTCTGACCCTTTTGGTAATCAACTCGTGCTTTAGAAAAATGAACAAGACTGGCTAGTATTGAAACAAATTGAACCATTTTCCTCAAGAAAATAAGGAAGAGAAATCATTTTGGTCTCAAACAATATCCTTTCAGAGATTCAGAAAATAGAGACCAAAAAAACTACGGGAAGAAGAAGATTAACGACTATATATATCATCAGAGAGGAAGAACAGCAGGGAGAGAGCAACCAGGCTATGAATCCCTCTGAATTAGATTCTATTATACATGTACTTGTTTACATTCATCTCGTGAATGTTGCTACGTTGTAGTTTAAGTTTCCATCAAAGAGGGATCACCCAATTGAGGACAAATTAATTTACAGTCCTAGTGAGTTTCATTTTCTTTTCGTATGTGTAAGCAAATGGGATTTGATGACAACTGTAGAAATCCATGTAACCAAATGGAATATGCATCACAAAAATGTGGAGGAAAAAGTAAAAACAGTTGAGAGAGAAAAAAGTTAAACTCCAACAATTTCGGAAAGTCTCGTACTTCTACAGGGATCGGAGGGGGAGAGAGAGAGACTTACGTCAGAGCGTTCATATGAGTTCTGGGAAGTCGGAGCCTGAGTTCCCATGGCCGCGTGCTGTGCAATGAATTGCAGAAACAAGACGAGGAGCAACGAAAGGAAGGACGAATGTAATGCAATTTGGAAGTTAATGAAGAGTCAGTCCAGATGGGTGTAGTATTTAAAGTGGTTTGAGAGAGAGAAGGCCGAGAGTTTCTTGAATATGACGTAACCGTTTTTGTTTGACTGGGCAAGAGTACTACTCTCTTCTACAAAACAGCCATTCGAATATAAAAAACAAATGCTGCAATTTCCTCGCAGATAGATCTACAACGAAGCGAACTATGTGTTCACCCGGCCTACATAAATTTCCTCAAAACAAATAATTATGTTTATGTCTTTGAAAACGTGTTATTTTGCAATTATTTAAAATTTTAAGATATATTTTTGAGAATAATGTTATCCACAAACCGTTTGTCCCCTAAATTTTTGTCACAAAACTAGATTGAGAAGGGAGTTTAGTTTTAGTTTTAATTTTGATTTAAATTTCAAATTTTAAGGTTTAAATATTGTTTTGGGACTTGTTTAGTTGATTAGTTTCTTCCAACGTGCAAGGTGCAAGCAACCTGTTCCTTTACATTAATCTAAACAATTTTTTTAAAAAATCATTAAATTTAAATTAATAAAAGATTTTAACAATCTATTGAGAATTGAATAATTATACAACATAAAGCATCTCGATCGTTAAGTCTGGACAGGTTGTTCATTCAGATTAATATTAAATTAGTATTTTTTGTCATACAGTTTCCTTAAGTTGACTTTCAAGAGTCCGTTATCAATACGATGCCCAATGATGTAATGTCGATAATATTATTAAATTAATTAAACGGTACCAGGATCAGATGATAATTCAAATATAATGTGTCAATTTACAAAGAGACATTATTGAATCTGAATCTGTTTTTGACGTAGTAATTCCAACACACGAATCCTGGCCGGGAATATCTCATAAGAATCATTGAATCTGAATCTGTTCTAATGTTCAGGGATTTATTCACAAAATTTTAATTAGAACGACATATATATTCGATGCAACAACAATAATCGACGAGGTTGTACTTAATTCAACTGCCTGCAGTCAGTTATAACAACCGTAATACATAATTATGCCACTTGGTTAATTTAATGAAAAAAATAAAATTATATATAGTTTACATGGATTACACTCTACATTTGTGTTACACGAAAAGAGTCTCAACATCTCTATCAGATGGGAGCTGGGAGATTACGCTATCTAGCTTATTAAGTCCACATGCAGATAAGTAGAGGGTTTTAATACGTAAAAGATAACTACTATAGTTTGCGACAACTTCAACTCATGATATGTCCAAACATTGTTGGTCAACCTTTTACTTTTCTTCTGTTTTTTTTTTCTTAAAAAAAATGGATTCCAGGTACCTATTGAATAATATATAGGTCATGCGTTGGTTAGTGAAATTCCTCATATTGATGTCATAGGTCGACTCACAGCTTTTTTTGAAAAGTTTGGACGAAATCCTAGAATAATCAAATGATTATGGTGATGTTCGTTTTGAGAAAAAATTGTAGGATTTTAGAGAATTTGTGAATTTTTATGTTGAATAGTATTTTATTGGTGTTTGTGTAAAGTGGAGAGAGAAATGATTTGATGTAATTGTTTAATAAAAAAGTATTGGAGTTATGTGAAAAAGTATAGAGAGAGAATTTATGTTGAATAAAAAATTAAAAAGTTGTTGGAGATTGTGTAAAATGTATTGATTTTTGTGTTTGAATTCTGAATATGTTCGGTGGTAGAATTGTGAATATACTTAGAATCCTGAAAAAATGGTGAAAACGAAGATGACCTATGTCTCGAAAAATTCCATGAAATGATGGATAGAGTCACAAAGCACACAATAATGCAGCCATTTGATTCTGCTTGATCAATTTTCACATTATAATTTGGAACGTGTAGCACATTCTTTAAGTGTCAAAATGGAATAAGGATGAGTACCAGACGACAATATCTGAACAACCTTTAAGCGCACGAGTCGCAACAAGGGTTTGCTCGGCCATCTCTCCAAGTGTTTCACCTCAATCTTTTCTCCCAAAATGTTCTTTTTTTCCACCTAAATTCTTTCTTTAAATAAACAAATTAAAAAGTTATGGCTTTCCAGCAATAATATACGGCCGGCGGTCAAATGGAGCTAGCCGACATCCATTGTCTATTTTATTTCTAAGCAACACATTTTGTTTTATATGTACAGAATATTGGTCAATGGATGCACATGTCCAAAACTTGTGTTTAGACTGAGCCTTCCTAGCATGTTCTTTTCCGACCCAGATGGGGTTTTGAGTGCGGGACTCTTCTTATCTTAAGCTAGCCATCATTGTTTCAGAAATGTGCCGGTTTCCTTCGTCAAGTGGATCTAAAGAGAGAACTACCCCACCCAAAACCACAGATCGAGCGCCTTTCGCTTTCACAAAGCCTATTCAGCACAAGCAATCGTGCCACGTGAAGGACCGGAGCTCGGAAGATTCAGAAAAGTTGCACGAAGACTTGGACTAAGGAGTTTTCAGCCAACACATAATGCGATCGCTCACCGTGTTTTGCACAAATTTAACCTTCCGTATCGCGGCTCCCACTGGCTGCTAGCGGCCTCAAACATGGCTCACTTTTAATGTTCTATAAAATATAAATAAAAATTGGTTGAGAGTACTCCATGGTATTGGTCTATCCTGCGTAGGCTGGATCACTTTGAAAATTTTATTAAATAAGATCAATCGATGTTGATAAGCGTGCAGCATGTTTTCCAAATCTCAAAGATTCAAACCAAGCCAACCAATTCGGATTCAGCATGTTGGAATATTAATGGTTTTACTAGTAATAATTAATTATTCCAAAATGCCTGAAGTTGATATCCGATTCACACTTAAAAAAAGAAAAACACAATTAATGTAAATAATCGAAACCGCGTCTGGAAATTTATTAAACACTATCCGAGAAAGTCACAAGAATTTTCTACTCAAGTTTCATGCATGTCAGTATACTTTTGTGTATACCAGCCGGAGCCGGAGCCGGAGGTCAGTACAATTATTTAACGTTGGCGTCGTTTGAGACTTGAGAGAACAAACAATTAAGGTGACAATCTGTGTCCATATTTCTTATAAAAGAAAAAACATATGTCAACTTACTTGAATAGATGCCATGGAAGTTTGTGCTTGGATCCACCCTGATGATGCTAACACGGAAGAATTTTTTTTTTCATAAATGCTATTTTTTTATATATATATTCAATTCCAAATTTCAAATGTTTCAAAGTACTGACATCGTATGCTGAAATTTTTTGCTTTCGTTGAGGCCTAAAACCTTGCAGTACTGCAGTAGTCATGGTGACAGCAGAGACAGGTAAGCAGCACTAGGAAGACGCTAACGTGAAAAGCTTTCTGTCAAGGAGATATCCCCCTATCGTTTTCAGCGAAATTTTAGACAGTGAGTGGCAAGAAATTGAACGTTATTTGAAGGGAACAAATTGCGTGGAAGCTTCAGAGAAAGTTTAGCACTAGAGTGGTCGAACATGGTTGCAAAAAGTCTTCCCTTCTCTTTGGCTTTGTTGGTGTTATTAAACAAGGTGGAATTGACTCTTGAGTCGGCACACCTACCAGGCTACCAAGCTATCTTAAAGCAGAATTTCCATGTCCAAACGCTGGTCGTTTTGGAGAGAAATGACGGGATAAAGGAAATGTAAGACACGTGATTAAGCTTCGAACGATCTGGCTGGGCTCGGGGCGTCAACTTGGTCCAAAGAAAATAACAAATAAACATACCAGACATGTACTGCATACCAAAGCCCAAATTTGTTAAAGGGAAGTCCCTCCGAGGACGACTCCCATACAATTCTTGATCGAACCGAGTGTCAGACAAAGAAAATAACACAAAAGAAGCAAGGTAAAAATAATAAGGACTGCATATAAAAAATGGAGCACTCCCCACTTTTCCCTTTCTCTTGTTTGTAGGCTAGAAGGTATGAAGGATATCAGATAAAACCGGACAGATCTTCTGTAATTTCCTGATCCAGATAAAACATACATTCTAATACAGAGGTCTACATCTCTTATCTGGGAATCAGCTCCCAATACTGCAGGGGACATAATTAAGCAGCCCAATATTGAAGAACAAGCATATATAACGTCTGTTTCTCAAACCAGCAAACGGCTACAACAAAGGAAATATAGGAAACATGCAATATAGTTTCTGAACTTCAGGAACCATCTAGAGGATTGATCTGATTCCTATTCCAAGTTACCGCATTTTTGTTGGTATTGTTTTCAGGCACTGAATTCCCTTCCTGTGTTTGAGGAGCCTCTACCATTGATCACGCCACTGAAACAATGGGACACTTGTAACACTGGCAGTGTTGCTGCCTGCTTACTGGGTTTTTCACAGAGAGGCTTGATGTACCGAAGCAGAAATACTGGCTCCTCAACCTGGAGCCTTGTTTGTTCAAATTGGGTGTCTCCTCATTAAATAGTTGATTTGAGCAAGATGGACCGGCCACGTCTTCTTCAACAAAGACACCTTTTTGTTTGTCTAATGAATTAGGAGAAGAAAGTGATGACTTTGAAAATGAACTTGAGCGAGATCTGCGCGGCACAGAAATACGCGGTATGGCCTGCATAACACCGTGCACTAGGCCTGAAGCAAGTCTTTTCTTGGCAGATGGACTTGAGTGATTACTCCTGACAGAAAGTGTCCGTTTGTTGTTGGGAAGGGATGAAGGCTTCGAAAAGCTCATTCGAAGTGGAGTTGGAGTACCTTCAGAGCTGTTGCATTTCTTATATGATTCCACCGAACCTTCATCAATTGGTTTTTTGAAGCCCTCAGGTTTCTTCCCTTTCGTTCGTGGCCATAGGACAGATCTCAATCGTTGTGCTGCAGTATTCACAGAACCTGGTTTCTTGTTAGTAATTGAGCTATTGTTCTCATTGGTCGAGCCATATGGACTTAGTTCCATAGGTGAGGAACTGATTGCTGCACTACCCTGACCAGCACTTGCATCTGATGCATTCTCAATGCCTGTATACAAGAATATCTCTGTGTCAGAGATTCTAAACAAAGTTCCAGGACTGCCACCACTACCATGCATCTTTATGCGGGAAGCAATGGCTCTTCTTGCTGAATAATCTTGACTGCCGAATATTGCCCCAGCTGAAATTAGCTGTCTAATTAGTATATCCGATGATGCAGAACGTGGTCGTTGCCTAAGGTAATCGAGTGGGGTCAGGCCATCTGCATCACGGACATTCACATTGATTGATTGAGCAGTCATTAGAAGTTTCACAAGGTCAGAGTGAACGTTCCCAATGATGGCCATGTGAAGAGCGGTTCTTCCATCATTATTCTGGGCATTGATGACATCCTCCGTGGTGAAAAGCTTCCCGCATACCAAATTCTTCATAAGCTCAAGTTGTCGGTCCAGTCTTCGAAAAGCAGCTGTCTGGAAACCCGACACAGCCTTATGGAGAAATGTTTCTCCGGCATTATTTTTCTGAGAGATGGATGAAGGAGAAACAGAAATTAGAGCCTCAACTGTGGCTAATTGGCCCCTGTAAGCAGCCACATGCAATGCTGTATTGCCCTGATGGTCAGTGGAGTTGATAACGTCAAAGGATGATATGAGATACTTGACTACCTGCATCAATAACAAGATAGGGAGAACATTATTTCTCAGGTACTTGATCAAACTCTTGCAATAATTGAATAAGAGAGAGAGAGAGAGAGAGAGAGAAGGAGAGCTGATTCTTCCTAACCAAAGAAACTTTTTTAAAATCTGACGTCAACAAATATCAATTAGTTTACAGGAGTTATCATGTACCACAATAAATATTTCCAGTGAACACAATGGCATCTGTGCCATCTGAGGGTCCTTTGATAATTCAAAGTTTCAGAGTCGTCCAGCAGGATACCAGCCTTTTCACAAAATATCCACGTTTGTAAATTCACTGTAGTATAATTCATTCTCAACATAAAATTAGGAGAGAAATGAACTTTATTATGAAAAAAGTTCATGCAGATCAGACCAAACAGTTCATAGACGGTAATTCATTTTTACCTATTTTTGTGCAGGCTAACCGATTCAGGCACTCTTTCTTATTAAAGGGCCATCCACCTTAGCTAACTAGATGGCCAGAGCTGATCATTGTAGCATTCAAGAGACAGGGACTTGACCTCATTTGTACTTCAACAAGTAAAATGATAGGTGACCAACTGGGTACACAATGGATTTTGGATGAGCAGAAACCTGGAAAAGGAAAAAGGTTTGGATTTTAACATGAACATACTTATACTATCCTGATAATTAAGGGTTTGAAGCCATTTCTTGTGTGGGCTTCCAGGTCTTGGAAAAGGTCTGAAAGTCTGTGATTCTTCCTAGGATTTCATATCCTGTTGCTCATGCTTCATTTCCACTATCAGATATCTTTAAATAGGTAGGGAAAATGAATCATCAATAAAGGAATGCGACTGAATCACTTACAGAGTAAAACATATAAATAAAATGAGTTAGCAGTAGAGATCATGGTTCCGATTTATCACCACTCTAATCATTAATTCGAGGGGGGAAAGCAGAAAATTAGCTTCTACAATGGTAAAGCATAACGAGATTGTATAATTTAGTGAACAACAAAATCTTATGCACAAGAGCCAAAACAAAATATAGATCTTGGCACGAGCTTGTAGTAGTTGGAGCCTCACCTCAATCTGCCCTTTCCCAGCCGCTGCATGTAGGATTGTCGAGCCCTGAATATCTCTATAAGCCAAAATATCAGAGCAATCAGCAAGGAGGTCCTTTAGAATATTCAAATTTCCTCCTCTAGCAGCAGCATGAACAGCTCTGTTCAGCATTTCCCACTTGTAAAAAGAAGGGATATCTCCCATTTGCTCCACCAGTTCTCCACCTTTCCCTGTCAAAAACCTGGGGGAGACTGCAAAACCAAAAAGAAGCCTGAAAACCTCGGGCCTCTTACTTCTGGCTGCTGCATAAAGTATATCAGAAACACCATATTCTCCTTCGCCAAAAACAAGTAGAGGGTTCCTTTCAAGAAGTTCTTGGACGAAATCCAAGTCTCCAGCTGAGGCAGCAGTGTACATAAGCCATCCACCACACCCAGCTCGGATTAGAGAATTTCTCCCTCGTTTGGATTCGTACTCCACAAAAAGCTTTCTTGCGACCTCTGAACGACACTTGGCGACATCGTTAAAGTGTTCTTCATCATCCCAGACAGTTTCAAGTCTTCGAATCCGTCGTAAAGAGGTAATCTTGATAAGGTGATTGCTATCAATGCGAAGCAGCTCCCGGACTAAGTCATAGTGGCCATTAGCAGCTGCCCAATCAATTGGAGAAGCGTACCACCATTGATCCCCGGTGCTCTCCCATCGAAGAGGAAAATATGTTGGAAGCATTGGGAAATTACAAAATAGAGGGGGCTCGAATAGTATCGCTAAGATCGAGGACTTACATGTGAGCTTAATCAGAACCTCTTGAGGAGAGGAACAACTCAAAATCAATTCAACCAGGCAGTACAATATCCACCAAGCATAATGCTCTGCTAGGGATTGCAAACAAAAGATCTGAAAAGCAGTACGAGTACGACCTCACTCTGTTCTGTGCAAAAGAGCAGGACCAGAATTAAGTTAGAAGGATCACAATGAAAAGTAAGCTTACCAGGACAAGTTTACAACCAAGATGAGTGAAACATAAACCAGGAAAACCAGTAGAACCTCATGCAGAAAGAAATAAACTTTACTTTACACAAGGAGATAACAGTGGACCCTCGTGGTCTTAATGTAATTAAAAGCAGTTGAGCCACCTGCAGCAAAACCAATTGCTCGCACAAAGCAACCACAGAAAGGAAACAGGCCTTTCAATGAAAATCGGAGAATAACAGCATTACTTGCAAGGTCAAAAAACAGATTATCTTGACAACTTTTTTTCTTGGCAAATTTTTGAAGCAGATTAAAGCCTGCGGGAGAGAAAGGATCCGACCACCGGATCTAACCCTCCCAAAAGGCTCTTGACAACATATCAAGGCAAAATAATATCTGTTATGACATAGTTTTTGGGCTTTCTTTAGAGAAAATACTGAAATAATTATTTTCGAGAAAGAAATGTTACCTCAAGGTGGTACACTGATACCATTTTGAACAGGGAAAGTTAAGTTTGAGAAAAGCGGACAATGATGGTCATATCTGGTCTATCTAAAGTAGAGCCCCGCCCAAGAAGATAATAATGATCAGAAGAAGTGTATATGAGAGAGAGAAGAGAGACGAGAGAAGAGAGACGTGCGGTTTGTTTCGCCTGAAGTCTTGAGTGATGAGAGCGGTCACAAGCTGAACCAGGTCATGAAGCTTTTCACTGTGGATGGATAAAGATGTTGGAATAATTATCGAAATTTGATGAACTAAGATTGCTTCTGTGTTCGGAGTTTTAACCGGGCGGCTTTGGACATTGGCACATGCTTAATGGCCCTCATAATTTTATCGAATACTTATACTTTTCGGAGAATCAGACAAGCATGCAGGTTAAACTCCAAAGTGCACACGCTCGTGCTTGTCCATTTCAAGTACTCAACCAATGACACGGTTTCCTCTTTCAATCCCCACTTTGATATTTAACGTTAATCGACATCTCAGAATTCTTTATCCTAGTGCTCTCGGACCTAAAAACACATACAAGATATTTACACGTTTCTAATGAGCAAAAAGTCCAGGACTTGACAACAATTTTAGAGTCCAGGGTTAGTAGATCTGATGCTAAGTGGCTTGCGCAACATTCATGGGACACGTCTGTATTTGTATTATCAGCCAAATCTACCTAACACTCTGATTTTGATGTGGCTATTCTTCAGAGAGATCACCCCGCTGGATGTTCAACTCCGACTTTGATGAAGTAACAGCTATGGGAAGTGGTGTGGGGAGGAGGGGGGGGGTGCAAACCACCTTCCAACTGTTAATGTTGGTGCATCTCCACCACTTTGAGATGTTGATGTATCAGAGATTTTGATATGAGGTTCTGTGAAAGTGGATCGGCGTAAAAAAACAGAAGTGAACAAACGGCATCTCCATTATGGTACCCAAAAAAAAATGTAACGTTTTGGATGTGATGCTTTAGATAGGGAAAGGAAGCCATGCGGTCAGATAAGTTTTTCGAGGGTTCCCAAACCAAGGCTTTGATTGTAGTACCAAATCTTTCTCGAGAACCAAGTTAAAGGTTTCCAACAAGTTGGCAACGATCTCTATCTCTATCTCTATCTCAAACGACGACCTCTCCCACTTTATAAGAGAAATCCAGCAAAGCTTGCGCTAAGCAATCAGAAATGTTATTTACATCTCAATTTCTTAGTTCTTTTCTCCGCAATGCTTGGTATGAAAGTTGGGATCGACTGATAATTAATGCTATTAGTTCGTCCCATTTACCCCTCTCTGCAATATAAATGTTAGCATCGTCCAAAAACTGGACAACTCTAGAAGTGCGGCACGTGAGAGGCAGCTACTTTTTTGTCAGTACAGCATCGAAAGTAATTATATACCTACTTTAACAATAATAATGCATGCTGCTGGTTCCCCCGTTTCTATCATTCTTCCTTTTCTTACATTTATTTTGCTTCCACTAGTCTCTTTCCCACTTTAATGGGAGTCATGAAGCCTCAACTTCACATGGTAAAAGAAAAGGATGACAATCTCTTTTTCTAGCACACAGATCCCTCCGAACACACAGTGGGCTAGAGGGTCGGATTGTGAATCATGCTGCAGTATCATAGTTTACAACACTACAGAATATACCTTCTAATATTTGGAGCACCAATAAATCTAGACCAACAATCTATATTTTTAGAAGATGATAGAGACCCTTATACATTATTCCAATATGTTGGTATGTTGTTGGTCCACCCGATAAGAAAAGGCAGGCTCGTTAAGTTAATTGATACGAAATTATAACCCCTTTCATGTGAAAGGGTGGACCGCCAAGTCAATGATATGAGGAAAAGGTAAAAAGTGGTGTACATTTCAGCGAGTCTCCAAGGATAATCTCTGATCCCCACCATTGTAAAGACAGGGAAGAGGGAACAAGAGGATGTGGCTTCCACTTTTGAAGTTTGATGGCGATACCAAAACTAGGTCCCAACTGCATAATGCAATGAAGAACTCTGTATCAACTATCAACGCAATTAGGTGTTTAAACCAATTTGGCGAGACAATGCCGTGGATCAAGGTGGCATGATATTTTAGCTCTGCACGTGTAACGGTGCAGAGCCTAAATATCATGTGGCAGGAACAAGTTTCAGCTATGATTCAACACATTCCATCCTATATTCGCATATCTAGACTATTGTTACCATTGTTCTGCCAAACAATCAAAGCAGCAATGAACAACACCTCCCTCCTTAAAAAGAGACCATACAACATAGTCTCCTTATGTAGCTAAGTAAAAGATAATATCATGGTAGCGTTCCACCACAATGCTAGCGACAAGAAATCCAATCTTTTTTAATCATTTCGAATATTAAACTATAGGAAAAAACAAAAAAGGGTTGGTACCTACAGAGATGCAAAATCATATCTGCTCTGTCCCAGTCTCAATTGATCATTATCAACATGTGATCACCCAAAGGAACACCAGAAGACGAAATCATCACACTTGACAAAGTAGTAATGCTCCTTACCAGATTTTATTATCAGTTTTTGGCCTTAATGGAGTTGTTTTCCTTGATCCTTGCTCGGTTGTCCAGTTTAACAAAGCGTTTGAGATCTTCGTACGGGAGAGCTTCAATTTTCTTCCTCCTCAATTCACTCAATGCTGGGCGTTTATCAAGTAAATGCCACAGCCAATCAGGGTATTCAGAATCAGGCAGGACCTTGGGATCTGCCCCATCCTTGAGGATATTGGCACCAACCACGCTTGTGGACTTGACTTCTTTGCTAAGAATTGATGTTTTTGGTGCATCACTGGCTGCACTCCCTTTAGAACCCTTCTTTGCTTTACCACTAGAATATGTTCGTTGGCATACCACCCTTATTGCCTCCATGCCAATGGTAATGCTTCTAACAGATGTGACATGGTTCATTGCCATAGCCTTATCCCTGCAACATCAATATCAATGAATACACGGAGGAATAAGCTCCAAACTAGAAAAACTTGGGCACATACTTTTATACTGACTGTTTTACATGAACTGACTACTATCCAAGTTCCTTCACGTCCCACAAGAATGTATAATAGATTCTGGTCAACAAAGTATATCTTCCTAAAGTTAACTTCAGAAGAAGTGCATTCGGTCATTGGACAAACAAACAACATTTGACCACTGACTTACACATTTTATCTTACAGAGCTACAGCTAAATACTAGAAGGCCAGTGCTCACTCAATACAGATATGCTCATGCACTAACAAATGAACATGGTAGAGAACTAACTGTTAAAATAGATAAGAACTATGTCATGTGGCACAATCAGCATATACCATTAACACAATCCCAAATCTGTTGACATGCTTAAAGGATAGATGCGGACAAGGAGGCCTAGTTATAAACAAGTATTAACACCATGACTTACATACTTATAAACTTGCGATTTCATCCTCCAAAAGACCTATATTGGCACCAAACTCAGCATGAAATAAATGAAGTAATCGCAGGTCCTAAACTCAATCAGTTGATTCACATCTCTTAAGGGATTTTTAAAAGACTTTGTTCTCAAGCACGGGTAGCAACAAAAAAAAAAACCTAAATTTAGTTAGAAGAGAGTTACACACTTTTGGGCATGAAACCAAGAACATGAACAGCTTGTTAATGATGTTCTCACGTAGCTAGAACAGTACCCTCGATGATAGCAACAGTTACGGAATGGAACCGCAACTAATCAAGCATCCCTTCCATTAATCTTTAGCAACTCAACTTTATAATCACCCAATCTCATAAAGCACTAAACCTCAATCCAAGATGCTCATTACACAACTTCATACATATACTGATATATGGCATGAGCCAAACTATAAATTCACGGAAGTTACTTGCAATTAAATCACCAAAGGCTATAATACAAAAAGAATGTAGAATTTAGTAGCACCATTTAGTTTCCTCATTCCAATAACTAACCTCTCATATAGGCAATTATAACCCAGAATCCATATCTATCTTGTACTCCTACAAGTCGAATTTAACGAAATAAGCTTCAAAAGCATCAAAGCTCATCCGCCAAATTGAATAATGCGAGCAAAAGTTCCGACACGCCCACAACGTCTCGAACCACAAAATACTCTTCACAAATTAGCAGCCACATGCACAATCAAAAGAGCCCAACGAAATGACGAAATATCTAAATAGCTATTGTTTATCAGTAACATACAATTATTACAAGTTATAGCAGCCACTAACCAACCCACTTTACCACTAGTGTGAAACCCAAAAGATTACTACCCTACAACTATGGCAATGTTTCCAAATGATCACAGTTGTTGTCGCTGATATTCATAGTTTTAAGCAAACAAAGCACAAAAAAACTAAATTCAATTCAAGGGCGAATACCTGCTGGAGAAATTTGCTGATTCAATCTTTTCACTCCTCTTATGATCAAAATAGGGTTTCCGAAACAAGTTGGCGTTGTGTTGAAGAACTTAGAACAAAGAGAACGAGGGTCTGTCATGGTTGATCCTTTTGGGGCCGAGATCAACAAGTGTTGGGCCGAAATGAATGAATTTTAAGGCCCAAGTATTCAATTTTTGCCCACATCTGGTCCAATCTCAGGCCCACAAGTAAAGAAGGGCCGAACAAAATAATCACCTATATTTTGTTCACTAGCTGACAATGTTTGGGCCCAAATAGATTTGTTGGTAACATTAATTGTGGCCCAATTACACAGTCCTCGCTCTCGATGATTGAACCAGATGTGGGCGAAAATTTGTTGAATTAAATCTGCTACCGCCACCTGTATTCTCCGGATATGGAACCCTTATGGCTCTGCCAATATTTGGCCCATTATTAAATATGGGCCGACAATTTCAGCTATCGTATGGTTGGGCCGAGGTGAATTTGCCGCAACATTATATGAGACCCAAGTATTAAAGTCTTCTCTTCCATCTGGGCTTTATGCGGCCTATAATTATCTCGTTCCAAGCAAACCAGATCTGATAAACCCCCCCCCCCCTCCCAAAACCTCTCAAAGCTTCCCCTAAAACCCTAAAATCTCCATTACTCCCCCTGCACAGACACAACATTAGCAATGGGTAGCCAAGCCGCCGTATCTTTCCTCACCAACATCGCACGCACCGCCTTGGGCCTTGGTGCAGCGGCTACTATGCTCAACTCATCACTCTATACTGTAGACGGTGGGCAACGCGCCGTCATCTTCGACCGGCTTCGCGGAATACTGGATGAGACCGTGGGTGAGGGTACCCATTTCCTGGTCCCATGGCTTCAGAAGCCCTTCATCTTCGACATCCGAACCAAGCCTCACACCTTCTCCTCCATCTCGGGAACTAAGGACCTCCAGATGGTCAACCTGACCCTTCGAGTCCTCTCTCGCCCCGAGGTCACGAAATTGCCCGAGATCGTCCAAACCCTGGGGCTCGAGTACGATGAGAAGGTCCTCCCGTCGATAGGCAACGAAGTCCTTAAGGCCGTGGTGGCGCAGTTTAACGCCGACCAGCTCCTTACCGAGCGACCTCAGGTGTCGGCCTTGGTCCGCAACGGCTTGAAAGAGCGGGCGAGGAACTTTAATATCGTGCTCGACGATGTGGCGATCACGCACCTGTCGTACGGTGCGGAGTTCTCGCGCGCCGTGGAGCAGAAGCAGGTTGCGCAGCAGGAGGCCGAGAGGTCCAAGTTTGTGGTGGCTAAGGCGGAGCAGGAGAGGCGGGCCGCGATTATTCGGGCTGAGGGGGAGAGTGAGGCGGCCAAGATGATCTCAGAGGCGACTTCTCAGGCTGGGATGGGCCTCATCGAGCTCAGGAAGATTGAGGCTATGAGAGAGAATGCCAGCACACTCGCGAAGACGCCCAATGTGGCGTACCTCCCCGGCGGCCAGCAGATTCTCATGGCACTCAATGCCTCGCGTTGAGTTCGGTATAACTATGTTTTTCTGTTGCTAATGTAATTGCACCCAGATAAGTCGAGATCTTCAGGATTTGGGTTTTGTGTGCTTCTTATTCTGTCGGTGCTTTTGATTTCTAATTTTTTTTAGTGCATGTATGCCTTTGATTATGAACTTTTTGACTTCGTATCTTTCCTTATTATTTGATTGTGGATATAGGAGTTATGTTGTTTTTTTATGTTCTAGCAACGACAGAATGTACTGATATAGGATTATGTTGGTTGTTGCAATAATTCCAAAGTCTAATGGAAGTTATCTAATATAGTATTAAGGGAAGTTGTAACTCAGTCGAGGATCCTATTTTGTTAGATCTTGCGTTACAGATTATTGCTACTTTAGCTGCCTAGAAAGGATGGCTCCTTTAGCGCTCATTTGAAAGGATATTAGGAGAAGTTTAACAGTTTTTGTAATGCAGTCGCAGATGGTTTTTGGAGGTTAAAATGGAATCTTTGTGTGAAGTTATTGAAGTGAATAGAAGGCATTGATAGTTGTATTAGTCAGATTTTGTCTGGTTGTAATTTGCAAATTGCTATGTAGAAATTTTTTGTAAACTGTAATTGGGAAGGGAACTAATGACACCCTATTATCAAAGAAAATGACAAACAGGGGTTTGATGATTTAGAGAAGAACATGACATTATGATGAGTGATACGTGGAACTGTGGAATGCCTTTGTAATCGATAGCAAAATGACTTGCTTTCCTTTTTTAGCTCGACTAAATGAGCCACACTATGACTATGGAGATTTTGTATTTTCTTGTTGCAATAGCTGAATTTTGCTGTCCTGACGTGACATCCTAAACGGAATAATATCTGATCCAAGTGTCGGCAATATTTGTTTTCTCTCTTTATAAATCAGCCTTTTAAGAGTCCTTAGTACTAGTGGAGAAATGTTTATCTGCTAGAGTCTTCTATCTGCCTCAGATGATAAATTGATTGATTCAGTCAGTAGGTGTTTAAAGTGTTTGTCATTCAATCTCGTTTTCTCCTTTAAGAGGCTGAATGACATTGGTATGGAAATTGGCACTGGTTATGGTGTCATGAAACATGTAGATCACATAATATTTTGATGTGCATCTTTGTTTGTTTGCAGGGTCTCAGGACATGACATAAAAGCGTGAAAAAGATCGTGGATTTGCACGATTGCTGGTTGATAGTCAATGAAATTTTTAGTTTCTGTATCTAAGACCATAAGATCTGACTTTCTTTTGAGAATCATAAATTCTTAATTTACTGTGGCTTTGGGCTTCAAGTCTGAGATGCTTGGGTTTTTCCCCATCCTGTAGTCATCACCTTTTTACCGCATGTTAAATCGTCAAAGATAAGATCTGGCACTTGGGATGTTAATCTATGCTGATTGTGCTTCTCTTTTTCAAATTTGCTTTGATAATCAGCTAGGCATTTGCCCCTTTATGAGCCGTTATTAATCGGTTAAATTGCTATCAGTGCGAGAGTATTATTGAAATGATTTTATCTTGTAGGCAAAAACTTGTTCTTTGTGAATTTTCACATGTATGCTTGCATATAACTCCTTGGCAATGTATGTATGGTTGTGATGCTGCTCAGTGCTCATTATGTGTATATTTCCTCCTGCAACTGGTAAAGGGATCATCGATCTCGAGTTCAAGGGAAGACTTTCCACCAGTAGATTATCTGTAAACGCACATAGTATGTAACTAAATAACAGAATGGGCCATTCAATTGCCAGAATGTGTATCAGCAGATGTGAAGACCTTTACATTAGGAGCTACAATTGTTTTCCGTGCGTGAAATCAAAATCTGATAATGTGGGTCAATTTTAATTTTTAAAAATACTCATGAATTCCTTTTATCTAAATTGGGTTACAAATTTCAATAAAATCCAGTCTTTTACCAAAATATAAAAAACTTCACCTACTATTCAATTCATACTTTTTCACAAAATCCCATGAACGTCAGCCTCCAATATTTTCTTCTAAAACTTTGAAATTGTTTTTTATTTATATGCCAAATTAGGCTGATAATTTATTTCGAGCAAATTTTCTTTTAGTATTTTATAGTGTTTTACATTAAAAAAAAAAGACCTGAAGTTTACAGAAAATACGAAAAAAAATCTTGAATGACCCAAAATAGCTTTTGACAACGAGACATGCTTATCAATTTGTGGCTGTGGAAACATTATCCATAAGGAGCGACATTTATCCAATAAAAACTGATAAAATCCTAGTAGGTGTCGTGAATAATTATAATAATCTTAAATTACAAAACTATAGAACATAATAGATTCTATCTAACGTTACACATCAAAAGCTGTAGATTATCTACGTCTGAAAAATATAGACTATGAAATATCTTGGATCGATATAATCAAAGTTTGAATAATACTAAATTCAGTAAATGATCGAGAATGTGTTTTGGATTGAGACAATGGAGGGAAGTATGGCTGTCTGTTTGTTAGATACTGCAATCAGATTTTTTGGAATTTTTTAGCAGTAGATTTAGTAACTATTTTGCTGAGATTAGCTTTGTTGCTGCCTATTTTAGATGGCTCTAAGCAGACTAGCCGGATTGTGGGATCATTCTAGCAAGTTACGGAACAATCGCTGTGAATTTTATTGGTGCATAGATCGAAGAAAACATATATAATCCCTCAAAGATATCCACTTGTTAAAGACATATAACAACTACCATGCACATACGCGTGGCCAAGCAACTCCAAAGACCACGGGTTATCATTTCATTCACAAACTAGTCATGTTCTAAAAAACTCTGTTGATACATATAACTTGAGTAATATAAACGCCATAAACACATGAAATTTCTGCTGCTATAGATAAAGGGGAACAAAAGAACACAATCAAAATTTTGATCCACAAGGATCACAAGCTGGAGCTAGCTTCCTATGCACTGTCATCTACCAACATTCTTGAGAACCCATGAGTTTCAATCAATTTATCTATGATTCTCTTCAGTGCAGGCGCACTTGCCCCGCATTTTTGATCAATGAAGCAGGATCTACCTTCCTCGGCTGCCTTGCAAAGCTGAGGGTCCAAAGGTACTTTCCCAAGGAAAGGCACACCCATTTCCCTACACATTTTCTCTGCACCACCACCGCTACTATCAAATACTTCGCAGGAAGCAATCAAATTTTGAAGTTCTGGTGCTTTGACTTTCAGATACTCCCTAACCCACTCTGTAACATCCCTATGTTCACCCGTCTCTGTCATCTTCATAAACTTGAAGTCTGTCAATGGCTGGCACAAGCCACTCATGTTCTCAACCACCCCGAGAACTGGAACTCCAACTTTCTTGCAGAAACTCACTTCTTTCCGCACATCAATCAGGGATACTTGTTGAGGAGTGGTGACTATAATTGCACCATCTATTCCAGTAGCCTCAAGCAGCTGGACAATTGAGATGTGCTCATCTGAGGTCCCGGGAGGAGCATCAACAACCAAAAAATCAAGTTCGCCCCAGTACACATCCTTCAGAAATTGCTTTATGAGTCCATTCTTGCGTGGGCCCCTCCATATGACAGCTTCATCAGAGTTAGGAAGCATGAATCCGATCGACATAACCCCAAGGTTTGCCTCCACATAAACAGGAGACCAGCCGAGGTTGCTCTGGTGGACATCTTGACCTTCTAGGCCAAGCATCTTTGGGATGCTTGGGCCACAAATGTCAATGTCAAGAAGACCCACTTGGAACTCCATAGCTGCTAGAGCGAATGACAGTTGAGCAGAGAATGTGCTCTTGCCAACTCCCCCCTTCCCGGACAAAATCAGTATCTTATGCTTAACGGTAGCCATTCTTTCTGCAATTGCAACCAAGTCTGCAGAAACAAACATAGGGACTATCAAGACAAATGCATACCATTGTTGTGCCATCTAATCTCAACAAATAATCACGGTTAACACACTGCAAGTCCCACTTAAGACATGTTTCACATAAATAAACACAAATCCTGCACACGAAAAACTTGTACCAAAGGAATATATAAAAATGTATATGCATTTCTTCTTATGTGCTAGGCAGCAAGCCCAGTGTAATACTCTTTTTGGACATTCATGGTATCAATTACGAGATTTTTAACAAACACCAAACTTCACCTCTTCTATTTATCCACCAAAAAAAACCTAAGAAGATGCCCAAACAGATATGCACACTCCTGAGAAAAAGTAAAAATATATATTTTTCCCTCACTATGATTGTATTAAGGGAAAAATAACAAGATATCAACTTGCAATTGAGGGGGAAAATAAGATGAGAATTAAAGATAGAACCTGAAAATCAATACAAGGCTCAGGAGTTGTGGACTCCTAAGAAATCAAGGAATGTGCTTATAAACATCTTTAACTGACACATTCCTAATGTCTGCCTCTGCTTTCTTATGATGCCGTGGCAATGCGTGAAAATGACAAGTAACATCAATCGCTCTTATTCCATAGCACATCCAGAAATAATCACAAACTCAAAGTTTACTGTAGCAAGTAACAACAAGCTTTTGCCAACGAGCCTTTGGCTCAATGGCACCCCTTTTTCCCTTTATGCAAGGGGTTCAATCCCCACCTGCCCAAGGACAAGAAAAAAAACTACCAAGAATCTATCTTAACACACGTTCAAAAAACATTGCCGTGGCCCTAAATCCACCACCTTAAGCTTGCGGGTAACAGCATATTCACTATAAATACGATTAAACTTAGTAGCATATGATAGGACTCTATATTGATTTTCGCAATTCTGGAAGGAATTGAAATTTCTTCGAAACGTGATTTCAGAAAATATGACCAGGGAAATCCAGAGTTAATCGAATAATTGGGAATATAAAACTCAAAATTAATACCCACAGACAAATATGTCACTTCACAGTCATTAAAACAAAAAAGGAACTTTTAAGCAATAAGCGAGAGAGAACCAGGGTCGGGGCCTATAGGAGCAGTAGCACAAACTTCTTGATTAGGACAACCTTGGCAAGCGTCAGATTTTCCTGCAGAATCTGATCGTGGACCGGGGCAATCTGAATATACATAGAAGAAAAACGAAAACGAAAAATCAAAGTTAAAAACTTTAGAGGTACCCAATTACCATAACCTAGTGGTCCTTACAGATTAGGGAGATGAATAACAGCGAGGAAAAGCTTACGCTCGTTGGCGTCTTCAGGAATTTCACCGTTCTCCATGGTCGCCGCTTTGTGTTGTGAACCCAAATGGTACCAGGGCTATTTGGAGTTTTTGTGGGAGTGGCCGTGAGTTGAAGAAGGGTAAAGGTGGAGTTTTGACCGGGGAAGGGCACGAACGACGTGGAGTGGAAGAAGCTTCGGGACTTAAGAGCATCAAGACTTAACTTTAGGTTTGTCGTCTGGTACGTTGGTGGATGTCGAGTGGGCTGAAGTTGTTTGGGCTTTTGGCTGTTTGTTGGGCTTTGTTATGTTAGTTGTTTTCCTGCTTTTCTTAAATAGCCCAATTGGGTTTGATGTGCTTTCCGTTTTGTAAGGGCTCAGCCCATCGTAATATATAGTCGGTAATGCTCCTGTAAGGGGTATCGAATATCTAAACAGCTAGTATTGCAAGGAGAGTTGCTCTCTCTCGTATAGAGCGTATTCAATATACCGATATTTTCTCATCTCCCAAACACTCATTTCATATTCTATCTCATTTACATCAATCCATTACTATTCTACCTCATTTACATCCGGGTACATTACACTTTGCACTCTGGTTCAAGCTAAAAGAGACCCAACAAAGCAACAACAATTCAACATTCGGAATCGGGTCTCCGAGAGATGGGGTTTTGAGTGAGAGGTGAGTTTTACGCAGCAGTTGTTGACCCGAAAACTTGCGTAAGTTTGACCGGGTTCAAGCAAACTGAACCTGTTTACCGTTTCAGCCCGAACAAATTTGTCTCATCTTTTATGCACCGCATTCAACTTTTTACCAACTTAAAAAATTTGGATATTGGTGCTGATAGAGGTTGTATTTGATTGTTAAAAATTTTAAGGAGGTTAAAATTTTAGGGTTTGAAATTGGTGAAAAAATGAAGAGAGATGATTTGAATGAATTGTTTATATTTATTATAGTAAAAAGTAATGATTTGATGGAGATAGAGAGATTATATTGTAATTATTTTATTATGTTAAAATTTTAAAATAGTAAAATTTTACCAAACAAACACACCCAGAGAATATCTCATTGTCAATTACCCGGAAAAAAGACGAGTCTAAAGGCTATGTTTTGATTGTTTTCGAAACGTTTTCAAAAACTTTTTACGATCACTTTTTCATCAATTTCAATACATTTTTATTAATCTCAATAATTTTTTACAAATTTTAATAATTTTTAATACAATTTTCATCAATATCAAGAGAATTTACACTACTTCTAAAAAATACAAAACAAAAAACTATTTTGAGATTTAAACCAAACATAACATAAATAGTTGCCTGAATCATTTTGCTTTTTCTTCTTAATTTTTATTTAAGTTACTTTTGAGATGGGGGGCCAGGGAGACGGGGGGAAGAATGGACTCATGGGAGATAATCGAATGATTTCGAATCGATAATTTTTATGTTACTTTAATATTTTCTAATAATTTTGATATTTATCTAAATATTTTTATTTTTCCTTTTTATTATTTTTTTTTTCGGGAACAAGGGTGGAGCGGCACGAAACTTCTTGTTATACCTCTCTAATCTTTCCATTTACCAGGGATTCCAATTCAGGCCAAAAAACACATAACAAAGTAAAACCACAACTATAAGGCTCGAGAATAAACAAGTGGGACCTCCAGAAACCCACTAGTTGAGTTTTTCTACCAACACCAACCAAAAGTAAAATTCTTTTCATTAAACAAAGGACTTTGAATTAGAGAGAGAGAGAGAAACCAACGATGCAATTTGTGATGAAGACTCTGGATAGCAAGTTTATTGTTGGAAAACTACTTTTAAATCATCTACTGCCAAAACAATAGCAGTCAGGATTGAACCACAAAACCCATTCTTCATGCTCAAAATACACACCATAGAAGAGACTATATAGAATCACACCTGGTGAACGGCAAAAAGTTTTTCTTCTTTTTCTTTTTTGCAGGGAAAAGATTCCCAAAAATTGCATAACACTAATATGCCATTATGAGAACAAGGGAGAAAGGAGTAAGGTTACCTTACTTTAAGAATGAGAGGCCACTACTCCATGGGAGAAAATGAAAGAACAAAAGCCACATAACAAAAAGGAACATGCAACCATTCCCCATTTATTAGTCAAGTATAAAGTACAAGATTAGCAAGACCAAAAAGTTGTAGAAATGCGAATATTATTAGGTTATATGATAGTGCACAGCTGTGCAACCAACAGATCCTATGCAAAATAAAGATCAGTCAAGGTGAAAAAACTGCCTACTTAAACTCAAAGTATCAGAATGTTGATGCACAAGAGAAGTACCGTGATACTTCCATCACTTTCTGCATACAATGTCACTTTTGAGTTCCCTTCGTTCATCCCTTTTATTTCTCTATTTTGGATATCTTCTTCTTCTCCTTCTCCTCCTCCTCAAACATCCTAAGCTAGCTTTCTATCAAAAGAGAGTCAATGGTACACTAACAACACAGTTAGAGCTCCCATAGTGGTAGCTCTCCTCTGCCTTCACAAGCTGCATATTCTTCACGGTAACAGGAGATTCTACATTTAGCCTCTGAGCATGTGGCTTTCGCATTATGCATGTGGACGCCCCCAATGCACAGTTAGAGCTCCCATAGTGGTACACTAACAACACAGTTAGAGCTCCCATAGTGGTAGCTCTCCTCTGCCTTCACAAGCTGCATATTCTTCACGGTAACAGGAGATTCTACATTTAGCCTCTGAGCAAGTGGCTTTCGCATTATGCATGTGGACGCCCCCAATGCACATCTACTCCAAAAACTACAGCCAGCGGCATTGTGCATGTTCCTCTGCATCAGCTATAGAAGCAAAACTGGTACCTGGTCTCTCGATGAAAGACGGAGCACTTAGAAGCACCTTTTTCACCTGGCCCATCTGGGGTAAGAGGACAAGCAAAACAAAGAAGGTCTAGAAAGAACGTCTCCTCGTAATCACAGTCCTTGAGGCAGCGCCCACACTCAATGCAACGTGATATGCAGCATCTGCAAGCCCTGCACAACTGAGCAGACTGATGTTTCCCCTGGCAACTCTCTGCTGGACAATCATAAACCAGGCTCAACTCCTGGCACTTGGGACAGACCTCAATGTCGATGGCACGATCATCATCACTAGAGACACACAGCTTCCTCCCAGTGTAAATCAGAGGTTTGCGGGCACTCATCTGCAGACAGTTATCTGAATTCAGCAAAAACCGCAATTCTTTGAACTGCTTGTCCGTTATACGACAGATGCCAGCAATTCTTAACTGCTTTATTCCAGGCAAGGCAACGGAATTGAAGGCCCTTAAGTTATTCAATATGCCTTCAGCACTAAGTTTGATGCATCCTGGCACACTAAGCTGTAGGAAAGAAGCGCAAGTTTGTAAGTTTATTCAGTTGAAAACAAAAAACAAAAGCCCTACAAAAATGAGCCATTGGCAAATTAACTTGAAGTACAAGATACACGTAATGAACAAAAAGGAAAAGGAAACCGTCGTAACACGCAGAGGCTTTTGGTTCTGCCAACTTCAAATTCGATTAAACCACTAAAAGAGAATAGATACCCATATGATTTGGGTGCAGCGTCAGAGTGGCAAATATATGTCAATGTTTTGGCTACATAGTAGTTAATAATAGAATAAGATTACCAAATGAAATATGAAGAGCTCTATGTTTTGCGCATGTATTTTTTACTCAGAACCACAACCACAAGAAATCTTCCCAGAGCTATCTGAAATGCCCTACGGTTTGATTGACATTCAAATGAGGATAGTTTTGTATTCAGTCATTCACAAGCATGACACTTGATGAAGAGTCGTGTATTTTTTGTTCCGTGTACAAAGAATACTCAGAATGGAAGAACAGACAGAAGTAGCTATTGTAACAAAAAATGAAAATAGTTTCAAGGCTTATATACGTTGACAAACCCAACACTTCATTAGGTATTATCACAGGAAGAAAAAGCATCCATAATCACTAAAAGTTTCAACGACGATACAGAGACTATTTGGAACTACGTATATAAACAACAAAACTTTCACGGTAAGCATAAAACATATCTGTTCCGGGATAGTGATTGTATAACGTGTACGGACCTTTGTCAGCCTCGGACTGGTCTCAAGCACGCGCTTCAAGCCACCATCTGTGATTCTTACGCCGTCCACCAGATTCAAGCACTGAAGAGTGCCTTGTGCCCTATTAGCCAACTTTAGAAGAGCATCATCAGTGATCTTTATGCTCAACGGCTGGTCGATGTGAATACTCCTCCAAAGAAGAGAATCACTTCTAACCGCATCACGCAAAGATTTGCAAACCATTTCTAAGCTGAGAAGGTCCTGCACCCCCAGATAGCCCAGAGCGAAAAATAGGGCATCATGAGGTGCACCTCCTTCACCATCAAAACAAGTTTCCCCACAATCCCTCGACTTCTGAGGTCCTTCGCTTACAACACAATTGCCTAAAAGGCCAAAACTCATAAACCCCTCCACATTAAACAATCCATTATCAACCCCACATCTGTCAAACCCATCACATGGAATTGAAAATCCATCAATTTTTGTGTTACGTACTTCCGGTTCAAACTTAGAGCCATTCCAAACCCAATTTAGCCCTGCAAATTGTCCACCACGATCAGCGAACTCTTTTTCATCTTCATCAAACCAAAAACTTGAATCAGATTCCTCTCCCAAGTCCTGAAACCAACGCGTAATCGTAATCTTAGAACCTATATTCATTCCAAACGGATCAATGGGCAAATGATCGACACTATCATCAGCGAACAACGGCTCAACGTAGCCTTCCAATTCAGCCTTGCCCATTTCCTCCCAATCAGAGCCCTCCAATCCAGAGTTCAAACCATAGAAACTCCAAGAATCACACGAATCTTCACAATTCATATCCGAGTGTTCGTCAAAGAAACCGAGAGGCGTTCTTTATTCTCAGAGCACCTATGCAAAGAGAAATCTACAGGGTTCAAACAACCCGATTTCGTATATCCGAAAAGATTTTCGTTTTCAAAAGAGAAATAAACCAAGACCCTCCTAAATTTTTTTTAAAAAAAAATTGATACCGGTGACAAATAAAAACCAAAAGCACCGAAAATCAAATATATACAACAAAGCCGAGTCTCGTTCCGATCGAAGAATTGAGATATGAAGAAGGAGAAAGATGTTAATACGAGAGGACGAGAGAGAGAGAGAGTAGGCGGGTGAGAATCAGGAAGCCAGATCCTTGGACCGGTGGGATACAGGATTTCGCTTTTCGGAGATTAGACTGTGTTGTTAACTAAAGTAGAGTTCCACTTAAATACTAGAAATCAAGTAATTTATAAGTTTTTAACGATGGTAAAAATGACTTTGAGTGCCAATTTTTTTTTTTTTTTTGTGTTTTTAGTGCCAAAATTTGGAGCTCAAAATTTTCAGTCTAATTAAAAAAAATGCAAAATAATCTGTCTCCTTCGTCAAATTTTCTATTTATCCGTTTTTTTATCGATTCACATAAACTATTTTCACTTTTCCATCCACTTATATACTCGAAAATTTTAACACCCAAACACCGATATATCCCAACATTTTCGCCAATTTTTATAAACTATCTTTACTTCAACTTTATATTTGTAACTTTAAATTATAATCATCTTTATATATGACTTTGCACAAAATCTTTTCTCCTCAAATACCATGTTTGATACTCGAAAACTATTTTCACTTTTCCATCCAGCTAAAAAAGAAGAAGAAAAAAGTTACTTTGAACCATTCAATTATGAGTTTTACACTTCGCACTTTAATCTATTATTTTTTTCATTGAATTCACCAATAATTAATTCCAAATGTTTTGCACCTTTGTTAAAATTTGTAGTTAATTTGGACGAAAAATAATTTTGTAGTTACAGAATAATAATTTTGTCCCAATTTTTTTGTCAGTGACCATTTTATTAGGGTGAAATTGTAATTTTTAGTCAACAAAAATTATCGTGATAAATTGTAATAAAAAGTGTTTGAAAAATCAATAGTATGTGGATTCAACGTGATAAAAATAATAAATTAAGGTGCAAAGTGTCAAGATAGAGAGTGTAAATTGTATTTAATAAAAAAAAGTTTTATTGTTCTCTAAATTAGATGACATGTGAACTATATTTAAAACGAAATCTAACTACATTTCTCTATTTGGAACCTCGTATGGTAGTTTATTAAAGCAAAAAAAAAATCTACAATTACAGAAATGGGAAAAAATATAAATATATATATACATATTATTTTTTATTTTCTATGTAGGAGAGGTATTTTCTACCTGGTTGTGTTTTCTGTCAGACAAAGAATAATGATTACCGTTTACATTTATCACTAACTACCAAGCATTGACTCTAATAGAGTTGGATGTACCATCTACGCTGCTTTTCCTAATTACTGTTAAGACTTACTTATTAGATAATTGTATTTAAATAATTATTTTCTATCTCTGTCCCTCTCTTTTGGGCACCACGTAAGGGATAATTAAAGGAGGATAATGGAATACCGAATATATACGAATTTTAGATTATGGAAAGTGGGGGGATTAAAATGCAAAAGTTTTTTGTGAAACCATTTTCAGAGAAGACAAAGGAATGGGACAAGCAAACGAAGAAACCTTGAGGGAGAAGATTGGTAGAAAAGCCAGTTGTCTTTAGTCTGAAAGCTTCAAGTTGGGCCGACACACGGGTTGACGACACCTCAGAACAAAATATATTTTTCTTTACCTCAAAACTAGGTTGTATGGTTTTTGTTCCGTTGGCTTCTCCATGAAGGGAGGCATCGAAACTTCTCAGCGCCAATTGGTTTACCAATCCATCAAAAGCTTCAGGATTATATCAATAATTACTGTGAGCCCAACCGTGAAACAGTGCAGTCCAATTCCTTGAATTGGTTCGAAATAGGTTGTATGTTCCAGATCTTTTGAACTCCCCCGAGTAAACATGAAGAACAGAGATTAAAAAGTGGAAAAATGGGTTGCTGAATCCAACTATTTTCTTTCTGAAGGGTAGGCCGCGCCTGAAATCAGCAATTTATTACAGTGGTCATATGGAATCGCGCAGCTTATGCAATGCTGAAGAGTTTCTAAGACATTGCCAAAAAAGGAAGAAGAGCATCTCTAATACACACATTACAGGATTATTGTTCCAATCAGAAAGCTTATCAAGCTTAATGAAAAAGCCACTGTTAATGAGAGACTGCAGAAGGGGAGGCAACGGAATAGGTACACCAAAAAAAGCAAGTATGCTGCGTTCTACAAGGTGGGAGGGATCCATATATAACCATGTGTTTGGACGTAACCGGCTTTTGCTAGCAGCTCATCTGCTTTGGCAGGACCTCGGCTGCCGGGTTTGTATGGAAGTGTCTTCATTCCTCCATCATCAATTGCGTGCAGAAGAGGTGTGAAGATCTCCCAGGCCGCCTGATGGTTGTCGAAACTGTTACATTGGGAATTGACATTGCCGTGGTGAAATACATTACTTACGGTAAATGCCATACCTTCAACTCGTCTCTGCGAACAAAATGCTGCTGATCACCTCTTATTCTGTAAAACAAAATGCTCAAGCTCAATAATTAAGAAATCAATGGACAGCTAGAGTAATAATCGGTGGTATCTATCCCTGCATCAATACGACGCTAGAGTTGCATAGGTAATTCAAAACAGCTGTACTGATTGCAGGAAACAAAACCCAAATTATCGGAGACACTCGAGAGTATTGGAAGAAAAGGATCGTACGTGTCAAGAATTAGACGTTCATAGGCCTCTGGGATTGCCACCCCTTGATAACGTTGCCCATATGACAAGTCTAATTCACTTTGGACGGTTGACATCTCCAGTCCAGGCTGCTTGACCTGCAGGAAAGACATTGAGCAAAATAATTAATAACTAAATGATGTGTAGCAACTCTTAAAATATGCTACAGTATGATGATACTGAGGTTATTGAGATCCAGTGCTCATGTAATAGTTTTGAGTGCACGATTCATAAATGAAGCTAGTGGGTATCTCCAATTTGGCATACTCGAATGATAAAAGTAAGCAATTATGAATCGTATAAGGTTGAGAAAAGGAGCTATCTCCAGTTTCAGTTAGGCGAAAAATAGGCAATACCAGTTCAAGCATTCTTTGAAATGTTATTATCAGAACCACTAACATACCGTAAGCTTCATGTACATGGCTTCTGAAGGTTGAAGGCGTATTACAAACTCATTTCTTCCCTGCTTTTTACCTAAACAAGAGACAATGTTCAGTCAAGCAGTAGATAAAAAACTTTTAAGCAACAAAATATTTTTGACAGACCATCAGGCATCATACAAACCCAGAATCAATGCGGTGATGACACTACACAGACACTGAAAAGAAAGCCAACCAAGGAGTTAACCAAGGAGGTAAGTGGCAGGATATATGGAGTTAACAACAAATCGTGTTGCAGAAACAGACAAGGGCGGTGCTTATTCCCCTAGTGTTATAATCTGCGTGGAAATCTTCCCTCAACTGAAAATCCTGATTTCCTTTTCACTTCTGACACCAAAACCTTAAAGAACAAAAACATCTTAGCATTTGGTGCTCTGCTTTCACTCATGCACTAGTATTATCTCAAGTACAAGATATATTGTTCCTCTCTGCACCCAAGTTAAAACAGAGAAAGCTGGAAGAAGATTCATAGTGGAACCAAGCAAATTCTGAAGAAAAGTCACCAGAATCCTGAATGTCTGGAGCCATACATTTGAATATATCACCGGGAACATCTTTAAACTGAACTCGTATTTCTGCCTTTCTTGAATTCAATGCTTTCCCCGCCTTAAGTATAAAGGGAACACCTAAACAAGAAATTGCCTTTCACAGTGAGCAGCAGCTGAAAAAAATGTGCTCCAATTGAATCCAGGCATAATGTATACACATAACAAACAAAATCACGCCTCTAGGGTATAACAGATACTCATATGTAACGTGAGGATATCATCTCTCCCAGAACCATAAAGAAGCTTGCAAAAGAAGAACAAACAATTTGTGAAATATATCGTACCCTCCCATCTTTCATTATGTATTCTCAGAATTACAGTTGCAAAAGTTGGAGTGTTTGAGTGATGAGGAACTGTTGGATCATCCCTATAGCCTTCATATTGTCCAAGAACAACCTCTTCATCTTTAATTGGCAGAACTGATTGAAGAACCTGAGTTCCAGATGTTAATCAGCAAGAATGTGGAGGGCATGTCTGGAACTAAGGTGTATAATAAACAAGGAAAAAAAATTATGGGGAGAGAGTAGTCAAAATTGTAAAGCATGAGTATTACTTTCTGAAAGAAGTCTTTCAAAACTCATGTACTCTCTAAATCTGCAAGTATTTTTGTATACTATCATAAAGAAATTTCAGCAAGACAACCACAGACAGGTGTGGATTTCTTCTCTTTTTTGTTTGGTTGGGGGGGGGGATGTGATTCGTTTCTTACTATATGAGAGAATTTTCAGAGCCTAAGTATCAGTGAACAACAACCACATTCCCAACATTGGAGGCTGAAGATACATACCTTCACTTTCTCATCCCGGATGTGCTCTGGTTTGAGAGAAACGGGCCTTTCCATGGCAACTAGGCAAAGAACCTGTTGTTGGTAGAGAAAACATGAACAAAAGAATTATGTCAAAATCTATAAACCTTTCGTGATAAATTGGGGGGGGGGGGGTTGTATCGCAGTGCATTGCAATGCAGAGGTAGGGTAACAGAATTCTGAGGAAAGAAGATTATGATTAGAGATCTTCCTCTAATTATCTTATCACAAGCATATGTCAAACATGAATGACTAGAAAGAACTCACGAGAACTACAAGTTAAGAAAATAAATGGCACTGTCACTTCCAAAATACTTCAAGCAAAATAACTAATCTAGATTAAGAGACAATTGATCAGTAGATGAATTTACTTCATCTTGATACCAAGGTCTTACCTGCAACAGATGGTTTTGAATGATATCACGAATAATTCTGCCCAAAATGGTAAATAATTAGTTAGTCATACATAGTATCAAATGTATTTGATGTCTTGATAAAAAGAACAGGAAAGCCAAAAACATTTAGATTTTCAAAAATATTTTCCTACTTTGTACACAATCAGTTAGTCATATTTAATGTCAAAGTTCATTTTCAGTGTCAGCAGAAAATATAGGATGAAGTAGAAGGTAAAAGATAACACCAATTTATAGATTCCATACAAGACATGTATTGTAGCGAGAACATATTAAAGAGGACCAAGGAAATGATTGCTCATTGAAGCTCCTTCTCCAAACAGAGACAAGCGTTTACAGAGCATACCCATATTCATCAAAATATCCACCACGACCTTCAGTCCCAAAATCCTCCCTGAACACAATCTTCCAGAGGAACACAAACAAAACGCATGTTGGAATTCGTGGTTTATCAATGCTTTAAATACCACAGCTACATTAGGCTAGAAATGGAAGGTAACCATTGATTAGTTTTTTTTTTTTGATAAGTAAGATCAATTTATTAAAAGAAATGAAATGTGAAAACAGTACAAAGATTGTACTGAAAACACTTAGAACATACAAGCGAAAAAGCTAATGAAATCTGGAAAATCAAGAAAACGACCCTCCCCCCACATAGCTGTAACCCAACGAAAAAGAGAGTGCAAAACAACACCCTGTAAATGAACCACCGACGATGCTGAATCCTCAAAACATCGACTATTACGTTCTCTCCAAAGACATCACCAAACTGAAGATGAAACCATCTTCCAAATTGATGTAGCCAAAGGATCCTTAAACTTTCTTCCCCAAGAAAGCAACACATCAAACACCCTTTCCGACATTACCCAATGAAGATTCGTTATACGAAAAACATACATCCAAAGTGCCCTTGCCATAGAACAATGCAATAAAACATGGTCGACGGACTCACTATCCCTCTTACATAAGTAGCACCAATCTGTAACATAAACGCCTCTCCTCCTAAGATTATCTATAGTCAAATTCCTAGCATGCGTTGCCTCCCACACAAAGAACGAAACTCTCATTGGTACCTTAGTCCGCCAAGCCCCACACCAATGGAAAAACTGTTACGTACCACCAAAAATAGAGGAATAACATGCTTTAACAGTGAAAGGTAACCATTGATTGGTGGACACTGAACTATAGCACGAATGCAGAGTGGCCTTTCATTCATCACTAGTAATGTGCTTTTACAGCCTCACCTCAGGCGAGTAACTTCAGTGAGTAACTTTCAAACATTGATTGGTGAAAGAAGGATTCTCACCTGTACATTTTCAATGTTGTCACGATTCCACAGGGGCAAGAATAAGCGATTTGCAAACCGAAGAACCAACTGCATATTTTTAATGTAAGAAGAGAAATAATCAGTTGTGGAACCAAATAAACGAAAACTAAGAGCTATATACAAATTTATTACCAAGTTCTGCACTAATTCTTTTCCCAAATAGTGATCAATACGGTAAATTTGTGGTTCATCAAACAACTCTCCAATCTGGGTGCTCAGTTGCTCTGCAGATTCCAAATCTTTGCCAAAAGGCTTTTCAACAACAATCCTTGTCCATCCTCCAAGATCAGCTGGAAATGATCAGATTAATTCATTCAGAAAGGTCTGCATCCAGTATTCTATACATACATCTACATCAGGAGATGAAACAACAACATGCCTGATTTTATCAACTTTATCTTAAGAGGACAACATTTTCTATTCATGTAAACAAATATGCATACAAAATACCAAAAAAGACAGAAGTCCGAAAATTATATTCTTTTGTACTTGCCCATCATTATATTCCACACTTCTCCCTTACCCTCAGAGCAACAATAGAAGAAAGAAATGCTACTTGTAATAAGAACGAGTTTCTGGAATTGTACTTAATGAAAGGATGCCAACTTTCATGAGAACAGTGAGATCATGAAAAAAGATTGACAAGAAAAGGAACAACACTAAAACTATACTAGAGAATAAGCACTAAAGAAAAACAGAAGTCCAGAGTGAAGTTTGTACATAACCTAAGACTACACCACAGCAGACCTATATCAGATAGTGACTGTATGTAAGAAGCAAAGATAAGTCTCTATGTCTATCTGACATACGTAAGTTGTGAATTGTTTCCTAGCAACAACATGCAATATCCTCGAACAACAATGTGAATGGAACATACATTCTAAACATGGATGACCAAACTAGAGTAGCCACAGTTTATTAATAGTTCCAGCCAAAAAGCCAAATGTGAGATAGAAAAACTGACATTTATTCATGCAATAGTGACTGATCATCCTGCAGACAGATGGATAAACTGACGGAGGAAGTGCAAGGTAGAAGAGTCTCCGAGATGATCCCACTGCACTATTTCTCAAGATTTCATGCTTCGAAATTTCCTTATCCAGCAGCCGAAAGCCCTCCTCCGAATCATAAGAACCACTTACATATTTAACCTTCACATATACATCAAGCAATTACATGTTACTTGTGGTAACACCGGAGAAATGATTCCAAAAATGATCCAGGATAAGAGTTATGCTAACCAGTTGCAGGAACTTAGTTACAGTCTCCGAGCGCTCTGATGAAGCATTTTTGTCATTAATAAGAAACCTGCAGTTATCTGTTGCATCTCAATACATCCTTACATTTGCTTTTATTATAAACAATTAAACAAACATTTGAAGATACAGTCCTGCTGAGTGAAAACCACAATAATAGTATTGTTGAAAGATAATGTGCAAAATACCTGAGCAGAGATGAGAAACGAATCAAAGAAACAAAATTCAAAAAGAAAAATGAAAGTGAGCAAACAGGACAAAATATGGATACCAACAACAAACTTTAATATTTCCTGAATATTAAGAGACAGGCAACTGAAAAGGGTCTCACCCACGTATGCGGTTTCTTAGGTCCTCATCAGAAATCTTGGTCCTTGCATAGCCAAAAATGTGAACTTCATCAGGGTTTAGGAATCCCTGGGAGCAAACCAACGTGTTTCAAAGTGAGTATAATAGTTCACAGAGCCTAAGAACAATCAGAAACTCTAATTACTTAGCCTAAAAAACAGAGGATCAGATTCTCATTTTCCTTTTAGACGCAAGGACATTTTCTTAAGACATTCTGACCAAATGAGAAGACGAGAAATTGGTCTGAACACACCGTTCCAAGACCAATGACAGCGATATTTTGCACAAAAAAAGAGTTAGAATTGAACTCTATCTTAATCCAACAACAGATATAGCAACACCGTTACATGTAACCCATGAAGAAAATTACAGAGAAAGCTACATAAGGGTCCAACCAAACCTGCCGAAACAGGTTGAACAGCGCTGGAAAAGTCTTCTTCTTAGCAAGATCGCCAGAAGCACCAAGCACAACAACGGAGAGACACCCAGTTTCGGGCACATTGTCAATGTCTCTGGCGAATGAGTCGCTTCTCAAAGTATCTCTTCTCTCAAGGTGCCATGATCCAGAGTCCATCTTCTAAAAGCTGAATAAGAAACCGGGAAGCTGCCTTAGAACGTTCAGAAAAATATAAGCTGTACGCAAAGCAACTGAAAATGGATATGGGTGCAAGTGCAATCTTATTTGCCAGTTGGGATTGACCAGACTTCAGACCAACAACTTTTTGAGCTACCTCGATCCATCAGTCTCTCAAAATACAGTGTGTTTGACCAAAAAGCTGAATCCAAATCGAAAATTCACTCAAGCAAGCAAACACAAATTGATCACCGCACGGCCGCACTCCGCACCGGCTAGTTTGGTCGCTGAGAAAACAGAGAATTGCGGGGGGTAAAAACTCTCTTCTTTTGAATTAACAAGCTGACCGCTTTGCCAGAACATAATTCTTGAGAAATCAAAATTTTGTCTTTCTGCTGTTTCACGACAGCCAGACAGACTGAACGGGAAAGAGAAATCTATTTACATAACCTTTTTATATTTCACTACTCTGGCAATGGATCTCAATTTTTACCAAGACAGAAACAGATAGATCCGAACTCGGAATTTGTAAGCACGGGACTGATCACAACGAAAGCATATCCGTAACGACGCGAGATCAAAACCACGAACCGGATTGTAGAAATAAGATCGCAAAGCTAACGGAAACCGCAGCAATTCCCACAAGCTCGGAACCCCCAAGAATCGCAATTGTGTAAGAACTGGAAGCTCTAAGAGAAGAGAGCAAGAGGGTGTGAATGTGTAAGGGAGCCGAAATACCTCTTGATGCGAAGCTTTGGAGTGGAGAACTTGAGGTTGGATTTCTGGTGGGCTTTTCTTCGTTTTAAAACTGTTGTCTTGTACATCAACTGTCTCTTACTTACCAGCCGCCGTAGGCCGACAAATTTCCCTGTATTTCTGTGTATTTCTTTATACCCCCAGAGCTTACGAATAAATCTCATTTTCTTTTCCGGGTACATAGATTGTCATCTTCCAGATTAGCATCCACTCCTTTTCAATTTTCTGGCAATTTTGTAACAGTCCTGTTTAGAAAACATCTGGAAATTTGGAATTATTTCCTATAAACTCGCAGGGCCGGCACAAGCCGAATGGAGGCCTAAGGCCATATAAATTAGTAGGTTTTTTATATAAATATTTATAATTATCTGAAAATTATTAAATTTAATATAAAATATTCAAAGATCCTATTTATTATTTTTTATAGTGCTCTCATATATGACATCAAAGTCTCTTAACTTCCACAATTAAAAAAATTTATAGGTCATTTTTTATCTTTGAATAAAGTTTAAAATTCTAAAAAAGAATTTGGGGATATGGTAGAAACATATCACTCCATGAGCAAAAAGAGACAGTCCACTCATATAAAAAATATGAAAAATTGCATCTTATCATTCTTTTTTTTCTTAACTCATTATCTTTTTATTTCTTGGGTCATCTACAATACAAAAAAAATATATTATTTTTAGCTTTTTATAGGCCTTAGGCTATCGCTTAAGTCGCATTACCCTTGAGCCGGCCCTGTAAACTCGGAGACACTTTTACCTGATAAGTCATTTTTTAGACTGTGAATCTTCAAATTAATTAAATAGACAATAAAAAAGGATAGAAAAATAGATTTTATAGAGTTTATCTATTTTTATATAGATAATTAGTTCCATATCTTCTTTTGTCCCTAGTATATGAAGCTTCGTCCAATTAAGAAAATAAATATCTCAAAAGAACGACCGAAAAATGCAAAGTTATGATTGTCGGCCTAATTTCCTAAACGAAAAGGTTTACTTTTATTACGGCATCACTTTGTCGTCTTAGAAAATTCTTCCGTGTCGCCTCTTCGCATCACGTTACGGACCAGGTCAACCACATACGAGAAGTTCTCGACGCAGAAACAAATAAAGCGTCGAAGTTCCTTCCCCTTTCTGAAAATCAAAACAAAAACGCGTAGAGTAGAAAACTAAAAACAAAACAAAATAATAATAATAATAAACTCGGAAGATACGCCGAAAATGGATGGTTTCAGCGAATTATAGGTATTTTAAATCATGCGGAAGGAAAGTCCGAGTTTGACGCAAAAGATTGGATGGAGTTATGGACCATGCCGATAGAGACCAGTGGGACCCCCACCGTGGGTACTTGGTCGTACACTCTGAAGTCTGAACCAATATATTCTTAGAGCTTCTCCATCGTTCGCCACGTCGCCGTTTTTGGAGTTTCGTGTCTCTGTAAAGATATTTTCATCCTTAATTTCTCCCATGCGGTTGAATAGTTGGGCACTGGAAAAGAAAAACTTCTACACGGAAATGTCGAATTTCTTGGATCAGTGGGTGGGACGTCATCAATATTCAATGAGGGCAGGCTATTTTTTTTTCTGAATAACGACCAGTAGATTAAAAATTAAAAACAACTACAAACAGGACATACAACACGAAAATAACAAAACAAACTAGACAGACAACAGGACAGAAAAACCAGCAAGACCCTCGGACGGATCAGAGGAACCACTATGAACTCCATGCAGGGCAGAGGGAGTGATGGCCGGACATAGTAGGCAGAGCTACTAGGACCTGGACAAGCCGGTAAAGCGCCACAAAGGACGCGTAGCGAGACCCAACAAAGGGTCGGAAAAGAGCCACAAGGACTCGGAAGAGAGCCACAAGGGCTCGGATAAGCCCACGGAAGGGGCGGACAGACGACCAAGGACCAAGACCAACAAGAAGCCCTAAACAGAGGGGCAAGCCCAAACGGGCGAAAACACAACAAAGCACAAGCCCGAAACAGAGGGGCTAGCCCAAACGGGCGACAACAGAGCAACAAACAAGCCCGAAACACAGGGGCAGACCCAAACGGGTTTATTGGCGGTCGCGGCGGCGGCGGCGCGTGTGGCGGCGGCTGCGCGTGGTGGACTGCAGTTGGGAACCACAGGGGGAAATGGAGCGCTGGGACCACACAAGCCACGCCGGAGGAGAAGAGCCGGTTTCGGGGGACGACGGAGCCGACACGCGCGGCTGTATACTTCGGCGCGTTAGATCCACGCGCCGCGCGTGTGGCGCGTGGATCAAGACGCGCTGCCAGGTGAGAACCGGAGAAGGCGTCAGACGAAGCGCACGACGTGCAGAGGCTGACGAGCTGGCGCGTGCAGGGCCAAAAGGGACGGAAACCGCCGAAAACGACGGGAACACCACCTGCAAGAAAAAGCCCAACAACCACCCAAACAAACCCAATCCGACCGAGCCGGAGAGAAAATGAGGGAAGAAGGAAGAGGGAGAGGGGAAAAGGGGAAGAAAAAAGAAGGAGGGGGATGGAGGAGCCGGAGCTCCCCCCTCCTCCGTAAGGCGTCAGGCGGGCGGGGATAGGCAGTCGGCTGAGAGAGAGAGAGGGTAGGCGCGGAACCGAGGGCAGGCTATTTGCATGGCGTTATATCTGCATAACATCACTTATTTTTAACCTACACGTGTTTTATATGAACGATGGTCGAAGAAATAAATAAATAGTATTCTCTCGTAATTGAAGCGTATAGTTCGTATTTTTAATAATAATAATTAAATACAATTTTAAATTGCTCTTCAAAAAATAATATCTTAAAACCCCATTAATTAGTCGATTTGTAGGTGGTGGCCCTCACACATGTTTTATTAGGTGCAGATACAGATAAAGAGTATAGGGGTTGTTCAGTTTTTTAACATTCTCAGGATCTTTTGAATCCTGAGAATACACAAACCGAACATGTTTTTTAACATCACCTAAAAATAACTACCGCACGCATACCAATAAAGTTAACATCACTTAAAAATTCGCAAAACACAAAATATTCTCAAAATACTACCCAACCGAACATCCTCTATATTCTCACGTTTAGTGCTTGTTTAGTCGTTAATTAAACTCGAAATGATTGCGGTAGTTGAACACAATTTTCAGCTTCGACAATGGGGTAGGTAAGAGTTGGAATGCATTGATGTACCCCTCCTTACTATATAGTCTTCCTTATAGGGGCTGGGCAACACCCTCTTGAACGAGCATTAGGATTCATAATGTCCCATTTGAGCTGACCATAAAGAACACTTCCGCTACAAAATATTCAATTTGAGCCGTAACTATTTACAACACAAGCAAAATCATCTGTTAGTGTGAACTCATTCATTAGGCTCGCAAATAATTTCAATTCATATCCTTACTCGTATTCCTGACTTGAAAATAATGATTTGAGTGATATCAATTGAGCTAAAATCAAATAGTATTTTCTCACGCGACAAAGCTGAACGACTGCCTTAAAGGCTGCAAGCCTTTATACAATGGGTGGCATACTGAGAACGGGTGGGCCTACGTGCCAAACTCCAACTTACCCAATTGGCTTTGTCACCCCCAGTATACTAACTCAACTCAACATCCGGGCAAGTATTTACGTAGTATGCTCAGGGAAAAAGAAGTATTTATGTAGTAACAGGAAGAAGAGTGCCCGCATTGACAAAACATTACGAAACACTGCTTAAAAGATGACACGCAAAGGAAAACGATCAACCATGCCATGCCACGTTATGACGCATTGAACCCTTATACATATTAATCAACATTCGTACAACAATTTAGAGGTATGAACAACCTTAAAATAGTACAAGGGAGAAATATGTCATCGCTGTAGAGGTTACATGGTAAAGCTTGCCTGCAGCAACCAAACCAAAACCAGAATCAGCAAACTGAGACGATAGGAAATTCACCCAGTTGAAATGTGGAAGAAACGGTCCAGAAAGTAAAAAGAAGCTGACCTCCAGAATCGGCCATCATCACATTTTCAGCCACTTTGGCTTAACGGTTTTTTTCTCGGAAGGCTTTTGTTCTTGGACGACAGGGGATGGAGCTGCTGGTACAGGTTCTGGTGAAGGCTGAACAGGTTCTGCCTCCTGGTCCTTCTCAATACTGAGTTCCAAATCTTTCAAAGCCATGATCTCTTCCTGAAGGAAGGGACCTGAATCTGCGTCTGTACAATCATCATCTGAAGGTGCCATAAGAGAAAATAAATTATATAGCATTAGTTATTGCCACTTCATAATTGAATGAAGCGAAGCCGTGAACAGCCGAAGAAAAAGTGGAGGCAAATGTGGAATTGAGTTTCACAGAGGCAAATTATTATCTTGGAATCAGGCCATGTAAATTTTAAATTTGAAGTACTTCTTCACTTTCTTTCGAGTGGGCCTCAGTACACAAGCACAGTTCAGAAACAAAACCATCTTTTGGATGGCATTGTTTTTAAAGACTTCACAGTAGAAGTCTAGTGTATGAAAAAAACATTGATACCAACTCTGACGTAGGAGTTTCCAGCGAGCAACTTGTTTACGATGGTGAAAAGTAGGTAAAATAAAAGAATCTATGTTTACAAGAATAGAACTAAAGTTTTACTGTTGTAGTGGGCTTTCCAACTTGCGATTTCATTTATCAGGCTTTCCTGAATGCAGTCCTGACACATTATCTGCTGAGTTTGCCTACTTTTCTGTGCAGATGAATTAGTGATTCGTGATTTAAATAGCAGTCATGGAACTTAAACGCGCCATGTCAAGTAAGAGTTGCTTCACCATGCACTTTATTTCATGGTGAAATTCCAGCTACTGACAAGTTAGAAACCACAAATCGGACAAAATCAAATAAACCACAGCAACCACAAATTGGACAAAATCATGGTCATTGAGAAATACCAAATAAACTAACACAAGTATGTACATAAAAAGATGGTTGAGCAAAAGTTGCAACATGCTACGACAATTAAGCCAGACCAATGTTTGAATGGAATCATAGCCTTCAAAATCAGCGGTTACCTTTTGGTAGATCATAGGAAAAATACACAATTGCTCCAGGAACGAAGCCAGCAGCGTAGAAATCTTGCGCCATGTCTGTTATTTGCATCTTAGGAGGAGTAGTATCTGCAACATAAGCAAATTTTATGCTTTTAAGGCTTTCGATCCTGAAATCCTTATTGAAATCTTATTTGCATATCATTGTTTAAGCCACCCCCTCCTCCCCTCCCCCACATGCACACACAAACCAAAAAAACACCCCAATCTTATATGGGTAAATGAATAGGTAAAATCCAATAACCATACAAATATGGAAGGGTAATTCTGGTCGAGCAACCACTTTCACAAGAAGATCAACCAAGCTCTGGATTGTTTCAGATGGATGAAATATGACCTCTAATGTATGATCATCAGGAAAGCGAACTCTAATCACAGACTGCATAGATGAGCAGACAAATTCATTTTAATAATTTTGGATTACATCACCTAATAATGGATGATAAAAATAATTTTAAAAAATAACCAGAAAGGGTACACTGAGCACCTTTGTTAATTTTTGACCTGTGAGAGGCCTCTTCTGCTTCTCGGATTCTCCGCGTCTTCAAGAATTTATCTGTTCATCATACCATCAAAGCATTAGAAGCATCCAACATATTACACACTATAACACATCAAAGTATAATTTTATCGAAAGCATATAAGCATATGTGGCAGAAGATATTCCCATGGACAAGACTATGAACTCCTCCTATATTCCACTTTTATATCCATAAACAAAATATGTCTGATGTCTCTACATGGACAAGAGTAACAAGAAATATGACAGCAGAAGATATTCCCATTCCTTGCTTATATTAATTAGATGCCACGGGATTCAGGTCCTAATTTAAGGTACCAAAATTTACAAATTCAAGTGAACCAGCAATCAAACCATTTATTCTTTCCACAAACTCCAGCAAGTCTGTAAAATGAGTTTAGAGAAGTACTCGTGAAGAAAGTCGTCATTAATATTACCTTCCTTTTTAGTCCCTAAAACACGATAATAATCCTCAGCAGTGAATTCATAGAAGTCATCTGTCTCCTCTGCCATGCAATGTCCAAGGGGGGGGGGGAACAGTAGAAGAGATCATTAGATGTGTATGCAAAGAATGTGTTCCCAACCACAACAGGCCTGGTAGGTATCTTGTGAGATAGAGTGCACATTAGGGCACAAGGTAGGAGTTGTAAAAGTAGATACACTGCATACCCATATTGGGCACTTGATTTGAAGATGGGGAATGTGCTGATGTCTGAAATACACGAATTTCTCGACCAAATTTTTCTTTAATAGCTTCAAACTTGGCCTGGCATCATTAAAAATACATATACATATCAACAAAATTTTCACACCTGAAGAGTATACCAGAATCGATGTACCGCGAAAATGAAATAGTTTTGGAGAGTGGTAGTGAAAATTTCACCAAACATGGTCATGAGAGCAAGTGGAAAAGTTACAATTTGACCCTATAAAGGATGAATATTAACATCTGAGCCCAGAAAGAATACTTACTGAGTTAAGAGTAGCAAAATGTATTAATACTTGTTATGACAATGTATCTGTGATGCCAATTGGAATACACTATACATCAAGGTTAGATAGGATTGAAAGGTGATCTTTTAAACATTTCTTCGTGGTAGAACCCTCATCGACAGAGCAAGTGTTTGACAACTAAAGCAGGCCGCTAAATTGGGAGTTTAATCCTTGTTATTCATTATTCCTATTTCACTGTTTGCCAACATGAATTCCTACTTTCTGCCAGTCAAATCGGTTTCCAAAATCAAAGTAGAATATAAACTGCCTATCAAATGCCGGGCATGCGGCTACACTTATTTATGCTTTAAGGTTACAGGAAATATAAAAATTATTAATAAAACCGAACCAAATTGAAAGAGCGATAATAGCAGCACCAAACCCACTAGAATCTTCCATTACCCAACGATTAAAGCACAGATAGACCACCTTTAGACAGAACCCGTATAGACCCGCTATCAAAAACACATAGTTGATCCAGTGCGTGGATTAAAAAGCCAACAAAATATTGCATATTACGAATACAAATAGAATAGAAAGGAGATGTTTTGTAAGAATTATGACCTTAGCTGCTTCAGCATCCATAGGATCAATGTTCGTGAGCCTTCTTCTCTTGAAAGGTAGTGCAGAATGAGCATCAACAACCATCAGAAAATTTGTACATGTAGCAAACGTTCTGGATCTTTATCGCTGTAGGTTTTTGTTTCCCACGCCCTCTCTGACTGGGAACTCCTTAAACCTTTTCTCCTCCTGCAAGTCTCTGATTACACATGGTGACCACACGTGTAAAAGATCCCCCAAATATGGGCTGGTCTTTTCTGTCCAGTGTCCGGTCGCAAGGGAAATTTGGGCCAATGAGTTTTCTATTCCCTCCGGCTCCGCCTTGGTCTGGCAGTCAAAACCAACGCGTAGGGACTTCATGTCGTGCTCAAGGTGACTTTGGGCTCCCACTCATCTACAGCCCACCCAATCAACCAATCTCTCGTCATTAGGAGGGCCCTAATATTAATACGAATTGATAATCCTGTCGCCGAAATAATGTCAAGATTTAATGCTCAGCATCATCCTCCACGTGTGTGGAATCAAATGCCACCGAAATTTGATATTCATCGCTTTGCTATCATGACAATTCGTTGTTAATGTTAAAAGGTAATAGGTTGAAAAAATAATAATATTTTAAATTAATTAATTATCTAATTTATGTAGTACGGAGTCTACGGACAGTACATACTTCAAGACTACTTCAAGATTAATCGAGGTGCGTATAAATTAACTTTAGTCATTATAATGGCATAAAATTACTTTTAACTTAAGAAATCAAAAACAAAAGAGGCACGAAAAGCATAAAAGCCTCCTTGCCCACCGAAATCTAGTTAAATTTTACAAGCCATCTATAACAGAGAAAAGAACATGAACTTAACCAAAGGCCACTTGATTTTTGTTATCTCCTCTTGGCACCCAAAAAGGCCATTTAAAGTTGGTTGGCCAGCTTCGCAAATCAAAGGGAGATAAAACTCGATAACAGACAGCTATGCAGCGATACATCTACTAGTTGGCACTTTATAAAGCCATATATCTTCCCAAAGATTAATTTGCATCCAAGCTAAGCAACCAGCAACTGGCGTGGCAAGAATCATACGTTTCCGCAGTGCTTTTTGCCTTGTACGATGGCGGAGGTGGGGAGACAAATGGTTTAGCTCTTGAGCGCCAGAAGCCAGATTACGTTCCTGCAGAGATTATTTCTGTATTTATTGAAAATCTCATATTTTCCACGTATATATATATATACAGACATATCCATAGACTTTTGATGTTTTTGTATTTTTAGTTAAATAGGGCAAGTTGAACTTGCAACAAGGTGTGAAGCCTGCCAGTTTGCCGAGCGTCTCTTGGATCAATAATCTACGATTATCCTTGCAAATTTGCAATCAAGCTGTCCGGCAACAGGTCCACCCAGCGCACGTTAGCTGTGTCCCACTCTCACCCTCAGCCATTTCAAATTCCCGAGTACGTGACGAGACCGTCCGGCGACCCTTCTCTGTCCCCACGGGCCCCGGGAAACAAAACAGAAGTTTCTTGTAGCGTCCTTGCATTTTTTCGTAGTTTCCAAAATAACCACTGCTTGACTGCCTGTTGGCTGTTTTAACTTTTAAGTTTAAATTTTGCAATTAGGGACTTCTCCAAGGAACTTCGTTCACAAAAGCTCCAACCAAAAGGAATTTTTTTTCCAAAAACCAACTAGAACACAGAGAAGAAACCTAGAGAGAGAGAGAGAGAGTAGAGAGAGTAGAGGGTGGTGGTCGTGGAACAACTGGTGGTGGTGAAGGTGATGACGATGGACAGAGAGAAAGAGAGAGAGATAGAGCTGGAGAGTGCAATGTACACTAACTGCTTGCTGCTGGGGCTGGATCCGGCCGTTATTGGAGTCGGAGGCTCCAACTGCACTCCTGGGGTCGGGCTGTTCCGCCACTCCAATCCCAAATTGGGCGAACAGCTCCTATACTTCATCCTCTCATCCCTCCGTGGCCCAATTCAATCCGCCAAAGTACCGTTCTGCCCTACACACTTATTCGTCCATGCGCCATAAGTTTGTGTGTACGTATTGCTGACTCTGATCTGCCTTGTTTTTTGGTTTGTTTCGCTGTTTTTTCCGGGACTGTTCTAGGATTTCGACAAGGTCTGGCCAATCTTTGACTCCGCGCAATCGAGGGATTTCCGTAAGGTACATAAACTATGTTGTTATTTTTAAAAAAACTTTGTTTAGATTGTTTTGCTTGGAACTTGAATTTGTGTGTCCCTGGGATATTGGTTTCTTTAGGTTGTGCAAGCGATTATCAGTGAGCTTGAATCGCAAGGTGCGCTTCCGAGGAGCAATTCGAGGGTTTCGTCGCTCGCTACGTGTTGTGGACCGAGGTTTGTTTGCGATGCTTTTAGTTTTTAATGGGTTCTAGGGAAAGTCCATGTTTAAGTTATGTTGGCCGTTTTGCATAGCCAAATGGTTGTGCTAAGCTCACTTAAGTGGGAGACTGGTAGCTTTAGTCACAGATGGAAACTTGTTGGCATATAAGTTACTTTCGGTAGCAAGATCATCTTGGACATTAGGAAGAGGTCACTCTTTTGGTATTGAAGGGAGAATTTACCGGACTATGAGATTTGGGGTAGTATGAAGAGCTTCTTTTGTGACTGTATTAAATGATTGTATCTTATTCATCACTTGTTTTTAGGTTGTACTAAGAGCTTCTTAATTTGCAACATGTGCGTGTTAAAACTCATGGTTCCTCGTTGTTATAATGCTTCAGAACGTTGAACTTGTTTTTTTCTTCTTCTTTTTTCTGATTGTAGTTGTGGATGGCACTGAAGTAGATCATAAGTTTCATATGTTAAACTGCAGGTTTGTTGAACTTCTGTGGCAACTTTCTTTGCATGCTTTACGAGAGGTTCATAGACGGACTTTTGCAGCTGACATAGCTTCTAATCCACTGCCTGCATCGCTGACAGATGTAGCCTTTTCTCATGCAGCTACTTTACTTCCAGTTACCAAGGTAAGACTGTTAAGATGATTTTTTTTCCGTCTATGAATAATATGAAAAACCATTAACTATTTGAAGTCCGAAATAGAAGGTATCTGAAATATTGATCTTGTGGCTGCTGAGGTCCATAATTATTGCTGTCTTCATATTTGTTTTGTGTCCACTTGACATCCAGTAGCAGTGATCTGAGCCTCATGTCTTAAACAGGCGAGAATAGCACTTGAAAGAAGGAGATTTCTTAAGAATGGAGAAACAGCAGTGCAACGACAGGCTATGTGGTCAAATTTGGCTCATGAAATGACTGCAGAGTTTCGTGGTCTCTGTGCTGAAGAGGTATAGTGGAACTTATTCACTTTCTTTGGACAGTCCCTTGTTTCATAGCTAGAAACATATCTTGTTTTTGGACTTGGCTTTAAGCCTTTTCCCCTGACATTTTTCTTGGAAAACTTGGGCTTAGGCTTACTTGCAGCAAGAGCTGGAAAAACTGCATGACTTGAGGAATAAAGTGAAGATGGAAGGGGAACTCTGGGATGACCTTGTATCTAGTTCCAGCCAGAATTCCCATTTAGTTTCGAAGGCTACTCGCTTGTGGGAGTCTATTTTAGCTCGGAAAAGTAAGTGCTGGAGCATTGTGGTTCTTTTTTGCTTTTCGGAAGAGATCAAATTGTTTTTGTCTGCCATTGATTTTTATTGAGGCCATATCATTTAGCACCAAGATCGAAAGCATCGATCCTTTTATTTTTCAAATTTTATAGCTTCTATGAATTTTTTTCTCTTCTTTCTGCATCTAGCAAAGTGGTTAGAGCCAGTTCCTGCTGGGCAGAGTATACTATAAATAGATTTGGTTCTTGTTCTTTTCTATGTATCTTTCGTTTCATCTCTATTTCTATCCACATTTGAGTGCAAGCTGATGTAATGTGCGGGTACTATATGTGAGGCAATATGTTCTTGCCTCTTGATGTGTGAGTTGAGCAGCAGATCCTAGTCTGTATTTGTCATATGGTTTCTATCCTTCTCTTTATTATTTAGTGTGTGTTAGGTTATTATTGTTGTTAGTTTTGGATGAGATTATGTTAGGCATTGTATTTATTCGGGGGCTTTCTGATGTTACGTATATCAGAGAGTTTTCAGCTAAAAAGTCTTGGGACGAACTTAAAGAGGGATGAACTGTCTGTCCTTGTTTGTTATCATGTGTCTTGGAAAACAAGTTTCTTTGATCTTTTCTTCTGAATGAACAAGAAGCACCCAGAGTTTTCAGCTTTCATTCTTCCCTCTTTCTCTTGTAATAATCTGATGACCTGTAAAGCTGATCGCATTCATGTATAGGTCAACATGAAGTACTTGCTTCAGGGCCTATTGAGGACTTGATCGCTCACCGTGAGCATAGGTAATTTACCATCTCCTCACCCCGAGTTTCTTAGATGCCATTATTGGAACTTACCAACTAAGGCATAGATTTCGTTTTTAGGTACCGCATCTCTGGATCATCTTTGCTTGCAGCCATGGATCAGAGTTCTCAGGTTCCTTATTCAGATGTCTTATCTGTCGAGCCTGGTGACCTACCCTCAATGCAAATGGATGACAATGAGCAGAGTGATGGATCCTATGTCAGCATAAATAGGGAGAAGCTGAAGAAGAATGCAGATTCATCCCATACCAATGTAAATGATGAAACACTTTCTCGAGTAGATGATAGAAGTGGGAGAGTCCAGCCCACCGTCGATGTAGCTGAAATCATCAGGCGCTGGACACATGCTTTACAGCGTATTCATAAGCAGTCACTTCATCTGGTGTGTTACTTTCTTTATTCTAGCTGTTCACCGCAATGTATAATTTGCAGTGAATAACATTGTTGCAATGGTTTGTTCGGATCATTGGTTGCAGTCGATACGTTAGATTGAAAATTGTATTTTCTTGGTTGTACAATAAATTTTGTCTCTTGTTGGTTTTTCTTGTTTTACCTCAGAAGTTTGTGTTAGAGGTGATTCCCTTCTGCATAAATGTGATTACCCGGGACAAAGCTTGTATGAGACCTAGAAGGGGCCAGCGGCGCAAGAGTTTTTTTTTTTAGTGCGTGCGTGTGGGTGGGGGGGGGGGGTGGGGAGAAAGGGAAAAAATATCTCAAGAAATTTCTTCTTGGCCTAAGAAAACAATTTCCTACATATTTTCTTTTGGATATGGACAGATGCATATCCCACCCTAGATCCATCCTTGGAGATAGCAACTGTACCAGATGTATGTCATCGATTATTATAACTCATTCATGCCAGCCTCTAGGTATGCTTTCCTGCTTTCTCTTTCTCCTTTATGTTAAAGAAAGCACTCTAGGTAATTTGCTCCATGGGAATCTTTTGTTTATTTCCTTTTGAAACACGGGCAACCCAGAATTGATGTATGTGGATGGTATCATCATATATGTTTCCTCTTGGAACTTTACTTTTATAGAAGCTTCATTAATGGTTAGTCACAGTATATTTCTTGATTTGGAATTTGGTAAGCTTGGGTCATTAAGTTTTTCCAGAATGTAGCAAAAATGATTTGGGCTAAAGTTCAAACAGTTTATATATCTCATTTGTTGATGTACCATATTTAGTTGTGTGGTCTGGGAATATGATATTCTCCTGGTACCTAAACCACTTGTTTTTTTTTTAAGATGAATTTGGAGAACACAATCCCTTTAATTCTGCAATATTATGGTTGTTACATGTTAGATATAGATCAAGGTGTTGGTTTGTGTCTAACTTAGTGACGTCTGGCATTTTATTGTTTTCATATAGGCAAAAGCTAATAATGGAGAAGGGCCAGAAATTTTACGAAGTGCACAGGATGGTGATACAAGTGGCCATGCGGAGTCATTAGCTGCAACTCTTGCCGAGCATCAGCAGCACTTAGCTAGCTTTCAGGTTTTGCATACACAACTAAACTCCATGCTATATTCTTGGTTAATGCACACTTTATTTCATCATGCCTTAGTTTTTCTTCTTTCAACCTGATTTTATACTTGAAGAACAATGTTGCCTCACTATTGGTGGAACTTCTTTGATGAGGTGCAGATCTGAAGAGACTTTTAGTATTAGTTATTTCGTCATTTGAAATTCGTATTTAGAGCTTTAGATGGTTGATGACTTCTTGTCTTTGTCTTTGTTTTGTTTTCATTTTTGTTGTTATGTGTGGGTGGGGGGGCAACTTGAACATAGAGAAGCTCGATGCCTTATAGAGGGATTCCTTTTTGGAGCCCCCTTCTTTGGAAGAAGCAATCTGTCTTCTGACGCCTCACCATTTCTGGGGGTCTTTTTTCTACAATTTGAAACCACTTTTCCATCAGTAATTTTTGAGTCCTAATGCCTTTTTATTTTCTTATTTGCTGGTGCCAATGTTGGGAGTAAAGCATAATGCAAGAAATTGGTTTTTATTATGCTTTTTCTTTTTGGATTGTGAACTGTCATAATGGAAGCTAATTAATGAAATAAAGAGAGCAGTGGGATAGTGGATATCTCTCTCTCCAGATTCTTTGTCACATATTTCCAATTGAAATACTCCTCCTGTGTAGGTGCTCATTAACCAACTGAAGGAAGTCGCTCCTACTATACAAAAGTCAATATCGGACTGTACAGAGAAGGTCCAGAGTATGTCCTCCACTCTCCCTCCCATGACTAGACATCGTGGTCAATCAACCTCACCACTTCAAGCTCAAAGCAGTGGGAGGACATTGGTAATTCTTCAATTAGTGTCATGTAATATTGGTTTCTCCAAACTTGGATGACTTACCTATGTAATTGGTCTCTTTTTTTGTTTTTGTAATTCTGGAAATATTCAGGACAGTAGCACTGATGATGTTGCTGAGGTGGCTATGAAAATGTCTACAGTTCTGCTCGACAAGGTCTCAGCTAGTCCTACACTGAAGCTTCCACAGTTGTTTAGCTTGACACCTAATTCTTCTGGAAAAGGTGGAAATATGCCAAAAAGAAACACTTTGGCTCAAACAAACCAAATGGAAAACTTTTCTGAAAGGAAATCTCTGGAGCCACCTCGTGCAAGTAATCAAATGGAAAATATACCTCAAGGTTGCTGCATCTGCCCTGCTCCTTCATGTTTATCGACAAAGACCAACTTATTGGCTTTTTGAAGCCATTCTATCTTACTAATCAGTGACAAGAGTTCCGTATATAAGCTGTAGAGGTTTTGATTCCAAATATTGGTGTTTTTGCAGATAGTGATAATTCTTATGTTCACAATTTGAAGAGATCTGTAAGAGAAGCTGCTCTGTCAGTGAAAACCTGCAATTCAGAATCCTTTCAAGACAGTCATTCTGATGAAAGCTCCGAGCACTTCTTTGTTCCTCTTTTAACAACTGAGTTTTCTCGTCTGGGCCCAGAAACCAAAGTTTCTTCTTTAAGGAGTAAAAGGTTGTTTGTATCTCAAACAGCCAATTCCTTGCTTGAGAATCGGACTCCTGATGGTAGTGTCAGGAGCAAGTATGATGAATTTCCAGGCATGTTAAATGATTTGGATTCACTTCATGAGTATGGCAGTGTAAATGGGTTTCCCTCAGTTGGCGACTCAAATTGTGCAGCATCTGATACACAAAGGTCGTTTTTTGACTTTGAGGAATCTCAGGAGCAGCTCTTCTCACCTCCTTTGCTAATGGATGCGTCACTATTAGGAGATTCTTATGAAGATTTACTCGGTATGTTCTTTTGGCCATAAGCTATTCCGGTAACATGCATTTATTTGTTGGTTTGTTGTCATTAGTTTGTCTCCTTCATATCAGTGAATGCTTTACTTATGTGAGTAATGTACATGAATTATATTGTTATTCTGTCGGAACCTCAACAAAAGATATTTTGTTAATTTGACCTTATGGTGGACCAAAGATATTAGATTACCTTACCTACTAGAATGTTGTATGCAGATTTTATTCCCAATTTGTGCAACGATTTAGATTGCCATTCTATATAAGATTTACCATGTGGATCTTAGTTGGAAGTTGGGACACATTTGTTTTCAGCCCCTGCCTTGCACAGCTCAGTGAGGCTGAGAAGAAAGTGTCTAGAAATCTTGGTACTTGTGTCCAGATTTTGGACTCTGTTAAGCGGGGTTGGGGCCTGGGGGAACCCCTCTTAAAAGAAAATCAGAAGAAGCGAAGCTGGCGTTGCACATATTTTTCATAAATATGTGCAGCTTTTTCGTTCTGTACCACTGTCTTACTCTATTAAGAATAACTTATCCTAAACTTTCCTTTTTGGCAATCGTCTTCTTCTGAAAGTATGTTCAATTGTGTTGCAGCTCCGCTGTCAGAAACTGAAACAGCCTTGATGGATCACTAAAACAGATGTTTGGGCAAACCCTCCTGATGCTTTCGAGCCAGATAATTTGGTTGCTGTGGTGGCTTTGTTTTCATTCCTCAGTGGGCGTATTCATTGCTCTCCCATTATTTTTGTACGATGCGGTGTATGTAGGATATTTCTCTTCCTTTTCCATGTTCTTAGCAGCGGATTTCTTTGTCCAATTCTTCGGAAGGAACTATAAGCCAATTGCAGCACTTCTATCCATGTCTGACAGATCCCTGGTACTTGGGATGGAGTAACATACTGGAATGCTGACCTGGCTCTTTGAATGCAAATCCAAAACTAACCAGTTATCGTCGGGACTCGGGAACTGTCCTTGGCATTTCGTTCATAACTGATACAACAAGAAAAATGCAAGATCCCATGGCCTGAAGTAGACGGTGAAGGTTAGTTTCATCCTGATTGGTGTCTGACTGTGACAGCCATACTGCATTCGCTTAGCATAGTGATTGAACTGTCAAGAATGATTGTTGAAGGTCTGGTTATTATGTGTTTGACAGATGCGTACCACATGAATTTGGTAATGTATGGAAGGAGAAATTGCTGTCTGTATCGATTGGATTAAAATTATTCAAAATGTTTAGTTAATGACTATCTTTCCTTTGTCAGTTTTCTCTTTTCTTTTAGTTTTCATTTATTTATTAGGAGGCTGTGATGACCGTGGATGCATGTGTTCTCTTTCCTCGTCCCCATATCCATAACTTTTTGCATTTACACGTTTAGACGGGGTGGTCAAGCACTTAACAGTATGATTACCGGGACCTACCTACAATGTGTACTTTTGTGTTCCTTTACTATGTGTGTTTTGCGTGTGCGTGATTTTAACTTTACCCTTAGAGTTAGTGAAGTAACTTGGTCTAGAGGTTTGCCAAATAGGTGAGTGGGAGCTGTGGAAACGCTTGTCTGATTCGGCTCTATTTTGCTTAGCACAGACTAGTGTTGGCAGTTGTCCTTACTCGATTGTGTTCGAGGGACTGATTTAACCCTGCCCATGGCCCGCTGAATGGTTGGGACTAGCACATCGACCACACATCTAACTGTTGGATAACTTGGATGTGTGTTCCTGACATGATCTTCCTAACAACTTCATATATTCTATTGTCACTTGATGTGTTCTGCAAGTTCTCAAAGCCTTTTCAAATGGGTCTCTTCTAGTCTATTCTGTACGAGATATTGAGATTAAGATCCTATACAATTTTATATCCTAATTGTATTATGCAATTTAAATAAAGATAGATATAATAGGTGGATTTACACCATTTAATGATGTTCATATAAAGTTTCAGATAACATAGGTTCTATAATGAGGTTTACTTATTGTGCCTATTTTTCTTCGAATGCATGATACAGTTCGGTTAGAAAATTACGGAGACTTTTAATCCGAGATATTAAATCCAACCAAATTAGAAAATGCATAATCCTTTAATCTCTTTTAAAAGAGGTAGATGAAAGTGTGTAGATAAATTTGTCTACTGAGATCAGATCAGAAGAGATTGCCAATGAAATTGAAGGATGGCTGCATTGGCGTCTATCAAATCACATGCTTACTGTTGGGTTCTAAATAGAACGTCCACCTCACACCTCGTTACCTTGGCTCCACCTCGTATCCTCGTCAACATGATCCTTGCATCACTGCGCTGTACCAATACTTTCTTCTCTCTGACTCACCAATCTTGTCTCTAAACTACGCCTGTAAAGCTGGAAAGAAAACCCGTTTGAGTTGTTAATTTCAAATATTCCCTGTACATTCTTCTGCCCTCCAAACAGAGATGGAGTCTCACGTGTGCCGCGTGCCTGCTTTTATGGCAATTATTTCAAGAATATTAAGAGAAGCAAAAACGAAAAAAAATATCAGTTAAACATAGAAAAAATTTATATTTACAATGCGATTTTAAAAAAAATCACTAAATTTCTAAAATAACCTTGAAACTCACTAAATTTTAACAATTAGTATAATAGATCAATCTACCTAATTCTGCTCGTGTAATTAATTAATTTTTTTTAATTTAATCACGACTCAATAGGTGTCATAATTTTTTAAAAAAAATCAAATTAATTTAAAACTTAGTGAATGAAAATGAAACATGTGTAGTAATATCTTATGTTATTTAGTAAAAATATTATCTGATTATTAGAATTGAAAACTACTCATACTTATAACTTTAGAACTACTCAAAACTAAAAGATTTTACCGATCTTGTCCCCAAATTTTTTATTTATTTTTCAAGTTTTTTTTTGAATTTCTATATCTTATATTTTCAAAATTATTTTAAGATATGATGAATGCAATAAAATTTAATAAAAAAATCTAAAAAAAAAATCTTATAGAAACATGGTATTTGTTACACAAATTCCAACAATTTTTCACACATATTATAACAACATAAAAAAATTATAATAAATCTTTTTATTTTTTTATTAAAAAATTACATCAAATCATCTGTCTTTATATTATTTTAAAAAATCTAATAAAAATATATTTTTTTAAAAAAATTAGCAATTTTTACGCAAAAAAAATATTATAAAATTTCATTTTACATCAATATTTACAATTATATTACAAATTTTAAAAACAAATATCCCTAAATTTGAACTATCATACGATATTTTAGAACGAGAAGGAAGGGAAAAGATGAGCGCCCTCCACGCGCCTAGGTGAAAGTGGAGTCTTTATCCGACTGGAGCGGAAACTGTTATTTTAAAGAAGTTTTTGAAGTTTGCGAAACGAAGCCCACGCTCATTAGACAGCGCGCGTCGTAGGAGCTTTGATTGTAAAGATAAGTACTACTTTAACCTTCATTTTTTCCCTGTGGCAGAAGTTCTCTATAGAGTCAATAGGGGCTATTTTCGTCAAATGGGTAACGGATTGATTCTCTCTTTCCATCTGTAGAAAGTTACAAAAGTGATCAAAATTATGCAGAGTTTTGAGGTTAATATCGCCAATAAAAGTCGAAGAGGAAAAAAGTGAGAGACAATCGAAAAGAAAATATCAACAACAATAATTTTGGCTGTAATAAAACACACCGCCACCACCAACAACAGCCAGAGATTGCTGTTCTTGATGCCCTTTTTCCGTTTTTCTTTTTTGTTTTATTTGGATTATCTCTCTCGCTGGGCGTCTTTCTGAAAGGAGTAGCTGCACTTTCCCTGTGAGTACAGACGATCATTCAATGTTTCTTTAGATTCTTGTGGTTTGCTCCTTTTTACTCCTCTCTCTCTTTCTCTCTTGTTGCATGTTTTTAGCCTATCTCCCCCTCTCCCCAATTTGAACCTTACAATTTTGAATTAAACGCTGTTCATAACCCGTTTTTGTTTCTTTTACGATTTAAATTGTAGGTTACTTTTTAATGGAGAATGCTATCTGTGTTTTCTAGATCATACACAGATCTTACTTCTAATTGATCCGGCTGAATAGCATGCAAATCGTGGCAAACCTGAAGAAAAGAGAGGGCGAGGAAAAGAGGTGAATATTCATCATCGCTTTCCCTTCTGAGTTAGTCGAATTGAGAAGTCAAAGTGTCTCGGGATTAATCGTAAAATAAAACGTTGATTTTTTGTTGTATCGCATGTGCAATGTTTTTCTTCATCTAGGTTTCTCGATGTACTTAGAAAGATAACCTCTAGATGTACTTAGAAAGGCAACCTTTCTTGTGGCGTAACGACGGGAAAGATCAAAAGTAATTTAATTGAGATGGGAAAAGCAAGCTAGTGTCTTTCTTTCAATTAGTTGAATAGAAAACTGAATTGTAATTGTAAGCTTCGAATGTCTCTATGGTTCTGATATCATATCGTGTAAAGTGCGTTTTATGTTTCTACCAGATTTCCCTTCCTTCGGTTGGACTATTTTTAGAATCCCAGAAAGATTAAAAAAAAAAATGGTCTGTTTTCTATAGCTGATTTTGTGTCTTGCTTTGAATTATTTTCAATAAGCATCCGGTTCTTAAAGTGCAGGAGGGGGATTTTATTCTGCCATAAGAGGAGGGACTTCCGTTTTTCCAATTGAAGTTATGTTCAAGCAGATTCTTAATAAGCTTCCACGTAAGTCCTCAAAGTCTGCAGAAAATCGTGAAGGAGGGGGAAACGCTACCTCCTCTTCAAATGCTTCTACCAGTTCGAGAAGCAATGATTTATCAAGTAACCGATATGGAAACCCCAGCATTACATCTTTTTCAGGCTTTGATTCTACTTCAAACTTAGGACTAAATCATGGCATTAAGTTCACGCAATCTGTGAATTCAAAGCTGAATGGGAATTTGGCAGCTTCCTCTTATGATGCTTTGCCTAGTTTTAAAGATGTTCCAAATATGGAGAAGCAGAACTTGTTTGTTAAAAAGCTGCACTTGTGCTGTGTGGTGTTTGACTTTTCTGACCCAACAAAGGACCTGAAAGAAAAGGAAATTAAGCGACAGACATTGTGTGATCTTGTAGATCATGTTACTGCTGCTAATGGGAAGTTTACGGAATCGGTTATGCAAGAGATGATAAAGATGGTGTCCATAAATTTGTTTAGAACTCTTACTTCTCCACCCCGTGAAAATAAAGTCTTGGAAGCCTTTGATTTGGAAGACGAGGAGCCGTCGATGGACCCTGCATGGCTTCACTTGCAAGGTGTTTACGAATTCCTTTTGAGATTTGTGGCCTCAACTGAGATGGATGCGAAGTTGGCTAAGAGGTATGTTGATCACTCATTTGTTCTTAGGTTGTTGGATCTTTTTGAGTCAGAAGACCCTAGAGAGAGGGATTACTTGAAGACGGTTCTGCACCGTATTTATGGAAAATTTATGGTGCACAGACCATTCATCAGGAAAGCGATGAATAACATCTTCTTTCATTTTATTTTTGAGACCGAGAAGCATAATGGGATTGGAGAAATGTTAGAGATTCTGGGTAGTATAATCAATGGGTTTGCTCTGCCGCTGAAAGAAGAACACAAGCTCTTTCTTGTTCGAGCACTCATTCCACTTCATAAACCAAAATGCATTTCCATGTATCACCAGCAGTTGTCTTACAGCATAACACAATTTGTGGAGAAAGACTGCAAGCTTTCAGATACTATTATTCGGGGGTTACTAAAGTATTGGCCGATTACAAACAGTTCTAAGGAGGTCATGTTCTTAGGTGAGCTGGAGGAAGTTTTAGAAGCAACTCAGCCTGCTGAGTTCCAGCGCTGTATGGTACCCTTGTTCCGTCAAATTGGTCGATGCCTGAGCAGTTCACATTTTCAGGTAGGTTGTTTGGTCAATCCCATCAATTTCTACTTGTTAGTTCTTTGCTTGTGTTGAATTTCTGAATATGTAGTAGAAATTAGATAACTAGTCTTTAAACTGGCAATTTTTCATTTTGAGTGCGAGGTTTTGCTCCATGTGGTCCTTGTTACTCTTTGTGTTTGTTAAATTTCTATAAAACATTTTAATAATTTATAATTTGAATTATCTGTCAAGGACCGAAGAGTCAGCTTGCAGATGCGTTGACCACAGTATCTAAAAAAGAAAAGGCATACTCATATAGGTGTTCCCTGGTCAAAATGAGCACTCTGAACTATATGCTATTCTCATTGTCCTCACTTCTCAGATTCCCTCGTATAGAAACACCCCCTTCAAACTCAAGTTGGCAAATAAAATTTACATTTAAAGCCAATGGAGAAGTTTGATGAGGTGAATGTTTATGCTGTTTTCATAGGTATCTTTCTAATAAAATGAGCTTATTCATAAAAGAAGAAGAAGCTGTTTTCATAGGTTTAAAGGCTCTCTCTCTCTCTCATATCCCCTGATGGTAATTTCATAACAATGCGTAGGCTCACAGGGTTATGAACCACAGATATTGAGGTTTTGAGTTGAGGGCTTATGCACAATCAGGATTTCCATCATAATTTCGCATGTGGTTTTTTTTATCATCATCAGCATAGTTTGTACATTTATGGACATATTATAAACAGTCAGATTAGCCTGGTTTAAAACAAAGTAGGCTTCTCAGGGTGCTTTAAAATAAATGGCAGTGATGATCCCTATTGGTGGGAATGGTATTGTTAACTAGACTCTGATTGTGGGGCTGGTCTTAGGGCCGTGGGATAATGGTGCTGTGGCAGTTGCAGTAAGTAGTTACTGGTGCCAGTTTTGAGTGGTGGTACTGGTATCTGGGCTGTATTTTAGGGCTTGATTTACAGTTGTGGAATGTTGGTGATCTTGCATGCATCAACGGGCTAAGGGTGGTGTTAACTGTTATGGTTCGTAGTTAAATTGTGCAAGGTCGGTGGGTGCTCAGTGATTAGGGGTGGTGTGATGGCATTGATAATTGAATGGCCTAAGAAGACAGAGTAAATGTATTAATAAAATGTTTTGATCTTTCTTGAAATTTATATTTATCTTTAATCGCTTTTGTATCTAGTAATTGTGTGGTCATCGCCTCCATCAGTTAGTGATGGTGGAGGTTTCTCTTTTCAGTTCTTTTTTCCCTCTCTTTTTTGGCTATTATGGGCACCCCACCCCCCCAGGTTTCCTTTTATCATCCTTTTGCTAGTTGGTAGGATATACCAGCACAGTTAATTGATTCTCTTTTTGCAGGTGGCAGAGAGGGCTTTGTTCTTATGGAACAATGATCACATTGAGAACCTAATCAAACAGAACCGTCATGTTATACTGCCAATTGTCTTTCCTGCATTGGAGAGAAATGCAACAAACCATTGGAACCAGGCAGTACAGAACTTGACACTAAATGTCCGCAAAATTTTCTCTGATACTGACCCCGAGCTTTTTGAGGAGTGCTTGGTCAAGTTTCAAGAAGATGAAGCGCAAGAGAAAGAAGTCAAGTTGAGACGTGAAGCCACATGGAAACGCTTAGAAGAGATGGCTGCAATGAAAGCTTCTATTAAAGAACCAGTGCTTGTTTCTCCCAGAAAAGCCACTCGTTTACCATCTGGCTAGAGAGAGATTCCCTTGTGTGATTGCAGTGGTTTGACACTTGAATTGGCATGCAGATCATCAAGAGACGGTCTGAATTGTTGGTTTATCAGGTAATTGACTCGCAAAGTCAGTGGTGCCATTGCATGGGGTACAAAGGAAGCCCCATTTTGTTTCAACACGCCTGGATTGTACATACCAATTGGATCGCCAAAGCACAAGGATGCTGCAGAACACGTTTGTATTGAAGATTTAGCTGTAAAGTAGTTGCCTATTTGCTGTTGGTGTTCTTCTGGGTGGGAAAAACTGAAAACAAATGGGCGCAAGAAAGGGGAAAAGTACTCTAATTTGTTATATATGCGCTACATTGTTGTGAATTTGGCTAATGGAATTAGGCTCAATCTTTCTGATTTTATTCTGTTTGTATCATCGAACTTTGTTGCTTTTCTGGGTGTTCAATTGCTTGACATAAAAATTGATTAACGATGGAGAGTTTGTAGCAAATTTGGGGACAGAACCCATTGCTTCCGAGTTGTTCAACTTTTTACCCCTTTTTTTACTACACATTTGATTTCATAAGCTTCCTCATCGCTCAACTTGACTTCTCCTCTTCTTGTTGTTAGAAAGTAATTGATAGATACCCAAGACGCTGGTTGAACTTTCTAGACAAATAAGGATTGAACGCTTCATTTATGTTGTGAAGTGTGAACCAATGGGGTGCCGCTTAAGGTCCGCTTCTGCAACACAGTGGCCTAGGCCTAAGATCTAGAACATTTCTATGGCCGACGTAGTTATGTTTGTTTTTCAAAATTTTAATTTTCTTAAAATTTTAACACAATAAAAATTACATTATAATCTTTATTCCTATCACATCATTACTTTTAACTATAATAAATATTAAAAATTATCTCTCTCCACTTTTTCACCAAATCCAATACACTAAAATTTTAACCTCACCAAAATTTCAACACACAAACACAACCTGTGCACACTATCTTAACAGAGACAAAAGGTTGTTCGTTTAACAAAAAATCCTCATAATTTTTTGAATTCTCAAAATACAAAAATTCTACAACCAAACATCATTTTTAACTTTACATAAAAATAACTACAACACGCATACCAATAAAATTAACATCAACTAAAAATTTTCAAAACACAAAAAATCTTCACAATACTCCTAACCGAACATGCTCTGAATGGAAGTTCAGAGATAAAAGAATCTCAAAAATTTGCGTGCTGGAAGAAAAAAAAAACGACGAACTTTGTGTGTCAACCCGTGTCATGGGAGCAGACAAATATGATTCAGTCACATTCTTGACAAATACAAGTGAGTTTTGTTTCTCAAAATTTTGAGAAATTTTTAAATATTTATATTTATTCCCTCTTTCTCACCAAGCCATTGAAGCACTCGATTCAAACAATCTTCAATCGCAGAGCCCATGCTATCAATTTTGCAGAACTTTAAGATAACCGAAATTTCTAATCCTAAATTCGAAAGGAGTTTATTCATAATTTGAAGACCACAGAGCTGGGACGGATAAATCTTAAAGAGAAGGGGGGTTGAGTGCGTGTTGTTTCTTTTTTTGTCCTCTAAGAAATGCCGAGCGTAGCTGTGAAGCTCTATAGCGTCTTCTTCAAGTTCCTCTTGAAGCACCGGTTGCAGAACCGGATCCAGTCCTCGCCCGACGAGTCCAACCCGTTCGGAGTCACCTCTCGGCCCGAAGAGACCATCGCAGCCGTTAACCCTTCATTCACCGACGGCGTCGCCACCAAGGACATCCACATCGACCCCTTCACCTCCCTCTCCATCCGGATATTTCTCCCGGACTCCGCACTTAACCCGCCCGAAACCGACTCCAAACCCCAACACCACCACCCTCCCAAACCCAAACTCAGTATCCCTAGCATCAAACTACCCGGATCCAATTCCGATCCCGTTCCCGGACCCCGTTCCCCACAACTAGAGTCCTCCAATTCAATCTATCACCCTTCTCGCCGTAACAGCTATGGCCCTCCCGTACCTACCAATCATAAGGAAGAGCCTAGAAGGAATAATTCCTACGGTTCAGTCAATGAAATGGAAGGTTTGAATCTAATGTCGAGCACCGGCGGTGTAGTTTACAGAGGTTACTCTCCGTCGTCGGAGAATCGAAGAAAATTACCGGTGATGTTGCAATTTCACGGTGGAGGGTGGGTCAGTGGGAGCAATGACTCGGTGGCCAATGATTTCTTCTGTCGGCGGATCGCGAAGATCTGTGACGTTATCGTCTTGGCAGTGGGGTACCGGCTTGCACCGGAGAATCGGTACCCTGCCGCGTTTGAGGACGGCTTGAAAGTATTGAATTGGTTGGGGAAGCAGGCGAATTTGGCCGAGTGTAGTAAGTCGATGGGAAATGTACGGGGCAGCGGCGGTAGTGAGTTTAAGAAGTCTCATATTGTGGACACATTCGGGGCGTCGATGGTAGAGCCCTGGTTGGCGGCACATGGAGATCCATCGAGGTAACGATTTTAATTCGTTGTGCTTTTCTAGAATGCTTGCATTTGGATGCAGCACTGTTTGGAAATTAATGTTTGCTATAATCTGCATATGACAATTGAAACTAATTCAGTACGGTAAAGTTGTATCCTATCCGTCTTAGTTAGATATATAGGCCTTTAATAATTCAGCTTGAACGTATAGATTCTGAAAAAATTGGGAGTGTAGTTTAGTACAATAGATGTGGTTATGGTTCATATTAGTTTTGTTCCTGTATTTGCCTTGTTGTCTTCTTTATGGTTGCTCCTCTTATATCATGGGACTTAATTCAGTTGCTATATGGGATACCCTATTTGGTCTTGATGAATTCTTCTGTGATTGAGTCGAGAGCCAAGTTGGGTAAAAAAAGTTGCTTTCTTGATTTTGCTTGGGGCAGGCGGGAGGAGAGGGAGATGGGAACTTTGAGCTTCCCAAATTGCTTGCTTCCCCAGTGACATTACAATAGTTCGAGGTGGTTGTTTTTCCAATAGCCTTAGGCCCTTAGCGACTGGAATGCACAGCTCCTTGGTACTTGTGTTAAGACTGTTGGACTCACTAACGGATTCCTCATTTTGCAAGTTGCTCAGATTTGATGTTTGATGGTTCTTCAATTAGCTACTGAGGCAGGCAGCATAGTTCTGAAATCAGTATTGATTCTGCGAAGTCTAGACTGACTGTTCTGATCTCCCCCCCCCAGCTCTCTCTCTCTTCCATAAGAACTCAGTCGACCCAGAAAAGGAAACTCTAGTTTGGTTGCCACTTGTAATGCCGGTGGGACCGACTTCCTGGTTTCCCAATGCAGGGCAGACTTTTTGGTTCGTTGCTAATATGACAAAATTGTCCAATAGCGGCATTAAGGGCATCATAGATTTATTGCATATCTCTATTTAGCTTCCCATCTTGTGGGTTGACTACTAGGTTTAATAGCCAATTTGAAATGTTATTGAGAGAATTGAGTGTTGAAGAGATCCTTCACCTTTTGAGATTTTAAGATATACGGTTGTTTTTTGCTTTCTTGAAGTTGTTCTTTTGTGTCAATCATAAAAGGTAATCCTGTAGAACACAACCTTGTTTTGGATTCTATATTAAGGCCTTAATTTACATGTTTATTGCTTTGCTCAAATGATCTTATTGGCATTGACTAGGTACAAAGCAGACAAGGAGATATGACAGTTACAACTTAACCAAAATGAAACATCTAGCAACCAATAATGGAGAAGGCCATTTCGAAGGACTGAGTGTTGATTAGGGTGTAGACTTTTAGGCTTGCTTGTACTCTTTTAGAAAGATTTCTCACTGTTCACTGCCATTTGCTCAATCTTTCTTCCTCTTGGCCTGTTGGTTGTTTGGTACTGTTTGGCTTCTACTGTTGGACTTTGGCTCGTGCACCAACCCACCAACATGAGGCCAACAATAAAAGAAGTCCTATTAGCTAAATCTTTCCGCAAGTAGAACTAGAAGTTTGGAAGGCACTCTTGCTTAACTGTGCTTATCTGGGATTGTGGACCGTGCTTCATTTGCTTATGGGAAATATTTTTGGGATGCTGTTTAAATACAAATTAAATGGGAGTGTTAGGCAGTTATGCTTCTGGGAGGAGGCCTTATTTGATATTCTGGGGACATGAAACTCTAGGTGACACTGAAGAAATTATCTTCTAATACTGATGAAGAAAAATGCAAAAAGAAAATTACCCCCCTAATTGCTTTGCTTTTAGTGATTTAGAAAGCCACTCTCTCAGAATTGAATGCTACTTGTGAAACAGATGTGTTCTCCTTGGTGTGAGCTGCGGGGCAAACATTGCAGATTATGTGGCTCGGAAAGCTGTTGAGGCAGGCAGGCTTCTGGATCCTGTCAAGGTGGTGGCACAGGTCCTGATGTATCCATTCTTCATTGGAAGTGTCCCCACACATTCTGAGATAAAGTTGGCAAATTCTTATTTCTATGACAAGGCTATGTGCACACTTGCATGGAAACTGTTCTTACCAGAGGAAGAGTTTATTCTGGACCATCCAGCTGCCAACCCCCTTATCCCAGGACGAGGGCCTCCTTTAAAGCTCATGCCTCCGACGTTAACAGTGGTGGCAGAACATGATTGGATGAGAGATCGGGCCATTGCTTACTCAGAGGAGCTAAGGAAGGTAAATGTCGACTCTCCCGTTCTTGAGTACAAGGATGCAGTTCATGAATTTGCAACCCTTGATATGCTTCTCAAGACCCCGCAGGCTCAGGCCTGTGCCGAGGATATTGCCATCTGGGTCAAGAAATACATCTCACTTCGAGGTCATGAGTTCTCTTATTGAGTAGGATACAGAAAAGGCCAGATGATATTGCAGCAGGATAGGAAATTACCTGCGCCTGAAGATGAATCTAAGATCTGCCCCTGTCGATACCTGGTAGGGAGGCTATGCTGCATAGGTTGTATCTGGCTCCTTAAGCTGCGGGGTTGTCAACAGTTCCATATTTATACTCTTTCGTTCTTTTTGTAAGATATAGACCCCCCCTGAGAGTAGGATTTAGTTGAGCCTGTGAGTAGCATTTACCTTGCTCGAGTAATGGATGCCACATTTGGACGTTCGTGTCAGATTTTCCCTGTGTAATATGATGTATTATCGCCGATCAATAGAATTCCATTCAATGAAATACCATCTTTCTTACGCCATGCATTTTGAAAACTTACTGGAGATGGTGTTCAATTTGATCTCCACACCGAAACTTCCTCCCTCTGTGTGAGCGTTGGTTGGACCCTGTTTCTTCGTTTTTCTTATCATGGATGTACGAAATGAACGGGGCCTTGTCCGCTTATCTTATCATGGCAAGCCTCTTCGTAGACTTTGGGCCTAAACTTAAGGTACGTTCCTTTGTAAAAATATTTTAGAATATAAATATATTCAACAAAATTTACAAAATAAATATTCAAAATCTTAAAATTTCATACACAAACACTTTTTCACATAAATCCCAATACATTTTTTTTAGAAAAAAAGAGGCTAAATTACCCCCATTAGTTCTTAGGGTATGACCAATTTTCAGATTAGTCTCTAAAGTAATTTTTCTCCTACAGTGACCTTGGAGTTTGGAACGTTTCCCACATTGATCCTCCGTCAGATAAGATAACGAAATTTTCCTACGTGACTGATGTCAAACACATCATAATCACTTAAATAGCAACACGTGTCATTTTTAGCCACCTCAGTAAAAACAAAAATTGACAAAAAAAAACATATGTACAGCATGTAAATGGCGAATTGATTGCCAGCCAAAGGAAAATACTCATTCCGTTCTTTCTTTCACGTTTAACCAACGAATTTTATGCCAAATGTTAACCCATTTTCAGCTAACCCAAAAGTCCCCAATTTCTCAGCCCTATTTTTGGCGACGATCTGTGCGTGAGCTAAGTGTGGGCAACATTTGAAACAAAAAAAACGAACGAAAAGACCACTGATCTTTTCCTAATAGAAGAGATCTGTCAAAGTGCAATGAAAGCTTCTGCTATGCGACAAAGGTAATAATCTATAGCCCTTCCTTTTTTGTTTTTCTTCTCAACTATGTGGAATCTTTGGTAGTAAACTATTTCTCTTTCCTTTGCTGAAGCATAGTATTACTCCACGGATTCTCCTTATTTTCTTGACCTTGGTGTTTCTCATTTGCAAGTTGCTCTCGACCAGTTACTGTTAAGTTGCCTTGCAATTTGCCGGCAATCCAGGTAACCATGAAAGCACAAAAACATTTTAAAATAGGCAATCATTTGATAAAGAGAAAAAATCCAGGCCACTTCATGTATCTTCTCCACACCAGCTAACATCTTTAACAACACGAAAATCAGAGAGGAATTGGGAGTAGTTAGGATTATTGCGGTGGGAGACATTTAAAAGAAATTTGAGGATTTTGATTTTGGATGTGAAGGGCTTAGGAATTTAACAAACTTACCGGACACGTGGGTTATTTTGTCCACGTCGAAAGCTATGTTGGCTGTTGGACCCATAGTTTCAATTTGTGTCAAATGAGGTAGCTATAAATGACACGTGTCGCTGTTTAAGTAGTTATGACGTGTTTGTCTTCAGTTACGTAGGTAAATTCCGTTATCTTATCTAACTGAATATCAATATGGGAAACGTTCTAAACCTCAAGGATCCCTATAGGAAAAAAATTACTTTAAGGACCAATCTAGAAATTGGTCATATTCTATGGGCTAGCGGGATAATTTAGCCAAAAATTATAACAAATAATATTTATCTATATTTTTATCACATAACTCTAATATTTATTTATTAAATAATTACATCGAATCACTATCTCTACACTTTTTTTACAAACTACAATAAAAATTAAATGTTTAAATTTTACACTAATATTTATACAAAAATCTATAAAACTCGAATCTAAGTAAACATTCACAATTTTATTAAAATCTTACGATTTTTTTTAGAAAGCGAACCTACCTAAATCTTATTGGCCAGGTTGACCTGCATGAGACATCCTATTTGCCTAATCAAAAGGCTTTGCTTTGAAATTTACAGAGGACGTTCTTAATCATAGTTTGATCGTGCTTCAACTCGGTGTTCTCAAACAAGAGCGAGATTGTCAAATCACCTTTAAATTCATAAATTTAAAGCCGTGAACAATCTTGATCTGATTAGAGGAAAAAGAGTTGAGCAATACTATTATAATTTATGCCCGTTGGTACTACTCGGCATCGGTCCATTTCTATTGTTCGCCAGAGGTCCCTTATATATATATATGATCTTTCGATTACTCGATCCGACCCAATCCATTACGATCCATTTTGCTTATTTTCTTGTTTCGTCTTCACCATATCATTTCAGCACAACACCAAAAATAATACTACGCTCCGACAGACCTGTCAGTGGCCGATCCATCTCCCACGAGCTGGACCTCTCAGTCAATCAGCCAAAAACTCCGGTGCTTCTCCGATTTGGCGAGGAATTTTTTTACGCTCTGCTTTTCTCTTTCTCTCCACTCTCCAGTCATTCGAAGTAAGTCTCACTGTATACTTTCTTTGAAGTCTTAATCTCTCTCCGTCTCTCCTTTGCACTCCTTTTGTACAAAACAGATCTCTTTCGGTCTTTGGAGGAAAGTCGATCTGAACAAATAATCTTACGCAACTTCTTTGTTTAGCTATGTAGCTACTGAAGATAGGGGTTCGGAACGCTGGTTGGCGATAGATTGAGCATTATATGATGTATGTACGAGTTCATGCACGTGTAAACGTTTGTCTGTCTGTATGTTTTTTAAGGCTCTGTTCCGATTTTCATGAGCGAATAGTTGCTCAATTTCTGGACATCTTTACCAGTCCGAGATCAATAGAAGCGGATGGTTCTGGCTGTGTAGTGCTTTTCCGTGCTTTTTATAATGGATTCTCTGTTTTCGCTTAACTGTGTTCGAAGCTTTCCGTTGTCTGTTTTCACACAATTTTGTGTTGGTGTTGGTTTTTTTAGGCTGGTTACCGTAGGTTGCTTACACATTATTAGTTACTTCACTATTAACTGAATAGAAAGAGAAAAGAGAGTGAATCTCTCTCGCTCTCAATGGAAAGAGAGTGAATTGTAATCTTCATCATCTTCTTTTCAGCAAGATTTCAGGGGATTGAAATTGTTCTCATGTGCTATATTGAGGCCTCTAAGGACGCTGTTTATGCGTTGTGGTTGGTTGGATTGTGATTGCTAGGTAATGATATTTTAGCTAAAATTTTCATCACTGAAAACTTGATTATTGGTTCGTTTGCCTTTCTTTGTTGGCAGGTGTGCCCAGAAAGATATGCAAAGTTAGCTGGACGAGGAGTAAAAGGTTGATCCTGTACAATGCAAGGGTTCAGAGCCAAATTTAGAGTTGTAACTGTGGTTTCTCTAGCTCTATGGATTGGCCTGGCTGCTTTGTATGGATTGTTAAAACCTATTTTGAATGGTTGCATCATGACATACATGTATCCAACATATATCCCGATTTCATCACCAGAAGGTGTATCGTCAGGAAAGTATGGATTGTATTTGTACCATGAAGGTTGGAAAAAGATAGATTTTAAGGAGCACCTTAAGAAGCTCAGTGGTGTGCCTGTCCTTTTTATTCCAGGCAATGGTGGTAGCTACAAACAGGCAAGGTCCTCATGTTCTCTTTGAATCTAGTTAGAACGTTCTAGAAATGCATTGCTGTTTGCCCTGTTAAAAGCTAGTCTTGGGGATGCTTAAGAGTATTTTTAGCAAGAACAACTTAGCCAACAATAGTATTGATATTCAATTGTACTGAAAATAATTGAACTCAGAATTGTAGTAGGTGTTGGATGAAAGTAATTAAACTCAGAACTGTTATAGATGTTCACTCATAGCAGCACACTATATGGTGGGAGGTCAGCTGCAATGTTATGGCATAGGAAGCTTTTCTCATTATAGAATGCAAAATTTAATTTATTTTGCCCCAAAGTTTGGTAGACTCTTCCCTTCTGTCTGACTCACGAAGACTCTTATTCATTACACATGATGTAGATTTTCGAGTTCTTCCAAATGTGTCCAGCCTTAGAAGTGGAACATTTTCAAAATTTCTCTTTCATCACCTTCAAATTCTGCACTAGCCGTATTTCATTATTAAGGGATGATTATTGTGTAACTTCACCCCTTCTAGATAGACGACTGACATTCTACTTTGGTGTGTGCTTGTGGATAAGGTGGTTCATGTTAATAAATCTGACTGAATTTTCGGATTGTGAGGGATTGTGGTATGGTATTATGTTTATTGTTAACAATCTGAACGTTCAGTTTCAAAGAATGAACCTTTGGAGAAACTATATCTTTTTATTTTTATTTTTGTAAGTATTTGGAGCAACTATATCTGATCTGAACAAATCTTCCTCTGCTTATTAAATTTGATATTAAAAGTGTAGTATACTGCAAAAATGATCTGAAACATATCTGGTTGTCTCTAGAAGGAAATGATATATTATACATAAGGTAGATCAAATCCAATTGAAGTCCAAGCTTAGTGTTATTTTAGTAACAATGAAGTGGAGTGCATATCATTTAGTACACAAATTTATAGTATCACATATTTCTTTGAGTACCTTTATTGTCAACATTATTTATGTTTATGATTTTCTTTTGGTTGGTTTGTCCTCACTTAAACTTATAGGTGCGATCCGTGGCAGCAGAATCGGATAGGGCATATCAAGGAGGCCCTCTTGAGCGTACATTTTATCAAGAAGCCTCCCTAACTCCTGAAGAGGGAGGGGTGGATTTCAATGTTGCTGGCTTTCAATTACCCAGCCGATATACTTGCAGGTTAGACTGGTTTGCAGTAGATCTCGAAGGTGAACATTCTGCTATGGATGGTGGAATACTTGAAGAACACACAGATTATGTAGTCAATGCCATTCACAGGGTATTTCTTTCATTTTTTTACAATTATTTGCTCAATAGTGTGTGAATATTCGACGAGAAGGTCAACTGAGACTAAATGCTTTTGAACGCTTTTGCTGTTTAGTACGGGTGTATCACATGATATTTTGTTTAACACATTCAGTACTTCATATCAGGAAAATCATGTTGGAAATCAAGATAAATCTCACAAAACTTTGTAGTTAATTGACCACATGTAACTTGTATTTGGCAATATAGAGGACACAGAACATTGTCACATTACTTACCCTGTGAAGATTAATTGCAGTTAAAACTCTGTGCACCTAACTGAAGAAACTTGTAGTTCATAGTATGACCTAGTACAGCAGCTTCAGGTGGCACTTTTCTTGACTTTTTCTTATCTTCGCAACAACATCAAGATTTCTCACATTTTGTCTTGTCGGCACTTAATGATTCTGTCATTCCTCTTCCTGAACTGGGCTACTTATAGGCTTCAATATACCTTTGGATTGCTGGAGGTTGAATCTTTTGTTCAGGTGTTCTAATTTATGCAATAGCTATTGTGTGGCCGTGCTTGCAGATTTTGGATCAGTACAGAGCATCCTATGATGTTCGAGCAAAAGAAGGTGCTGCAACCTCTGGGATTTTGCCAAAAAGTGTGATATTGGTTGGCCACTCTATGGGTGGTTTTGTTGCTAGAGCTGCTGTTATCCATCCGCGTTTGAGGAAGTCAGCAGTTGAAACTGTTCTTACTCTTTCAAGCCCACACCAGTGAGTCTTGTGGCTTTTATGAAATGGCTCGTCTCTTCCCCTCTGCCCCCACTAAAGACAAAGTTGTGGTTTAGTTTTCCAAATTGTTTGTATTCATCTGATTCTAATAGAGACATTTCCTATTGTATTCAGATCACCTCCTGTGGCATTGCAGCCTTCCTTGGGTCACTACTTTGCACGCGTAAATCAGCAATGGAGAAAAGGATATGAGGTCGAAATCACTCGCACAGGACGTTTTGTGTCTGAACCTGTACTCTCTCATGTCGTTGTTGTCTCCATTTCTGGTGGTTATCGTGATTATCAGGTACATTGAACTTTGCATCTTTGCAATGGTAGTGTGAATAATCCAGTGTTTGCCTAATTAAAATGAAAAGGTGTCTAGATGTTTGTGTGCCCCAGAACTGAAATGTGGTCAAGGAAGATCTCGTGAGATTGGGCTTAATGCTTCATCTATGTGTTAGTCTTGTCATTTGACATCTATCAGCTCTTTATGATTTTGTATTCTCCACTGTTCTTCTCAATGTCTGTAAAATAAATTCTTTTCATGTTTGCATGCAATAAAAATTGGACCCTCAAAATGATCCCAGGAGCCCACAATTATTTGAGTTTCATGCCTAATCAATTCTCCAGGTCCTACATATCACCACTCCTCCATAAATTTGCATAGTTTTTCTGTTTCCTATTTTTCCCAGACATCTTGTGGACGCTTAATGCAACATGGTGAATGCAAGTTAACTATTTGTTATGTTTTGTTTCTTCTTGGTTGACAAGCCAATTTAAACCTGTTTAGTTTTCCATGTTTAAAGGCCAGTTTTTACCTAATAGACTTTGGAGGCAGTGAGATGGGTTTCTATTTCCATTTCTTGCTTGGTGTTTGCTATTATTTTCGTTGTATAAATGCTACTTATGTACCTTGACATGGTCATGTGGAATTTTTTGCATTTCATCTTTAGGTACGAACAAAATTAGAATCCCTTGATGGTATTGTGCCTCCCACAAATGGTTTTATGATCAGTAGTACCAGCCTGAAAAATGTGTGGTTGTCAATGGAACATCAAGCTATCCTATGGTGCAATCAGCTAGTTGTCCAAGTGAGTGGAACTCTCTTGATTCAAACTTAATTTTTCGATTAATGGTTCTAACGTGTATGTTCTTGCCTAGGTATCCCACGCTCTTCTTAGTTTGATAGACTCCAGAACAGGCCAACCTTTTCCTGACACTCAAAAGAGACTTGCAATATTCACAACAATGTTTCGTAGTGGCATACCACATAGCTTCAATTGGCTAACGCAATCGCACCTGGGAGATCAGAAGCCAAAACATGTTCCCCATAAGGATGTCAAAGATGCTTCTGGTATCATACTTCCTCTTCCTACCATCAGAAAACTACAGTGTTGTACATTTCAGTTTCCGAAAAGTTCTAAGACATTTATTTCCTTTAAACTCTGAGAGCAAACTGGCCGAGTCGATCTTCATGCTAAAAATGATCAAGTTCAGCTTTTTGCTCTTTTTGTCGCTTAATTGCATAGTTGAACTAAGCTTCCTCCCGGAAGTGCTATTGTGCTCTCTAACCATCATCGATCATACTTTGCTGATTTTAATGAATATTGGGAATATTTTTTTTTTCAAAAATTAATTTGATCATTTTTAACTTTTCACTGCATTGGGACAAAAATGAGAAAACAGAAAATGCCGCATGTATCCAGTGAGGCCCTTACTTGATGTCTCTTATTTTGGGAATTCTTTTTTTCTAGGCTGCAGAAATTATTTTTGTTTTTTACTGTGAGTAATTTTCTTTTATTATTAAATAGCTGAGGTACATTTTGTGGATGGCATTTTGGGACATGGTTTTGGTTGGCTAATGTGCTCAGACACTTATGTCATATAGAAGTGGTTTGGGTTACTATTCCCAAGGTGACTTATTCCCAGTTGCACTTCAATATATCCTTTTCCTGGTTGGGTTTTTTATCCCTTTCTTTTTACGTATTAATTCCACCTTTTTTACTAGTTTTTCTGACCCAAACAGTAAATTTGATTTCGTGATAAATTGTCCGTGAAAAAGGAATATTCTGTTGATGCTTGGTCAACAGTACGAGTAGTAGTATTTTCAACAACTGTCAAACTTTCTAATTGCATGAAGAAATTTAATCACTATCTTATCTTACTGTTACTGAAATAAGAAAGAAAATAAAGAACCACAGCATGTGTTTTCGAAAAATTTTGAACATTGTGAATAATCTAATCGCTATCTTACCTAAGGTGATTTGACTGATAAAGTATATTCCTGTTGTTGTCTGTGTTGAAAACTACAATGATTGGAAATTATGCTTTACATTTCATGCAGCATAAAGAAGGCTTGATATAAGCTGTTATGGCAATTACATGTTTTTGTGTCGACCTTCTCATATGTAAGCATGGAAGAATGTGCTTGTTGTGCTGTTTAACCATTCATTTGAACTTTAAGTTTCATACAATATAAGAATAAGAGAGTACATGATTTAGAAGCCCAGATTTGAATAAGGTTATTGTTTGCCGTTTTTCTCTTTTGCTACCTTTCTAAACTACAAACTGACTGTATATCTTGGTTGTGGGGCTCTGCTGCATGCTTCAGCTGCTTGTCCCAGCAGTGTTCATTGGAGTGATGATGGCCTTGAGAGAGATATATACATCCAGACAACCACTGTCACTATCTTAGCAATGGATGGTCGGAGGCGATGGTTGGACATACATAACCTGGTTAGCTTCTCCAGTGCTTTCCTATACAATGGTGAAAGAAATATGTTTTATGTGTCCATCCTTTACCCTACTGTTGGTGCCTTAGATAGCTGATTGTCAGAGTTCATTTTTAATTTTTCCCTTGTCATGTTTCATGCTTCTAGACAAGTTTTTTTTTGTTGGTTTTACTTTAGTGCCTCATTGGTTTTGTATTCTATATTTGAAAAATACTTTGATGTTGAAATTTTGGGCAATATATGGGGAATTAAGTTCGCTGAAGTTGTACGACTTAGTGACTGAGCTCAATTATGTTTTGTAGTTGTGGCATTAGAGATTAGCCTTATCTCTCATGTGCATTCAGTTTTTGGATTTAATTGATTAGTGATATTTTCATTCCACAAACGTTATGTTTATATGTCAAAATCATAGCCAAAAGTTGCTTACGGTTCGGTCTCTGTGGCGTAGGGGTCTAATGGGAAAAGCCATTTCATTTTTGTGACAAACCTTGCTCCGTGTTCTGGCGTTAGACTTCATCTGTGGCCTGAAAAGGCAATGACAACTTCAAACTTGCTATTGAATAGCAGGGTTGTTGAGGTGACATCGAAGATGGTGTCTATTCCATCTGGACCAGCACCAACACAGGTACTAACTATTGGATCCGTGACCTTCTTGTAGAAGGTACATTTATAGAATGTGCTTCTTCCCAACTTGAAGTTGATATTGTGTCTTGTCTGGGTGAAACCTGTTATTAAGCCTGAGATTTAACATTTTGTTGCTGCCAGGAACTGGTTGGAGTAACAGATTGTTTCAACTGATTGATTTGCATACTAATATTTCTGTACCTGCTCTATCTTTATTAGATTGAACCTGGCAGTCAGACTGAGCAACCTCCTCCGTCTTCTGTATTTTGGTTGGGCGCAGATGGATTCAGATTTCTGACCATCTCTGTTGCACCTCGTCTGGTATTGTTGACGTTCATTCTCTCTAATGAATAATTTTTTCGTCCAATTACATCAAATGTGAGAGGTAATTTAAAACTTTCTTTGTCTGTGTGATAGTCGCTTCTGTCTCATGGATGCACCTTCCTAGACATACATCTAAAACCAGTGTGGTGCCTTTGCTTTTTGACATTTTTAATAGCTTGCACCTTTTGTACATTTTTGGTAATGAAAGTGCTTTTTAAGAGAGGAAGAGGCTAATGTCTTTTGAGAAAAAAGGTGGATAATTATGGAATTTTGAAACATTATTGCTTGGCTCTCCATCTTTGATCTATTGAAGACTATTTCCTAGGGAAACTTTATTCTGAAACATTAGCACTACAGCAAAAACCAACAAATACTGAAAAAGAGATAAGAATGGACATCCGTAATACTGCACAAAACAATCTCTTAAAGTAAAATTTGATATTTTGTTCCTAGAACACAAAAACAGTCCGTCATTAATTGATTAACATCCTTTGCTTGTTGAAACTATGCTTCCCTTATAAATTAGCTAATCAATTAAGAGAATTCAGCAAAAATGTGAACATTGTAAAAGATCTGGTATGGATCCTGTCTCTATTAATGTTGCTTTGTTGCTGGATATGATTATCCAAAGCTGTTTGACTGATGTAAATGTGTGGTGGCAATCTGGTGCTCAGACTGTTTCAGGCAGACCTCCACCAGCAGCATCCATGGCAGTTGGGCAGTTCTTTAATCCAGCGGAAGGGAATATTGAGTTACCTCCCTTGTTGATGCTTCAATCCATATATTCTCGTAAGGTTGTTTGAAGCAGCTCAAATACTGCCTGGAATCTGAAATCTTAGCAAATTTATCTGTTGTGTAATTCCATTAGCTTAGCTTATGCTCTGTTTTGTAACTTGAATGTGAAGCAGGAGATGCTTGTGAAGGAGGATCATCCTCTTGCTCTCAACCTATCTTTTGCCCTTAGCCTAGGCCTTCTACCTGTTACTCTCTCATTGAAAACAGCAGGATGTGGAATTAAAAATTCTGGGCTACCAGATGAAGAGGCTGGCAATGTTGAAAACAGTAGTAAGGAATATATATGCTTTTCCAGTCAGTTTAAAGTTATATCTTCTATGATTCTACCTGTAATACTTTGCCTCTGGTGTGCTTGTGTATTCATTATTGACTGCATTCTAAGATTGTTAATGTTCATGGATGAAAATTCCCAATCTGAAAAGGTTCACATATGGTTTTGTTCTTTGTAAAGTGAGTTTGGATGTATAAACATTGCCAAATATCTTTTTCAATATGTAGGATGCTGTTTGTGCCTTGCCAAATTTTATGTACTTGAGTCTGAAAATTAAACGATGCTATGAGAACTTTCTCAATATGTAGGATGCTATTCGTGGATTGCTGAAAATCCCCAATCTGAAAAGGTTCACGTACGATTTTGTTCTTTTTCCAGTGATTTTGGATATGCCAAATATCTTCTCAAGTTGATCTAGGATGCTATTGGTTCCAAATCTTATATTCTTAAAAAAATTCAAAGATGCTAAAATGACTGCTGAAGATGATGTGCAAGTCGGAATATGGTCTTGGCTGGACGTGTATGTTCTTGATTCTGAAAGTTGAATCGTGCATCAACTCAGTTAAGTTGTGATATAGTTAGCAAAGATAGTCTCCATGTTGAGGAAACAATGTTACATTGCAAATCATTTGATACTGTTCTCGGAGCTTACCATGAGAACTCTATACAATATCTCCTTGTTACTTTAGTTTACCATGAGAACTTTCTCTATACAATATTTCCTTGTTTCATGTCTAAGCGTACACATGAGCCCATGAAATGCTTAAGTTAAACTGGTTTGCATTTTTGGTATACAATTGAGTGTAAAATACGAAAGGAGTGGTTACTTGATGACAAGTTTTACAAATGAAAAACACCAGTAAACTTAAGTTGGTGGTGGGGATAAGGCAAACCATGAGTGATCTATTCCATGTCATGCACATTCTTGAAAGAGTAGAGGTGGATAGTCTGTCCAATTGGCCAAACAGGTGTTTGGAGGAGGTGGACTCAAGTATCCATAGAAATCTTTTCTGACTAGCTTCCCTTTGTGGGAGGGCTCATACATATCCTGGTTCTAAACTTATTACACCACAATTATTCCACTTACAGAATACAAAAAGATTTAACCAGTGTAAAATCGGATACAAAAGTTGATGTCTAGGTTGACTTTTCACAAGCCAGTGCTTTACTGCTTTATTCCAGGGCTTTGTAAACTGCGCTGTTTCCCGCCCGCCGCACTTGTGTGGGATGATACATCTGGTCTTCACGTATATCCGAATTTGCAAAGTGAGACAATTGTTGTCGATTCCTTTCCAGCTCTTTGGAGTTCAACTCAGGACTCTGACAAGACTACTGTTTTGCTACTGGTATGAGGTCAACTTAATAAAAGATTCTTGTCACATAATATGATGTGGGCATGAAATGGTAGCAGGACTTGCTACTGAAGCCCTCATGATCTTGTTCCTTCATTGGTACTAACCAAAGGTTTTTGCAAATGCATTGGTCTGCTGCTGTGTAGGTAGACCCACATTGTTCATATAAAGCAAGCATTGGAGTCTCTATCACTGCAGCTGCCAGCAGATTTTTGCTTCTGTATAATCCACAGGTGATAAGTTTTGACACAGTTGATATGGACGTATATTCTAATTTTCTACATTTTATTTGCCTATCGGAATTTGGTGTGGGTTTTGCTTATCTAGAAAAACATCAAGCTTTTATCTGGTTGCTTTCAATCTATTTTCTTTATGTTGACTTGTGGTTTATTTGGTAAATTTCTGGTTCTAGCTTGAATAAGTTTGTGACTGAGAAATTCCTGCAAAAATCAAATGTAAGTAGAAACCAATGGGAGGAGTGTTCCTTCCACATAACTAAACAAAGCCAAACTCTGCCATTGAGGTTATGTTTGTCAGACTTGTCATCAGAACAACTTGCAGTAGCCGTGCTTCATTACCTCATATGCTCTACTTGTAATGTTGTTATTGTTACTCCTCTCACCCTCGGCCTTCAGTACTGTAGAATTTTCACAATAAACTATTTGAACTTCTAACTGCAACAGTCTGACAAAACATATATCCATGGATTGATCATCCAAAGATACCAAGAAAAAGCTATAAATGGGCAATTCGTTTCAGAAGCAGACCAATAATGTTTTTTGTATCCTTTTTTTTGGGGGGGGGGGTGTCTATTTGTCTGAGAATTGCTTGAAAGCGATGTCCATGCAAATACTACTTTCAGGTAGTTTCGTAAGGAACGTTGAATTGGAAGTTTAATTTAAATGGTCATTGGATGTCGATCAACGCTCAGCATGTTTTGGTAAATCCAAATTGTTTGCTTAATGATTTGTGAATGTTACAGTTTGTTACAGAATGCAGAACATGAAGCAACTGATATTTTAGTTCAACAATATGTAACTGCCTTTAAGTTATACCCCAGGCAACGTAATGGCTAGGTGCATATTCTGGGCATGTTAAGAAGGAATATTTTATTTTTTTTTATAAGTAAGGAAAACTTTATTAAAAACCAAGAAAGGTGACAGTACACAAGGAATATTTTATTGTCATTCATTACTGAGTTTGTTTGAATTTTTCCTTTCTCTTTTCAATTTTTTAATGCTTCACGGTCAAAGATAGTGATCATTTTATGCAATTGAATTCATGCAGATAATTGGTTTCTCCATTGCTGTAATCTTTTTTGTGATGATGCGACAAGCACGTGCTTCGAATTTAGATCTGCCCATACCTTCAGTGCTAACTGCCGTAGAATCAAACTTGAGAATGCCATTGCCATTTTTCCTTCTTGCCGTTGTTCCAATTTTGTTCCCCTTGTTTCTGTCCTCTTTGATATACCAACATTTCCCCCCATTTCCTGGCTTCATCATTGTCTCCATGATTTGTTATCTGTCTGCAAATGGGTTGATAATCATTCTGACTTTGTTAACCCAATTGTTCTTCTATGTGGCTGCTATCATACATACTTTCATTAAGACAAGGTTAGTTGGCTCTTTGTACCAATCATATTATATAATGCAATGGGAAATGACATGATGTAATTATGACTTTAAATAGTGTATATATTGTTTGTAACCTCCTAGAAATCGCTTAGAAAAAAAACCTCATAGAAATCAACCCCACACCTAAACCGAGAGAGAGAGAGAGAGATGTATCTCTGAATCTCTTCTTAACTACTTTTGGAAACTCTTCTAGTGTTCAATCAACAAGGTTCTGCATTTTCCTGTAAGTGAAATCATTGTTTTAGTGGAGAGTTTGGAAATCTAAATTACTATAGAACAACTAAAATGCAGAATGCAATATTAGTTTTTTGAATTTATTGAATAAACTGAATGATACACTGTTTTACTCTACGTTGACACTATTGCCACGTTACTCATAGGAATCTGACGTATATATAGACTTTGAACAGCTTGACATTGTCTCTTATTAATATGCGTACTAGTCATTCATCTGATGCCAAGCATACCACTACATATGCTGAACTGTAGGAACTAATGTTTTGCAGGTGGGAGGCATGGGAAGGAAAAGTTTGCTTCGTATTGGTTCGCTGGTTTAGTAATCTTTCCTCCAGCTTTTCCTCGGTAAAGGTAACCATATATCTTTGATCGAAGTGTGCAATTAGTAGATTGGTTATCGACTAGAGGACTAGAATTTCTTTTGTGCTGTTATGTTATCTTCATTTCAACTGCATTGCTGAAATAAGTGAGATGAGAAAAAGGAAAGCATTTTAAGTGGCAGAAAAAGTTATCTTCTCTCCTCTTTCTCTGGGAAAATGTTAACATCTTGCTTGTTTATTTTGGTGTAATACAATCATAACAGGTGGTAAAGGTTCTAAGAGTCAATCCCTTACTTGTTACAGCACTCACTTCAATTGCCTTGGCATGCTTGGTCCATCCGGCATTAGGGTTATTTGTACTCCTCTCGTTCCATGCTTTGTGCTGTCACACTACGCTCTGCAGGTATGCTTCAAGTTTGAACTCCTTTCGTGTTGTTCTCCTGTGTTCTTTATCAGCCAGTGAAATAAAACTGTTGTGTTGTGAATTTGTGGATTTGCTCAGCACTATGCTATATGCTTCTTGCTCTTTTTCTGCTAAAAAAATGAAGTAATATTGTTTGCTACTAATTCCGGCACATAAACTGCAAAACTTGTTCTTATGATCTGTTTTGCTGTAATGGAAGCTCAATATGAGAACCTCAAAAGAACTAAAAACCAAAAAAGATCAAAAGCTTGCGAAAGGTGGAGCACCTCATGTCTCCTGTTGCTTAACACTTTGAGAGAGCATACACATCCACTTTGAGTCATGCAAGTCAAACTTTAATATGAGGTCTTTGGTCGTTACCTAGTAGATCATTGATTTTTGAGTTGGCTTTTGATGGTGAATTTCGTGCCAGTGCAATGAACTAATTTTAATAGCCATGAACTATTTCTTAATGGCCATGAGGAAACGTTGCATAGGATGGTTTTTGTCAGGAATGTGCACCAAGCTACAAAAGGGCTTGTTTCTTGCGTGGGTCTTTAGCGGATCCTTTTATGTCCTTCTAGTCCATTGTACTTTACAACTCCTACTCCATTGTCTTATGAAATATAGTGTGGGTCAGTAGCAGTATTGACGGTCCACTAAGTGTTCTATCTCAGTTATAATCCATTTGCTAAATATTCACTCGCAATTTAAGCTCAAGCACCAATAGGTGGAATGCATAATTTTAATATGTGAAATATGTAAATTATAATTGTTTACCCCATATTGTTTGCTCAGCTTGTTAGTCCAACCTGGTGTATATTGAAAGAGAATAGTGTCATTTTCAGCATCTTTACCTGTGACTATGGCGATCCTAAGTGTTGCTTCATGTTTTTGTAACAGTTTTTTGACAGCTTCCTTTCGCAGCAATGCACGGAGGAAAGAAGTAGATGATCATAAGAATGGAGGCAAGGACAGGTCTCCGCAATTTGCATCCAAATCTGATAGAAGGTCCCAGCGGTTGCCTTCAGAAGATAACAGTTCCATTAGTTTGGATTCTTCAAGAAGTTTTGGTGACACACAATTGGAGATCTTCCATCATCGGCATGGCATGTTGATTTTGCATCTTCTTGCAGTACTTATGTTTGCTCCCTCACTTGTGGCTTGGTTGCAGGTATAAAAGATTTCTGTTCCCTTCTCTAGAATGTGATTACCTTGGTATTACTTGAGCAATTATCAACACTGCTATAATTAAATTCTATTCTCCTTCATTCTCGAAGATGTATGGCAAGTGCAGCTTTTTAAACAAACTTATCTAGATTTCCTTTTCTAATTTTGTTTGGAAACGTTGAGTTTGCCATCATCCAGCCTGCATTGATTTCGTTTAGCTGTGGATATACGTGTTTTCTTTTGTGATGTTTATTTCTACTAGATAATTTTGGTGTAGTAATTGACATGATGAACTGATATATTACCAAGCCATGATGCTGCTCTGAAGTGCTGAAAAATTAATTCTTCTCTTGTACTTTAAACGACTGGCTGAGCTTAACATGACATTCATCATGGATGCAGAAAATAGGGATGGGTCAGAGCTTTCCGTGGTTCCTGGATTCAGCTTTCTGCACTGGTGTCATCCTTCATGGTATTTGCAACTCAACGCCCGAGCTTAATTCCTTCTCGTTCTCGTTCCCTGGCATGCCGAGCAGGGAAGTGAGACTTGACTTTGTCTATCTAGTTGCTGGATATTCTTCATATCTCTCTGGGTTGGCCCTGGCTCCATACCGAGTAATATATGTTATGGCTGCCACTGGCCTCATTTCTTTTGCTTCGAGGATTGTACAGAGGAGGAACCGGGAGAAGGGAGAGCTCCATTTTGGGAGCCGGAAGCATTGGCACAGGCATTGAGAGGAGAGATTTTCCGTGAAGTCCATGCAGCCAGATCCTTTAGGGCCCCGACACAATCTATGATCCTTGCTAATAGCAGTATTGATTCGCCCATAAGAGTGAGGTGTTTGATTTGAGACTATGGCTGGAACCACAGTTTGCTATCAGAATCACCAAATGCAACTTGTTGAAAAAGTTGTGTCGAAGGAATGTGAGCAAATACAAATTGTATCTGTGGCGTTTATGGGTTGGGCCCTTTTCCATGTGTTAAAGGCCATTTGTGGGATAGATAGGGACATGTTTGAGAAACTTGTTGAAAAATCAGTGGAACCTAGTTTTCGGACGCGTGTTGAATATCATGAGAGGCTAGTTTTCGGAAATACGAAAATTCACATTCTGTAACTGCTTTTCTGGAAAAGCAAAATACTGATGCCCCCGTCATCTGGGCGACAGGAGGAGTTCCCCCTCTTGGCCGGCAGTCGGCCGACCAAGAGTAAGAGTAAGATTGGTAGTTTCGTGCCTTGGGTCTTGCCTTGGTGGAGTGTTTTAGGGGACGGCAGGACGTTCTCCGATGACCTTGCGCCCGTTGGTCGGCTTCCGCAGCTCCAGCGCTTCGACGTCATCCTGGTGGTCCGGCAGTCCCCCTCCGGTGGCTAGCTATTCACGCACCGCAAGAGGGGCGTGTGGATCTACTTCCCTTTTGGTCGAGTCTCTCCTCTGTGGGTGCTTTTGTTGCAGGTGCTGGTCCGGTTCCTCCTTCAAGGACGGTTTTCGTCGTTTTTGGCGTTGTGGAGTTGTACCCCTGGTTTGTGGACCCGGGTTGGGTTTGGGGACCCGTTTGTTGTTGGCTTTTCAGGCCGTCTGGTTGTCGGCCCTTAGGGTCTTTGCTATTGCAGAACTTGATGTACAGGGCGTTTGTGCCCCTTATGATCGTCTCCGGCCTTGGATGGCTCTGGATTCGGTACTTGTGTTCTCCTTCCATTTGTAATGAAATCCACCTTTGCTTAGAAAAAAAAACATGGAGCCTACGGGCAAAAACCTCTGAAGCTGTTTGAATAGTGGCTGCCAGGAATCCATTTTAGTCCCTGAAGTCGCTGGTTTGATATATGACTTAATTAATTTCTAGGAATCAACCAAGAGGAAATTGGTTCTTAATTTCTAAAAACTGCTCTTTGGAACTACCCTTATCGTAACGTTGTTGTGAATCACCATTTCTTGGATTGCATTCATATCTCTTAGACACTGAATTCTTATCCTGCGGTATATATTATCTGAGCAAAGGATCCATCAAACTACGTATGCCGGCCTCTAATACGAAGGTCAATGGCCCTAGAAGCCATTGCTCTCAGGTTTGCTCTGGCTAAGGAAGATTGCTCATTCGTTCCTCTAAAAGCCTCCATGAACTCTTCTCTCTGCAACCTTAATGCTAATGCAGCATCCTCGTCTTGGCTCAGCATCGCTCTTCTTCCTCTTACCCTCGCATCTCTAACTGAAACACCATGTGGTTGGGTACTTCGGTTCCTCCCATTACTTCTTCCCTCGGCTCCTCTCTGTGACCCTATAGTCATTGCGGCACCCTCATCTTGGCTCCCTCTTCTTCTTCTGGAGCTTGTTTCTCTGCTTGATATACCAGATGCTCTTGCACTTGGATTTCTAAGGTTATCATAGAAGGCTGCTTCTGGGATTTGACTCGTTGCTTGTCGACTATTCAAGGCACCTGTGGCCTTTCTTGCTTCCACTTCTTGTGGAAAGAGAAGCTGTATTGTGTTCCAAAGAACCGTGTTCACAGTGCAAGATCTTCCATTGCTGCAAATTCAAGAAACAGCAAAATATATAACGATGTTGATATATAAAATCCTCTAGCTGATTTGTTTCAAGTTATAGCTGAGAGTTACCTTATCAGTTGTCTGCATTTTGGACACCTTTTGCCACATTTGTCGGCTGCAGATCTCAAACATTTCTTACAAAAACTACAATTAAGGAGAGAGCTTGTCAGGACTAATTGGCCAACTACTTCACTTACGAACGCGAGATCACAGAAACTAAAATCCAAACAGGGAATCAAAGAAGCAAATGAATCTGAGAGAAAACGGAATCCCCCCTCTAGTCTGCAGTGTATTCAAATTTTGAGGCTAAAGTTAGTTTGAAGGTGAGTTTACCTGTGTCCACAAGGAGTGGTACTCGGTTCGAAGCAAATCTCCAGACAGATCTACAAGAAAATCAGAACCAATTAAAATTAAAGAGAACCGAATTGGCGACGGATTGGCCAAAGCCAACAAAACTAGTAACAGTTGGACCCATCAAAGAAGATCTTACTGCGCAAGATAGCTCTTCTTTAAGCTTATCCATGCAAGGAAGAGCTGCACTTGAGCAATTAGCACGAGACTTCTGCTCAGGTGATTCATTTGCTCCTATTTTCTTTTCATCATTCAATGGAGCGTTCATTTCTGGCTTCTCTTTCTCACTCTCTGTGCCTAAAAATACCCAGATACAATTATGGCTTTGCGAGTAACCGAACACGAAATTTGAAAAAGAAAAGACACCGAAAATTCACATCTTCAAAAAACTCGCAGGAATTTGATACCTTTTGCTGCAGTTTCGTCTTCTTCTAGATTAAGGACAGAAACTGCGATTGGAATTGGACTCCTTCTCTGAGCCCTGCGTTTTCTGAACACACATATGTAGTGTTCCTTGAATTTGCAGAGAAGACGATACAAAAAGGGAAATAAAGAAAATGATCAAAATAATGGTTGGGTTGGTCAATACTGTACCTTCTTGAATCGGTGGGTGGTGTCTTGAACTGTAAATCGGAGCGTTTCTTATACTTGAGCTCTCGATCGGGTGTATCCTCAACAACAAGGCTTGCAGCCAAAATGGCCTCTTCATCCCAACCGGCCATGGTAGCCACGGATTTGAATTTGGGGCTGAAGATGAAGTCCACGTTTTCTATTGGGTTTTTTAGGTCCTTTGCACTTTGTCTTGGTTCTTCGCTCAACATGTCTGAGCTATGTCGGTGGGTTTCAGAATCTCAGAAGGAAAGATGAGAGATGGATTTCTTCTGCAGAGACAGAAGCAGAACAAGAAGAAAGGGAAAACAGTTTCCAACGGTCGAGTTTTTTTTTAAAAAAAAAAATAGATGCCGTTTTGGTTTCTCCAACGGCTATAATTTCGGAGCTTTGTAAGGGAAGCATTAATACCATACGAGCGCTCCCTGTCCCTCACTCTATGACCGTCGGATTCTGATCTGCTCATAATGCTGATTCGAGGCTTATAAGGGAGTTTTAAACATATATCTTGTTTACTTGTGTTTAGCTGATATTTTTGATATTTCAGTGGAAAGATACTCAGAACTTTGATGGATTTTTTTTTTTGTAAGTGATAAGTAAAGTGTCACACATAGTTGTCACAACCTCAAATACTTAGCAAGAGGGAGTTCGGAGACTATCAGGCCGTTCAATTAGTCTCCGACGAGTTAGTTCTCACGGGTAGCTTAAATACGAGTCATAAGCAACTAGCGCCACGACAATCGGTGATTCTTTACCTAAAAAAAATCTGATTTCTCGAATAATTCATTAAAAAATATAATTCTATTATAAGCCCATCACGCATGAACCATCAACCCTTTGTGTCTACTGCTTTACAAAACTATGAAGTTAACGATTTCACTTCTTATCAATCCGTGCTAAAGGAATCAGAGGATAGAGGCTCTGTTGTAGAGTTATGAACAAATATAGTTATCACGGCCTCTTTTTTTTTGGGATAAATGCAAAATTGGTCCCTGTGCTAAACGCAAAAATCGATTTAGTCCCTGTGATATGAAAAACATCAATTTAGTCCCTGTGATTTCAAAAAGTGATAAAATCAGTCCCTAATGGAGGACCAATAACAAACGAAAATAGAATCACAGGGACTAAATCGATGCTTTTCAAATCACAAGGATTAAATCGATGCTTTTCGTATAGCACAGGGACTGATTTTGCATTTATCCTTTTTTTTAACTTAATAACTAATCTCATTAATAATACGAGACCACTACAGAGAACTCAACCAAAAGAAAAACAACAACAGTCAAACAAAGCAGAAAAATAAAACCACCTAAACATGGTGGGACAAAAACCAACAGAAAACAGAGAAGACAGCCAACTCAGTGGTGGTCAAATCCTGCGTAAACCCAAGGATAGTTCATCAGCAGCTCATGAGACGGGGACAAGCATCCCTCGAAAGTCAAGGAAGCGGCCTAACGAGCAATGTCGTGCGAGAAAGAATTCGCACTTCTAGGAGCTCACGCAACCAGAAAGTCCTGATCACTGCTTGGAAAAACTAAACAATAACTGACATCAAAATGAATTACGCTTAAATCAAGAAGATCAATATTGACTTAAAATTCTCTGTGATGCACATTGAACAATTCTACTATCATCTGTAAAGCTCTCTTTCTGTTTCTATCTACACAAATGATCGATCTAGTAATCGATATTTACAAAGGAAAAAAAGAATTAAAATAAAGCAAAGAACCTGAAAAATGGTTTTTATCTCACTAAGTCAATAATCCCGTTCCGTTGCTTGGCTCATCTACTTCTTGCCAAGGCAAAGTTTGAGTTTCTGGGTCAGCAAACATCTTCAATACCTGATTCCTGAGGCCAGAGTCTGAGACCTCACAAAAACGGCTCGCCCAATCTTGGGGTTCAATAGCTTTAGTTCCCAAACCCGGGGCTCGATCCTTGGACCCTACATTTTGATCGTTCTGCCAATCAGCCACATAAGTAGCCACTCTTCTATAGAATTTCTCCTTGAACACTTCCCACACTTGGTACTTACAGTGATTAATGGCCAACACTCCCTTCTCCACATCCACAAACTCAAAACCATCCCTCAGGTGAAAATGGTGCACCACATTTATCAATGTCGAATTTAATGCCTCTGGCCTCACTATACTCTTGTGCCTTTCCGGTGCCGCCATGCGACACGTGTACCCTACCGTCACTCCTTGTCGACGTCGTGGAACATGTTTGAGCCCCGATGGTCCAAAACTATAGCACGATACGCGCACCTCACCAACATTAACATAGCTATATCTCGATTGATTTTGTAACACATCATGTAGCACTAATCCTGAAGGTAGATAAAAGAACTCATCCACGTCGATAAACCCTACCCATGAACACTTGTCCCGGGCCCGTAATGCACAATGGGCGAATCCAGCTTCCTGGGTCTTGATCCAAGGCCATACGTGGCGTGTGATGTTATAATGGGCCTTAGCCTTGGATAACAAGCCCATAAAAGCCTCGATCACATCTTCGAGATCATCGTCACTGTTGTTGTCGTAGACAAACCAACGTTGAACTCCAATGTTGGCATGGTACATGACCCATTCTTTAAAGAACTGGGCTTGATTGCGAGGCATGGTGCATACACACATATCATACTCTTTACCGTTGGGTTGTGTTTTGGGTGGAGCCCCGTCTCCGGTCGGGCAATAGAGGGAAAGATTCCTCTGCCTTTCGATCTAACTGAGACCTTGACAGAATTGTTGTTCATCCTACTCAAAACACTCAAAGGTGTTTTGCACCGTACGATCTCCTGAGCGACCGATACGACTTCAGAGCTTAGCAAATATTTGGGCCTGCTGAAATCCCAGCCGTACACGCACTCATATCTCGAAGTAGCGCGGAGTCTCTCGGGCCGTAGATTAAGGCCCTTTACGAACACGATCGTGGTGTTGTCCCGATCGATCATGGCTGCGTATTGCGTAAGCTAGCGAGTCCCACCTCACAGCCGAGGGCCCAGGCGGGACGTGGCCGTTTGAATTCAAGACAAGCGAGACATTGAAGTCCCATGGCTCGAGCCGGCACCGAACGATCTGGTTAACTCGATCCTCGCCCCCTTCCACGCCAACCGGCGTCTTCGTCACATGTTCGTGAGACGAGTTGGCCGAGAAATAAACACAGTCCATGTCCTCTCTGGTAAGCAAGGGAACCGACGGAGGATAATTTAGGAATATGAGAGCTTGGTCTGGAAGCAAAACCGTTTCTCGTATTGAGATCGACTGAGCGACCGGAGAGTCGCTGGAGATGAACCCTGTTGCCGTAGCCGTAGGTCGCCATTTAAAGACTGGCACTGGCTGAAACGTTTCTGTTCAGAGAGCATGAATGATAAAAATATGTTAAATGTATCTTGTTACTAGTTCATGTATATTCTGTTGTAGAAGATCACAAGATTATAAAATAGAAAAGAGAAATAACAAATTGAAACGAATCAGACTGCAACAAAATTCTAAATAAAACTTAGTGAAGTTTTGGGGTTGGTATTTGGTCCATACAAGGAGTTTTCAAAATTATGAGTAATTTGAAATGGTAAATAGTGTGTTTGGTTAGGTGTGTTGTGATAATTTTTTATGTTTTGAGAATTTTTAGGTGATGTTAACTGGTATGCGTGATGTAGTTATTTTTATGTGAGGTTAGAAATGATGTTTGTTTGTAAGATTTTTGTGTTATGAGAATACAAAAAAATCCTGAAAATTCTTTGTTAAACGAACAGCCCCTAAACAGAGAAAGTTACAGGCTACAACCTATTTGTGATTAACGGATATATTTTGTTTTGAAAAACAGTTGATTAAATTTTGAAATCCGAATAATATTAATCGGTATTAAGTTGTATTTAGGATCATCCTTGATTATATTTTGTATTTAGGCTGGTTTTGTTTGTCTGAATATATTTTGATGCAGAATATTTTCAAAATATGTGTGGTAGGACTAAAAAAAGAGTAAAAAAATTGGATAAGTGGTCAAAAGAAAATAACTATATTTTCTCTAACAGATACTATCTACTATTTTTTCTCTATTATCAATAAATTTAAGTTATTTTTTAAGTGACTATTTTTTCTTTATTCTATTCGTGTATATATATATCACTACAAAAAAACCGACCTATAGCGGCGGTCGAAAACCGCCGCTATAGGTCAACAAACCGCTGCTATAGCCTATAACAGCGGTTTTTTAGCGGCGGTTGCGACCGCCGCTATAGCTCCGTCGGGATAGGTTATAGCGGCGGTTTTTGCGACCGCTGGAGAAGACCCTAAGCCTATAGCGGCGGCCGCTATAGACATTTTTTTCGAATTTTTTTAATCGGTTTTAAAAAAGTTGAACACCTATAGGTTAGCAGGGTTAAAAAAATTCTCGGGGGCCCAAGCCTCCGCTCCATGGACTAAGCCTCAGAAAAAATCTCATTTCAAACTCCAAAAACAAATTATTTTGTCCATTTACTAAAAAAATAAAGAAAAAAATCTTAATTGAAAACACTGGAACAAGTAAAGAATGGAACCATCATACGGGAAAATAATGGAAATAAACTGCAAGGAAACACACATATATGTTTGTGTGTGTTGATGTTTTCAATTAAGTAACAAAATAGCAAAATCCAATCAAATCCAAGTCACCAGCAATGACTCTCCCAAAAGTCTAACAGTTTGAGGTTAAGCTCTCTGACTGTAAAATAAGCTATAGAACCTAGGAACTTGTAAAATAAGCTATATATACCAATCCTGTATCATTGAGATATGATTTAGGAAGATGTTTTTAAACTCGTAGCTGATATGAGAATGTTTAAGAAAAGGGTGCTTCAGATTGTTTGTCTGTGCACTAAGGACCCAAGTCAAAGGCACCAGAAGAACAAGAGAGCGAGAACAGAGTAGATAGGGAATAAAAAATGCTTGTTGTCTGGGATCTCATACAAACGGGGATTATCAGTGGAGCCGAATGAGATCAATGGATTCATGTACTCAATTCCAAATAGTTGGATAGGAACTCTGCAGGACATGTAGTTGTCATGCCATGAAAGGTTGGAATTTGAATAGTAATTAGAGATTTCCGGCTTGGAATGGAACCTAGATTAAATTTGCTGAAGAACTTCTATTTTCCATGTAAGGTTTGATCTGTATGCTCTCATTGTGTCTCAGATGTGAGTATGAGTTCTGCTATAATTGTGGAGCTGAGTGGAAGAACAAACAAGCTACGTGTTCCCGTTCCCTTTGGGTTGAGGATAATATATGGTTCGAGCAGGATAGATTATTTGATAATGAGGATGAAGATGAAGATGCTGAGTACTATGACTCTGATTCAGATTTTTATTGAACATATATTTTTCCTTCTTTGCTCTCTCTCTCTCTCTTGGAACTGCTTTGGCAAAATATTTTGTCAAATCTGATATAAAAGCTTCATAAATCTATGAGATAAGCCTAATTTCATTTGTGGTACATGACATCTGATACTTAAACTCGCGGAGATAAAACATATTCAAAGGAATCTAAAACTTGTACAAACCAAAAGTCTAGTGAGAATAAATGAGAGTTCTTGTTCCTACTTTTCCATGTAGGAACAATTCCATATACCTGAAAAAATTAAGCTAGACCCCTGCTAGTAATAGACTAGGAAATGCATATTCACTCTGCTGGATCTCATGGAGAATCATAAACCAAAATGGCCTCCCTTTTCAGGAAGGCAGGCAATGCAAAGGCAGCTGAATGCAGTTTTCACATCCCGTTTGGAACCAATGCGTCAAAAAACATTCTGTAAATACTGAAACAACAATGTTGCACAGAGAAACTCCACGATTTTCTTCAATTTCCAAACAAAAACCAAGCCGAAAGAATCGAAATGCTAGTGGTAAATGATTAGTACCTTTCCCAGATGACTCAGAGATTGATAAATTCTCAAAATCTAATAATGGGCGCTTCAGCGGCCTCTCGTTGATTTCGAGCCCTGTATTACACAAGCATCCATATACAAACCCGAAATTCAATTTTTTCTTCGCAATATGACTGAAAATCAAGGCTACAAAGATTGATAGTGAGAAATCAAAGGGAAACCCTAACTCACAGAAAGCGTCGAGGAGAGATTGAGAGACGAAACTCACTCTTTTACAGAAAGAGCCGCTTTATCTTTCTGATCCAAATGTCTTTCGGACTTGCCAACCTAGGCGCCTCCAATACCGCATCAACATAACCCTCTTCTAATACACTGACCTAAATCTTTGCACGCTCTCCAAAATCCAGATTATTAACTGCACAGTTAAATGCCTATGCGGATGGAGGGCTAATGATAACCTCCATGAACCCAATATGGGCTTACAAACTTATTGCACGACAACAGCGAACGCTAAGAAAATCACCCAACAAATTAACGGGAAGCATAAATAGAGAAATACCCAGTAAACCTCAATTCGAATCTAGGGGAAATCAATTTGAAAAGACCGTTCCAGTGAAAAATACTTGTAAATTGAGACGAGTTTCGGGTACCTCGTAGAGGCTCTTGTCGTGAGCTGGCAATTGATTGAGATTTTCTTGGTGATCTTGTCCATCTTCTAGGACCTCTTCTTCTTCCTTAACCCTACTTTTCTTTCCCTTCTTCATCGAAACCTTCCCTGGAAAAGAGTGAAAATTTTGCGTGTTCCAGTGAAAAAAGAAGCCCGGAGAAGGTCCCGTAGAGGGGTATCTCAGACAACCGGATGTTTGGAGTACTGTATTATTTCAAAATGTTTTGGCGATGAAGTATGTTTTGGGCTGCGGATTTATTCCCGCTACTTCGCGCTCTGCTTTTAGCCTTTCCCGCCGTGACGATCCCATGGCTTATTGCTCTGCCTCTACTTACATCTGACCATCCGTGTAAAGTGGACCGAAGTTGAACCCATGGGCTATAAATCCAGTTACATTTGAGCCGCTCGTGTTAAATCCAGTCCGAGAGGTTCGGTGTCGGGTGAAGGGGGAAAATGCGGGGGTGATGGGTTCGCGTTTTAGGGCGCGGGGAGGGGAAATGTTCGACTTATAGGGCGGGAGGACTTTGTTTTAAGAAAGGGAGAAGAGGAGGTGGGGGAAGGAACGACAGCGTTTTTAGGTAGGGATTTTTTGTTTGAAATTAAATCATATGTCATAATTAAATATTATTGTATTACTAATTATTACAAATATATTTGGTCATTATAAGCATATGATAATAGATGTCTAAACTACTTAGATTTAGTCAATAAAAATACAATTACCATAACAATCATAGATATAACTGTCATAACATTATTTCTAATTTCATATAACCAATTCAAAATAATCGAGTATGTCCCAAAAAAAACCACAAACCGGGCTAAAATAACTAAAATCTCATCCCTAAAATATCATCCCTAATCGGGTTCAAAAATAATTCCTAAACGGTAAAGGAAAGAAAATAATATCTAAAAATAGGTTTTTGAGAGGGAAAACAGCGGATTTAGGGCTCAAAAAGAGGCGCAACGAAGCGTAGCATGGTGCCCACGACGTGCGCGCCGAAAAGAGCTTTCCGAATTGGGGTCATGGGCGCGAATCGGATACTTGTAGCGAAAGTTATGACCAAAAAACCGACACGTGTGCGAAAAGTGCCCCAATTCTATATAACAACTTCAATATTCATAACACTCTCTCTAATTTCATATTTTATTAACTATGTCTCTTAAAAAATTTTTAAAACATGTGACAAAATACAATTAAAGGAATAAATAGTCAATAAAACAATTTTTAACTTTAAATAACACATAAAATTTCATTTTTCTAATTTTTTTTTCATTTTTTTTAAATTATACCTATAGCAGCGGTCACTACAAAGACCGCCGCTATAGGTATACTTGTAGCAGCGGTTTGTATTAAAACCCCCTTCCTATAGCAGCGGTCAACTGACCGCCGCTATAGACACTGATATATAGCCGCGGTTTATTCAAAACCGCAGCTATATTGGGTCTGTAGCCGCGGTCAGTGACCGCGGCTATAGAGACCGCGACTAACAAAAATAAATAGCCGCGGTTTCTGTAGCCGCGGCTATAGACCCCCATTTAGCCGCGGTTGACTAAAACCGCCGCTAAAAACACTTTGTAGCGGCGGTATTGGTGACCGCCGCTACAGTGACCGCCGCTATAGGTGATTTTTTTTGTAGTGTATATAAGCTATCTACTATTTTTTCTCTATTCGATCGTAACACTATTTTTTCTCTACTAAATTAAAGCCTATATTTAAGTTTAAATTCGAAAAATCTCTCTCTATGCGGAGCTCTCCCATTTTGCAGTCTCTTCAATTCTTCTCTCTAACTTTTTATAGTTGGTTAACTTCTCTTTTTCTCTCAAGGATACAGAGTTTTAACTTTTTATGAAGATAGAAGGATTTGAAGAGGGTATGCTTGCATCTGCTTTTGAATATTTGGCAAACAATGAAACAAAAGCAAAGATATTTATGGCAAAAAATGCTCATATTCGCAAATTTTGGTTGGAGAATTTTCTCTACCAAATGAATATTAATTTATCATTATGAAAGTCCCTAATTTTAGGGATTTTATGTTAGACACTATTTTTATTGTTATGCAGTATTTTTAATATCTTTATGGACAATAAAAATTTGTTTTATTATTTCAGGTTGTAATTTGTATTTTATGTGACTGCTTTTATTATTATTAATATATTGTTGTCATTTGAACTTGATTCAACATTTTTTCAATTAATTTGCTGAGATAAAGTTACAAAAATGATCTGATGAGTCGAGCTTCATAGACAATTATTTACTTATTGATTGACATATTTGTAAGAAAGACACAATTTTCCCGCCTTTAATAACTCAAATGGATCATTGGAGAAAGTATTTATTTGTATCTCTCTTCACTTTTGTATCAATTCCAACACCCCAACATTTTAACAATCAAACACTATCTTTACTTCCGATCCATTTGAAAATTATACGAGTGACTTAATCGACCAAATCTAAATATGAGCAAAGTATGATCAAGTTAATTGGAATGCTGTGTAAAAGGATGTCACAAATTTTCCAAAGTTTTTTTTGTTCGGATTCAGGTGCATTTCGACTAATTTTAAAGTTTGTAAAGTTATTTCGTCCCACATTCCTTGTCCTCTGTGTATTTGGTAGGCATCATTGGCGACTTACGTGAATCCCATCGGGTTGCAGTTGTATTTGGGCCGGATCGTTCCGGCACTGGTAGGGCACTACATGCCCAGGTGCCCCATTAAGCCTTTAAAGGATGTTTTGTCACCATCCGGTCTAGCTTTGTTCTTGACTTCTTGTATTAGAGAGGATGTCATGCGCTGAACAGGGGAAGCAATAGTTTCATATATTCCAAGAGCAGGTAGATGAACAGGGGAAGCAATAGTTTCATAGATTCCATATGAGCAGGTTCATAAGGGACCAATTTATTTATTTCCATGTTTTGATAAATAACAAAGATAAAATCTATTTAATTTATTCCCACTTAATCTTTTTGTTCTTCTAAGAATGGAGCTATCACTATATCAATTCTTTTTTCTTCTTTGTCCAAAAAATGGGGTGAGAGGGGATTAATCAAAATCAACGGCGAAGTGGGAATGATTTGACTATTTGATATGTTAGGCATATCCTGTTTAATTGTTTTTTATGGGGGAGCAAGGATTATTGACCAGCCTTTTCAATCTGATGCAAGATTTGTGAGCGTTGAATCAAATCAAGCAGAACAGGCACCCGCACCAGGGAGGCTGGATTCTTGCAGCAGGTTGGCACTTGGACGGCAAGCAAGTTGAGCAACATCCATATCTGGCATTCCAATCATATGAGCGAAACCTTTGTAAACTAGTCCACAAATGAAATAAAAAAAAATTGGAACATTTGTTTACCAAAAATAGTCGTCTCAGGAATACATGCACGATTCTTGAATCTTGTTCACGCCCGGCTGCCCAAATGTTTGTGCATCGGGTGGCCATGCACGCACAGAAACCAGTAGGAATATTCTTCTGCAGGAAGCAAATGGGGGGAGATCATTGCATGGTTTTTTCTGCAATATGAATTATCTTCTAATATTGTACAGCGATTAGAGATCCCATTAGAACCAAATTCTCTGTTACAGGGTCATCCTCGAATCTCTCAAAACTAGTGTTTCGGTTTCTTTCTAAGGTCTCACTTTTAACTGACTTTTATGTTAAATTTTTCATTCCCAATTAAGAACTCTGTCATTAGATGTCATGCATGACGCCGTTATACCTAATTCCAGGCGATCCTTATTTACTCTGTTCGATGGATTTCTCTCACAAATCAAAGATTCTGTTCGAAACAGAGTAAAAAATGTGCACTATATGGTGCAGAGTTTTGTGCTTAAAATAATCTCAATTCTCATTTAAGTGACCCTACTGTCTCCTATTGATGATTTTGTGGTTGCTCTCTGATGCTTTTCTCACTTTTCTTAAGGTTCCCTCGCAGACTTTTTCGAAATCTTCAATGAATTTCTTGTGTTTATCAAATGAGTGTTCGAAAGGATCAGTGAATTATACTTCACAAAGCACAGAGTTCAGGAGGTTGTCGGCCAAAAATTAAAATACCTCGTTTCACCCATAATTTTCCTCGATTAAACTAGCCTGAGAATTGAGCATGGATTGTTTTTTACACACTCAATTTTCCTTGTCAATAAAATTCACCATCTCTGCTTTTGAATGCAAATTATGACTTGACGTTGGGTTTGTATCAATTACTAAGCTGAATCGTCAATTTTACCAAATTCCTGTTCCTATGCAAATTTAGGACTAAAACTGAGAGAAAGCAGAGATGTTTTCAGGAAGACAAGAAATGATCGATCTTTTGATAAATAGGTCAAAATGAGGAAGACACTCTGTTTCTTGCCTTATTATGCCGTCTTGCCAATGCTCTTAGATTCATTTAGGTTCCGGCTTCCAAATGAATCCGTAGTGGGAATTAAGGTACCTCCATGTTGTGGTGAAAGGCATCAAACTCTTTAAACTAAAAGATGAGAAGAGTTGCATCCAAACGACAAAAATGGCCAGCCTTCAATGGGAAAAAGAGAGAAAACTGGCCAGCCTTTTAAAGAATCAAGATATCCTATTAATCTTCTTTCTTATTGTTATGAGTATTGTTCTGTCTTGGTATAAATAAAACCAATTGGAGAATATAAAGCAATTTGTCAACGAGGACGACCCACTGCAAGTTCTTCTTTTTTTGCGATGTTTCTAAAAAAATATCACCTTTTCCATTGTCTCAATAAGGGTGGTGGCCAATTTATAATTACAAGCCCCCGTCCTTTATTAGCTATAAACTCAAAGTGCTTTTCCACTCCATCATTTATCTCCCCCCATGAACAACATCCTTGTCTTTTTTAAAATGTCTGAATGACCTGGCAGCATCTTTGCTTGGACCATAAGCTCCTTTATAAGCAACCCTTTAGTTGCTGGCTCGCAGAAGTCTGGCTCGGGGGGTTCCTCACTTTTGCTTGGATTAGTTTTTAAAATGGGAAGGCAGCCTTGTTGTGATAAGGTTGGACTGAAGCGAGGTCCATGGACAATTGAGGAAGATCAGAAGCTCATGAACTTCATCCTCAACAATGGAATCCATTGCTGGCGAATGGTTCCTAAGCTTGCAGGTATCTTTTGATAGCCTTGCTCTGAAATCTTAAGTTAATTTGTGAAACCCCGAACCTGTCTTAATTCACACAACGCACGCATGTGTCGTGATGAAGGTTTACTCAGATGCGGGAAAAGTTGCAGATTACGATGGATCAATTATCTGAGGCCCGACCTTAAGAGAGGTGGTTTTACAGAGACTGAAGAGAATGAAATCATTCAACTTCATTCCCGTCTTGGTAACAGGTATATAATATGCTCATTCTTCCTTGCTTTCCTTCACAACAAGATAGCTAGTATGGAGATTGTGAGCAATGTAACAGGGTAATAGTTGTTAAGGAACTGGTTCTTTCTCCTAACGTAAAGAACTTTTTGCAGGTGGTCCAAGATTGCTGCACAATTTCCCGGCCGCACGGACAATGAAATCAAGAACCACTGGAATACGCGAATCAAGAAGAGGTTAAAGCTCCTTGGAGTAGACCCCTTGACTCACAAGCCCATCGACAAAAAAGGAAATAGTGGTGAAAAAAATGACACAATGTTGGGGGTAAATTCATCAAAAAGACAAGAGGGAAGCATGGAAGTCAACTCCATTGAAAATCATGCCAAGAGAGATTCTCTGAAAACAGAGGAGAAACGGGATGAAGTGGAATTAAGAGGGGATGTAACAATTGATCTTCTGAACTTTTGTGATATCTGGTGGGGAGGCCTCGATTCTGAATCATGGATGATCCGAGAAAACTCCAACAATAGTTCCTATTGTTCTTCATTTTCTCTGCAAAATTGTAGCAACCCTTCAATGGGTGAATCTCCCTCTATTCAAGAAAATTTTCTACACCAATGGGTTGAAAGTGTGGATTCCATACTCCCATGGGATGGCTTCAATCATCTGGAGCAGGACCTTTTCTTCTTGGAGCCAATGAAAATACCCCCATCTGTCCCCTAAGTGTCTTTGACTTCTTTTTGGATTAAAAGCAGTAAACGTTAGTCTGAAGATGATTGCGAGTGCCTTCTATCAAGTAAGAAGTTGTTAGTACTTTTTCATACCATGAAGCAGCACGGTCATGGCTCGCTGATATTATTGGGCCTGAAGTAACAAAGTTCAACATTTTAGATTCAGATATTATTATTTCTATTTGGTTTTCACTTGAAAGTCTCCATGTGTATTTACTTTTCAAGCATTTCGACTTTTAACAAGTAATATCACTTTCACCTGGATTGAGCTGATCTATGCCTGCCGACCCGTGGGGGCTTAAAGCTTTTGACTTACGACCATATTTTTTATGGAGTTCCTCTAATGCTCTTTCTCCTTTTTCTTTTTCTTTTTGTATCCCTTACAGTTGTGAATTAATGCCTTCTTTGTGTCATGCATCTGTAAGAGAGTGTCCAAGGTTTACTTCATGTCATTCCTCGTTTATGTTTCACTTTTGCTGCTGTAATTTGACATCATAAAAGGTCGAGTGTCTGCCGGGATTATGCTTCTTTCAATCATTATAGGATAAACATATTTAAGCCTGCTGATTTATTGAGCTTTGTGTTACAGTAATGGTAATATAATATACAGAACTGCTGCTAAACTTTTCGAACTCCATTATTGATTGGGACCAAGATTCGGAGGTTAGGTCGTGCTAAGCACTGAAAATGCAGCGGAAGCCCAGCTCTATTGTTTATTTTCGTGCATGCACCTGTATAGAGCAAAGAATCTCACACAAAATTGAAAATCCCATGATCAAATCCCACAAACGGCTCTTCGCGGATTACGGATGCCAAATTGGTCTCCTAAAGACCAAACCTCGGATTAGTTCATGTCTAGAGCTTCAAATGCTTGTAATCATGTTGCGGATAATTAAATGGGTCAAATCCTGCAGGACTTAGAAGCTTAAGGTCAAACAACATGGACTTAAAATCAAGGTTTGGTTAACCAATAGCAGCTATCAGAACTTCTGTCAAGCTCAAGCGGCACAAAGCTTCAACTTCACTTGGCTTCATTAGGCTTGTCGTGGTTTGGCCCTTTGCATCTGTTCCTAGCTGTATAAGAAGTAGTCAGTATACGGTGCAATTCCTTCCGCTATTTCTGGAGTATACTTAATTGTATTTGGTTCCTTTTAATGTAGTTTTCTTTGCGAGAGAACTATGCTACCGTTTCCATCAGCAAAAGCAATCAGAGAAAATTGGTTTGAAAGGGAACTATAAAACATAGCAGATAAGGCCTCTGCTCCCAATTTGATATGCTCTGTTTTGTCCATCAAATTCTAGGGGAGGGTACCTGGTTCCATAGCAGCCGACAAATATCATTTCCCAACAAAACATCATCAACTTGGGAATTAGCCTCACTTAATTTACTGCTTCAAACATTTAAACAGGCATATCCATTGCGTCATCTCACTTCAGACCTTGATGTCATGATCATCACTTTACGAGCAATAGGTGAGTTAGTCATTAGATAATGAAAGATTCCTTGAGGTCATTTTCTGTACATTGTTTTCTACCGCCCCAATTCTTTTTTAGTCATATAAGAACTTATAGCTAGTAGAGTATGAACGTGGCGAACGATTACAAAAGCCAGAAGGATTATACGAAGCTATTTAGAACGAGACAGGAACAAGTGTATCTTATACATTAGGTGAAGAAAATGACCAGGGATTAGTTTATGATTATCTTTTACGAACAAGTGTATGTTATTATTCGTTGCAGAAATTGTACGTACCATAAGTTATAATTTTGATGTACCTAACCTGAAAGCGAAGCTTGATGCAGAATTACCCCAACTCTGCTAAAGATCATCAGTTGATCATGTCAGGATTGAAAACTGTCGAAATTGAACAGTTTGCCTTCTTGGGGGCAAGGGATGATTCTTTCAAAAAAAAAATTCCATCAGCATCTTGGTTGAAAAAGAAGCATTATTTTGATGAAAGATGCATTATAAAAACTGGAATGATAATGTAGATATTATGAAGTTACTTATTTTGATGAAAGAAGCATTATAAAAACTGGGAAGGATAATGTAGATTTATGAAGTTACTTTTTTTGATGAAAGAAGCATTATAAAAACTGGAAGGATAATGTAGCTATTATGAAGTTACTTGGACCATGAGAGGTATTTATTGTCATCTTGTATGACTAAGCTAAATATATTCTGGGGTAACATGATAATATGCCCCTTAATTATAGGTCAAAATAAATCTCGCCTCACCTAAGTTCTGAAACATAGAAGATGCAAATTGCCTTTTTGAAACTTGAAGGGATGAAATTAATTTTGACCTATAATTAGGAAAATACTATGACATTATCCCATATATTTTTGTATGCTGAAGAGGCACGCGACCTAGATAATAGATTCGATGCACCAGAGCTGTATCAATAGGAGGCATTAGATAAATAAACGAGATATTTATAGTATCTAGCAGCATCTTGGTAAACTGGGATCCAGCAACGTAAGCCCCTTCCTCTGACCCAACCAAAAATCTTGCTGTTTCATAATTCCACGTCCTCGAGAACATAAAGTAACTCTTGTTGTGAATGTATGGAGAATGTAATTCCACCAATTTGCAGATAGCAGGAACTTAAGCCTCTGATACAGGGAAGGTACTGATTCAAAATGCATTCGAGGGTAGGCTTCTGAACAGGCACAACACAGAAGCTTTACAGAGAAGGTTCATCAAATCAGCAGAGAGCAGCAGTGTCAACATATTTCATTTCTCTTAATTGAAACCTATCAAATTTCGAAATAACAGATGATGGAACAAGACCAACCAATCTACTTTTTACATTGCAATGATACATTACAACTCTCTCTCTCTCTCTCTCTCTCAACCCTCCCCTTAATAAACCATCAATAAAAAAGGGCTTAATTGGCTTTCGCACACTTTTTGAGATGCGCTTCAGAGTAATTGGGCTTTGCTCAGTCTCTCCCTCTTATCCTCATGCTTTTGTTGTTGGGCGCAATTTTTTATTGCTGCATTCACAGATGCATACGATTTATATGACTGCATTCACAGTTGCATACAATTTATATGACTGCATTCACAGTTGCGTACAATTTATATGACTATACATGCCAGCTACCTCATTGATTGTGATAATGAGCTCGCAAAACTCCATACTCGCCATCCTGAGGCATGCGACAAGGTTGGAGGTGTAATCATCATGCATATAGATGATCTCCGTAATTTTGCCATGCTATGGTTGCATAAAACTGATGAGGTCCGTGCTGACAAAGCTCATTACGCCACAAATATTACAGGAGATATATTTAAATCGGGGTGGATTAGTGAGATGTATGGTTATTCCTTCGGTGCAGCTGAGGTACTTTGTTTCTTGTCAAGCTAGTTATAATGTTTATTATAATTCTGTAAGCACCCTTGCTCACATAATGCAGTGAAATTTCCCAGTTGGTCATAGCAGTTATAGCTTTCTATGAATGACGGTAACATTCTGACAAGTGGTCCCTCTGCCTCTCCTGTCTCCCTCTCATTCTTCTTCCTTTTTCCCTGCAGTTGAAACTAAGGCATGTCATTAAACAGGGAGATATTGATATACCCAGGATATGTTCCTGAAACTGGTGTCCAATACAGAGTTTTCCACTACGGGTTGGGAATTGGAGCTTTGACAAGGCAAACTATAGAAATGTTGACATGGTTAACAGATGCTGGGCAAAGTTTCCAGACCCACCTGAGCCATCAACACTCAATCAAACCGATGAGGACATTCGACAGCGCGATCTCCTTAGTATAGATTGCAGAAAGGTGCTGAACAATGCACTGCGCTTGCATCATGAGAGGAGGAACTGCCCTGATCCCAGTACGCTATCCACCTCAAACCCAAACACACTGAAAGAAGTCTCGAGATCAAGGAAAATTGGCAGCTTTGATGAAATTAATGGTTTTGGAAGCAATCACATGCAAAAAAATAGATCTGGTGGATTGTCAAAAACTGCCATGGTAGACGGGATGTTTAGTTCTTTCAGGTTCTGGGTTTTGTTCTATGGATGCTGGCTTGGGTTTCTTGGCAGTCGTGTTTGTGGTGTTTTCTGGTCGTAAAAGAAAAGGAATAAAAGGCAAAACTTCCAGAAACAAGAGAAGATCTTCATATACAGGACATTTTGATATCAAGACGTGATAGGCAGATTTGCAGTACTGACACACCCTTGTCACATTTTTTCGGGTGGGAAGGTGTATGATTTAAGAACATATCAAAGGAAAGAAGACACGCTGCATCGGAAGTGTGAAAGTCAATTGTGATGCAAACACTCAACAAAATGCATACTACTCAGAGTCAGCTAGACCAATCTCTCTGGCGTTCAGCCTCCAAGATACTACAGAAGTCTAGACGGACATGAGAAATTGGACATCAGGGAGGAAGGGTAGCATGTGTGGGCAGATCTACGTGATGTTGTATTATTAGAGATTCTTGTCTGTATCAAATCATCAACTTAATTGTCAGTCTGGTTAATTTTGCACGTTGAAGTTTTTGCACTGAACGGAATAAAACATAAAACCTGTTTTCCAGGCATTTTTACTGCTCCAGATTCCTTGGATAAGAATGAAGATCTTTACTACTCCTGGAGCATTTTATCGGATTTTTTTCAAAAGCTCCAAAATTTTTATCAAATCCACGGCAGGAGTTTTGCACATGAGGCTATGGCACGTTGTGACCTATCTCAAAATCACAGCACAGCATTAGAGCCTCCATTAACGCAAACATTTGAGTGAAAGAACATGGCAAAGATCTTACTATGCTATACCCGAAGTACAAAGATGGTATTATGCTACATGGGAGACATTTTTTTTCTAGACCTCTGGCGCTGTACCCGAAGTACAAAGATGGTATTATGCTATTTTCTTGTCGGATAATGTTCCAAGTTGTCCGCAGGTCACAACATTTGCCTCTGTGAGTTGCTATTTTGTAACGTTGCAACTACTGGTTGTTCGACATGCTACATCCGTATCCTCTACAATCAAACTACCGCCCACAATACCAAAATAAATCAGCTGTAAAATGCTCTTTATAGGTTTCAGATAGAGCGTAACGTCTAACGAGGGACTCTTCAAATTCAAATTTAACTGAGAAGAATCGACCGTTGTGGAGTTTTTGTTTTTTATTGGTAATTTCAACGTGTGGGACCACATTGAGCTGAAAAAAGATTGAAGCTCCTCCAAGCGTAGTTGGGAGAAAGAGGTTGGGAGACCCCACTAGCCACTACAGAAATAAAAGATTGTACTACACTGCACTTTTCCATCTGCATATGGCGGCCTACTTTTCCAGAACACGGACCCATTTATTTCCGTTTGAATTTCAAATTTCAGTGGTAAAGAACGGTGAAAGACCACCTACAATGTTAGAGAGAGCAAAAGAGTTCTAAAGTTTGGATTGTTTGGATTGTTTGGGGTTCCTTCTGCAGAAGCAACATGGGAGACTCGGCCTGTCTCATGCAACCATTCTCTTACACTTACGGCATTTCCAATGAAACCAATGAGGTCAGTTGTGAGAGAAGGCTATTATTTTGGAATTGTTATTTTGTTGTTCGAAGTTCCAGATATGGGGTGCTTGCTATTCACTGAAATGATCTTTATATAGAGCATGCTCGAGGTTTTTGCTTTGCTTTTCTATCTATCTTATTTCTCTGACAAAAGTTTTGGTTGCTAAGAAACTGGGGAAACGGAAAAGAAAATAGAATTAGAAACTGCCTGTTATGCGCTATTTCTGCAATCTGCATCCAGTAATTGAACTACTCTAACCAGAGAATGAGTTGTAAATGTATGAGGCTCAATTGGGTGATACATTTGGTTTTCTCACCAACTGAAAACTGAGAACAGTACCTAAATTTAGGTTATTTCTACATTTTCCCACCAAACAAACACACTACCTTTCCATCCATATGGTTTTCCAACCTGCATTCCGTTTCTTGTGAAAGATTTCACTGCTGCTTACAAAATTGTTTACGGTAATGGACCAAATTGCTATAGTTTCAGCTTCCAGTTTCTAGATGGCTTTACTTTGTCTGCTTCAGGGAAACCCCATTCATGCTCTGGGACAGTCTATCTCATTTGGGAGGTTCATGTCGGAGTCCTTGGCTTGGGAAAAATGGTCTACCTTCTCTAACAACCGCTACGTTGAAGAGGCCGAGAGGTACTCCCGGCCTGGCTCAGTGGCTCAGAAGAAAGCTTTCTTTGAAGCCCATTACAAGAAAATTGCTGCTCAAAAGGCCGCAGCTTTGCTTGAACAAGCAAATGCTGAATCAACCGACGCCCCAAAACCAGCCGAAGAAGAAGCAGTTGACTCCACTAGTACCCATGATTCGCAGATGGCGAGTACAAAATCCAACGAGGTTGTCGACCAACAACATGACGTCAAGATCCCAAATAATGGGGCATGCCCTCTTGTCAGTAACGTTGGGTGTAGGGAGAAGGATAAATTTGAAAGTAGTATTGCGGATGGAGCTGCTTTGTTACCTAAAGACCAAGTTTTTGTGGAGGATTCTTTGGAAATTGAACGATCAAGTCACCGTAAGGATGCTGATTATCACAAGGTAACTGAACTGGAGCTCGGTGGAACACCCAAAATCGTGAAACCTCTAATGAAGGTAACGCAACTGATTTATTTATGTCGGTGATCTTTGATTTTGATACTGAGGTCATAGTGCTTACATTGTTGTTGCTGCAACAGAGTTCCAACTCTAATCAAGATTCTTTGGCGTCAATGAGCAAGAAGCTATCATCACGTTCTTCCTCGAAGAAGGATAACAATACTACTAGTAGAGCAGCTAAGGTCCCATCGTCACCTTCCAAACACACTGTTCCTATTTGTTCGAAGAAGGATAACAATACTACTCCTGTGAATATGAAGTCTGCAGTAGACCCCACGGACAAGAAGAGTTCAACTCCAAAATCAGTTCACAAGTCTGTCAATTTCACACCCATTAGGGAACTAAACAGATTAACCACAAAAGTTATCCGGAAGATTGAAAGCTCAAGAATTGTTGCTAACTCTTCCAAGGCATCTAAAGATTGCCCAACTCCTTTAAGGACACCAATTACGGTGCTTTTTCTTATTTCCCTGCACTTGGCCTCTCAATTACATATAGGCCATTCATTTGCTGAATGAACTACCAACTTTGCAGTTTTCGTCCAGAATGCTAAGATGAGTTATCTTCGAACTGCAGGTATCTTCTAAAAGTGGGGTAAAAAAGCATCCTTCAGCTACCCCTCAGTCAGAGGCAAGAAGGTGACCCAATTTATAGAATTCAGAAAACTAAAAATAAATAAATAAATGCCATAACATATTTTCTTTCTGATGGGTCATCATTTTAAAACTTGCATCTCCTGCACATAAAATTGTGACATCTATAAATTACAGGGCCAGAACACCAATTGACCTCTCAGCCCCAGGAAGAAAAAACGTCAGCCAAAAATGGCGATTCCTGCCTACTGAGTAAGCATATTTAGACTCAAATCATATTTGTCTGATTTTAGAGAGCTCATGATACTCGGGAAAATAAAGCATGGGACTAGGTTACATAGAGAATTTCTTTCATTAGAGATAGTATGAGGAAGAAGAAATTGACTCACATCAGCACCTCAAGTCCCAGTTTACTGCTAATTGAACCCATGGAAATGAGTAGAACCTATCTTCAGTCTTTATTCAAGAAGACCATTCCATAAGTCAAACATTGAATTTAACGACATTTTGATGTAGACCATATTGCAAGGCCGGTTGTGTTTTGATAAGTAGATGAATGCCCGTTTGAGTCTGATAATAATTTTTTATTTTAATGCCAGTTGTTCCAAATATTTGAGTGCGTGCAGAAACAAAATGCAGTCCCCTATTTTATCCACCCCTTTCAGCTTCAGAACGGAGGAAAGAGCTGCAAGAAGAAAGAAGGCAAGACACCAATTATTTCCATATTCTGCAACAGTAATCTCTTTTGGTGGCCTACAAATACGTAGCTGACATAATTGTATGTTTTTGCCATATTACCCTGTTATTATCCAGAAGCTAGAAGACAAATTCAATTCTAATGACGAACAAAAAGTGAAGCTGCAGACAAAACTCAAGGTTATATCTCATTACCAAGTTTGATTTGAATCCTGAAAGGTTTAATATGAGTTACCTACAGATACTTTCATGTAAACTAGAACACTATGCAGTTTCATGCATAATTGTTTATGACATTGATTCTATGACAATCTGTGTAGGAGAAAGCAGAAACAGAAATGAGGAAACTGCGCCAAAGCTTTTGCTTCAAAGCCAGGCCACTGCCTAATTTTTATAAGGAAAAAAAAGAGCAACAGAATGAGACAAAGAAGGTATATTTTCTCTTTATGTCACCTTAGTAGGCTATCTGCTCTCATTAAATAGAGTTGCTGCATGAATTATTCTCTATCACGAAGCAGCTAGAGAAACATCAACTCAAAGCAGCAGCTGTAAAAACATTAACTTAAAAGCCTATTGCTTTATGAGAAATTATTCTATACTTTAGAAAGTGCTATCCCGCTCACAACAAAACACCTGAAGAAGACAAATAAAAAAAGTGATCCTCTTCCTTACTGAGGTTGTCCAAGAACAGCTCCTGCAACAACTACATTATGATTCTCTGACCCTCCTTTCATGCAGGTTCCATTAACGCATCCACTGTCACCTAAGATTGGAAGAAAGCCCACTCGTATCTCGGTAGAGAGCACGTCCCCCCTACCTCCTCAGAGGCCTTCAATCAAGACAAGTGGCTCCAAGCATGTCTATGGAAAGGATACTCGAACTCCAAATAATTCTTTCACTCCACAATCTGTGGTGGATAGTCTGGAGATATCTCCAAATATTCAGAAGGATAGCCAATTAGGTGTGGACAGCAGAACACCACTGACCAATGTCCAAAATTTTTCATAGTTAGATTTGCTTAAGCAAAAATTTGTACATTAATGCAAGTTTCTTTTTGAAAATTAGTACTTGGCGGACATATGTGCTGGGAAATGTTTTCCTTAATCTGTGTAAGTACTACAACTGAATGCATCGTGTAACATTAGATCCCACTTACCATGTGGTCATGGAGATGAATAGGTAGACCTGTAATAGAGAGATTCAGATCTGCTAGGCATGTGTGCCAAAAGCCGATGCCACTGTAGCTGGACTAACAAAGAACTCTTGAACCCTTGGGCCTTGACAACTATATTCTAACAAGAAGGTGAATACATTGTAGGCATCCATTTAGTCATGTGTGTGAGTTATTTTCATACAGAAGTTCATTATTCTTTTCTCTAATTGTGTTTAACAAGTGCCCTAGAGGGGGAGAAGGAAAGATCAAACCAGTGGTCCCCCGATAGAGATTTCTACTCTTTAAAGTTCCAAGCCCAAGAAACGCCTTGGTCGTGCAAGAGGTTCAAGGTTCAACAATGAGCTCTTGTCCATGTATTTCTAAAGCTTCTAGCATCTCAACGAACACAATATATGTGTGTTCCATTACGCGCAATCTCCCCTTAAGACTTCAGAGGCCCTAAAGCGAATTCCAAGCATGTTTTGCGATTGCTTTTGCGGTGCAATCAAAAGCAACTCTTCACGTCAAATAAAGTGCTCTGCTAGTTAATCGATCCTTTACACGCATGATTGGGGAAACCGAAATGGCCTATACGGTTAGGAAGCGAGAAGGGACTTATTTGCTCTTTGTTTCAGTACATCAAGGCTCAATCTGGGCACCCAGGTTTAAGAAGAATGCGGCAGCAATCATGAACGAACTTGAGAACCAGCTACGATATGAACTAGGGAGAACCAGATTTCTGTCCTAATCCACCAATCCCCAGCAAATAAAATCATGCTTTTCGATATCTGTTGTTATTACTGGGGAAACGATTGAAATATTTGGTTGGCGAAAAACCACGGTTGAATTAGTAATAACGCATTATACTTAGTCAGGAATTGATACTAATTGGCATCGCTCAGTGATTTGAACAATTCCACTGGGAGCATTTTATTAACTTGATCAAAAGAGAAGGGGACAATGTATTTTATATCTCGTGGTTGCTAGCCGTTCTAGAGAGAGAGGTTTTCTCTCTAGAACCCCCCTCCCGTCCCCCTCCCGTCCCCCTTCTCCGACCCCCACTGTCGGTCCTCTGTCCAGCTCCCTAATGACCAAACCAACCAATTTAACCCCTTGTTTGGCGGACACAATCGGCCTAGAGGGATTCTACATCAATACCTTCTGTCTAACGCCTTTATGTTCCCTTTATGGGTATCTTTATAGCCTTTTGTGCCCCCCTTGGCTCAACGCCTCTACAGAGGGTTCTGAATAACACTTTAGAGCATGTAACTGCGGTCTTTAAACCTCTTTGAATATTAATGAATGAGTTGTTATTATATATATATAAAAAAGGAGAAGGGTGCAATTTAAGGGAATTCTACAACAGAGCTTTTATAATGATGCCCAGATAACCGACAGTTGAGCTGAGAATAAGTATGAAGCTCTAACGAAGTACAAATTTACTTGGGGCAATCGAAACTAGAAGCACAAAGCTGATTCTCTTAATATCTACAGAATGCTACAAAGAACATTATACATTAGGGAAAAATGGAAACAGATGAGATAATGGATATGTTATTCTTTTTTTTTTCTTTCTAAAATGGATATGTTATTCACACTACAACGATGCCTGCCTTTTGTTCGCTTGAGGAAACCATATTGTTAAGCTCTAGGATGAAGTCTCCCTTGCTGAATGCAAATGCTCATCCGCAGCTTCAAGCAGAATCATGTCCAAATATTGGGGACCCAGATTAAATGCTGGAGGAAAATGGTCACATTAAAGGTTCCCTTATACCCAGACGCCAGGGATGTACCTGAAGAAAGGTAAAAAAAAAAGAAGATAAAATCATAAACAGAGCTTCACATTCGTTCAAACTTCGTGATACAAATGAAGGAACGTATACAGGCCATATTGTACAGTATTCATCTGGATATTATGCTTCCTCTTTACCTGGAATTTTCTCAGAGCAGATCTTACTGACGTGCTTCGTCAAATTTAGTAGCTCCAATAAGTCAACTGTTGCTTGTCAGATCTTTTCACCTGCACTGTTGATGCCAACTTAATCTTCATATGCGATGTCTCCAACACTGCCTTTATAATTCAGACTCTTGCATCTTTTGTCCACCTCTTCAAGATGTATTTGGTTGGGAGCAACTTCATGTTCCTATAATCGAGAACTTTTAATGCATGGCTGCACAAAATTCCCATAAACTCGAATTTCATATAATTACAGGCAACATTCTCCTCAACGGAGTTAAAAGTAACTGTGTACTCTCGTGGTTGCCCATAGATGATAACTTTGTACTCGCACAATGGACCATTCTAAGAGCATTGGTTGACAACAATATTTAGACATGTTTCATATTCTAGCTGGAACAACTCAAACATTTTAGACGTGTAAATTTCCCTTGCCTGCTTCAGAAGAATCACATCGCCCATTAGTCTTGGCATATGCTGACTCATATCATAATTAGATTCTAACTCTCTATAGTGCCAATCATTCACCACCTTTCCAGGATGTTTGAAAAATGGAAGCACATCAGAGTCGGACTTCAGATACTTCTTTAAGTTGGCAGCAAAATTTTCATGCAGTTGTTCACTGTTTATGTCTGCACAGAAGTTATGCCTTGCATAAGCTATGGCCCATTTCTCCCTACATTCAAATGTCTCATGCATCCACTCATTTTCCCAAAGACCATATACGCTTAGCATAGCCTTCCACGCATCAATGAAATCCTCCTCCTCCTCATGATTAAAAAAGCAACTGCTTAAATCATTAATGAAAGAATCTGAGCCGACAAACATGTGGCTCAGTTGTTTAAGCATATTTTGGTATACATGCCATGCACACAATCGATGATGTGCTTCTGGAAATACTGAATGCACTGCTTCATTCAATGTTGCATTGTCATCTGAGAGGATAGTCTTTGGCTTCTTCCCCGACATTGCTTCTAAAAAAGTTTGAAACAGCCACTTGTAAGATTCCACCGTTTCATCATATAAAAGCGCAGCACCAAAGATCACTAGTTGCTTATGATGATTTCCCCAATGAAAGGGGCAAAAGGTTTGCAATCAGGGTATAATCTGCAAGTTACATCAAAGCACACCACATCACCAAAATCACTGTAGTCCATCACCATCTTCGCGTCAGCCCAAAATACATTGGCTATTTGATCATCAGCATCAAGTTGGATGGCAAAAAAGAAAGAAGGGTTCTTTAAATGTTTGCCCTGAAAATATAGCTGTATCCTTTCTGCTTCTCCCTCTTTCATCTCCCTCATACACCTGGAAGGTAGTTTACTTTTATAATCTACAGGATCATAACTAAGATCCTGGCAGTCTCCACTTGTTCTACACAGTAATTCAGTAGCTGGTTTTGGCTGCATCGGGGAACCATCGACTAAATTGCCATCAAGAACTTGAGCTACAGCCAGTCTCTTTTGAGATCGCAACATACGAACTCCACATGCAGCTACAAGCTCATGATTGTGCTTTTCTTCAAAGTGTGTGATGCGATATTTACCATCCAGCTGACGAGAAATGACCAGTTGGGCCAAACAGCCAATTCTTGTTTCCTTTCTAGGTCTCTTCACATTTGAATCCCGCTTGTCTTTCTGTCGGAAACCTTCTCTAAAGCATGTAAACCTTCTAGATGCCACGGCACCATCTATCTTGCTCCTATTTACATAATCTTTTCGGACGCTGAACCCTACCTGTCCAGCATATGCATTGTAAAACTCGTATGCATGATCCTCAGAGTCAAATCCCATCCCAAGTTTTGGCACCCCATCCATCCCAGGATGATTGGCTAAGTCAGCTTCAACAGCTTGCACGAAATTTAACCTCTTTTGTGAGGGCAACAAATATGTAGTAGATGGTGTCACAGACTCATGATTGTGCTTTGTTTCAAAATGAGTGACACGAAGGGTGGGTTTGTGTGGTAAAATTTTTGGTATTGGGTTTAGTGTTGGTATTGGATTTAGTGAAAAAGTGAAGAGAGAGGTAATATTTTATAGTTTTTGTAATATTTTATATTTTTTGATGGAAGAGAGAGAGATTATATTGGAGTATTTTATTAGGAGAGATAAAATTTTGGGTAAAATTTTAGTGACAAACGCAGCCGAAAATTGCTATTGGGTTGACGTGCTATAGTCATATGTGCCAAGCAGCCAGTTCTTGTTTCCTTCAAGGATTTCCTCAAATTTCCATCATGCTGTTTGGTAGGCCGATAACCTTGTCTAAAACATCCATCTCAAAGTCACCAGCAACATCCATCTCAAACTTGTTAACAGAGGAGACTTTTGGTCTCTGACAGTCCTCATCATCAATTTCCTCCCGACTCTTGTCAACAGAAGAAACAGTTGGCGTCTCAGAATCATGCTCACTATCGATAACCACCTGACTCTTCTCAACATAACAAACTTTTGGACTTCCACATTCACGCTCACCACCAATAACCACCTGACACTCTTCAACAAAGGAAGATTTTGGGCTCTGAGACTCCTGCCCCGTATCAATCGCCAAAACAGTCGATATTTGATGTTTAGTTTCAATGTCTTCTTGCTGTGTATGACTTTCAATACCAGGCTCACTGCTGTCCATCTGAATTTCAGAACAAGTATGCAAGGAAAACAAAGCACAGTGAGAAAAAAAGATACAACAGCAACGTAAGTACTACAATCACTCTTGACTCATCTCAACCCACCTGCTCGAATTACCGCATGTCAAACATATTCAAACATTGAATGTACAGGAAAACAATATCCACTACCCTTCACGTTTTCAAGTACAAACGAAATTCCATAACAGTGTCGCCAAATACTTGAGAACAGACACCGTTCTTCCGCCACATCCCTCGGCGAAGTTGACAACCAAACTGAGGCTCAAAATCTACATCAAAATTAAAACCTTTTGACTCATATTCTACATAAAAACAGCCTAACTAACAACATAATATTGGTGAAAAATTAAGCGGACCATAATATTATCCTACCAACTTTCCGTAGACCTTCCACAGGAAACCTAATTGAGTCCTAGTGCAAATCAATCCGGGTTCTCTTTTTCATTCTTTTTTCTTCTTTTTGTTTTTGGTGCCTGAAAATCTATATGGGCATGACTACGTGAGTCTGTCTAGGACAGAAAAAGCTACGCCAATTGGGTTTAATATTAATGATCAGCTTAGTCTACTCAGAGATAACGAGAGTAGGCAATTAGCACCATGCCGCAGACATCTGAATTTTCTAGAATGCCATAAGAATACTTTGTAAATTCGACTGAATAAAATTCACATGCAAGAAGAGTTCGCATTTGTGAAGATTTATCACAGAATTGGGACAGAGCAGGGGGTTAACCTGAGGGATGAAAGGGGGGAAAATCCGCTACGACGGTGGCGCAAACTTCTGATGCTCCGACGGGTATTTTTGTTTTTCAACGGACCAGATTTATTTCTGGTGCTTGTGAACGGTCGGATGCGTTGGGTCGGCAGAGCAATCGGAAGAATTGTATGAAGTTAGGGTTTTTCTCGGCGGTTCGGTTAGAGAGACTAAGGAGAAAGGAACTACGCACGGACAGAACGTCACGTGGGCTGCGCATAGGCTTTCTGGACTTGACGTGGCAGTTTGCAAGTGGTTATACCGAAATTGAACTTAACGTGCTGTTTGGACGGTACTGTAACATGCCGATGAAATGTTTATTGCAGAGGCTCCAATGGGTCTATCTTCCTTCAGGCCCATGGGCCTCCAAATAAAGGGATTTCCTTTATGCATTTTACATGTTTTTTTCTCTCCCAATATTTTATTGTTTACCAAATTCGAAAACTTGTATAACTAGGTTTTGTTTGCAAAGTTAATATTTCCTAAAATTTTATTTCTCTCCTTATAAAATACTTCAATATAATCTCTCTCTCATAAAAAAAATATAAAAAATTACAAAAATTATAAAAAATTACCTCTCTTCACCTTTTCACTAACCCCAATACCAACACATATTCTCATACCAAAAATATTACAACACAAACACAACCATATGAATTCTGATATCAAATATTAATGTCTTTATTTTTTAATACATTATCCTAAATCAATTCCATGTCAAAGTAACATCATTTTGCCCAAAATTTATAGCCAAATATATAAAATTAGTTTATGTAAGATGACATCGATTTTACCAATTGATTATCAACTCAGGTAAAATCTTTTTTTTTTAGATAATTTTTCAAATAAATCTCAAGTTTTTTTTTTCAAGTTAATTGAATTTGAGCAATATGGGTATGAAAAGAACATATTTTTCATAAACGTCTTCATCATGAATGTAATCACTGGATAGATGCTCCAAAAGATCCGTCGCAGAATACCCAGAAAAACTCAACCCGGGTTGCCCGTCCACGACCGGCCAACTGACTAACTGAGAGTTCATAACCACATCGGATGACTTTAGCTTCTGGGTTCCCTTCGTCTTCGGCTTGGCCTTACACGCGGGGGAGCAAATGACACCCGTTGTGCCGTGAGATGCTGCACTTCCCTGTAAACTTGGAGTGGCTGGTGGGATTGGATGGCACCTTGGTGAACATCCCGGCAGAGGGGGGAGAATCGAATTTGTGGACGTATCGGGTCTCCGGTAGGTCCTCACCATCCCGTGTTGGCGACCCCCTCTCTTCATATTTGGTGTGGGTTGGTGGGGCTAAAGGAAATGCCTGGGAAAAGTATTGAGTTGTGACTCTCCTTTTATAAGGGGCAGAAGCTTGGGAAGCAAGGCGTACTCGGTGGTCAGAGGACGGGTAGACCAAAGCCAGAAAGATTAGACAGCTATTTATATGGATAAAGTATAGAGCTTTGGAAACAATTAAAGGAGGAGAGTTCTCATTCAGAATAAATTTATAATATGCGGAGCAACATCTGAAATACTCCAATTAGTTTCCTTGATTTCTCTGTGATATGGAAAATCCCTCTATGATCAAGCACTTAACATGATCTTCCCAGCCAAAAAGAAAACCCAAGTGAAGTACTGTCATTGCCGCAGACCTAGGAGATAACTTCTGAAAAGAGATTGGCTCAAAGTGATTAATTCTTTGAAGCAGCACTTAACGTGCAGATAAAATCTTCATTCTCTGTGGGTGTTTTACATAGCATTACGAATTATCTCGCCATAGCTGACTGCATCAACTGCCTTTCTCATGGCGAGAAGAAGAAAGTTCTATACATTTTTTTTTCTCAACAAACATTACAACCAGAAAGAAAACTAGCCAACAGAAAACGAAGTCTGACTAAGAACATAAGCAGGCAAACAAGAAACAGAAATAACACCAAAACGCGAACTAGAGAAAGCCCATTGAGCCAAAGAATGGGCAAAGCAGTTCTGACGCCTGGAGATCCACTTTAGAGAGCAAGAGGAATGAGCCAAAAAGAATCCACGTAAAGACACAATCTGATCAAGCAAGAGAGGACCACAAGGAGTTTCCTCATGTAAAACCATCCGAGTGAGGAGTTGACAATCAGATTCAAAATCTACCTGATCCCAGTCCATATTCAAGGCAATATTGACAGCCGCCACAAGCGAGGAAGATTCTCGAAAAAGAGAATTGATGCTTGGGAATTGCTCCGTGTACAGATGACAGAGAGAGCCTCCCGAGTCTCTAAAACAAGCAGCCAAAACAGCCACCCCACCTCGTAAGGCCACATCCACATTGCACTTTAGCCGTCCATATAACGGAGGACACCAAACCTTGCAACTAGACATAGCCGAGATACGCCACGCTTGCGAATGCTCCAAAAACCGTCTATGAACCAATCTAATAAAATCTCGAACATTAACATCTCCACCTTGATGAACTACAAGGTTGCGCCCAAACCAGATAGTATCTAAAACAATGGCAGCACTCAAAGAAAAATCACGATGCATCTCCTCATCTATATAAAGAAACCTATGGGGTTGGGATAAAATTCGAATAAAACTCTGCACATTATCACCTTGTAAATGGTCGGCATCCAAGGGCCAAACCGCCTCACGCCACAGCACACGTGCGATAGAGCAACGAAAAAAAAGATGCAGCCCTGTTTCTACCTCAACACCACACAAGGGACAAAGACTAGCCTCAAAGTCCAAGGAGGTCACCAACGCACAAATTTTTCCCTTAAACGGAAAGGCATCCATGGCACACCGCCACATTAATAATTTCAGCCTATCCTGAATTTTAAGTTTCCAAAGAGCAACCCAATCCTTTTCAGCAAAGAGACTACTAGAGATGGAATCCTGCAACAAAAAACGATATGCTGATTTCACAGTGAAAATACCACTCGCCTCAGGTAACCAAAGCACACCATCCTCAGCCCCAGGAACAAGCAATCGAAGTCTACAAATAGCCTCTGCCGAGTCATCTTCAAATAGAGAAAAAAATTAAAGAACGATCCCAAACACCAGAAACAAAATCAAAAAGATCAGCCACAGAAAAATGAGGTGAAACCACATCTGAATGAGAACGAAGAACAGGTCTGCAGTTCACCACCCCTGGAACCCAGGGGTCCCGAGTGGCTACAATCGAATGCCCACCCCCCGGATCCCAGCACATACCCCTCTGCAAAAAGGACCGAATCTGCAGCAACCCTTGCCATGTCCAAGATGCACAACGCCCAGAAGAAACTTGCAAAAAGGAGAACTGATTAAAATACTTGGCTTTCAGTAAAACAACCCATAATTGATTCGGTTTAGCCAATAATTGCCACCCCAACTTAGCTAGCATAGCTTGATTCATATCATAAAACCTCCGCAGCCCAACTCCACCCCAAGGTTTAGGAGTACAAATACGACTCCAAGAAACTGGGGAAAAATGCCGAGAACTACTCTCCCCAAATCCCCACCAAAAATTCTTAAACCTCCTATCCATATCCACACACCATGTTTTTGGTAAAAGAAGAGATGCCATCTGATATTGAGGCATAGCAGAGGCAGTAACTCGAAGTAAGGTGGTACGTCCAGCCTGCAAAAGAACTTTGGCCTTCCATCCAACCAACTTTTGAATCACCCTATCCCTCATATGCTGAAACGCCTGAAGCTTAGACCGTGGCATCACAAGCGGAAGCCCGAAATACTTACTACCAAGCCGCATCTTCTGAAGACCCAGAATACAACATAGATTTCGTTGCACTTCAGCAAGAGTATTGCGGCTAAAGGCTATTGACGACTTCCGTTGATTCACCTTCTGCCCCGACCAGGCCGAGTACCGATGCAAAACATGCTGCACAGCTTGAAATTCCCGACCATTAGCCCTAGTAAAAAAAATGAGATCATCCGCAAACATCAAATGCGTCACTGGTGGAGCATTACGCGCAACCTTGATACCATGAAGCCGCCCAAACCCCTCCTCCTGAAGCACAAGCTGAGAAAGAGCTTCAGCACACAAGATAAAAATAAATGGCGACAAAGGATCGCTTTGGCGAATACCACGAGTAGGCCGAAAATAACCAAATGGAGAACCATTAAGTAGCACCGAAAAAGACACCGTGGACACACATTGGACTACCCATTGCACCCATACCTCAGCAAAACCAAAGCATCGAAACATATGCTCAATAAACGGCCATTCAAGCCTATCATATGCACGTTTCATATCAATTTTAATAGCAGCTAAACCCTTTCGACCTTGTTTCAACTTCATAGAATGAAAAACCTCCTGGGCAATAACAGTGTTCTCATGAATAGAACGACCGGGCACAAATGCAGCCTGAGGAAAAGAAATCAGCTTATCTAAAATCCTACGAAGGCGACGTGTCATAATCTTCGTAATAATTTTATAGGCCACATTACATAAACTAATAGGCCTATAATGAGTGATAAGAGACGGATTCTCCTCCTTTGGAATCAACACAATCATAGTATGATTAAGACGTGTGGGCAGAAAACGAGATTGGAAAAAACGCTGCACCATTGCAATAACATCCACCCGCACAGTGGTCCAATAAGTTTGGTAAAATAGAGCAGTCATACCATCAGCACCCGACGCTTTAGTAGCACCAAGATTCCTAATAGCAGCAAGGATTTCCATCTCATCTGGAATAGCACACAACATACTGTTATCTTCATCAGTAACCAATTTTGGAATAAGCCCCTCCATATCATCCAAATTCGCAATAGGGGAAGCAGAAAACAGTTGTTGAAAATAATTCAGAATATGATTACCCACCCTTTCCCGACCACTGATCCAGCCCTCCTCAGATTTGATAGATTCAATACAATTACGACGACGTCGAATAACTGTTGACAAGTGAAAAAATATAGTATTCAGATCCGGTGTAGTAAGCCACGTGATACGAGACTTACTGCGCCAAAGATCCTCTTCCTGCCTCTGTAAATCTCCCAAGGCAGCTCGTAAAGATTGCTCATATTGTGCATCATTATGAATTCCTTGGGTACATTGAAACTGGTCCAGTTGCCTTTCCAAAGTGCGAATTTGATGCTGAATATGCCCAAATTCCATCCTATTCCACACCCGAAACTCTTCCCGAATCCGTTTAATTTTAGCACAAAGGATAAAACCTGGAGAACCCCTACACTGATATTGCCAAGCACGATCAACAACCTGAAAACTACGCGGATCTTTAGCCCAAAACTGCTCGAACCGAAAAGGACGAGGCCCAGCAGAAGACCCCCTACCGTATCTAACAACACTGGAGCATGATCAGATGCATACCGAGGCAAATGATTAACTAGAGCTTGTGGGAAAAGAATACGCCAACTTCCATTAGCCATAGCTTTATCCAAACGCTCAAAAATAGCCTGACCGTTATCCCTACCATTAGTCCAGGTAAAAGGATTACCCGTAAAGTCCACATCTACCAAACCATGATAAAGAGAAAGCTGGTATAAACCATTAGTAGAAGACGACGACAGAGTACGCCCACCTCTTTTATCCGCTGGATGACACAAGGCATTAAAATCACCTAATATTGCCCACGGTCCAGAAAACCGATCACCAATTTTCTGCAATTTTTGCCAAAAAGCTTCCTTTTGATGCCAATAAGGTGGACCATAGATCAACGACAACAACCAAGGTTGATTAGGAGGATCAGAGAAAATCAGAAGATTAAAGATATTGCCATCCATAAATTGAAGATCAAACGAAACACCCAACTTCATTGCAACCACCAAACCACCACGAGTATTAACAGCAGGAACTTCTAAAACAGAAGAAAAACCAAAACGCAAGAGGATAACCTGAGCATCCGAACACTTTGTTTCTGAAACACACAGACAATCCGGATCCAATTGTCTAGTGAGGGCCCGAAGTCTACGAATTGCCGTCGTTCGAGCCAAACCACGGCAATTCCAATATAAAACTCTCATGAGGCTGAGGGGGGCGTGGTAAGGCCCGCCTCCTCAGCCATTGTCAAATCCAAATCTGCCCGAACAGAGACCCCATGAGCAAATTCCGTAGACTCCAACCCAGAAACTTCTCTCGAGGCTCCACCACTGCCCACCCCAATCTCCCTACGAACCTTCAATTTCCTACTGCTCCAGGCCGCAAGGGGCAGATCTTCCTCCCAATCAGAAAAATGGGCACCACTCCCCTTACGTCGAGACCTCGGTTGTCGTTTAACAGCACGAGAAAGAGCAGAACGTCTAACCCGTGAATCAGGGTCAAAAGGCAAAGACAACTTCACACTGGGTTTCGGGTCATAGTGGGGCCAAAAAGACCCATCCAAATTCTCTGGTTTGTCAATAGGCTCATCAACCAATTTTAAAGAAAACCTCTCCAAACGAGCCCAAGTGCGAGGAGATCCCAATAACCCAGAAGAGGAAAGGGGCTGAGGACACTGAATATCATGTACCGTCCCAGAAGACATAGCAAAACCCAAAGACCCTAACTCACGTCGAAACACCTGGGCCTGATCCATAAAAAACTCCATATGGGCCGGAAAATTATTTTCAGTATTAGCGGTATCTTGACTCACTGAAGGCTGTAGGAAATCAGGGGACACAAAACTATCTGATACACCACGTGCAGCAAAACAGAAATTCGGCGTGTGGACCCCATCATGATTGTTCCCTTGCACATCCTCCATAGCACCACTCCACTCACCAACTTCCCCGGAGGCCGTTGGGGACATAGTCTCAGGGATCAACGACTTCACCTCATCCTCATGAATCACTGGAGGAACCTCAGTCACCGGAGACACCACAACGGCCACAGGTGTAGGAACCGATGAATCTTGCCGAGAAACATGAGGTGAATGTGGCAAGGAAGAATTCGCAGAACGAAGACTCAAATCCTCCAATTTCTGCAGAAGCTCTTCAGGACCTGTAAAAATACTGTACTCCACACTATCAGCACGCATAAGAGGTCCATAGACATCAGGTGAAACCCGAACTTGCTGCTGAAGAGGACAAAAATTAATAGTATGCCCCAAACAACCACAATTGAAACAAAACTCAGAGATCCTCTCAAACTTAAACTGCACCCAGATAGGGGATTTTCGAAGTCGATCTCTAAAAAACCCAGGGCATAACGGCCTGTTAATATTTATCACAATACGAACCCTAATATATTGAGAAGCCCATATCCGCTTGGAAGAACGAAAATCCACCACCAAAACCTGTCCCAACCGCTGCCCAGCAGCCATTGCCTCCTCTCTAGTAGAGAAACCCAAAGGTAATCCATGGACCTGAATCCACAGAGGCAGAGAAGAAAAATCCACTTCATCAAGAGTATCTCCAAATTCCCAAATCTTCAATATCAACAAACATCCCTTAACATTCCAAGGACCTTGATTAAGAATCCTATCCCGATGTTGAAGAGACGGAAAACCGAAAATAAATCGGTTACCCTCAATTTCCTCAATCGCCAGATTTGGAATAAAATGCCAAACACGAAACAGAGTAGTGCGAATACCAACTCTGTTAAGAGGCCTATCCGAAAGCAAACGCCCAACCAAATTGCAACTGGCAGAAGAGTCCCCCTCCACATCCTCCGGGACCTCCGATGCCATACAGAACCCCAAATCAACACCACCAAAAATCAACGCAGCCCAACCAGAAGCCAACCAAAAGAAAGAAAAAGCCAATAGATCTTGCCAAAGAAAGGACAAAAACGCCGAAAGAACTTATAGGAATCAGAAAACAAGAAGAATCACCACAGTGAATGGAGAAAAATAAGGACAAAAAAACATGGAAAGGACGAGATTACAGCGGCACATGATGAGAAAAGGCGAAAAGAAGAGAAAAGCGGCCAAAAAGGCAAAACCGTACGGAGAGAGAAATAAATTCTCAGAGAGCTCTACGCGCGAGAGCGGTTTTTTAAAAAGTTCTATACATTTGCTGACAGCTGACGATGAGAAGATTTAACAAGTGGCTCTCTGTTTTCCTCAATGAGCTTCTGAGAGACCTGGGGATCATTGTGAGGATAGAGCACAAAACGTTGACAGAGGAATATAATGTCAAAGAATATAGATACCTGCAACAACATATACCACCAAATTTTTTAAACTAGCCAAGAAAGAAGGTCAAAGGCAGATATAGGCACACAGTATAGTCTATCAATCTTATCAAGCACAATAACTTCCCAGGAGAGAAAAGAATAATTATACTGGAAATAAACTCCCTACTTGGTTATGACTGATCTCAAATATCTAAGCAACCAATTATTAAAAGCTTAGTAAGTTTCTTTTACTTCTTGTGTTCATGATCTTGGGTTTTAATTTTACTTTCACAAGAAATTCTATACCTCTTTGTTCGCCAAATTTTCTAACTAAATTTTTCTCTCTACGTTCGAATATTTGGCAAGATTCTTGGACTAAAATGATATTTTTAAACTAGAACCTAACTACAAACGAAATAAGAATAGGTAGAACAAAGTCATCTACCAAGTAAGTATTTCATGAAGAAAGCATGAGAAAATTTAGAGGATTGTGAACTTAAAGATGGCCAAAGTAAATCAGAGACGGGGGCAATAGTCTTTACCACTGATAACAACATCTTCCCCATGTTTCCATAGAAGTTCACCAACGAACCTTAAGAAAGCAACAGGTTCAGCTATATGTTATGCATGGGGGATAAATTTAAATAGTAAGATTTATGGTTGAGGAAGAAATTAATAAACCTTGATCAATAGATTGCACGACCATCTGCCCTAAATTGGTCGTCCCTCCACAAAAGTCAAGTAAAACGAAACCAATGCTGAACCCCTCAGCGCTGTTTCGCATATAGTTCATAAACACCTGTCTTTAAAAGAATGGTAAGTAACTTTTTTTTAGCAAGCAACTGCAAGATTCTTTGTTATTATTATTTTACCAAATCTTATGTCATGAAGACAATTGTCAAACCTAGAATCCATGACAAATTTCCATATATTACCAATTAAGGGAAAGCAAACAAATTGGAGCACATAAAAGCCAAAACGAATTAAGAGGGGGGGGGGTCTGACCTGGGGAATATATTTGATGACTGTCATGAATACTTGAATTGAGCTGCAAGATAATAGAATTCATGGAAAGTAAGACAAGAAAGTTCAACCACAGGTCTGGAAAATCGTGAAACAATATCCCAGTAGTCAAATTCAGCACTTTTTCCCATTGAGTGAACAGAGAAAAATCAAGCAAGCTTCCGCTAGAAAGACATTAGAAAAACACTTAAGTACTCTGCATCACTAGATATCATAAGCAACATAAATTGCAGCAAATTTTCCCCAAAGTATCAATTATTGTTTGTTATCCACATTCGTGTCTCTTTCTTTTGGGCCTGGGTGTGTTTTTGCAATGTTACTAGTAGAGAGGAAAAAATGTAACTATCCAACAATGCCCCAATTCTTACATTAAGTATACACAAAAGACGTGCGATTAAAATTCAATGTAAGCAATGAAGCGCATCAGTGTCTAGAGTCAGCAATTATCTGTTCCCCATATTTTCCAAAAATGGGACACTTCACTTAGCACTGTTTGCAGGCTATTAACTTCAACCCCAGCCGCTTCATAATAACTGTGAGAATCATATAAGCAAGTGACCACGAGGCAGGACCCCTAAGTACATCCGAAGCATCATGCCAAATGTCCAGTAACTTGGAAATAAGGTAATTTAAGATTCATCCATCCTCACCAGCTTAGCTGGCCTGCCAAGAAGGCCTGCACACCAGTGCATATAGAAAATCCCACATGTAAGGAGAGGAGTAGAGTTTCTTTATGTTTACAACATAGATGGTACGACAATTTCCAAACTGGGAAAGAACATTAGGTCACATTGGGTCATTATCAGAGAGAAGTTGAGCTTTAAGAAAGGAATAGGAAGTAGCCATATCTTACACTGTGAAACCAAAGTACTTATACTCTGTGAAAAGGCCTTCCATTTCAGAATATTTGCAACAGAATAAATTATAGGAAACTAAGAGCAATATTAGAGATGAAAAGGATGCAGCTTCGAAGAAGATGACGAAAATATGACGTGCAGGCAACATCATGGGAATTTGTACTGAGCCTCACCTTAGTGATGTATCTGCTACCGTTGGTATCAAGTCCACGTAACAGACATATGCAAGTTTTAAATCTTTCTAATGCCAAGGCATAACTCATATCAGATCTTAGAAATCTCATACGTGGTAAACTTCAATGTAGAACTGTAACAGATGCAAGCTTAGTGCTAATGCTGGTATGTGATGTTGATGCGAAAAAGTAAACATAGAACTAACAGAGGGAGGAAAAAACATTCACTTCGCATATGGTGGTCATCCTTTGTAAATATGAACAAAACCATTAGCCATTGTTGCCATTAAGTTCAAAATGCAAGTACAGAAAGATAAACAGAACATCTTACTTAAAGATGGAAATTAGCCAAAGCCAAGAATGGGTTGGTAAAGCTATGATAAAACAAACAGCGGCAAATAACCACACAGCACAGACAATTGCGATAGCCATCTTGGAAACCTTCTGATTTCCGCGCTGTACAAAACCATCAAACAAGGTCAGCAAAACTACTCTCTCTCTAACAAGATTACTGAAATAAACATATGCCGCCTATAAATGAAAGAAGAAATGGACTCAGTGGAGGCCATATTACTAAGAGAAAGATATACCACCTATAAGATGAAAGAAGATATGAACTCGTGAGGAAGAGTAAACCACTTACTTCATAGATTACAATTTGGAGTCCAATAATTGCTGTTGCAAGAACAACATTGATAGAGAAAGCAACATCGTTTGCAGCTACAGGTATCATCTGCCATAATTAGAATAACAGCAAAAAAACTAATTAAAGGGATGATAACTCGTGAAATGAGAACCAAAAACTAAGTCGAGCTTCCATCCTTTAACATGCCCGAGTTAAGTAGACCAGTCATCCTCTACCCCTGCTAATTGCAAATATTGCCTTCTAAACTTGGACATTCCGTTTCTAAACCAAACCAGAAAAGATTACCTGGACAATAGACAATAGTAACTTGAGTCTCCATACCATCCTACCATACGTTTAGTGATTATCTTCACCTAAACTAAATGCTATAAATTCAAAAATAAAATTAAGGAAGCCCAAGATCTTCTTCACTACTCTGGAGCTGAATATGTGCCCGTAAGAGTCAGCAAATAACCACACGTGGCTTTACCCATAAATGAGATTTTGATTTTTAACCAGATTTCCGCTTGGAAATCAAATAAATGCATTCAGAACTTCACCGCTTCAAGTCTTTAACGACAATCCAAAAGCATCACTCTGAGCCTCTTATATGAGTACATGTATATTTCGTAGAATCCAAGAATTAACTTATCTTTAATATTTCTTGAAAACTTCAAATGAATTACTTTTCTGAAAGCACCGACCTGTCCATAGCCGTATTTTTCGTAGTACTGCTTCTGAATATCGGAGCTAAAGTAGAGGGACACGTTGTGTATCAGATACGACAAGTGCTTCGTCAAATTCAGCATCACGAAATCGAAGCTCAACCCTACCACACTACGTTCACACCACATGACAAAAAAACCCAATAACAGAATTAGAAACCATGGAAATGAAATCCAGGCCGAGAAAGAAGATGATGGGAAGGTATTCGTGCAGTACTACCTTTTCCTACGGAAATTAGAGATGATTTGCGGGTAGAAACACGTGGCCCATGAGAGGAAAGAGGTCCATCCCAGTACTTGGTACGCGATTTCCAACTCAATTGAATTCCAGGAAGCCATTTCTCTCTGTCGCACAGAGAGACGCACTAAGCGAACTTTATAAATTTTTGTCCCACATTCTCTGAAGACTGAAAGATTGTTATAGGTAGCTGTCCCCTATGAATTTTATATTTGCCGGCCTGTGCACATCCAGGTGTCAGATACCCTCTGCTATACGTGAGGCAAATTTTTTTTATATAGCTATACGTGAGGCCCTTATGTGGGATATATTGTCCTTTTCCTACTTGGACAGGATCCTCAGCAGCCCCTGTACACATCCGGCGGTTCGAAGAGCGTGGATGAGGATGTTCTTAACTTCTTATGGTTCAGATAACCATTCTCTAATATCCACATTGTTTTTCACATTATATGTTTGGGACTATTGGAAATGAGTATGATTTTCATTGGCACAGAAGCCGGCAGGCCCTCCCTTCGTCGCCTAAATAATGACATGGACAGCCACTGAATTGCTTGCAGCTAGTTATATATCTCCTGCCTGTACTCTGTTGCGGAATATGCTGATCGGAAAAATTTGTCTCTGCTGTCATTATGATATCTGTGTTTTATGGTCAAAACATACCAAGATTGGGGAGAAGCATCTGTGAGTTGGCAAGTCCCAATCAAATAGTTTTCTATACGACCATCCATATTATCATCGAACGCCAAAAACATGGCTGTATCCTCCAATTAATTGGAATTATATACCCATGACCCCTTTTCTATTCCAATCACCATCTTGGCCATGCTGCCTTGTCACCGATCCTCATTGCCTCTGTAATATCTTCCTTATAATTCATTCCCATCGAGCTGCGCAAGCTCTCGGGCGAGAAATATGATTTGGTAAGGTAAGGAATTGGGTTGGAGTAGAAGGAGATGAACCAACGAAGATCTATATGGCGCTGTAATGTGAACAATATAAACAAGATGAAGACAAATATGTTTTTTTCACAATAAGGCTTGGCTAATTCTTTCATATTTTACCATTTGCTTCTATATAAAATACATTATCAGAGGAGAGAAGCTTTGTACGTTAGTTAATTGAGAATGATCCAAAAATTTTGAGGTGGTCAAAATTTTAGTTTATGAAAATCAGTGAGTATAAAGATGATTTAAATGAATTTTTTATATTTATTATAATAAAATAATTTGATAAAAGATAAATTATTTATAATCATTTTATTAAGCCAAAGTTTTGGGATGACCCAACATTTGGAACGCAAACACCACCTTAACAAGCGGAATTTTGTTCTTTTTTTTTTCTCCGAAGAAACAAGAAACCTTTTATTTTTTCATTGTCAAAACAATTTTTTTTACCGTTATTAAGACGAAATAAGAAAACAAAAATCCACTTGAGTCTTTGATTTTATTTATGGGTTTATGGGGATGGAAAACCGCATCAACGATGTCTTTATAGGTAATAATATAGTGGATAGTTGAGTTCTCATCTGCATCATTAATGGAAGTGGAACAAACCTCAAACCAATTGCTATGCACAAACTATATATTTATACTGCACATCAACTACTTGTTCAAATGGTGAAAAACAAATTTTAAATGATAACAGAGCTCGACTAATTTTCAATGAAGATTACAAGTTTCTGACTGTAATTACCTACCTTTCACATTATACATTTGTTTGTGAGTGCAGCCGCTGTAACCCTTGTTTGATTTATACTTTGCGAGAGGAGAGGAGGGGAGGGAAGTTTTACGCTTTCTCTGACTCTGCTTGATCAGAGGACTTGACAAGCGGCTCTCTGCCTTCCTCCATGAGTTTAGGAGAGACTTGGACTTTTTTGTCAGGATAGAGCACGTAATGTTGACATATGAAAACAATATCAAAGAATATAGATACCTGCAAGAGTATATTAAATCAAATATTTGAAAATCCACAGAAAAGAAGGTTAAAAGTGTACAGAAGCCTGCAATGAATTTTCAAAAAGAATAAGTAGCAATCAAGATGCGAGCTACTGTTTGGTTATAATTAGCCCCAGATATTATATCTCATGCAATAACTCATCTTTAAAGTTTCTTCTTACTTTCTGCATCCATCTACTTCAGAAGCTTCCTTTCTTTGGTTAAAAAGAGTTGGCAGTAGGTCTTACATTAAAATTACAATAAGTGAAATCTACCCTATGGGAAAAGCTAGAGAACTGTATGAAAGGTATTGATAAATATCAATCACAACAGAGGCAAAAAGGCTGAAGAAAATGGTGGAAGAGGAGAATATTCTATACCAGAGACAGCAACGTCTTCCCTATGTTTCCATAAAAGTTCACCCAAGAACCTGGAAAAACAAGAAGTTCAAGAATCTATTATCCATGGGAATGAATTTAGACGGAAAGAACTATATGGTTGAGGAAGAACTAAGAAACCTTGATCGATAGATTGCACAACCATCTGAGAATAATTGGTCACCCCTCCTAAAAAATCAAGTAAAATGTTGCCAATGCTAAATCCGTCCGTGCTCTTTCGTGTAAAGTTCATGAATACCTATATTTCATAACAAATCTATTAGTATAATATGGACGGCTTCAGCTGTTACTTCAAGTATAAAGTCATGAAATCGTAAACTGTAAAATCAAGCATGTAGAGAATCATTGCACTTTTCCATGGATTGCCAGTTCAGAGAAAGCCAACAATTTTGGAGCACATCAAACCTCATATCATTAAGCTGTCTAATTTCAGGTCATGCATTTGCATTTTCTCAACACTACTATATGATAACGGAAGTATATATTTCAAGAACTGAACCCAATTCTGCTCTCTTATCAATGCTGTACTTTATGCAACTACTTCTTGCTGTGATAAAAAAGGTGAAATAAGATGCAGAGTCCCCTTTTAGAGGCTTGTCCAAAGCACTTCTACAAATATCAAAAAATCAGGCGATGGTGCCAAGGGAAAAATGATGAACAAGTTCAAATTTTAGATGCACCAAATAGCAAATATTCTTTTCCTGTGCAATCCCAAGAGAAACCAAGTAAATTGAAGGTCCTATATTTGACGCTAGAAAATATGAAGCCAGTTCTTGTACACAGTGCTCATATATGACACAATTGCCGAATTGAATCTATCAGTATAGTTAATAGATAAAATGGTTTCAGCATGTCCTTAGATAATCTAAAATTCTTAAACAGATCACAAATGTTACCTGGGGGATATATTTGATAACTGTCATAAAAACTTGAATTGAGCTGCAAAAACGTTAATCCATAGAAAGTTAAATGTAAATTATGGAAAAATATACTAGTTTTCAAGGGCAAAACTTTTTTGTGATCAAGAATAGAATTAATAGTTTTAGGATCGTTTCTGCTAGAAAGGCATATGGGGAGAAACTTACCTTAGTTTTCTGCACCTTTACACATCATAAGGAATATATTTTGCAGTAAATTTCAATCAAATTACAGAGAGTTTTTTGTAATCCCTCTTCTTGTCTTTTGTCTGTTTCAATTTTATGTGACTAGCGCAGAAGGAGAAACGCAAACTATTCAGCAAATACCCATTATTCCCATATGCCCCCTTCACATTGAAAAATCAAGCAATGAATGCAATCTGGACACACAGTTGAAACTATCTTATTGCTGCATTATTTGAGGGTCCTTAATTTCAACCTATGCAGCTTCATGCATCACCATGAGTTCCAGTGGCAATTTCATTCACCCTTGTGCAAAGACATAACCCTGACCAGATCGTAGAAAACTCATTGATGGTACATTTCAATGCGAGCCATACATAGGATATGCAAAGTGCTAATGCCATATATCATGTAGATGTGAAAAAATAAACATAAAAGCAAAACAGCAAAAGAAAATGAAAAAGATACTTTCCCATTTACTGGTCATTATACGCAAATATAAAGCAATTTGACAGCATTTTTTTGCCATTAAAATAAGGTTGAATTTCAGAGTACAAAAACATAAGGAGCACAACTTACTTAAAGATGGAGATTAGCCAAAGCCAGGAATGGCTTGGCAAAGCTATGAAAAAACAAACACCAGCGAATAGACACACAGCAGCAACAATGGCAATAGTGAGTTTGGAAAGCTTCTGACTTCCGCGCTGTACAAGACCATTAAAAAAGGGTATAATTAAATATACCGCTTTCTAAAAATTTACTGATAAAGGTCTCCCATCTATAAGGTGAAACAAAAACAATTCTTTGAGAAAGAAACCACGTACTTCATAGATTACAATTTGGAACAAGGTAATTGCTGTCAAAAGCACGGCATGGATAGAGAAAGCAACATCATTTGCAGCCACAGGTATCATCTGCAATAATTCAAAAACACAATAAAACAAATACGGCCCTTAGCAATTCATGCAAAGTCGAATTCTAATCCTAATTGACCATTCAGATTCTTGATACTGCTAGTTTCAAATATTCCCTTCCTCACTTATCCATTCCATCTTTCAAAACGAAACCAAGACAAATAATAAAGACAATCGACAAATGTAACTCAAGTCCACATACCATCCTACATATTTCAAGTGAATACCTGATATCTTCACCTATAAATAATCAACAAAAGTCGGACCTAGAAATTAAAAAATCCTGAAAACTCCTATAAAAAGCCTAATCTAAGTCAATATCTTCTGTACCAGTCATTGCTAGAACACGTTCTCACCAGCTGCACAGGTCAGGAAGTAAGCACAACACTTTCTTGGTGGAAGTGGCTGCACCAAGAGATGATATTTTTGTATTCTTTCATTCTCAAAAATCCAAATATTCGGAATTTACCATCATACACACAATCCAGAAACATCAGTATCAACGTCTACAGGTAATATGCCTTCGTGTATATTGCGTAAATCCTAAACTCAACATTCTCCATTCCTTTTCTGAAAATTTTGACGAAATTATTTTTCTTTTCTTTTTTGCTCTACGAGAAGAAATCACGAACCTCTCCATAGCCGTATTTTTCGTAGTACTGCTGTTGAATAGCGGAGCTAAAGTAGAGGGCCGAGTTGTATATCAGATACGACGAGTGCTTCGTCAAATTCAGCAGCACGAAATCGAAGTTCAATCCGACCACACTACATCAACACCCCAACACAATGAAATGAAAAATTACAGAAATGAAATCCAGGCCGAGAAGGAAGATGGGAAATTTTATTTTATACTAAATACCTTTTCCTACGGAAATTCAAGATGACTTGCGGGTAGAAGCTGATGGACCAAGATAGGAAAGCTGTCCATCCCAGAACTTGGTACGTGATTTCCAGCGGAATTGAGTTCCAGGAAGCCATCTCTCTCGCTCACTGTTAGGAGAGAGGAAGGTGGAAATCCTTTTCCCACTTTCTCTGAAAGGCAGTGGCCCACGTGGAATGGGGAGTCCGAGTCCGAATATATATATATATATATATTTTATTTTTTCCTTGTGAAATGGAACGGTCCGAGAATTTTTCGTGCTGTTATGGTGAGATGTATCACCCTGCTGCTCACCGTATCTGATCTCTTGCCAAAGCCAATGAACCAAGACTCTAATAGGGGAAAGTTCATTACATTCTTACTTTGCTGATTTCGGTTGTATTTAGGCTCCGTTTGTTTCATTGAATTTTGCTTTTCGTAAAGTATTTTACTTATTTTCGGATGTTTGGATGTCACGTAAAATTGTAGTCAACGTAAATGAGTTTCAGTCAACGTAAACTGTAGCCTAAGTTTCCGGAGAGTGTCTTCTTTTTTAAGTCCTGAATCCTCTTTCCCTACATGGTGGGGTTGTACGTTGACATTAGGTTGAAAATCGAAAATGCGGTCTGATTTTCGATCCTTTAATATTAAAGGATTGGACCGATTTTAAGAAATACGGTTCAGTCTGGACCACTTAAGTGGTCCAGATCAGATTTAAATTCTTTTAAAAAAAAAATTTCGCAAACGCAGTGCTCTGCACTGCGCAGTGCGTTGTTAATTTAAAAAAAATTTATGAAATGCGGTCCGGTTCAAAAATGTATAGACCGGACCGGACCGCAAATCTGGTCCGATTTTTCGGTCCGGTCTGGTTCTGTTCAGCCCTAGTTGACAGTGATCTCCCTTTGAAGGTGTGAGAAGTTGAGAACAAGGTCATGAATTTCTGAATGCATGTTCTTGAATTATTGAACCCCTGGTTAGCATTATTCCGGGGCTGGGGGGAGTCAAACATTGAAAAATATCTTTTAAACAACCAAACACAGTAAATTATAATACTTTACTGAAACTCATTGCATATGAAATTGCTTTACAAAAAAAGCGCTTTACAACTAAACAAACGGACCTTAAGTGTTAAAATATTGAGGAGGTTAAAATTTTAAGATATTAATTTGATGTAAAAGTGATAAGATAGATAATTTTTTTATATTTATTATAATAAAAAATAATAATTTAATAAAATTTTGAATTTCAAACCAACTTCGTCATTTTATCTTCATCTCTCACTCCCCAAAAACAAAAGTAAAAACAAAAAGACACAAAACTTGTCCTCGGTTTTTTGCACAGCCCTAATTTACAAAAATATCCGACAGGCCCAACTGCCCAAGCTTTCCCAAGAGCCCAATTCCTCTGCAAAATCCAAGGTAGACAACCCTAGACAGACTCAGCTGGAACACATTTCCGGCGAGCTCCGAAGCAAAAACCCCCCTCAGATATTCTCAATCAATGGCCAACTCGCTGATACACAAAACCCTGATCTCACTCAGAAGGAGCTCTAAATTTCTCGGCGCGCTCTCATTCCAATCTCATACTCGTCTCTTCAGCTCCTCCGTCGCCACCGCCGCTGACGGCCTGTCCGATGGCCCTTCTTCTTCCTTTACATTCTCATCCGATGGCCAAGAAGATGGAAATGACAAAAACAACATTAACAAAAGCGACAGAGATGACAGCATTTACGTCAAGTCGCCGAGCTCGAAGGCTGAAACAGCGTCGTCCGTGACGATGCCGATGTCGTTCATGACGGGGTCCATAGTGGGAAAGAGGTTCTACAAAGAGGTGAAGATTAGAGAGGCTGATGATGGGATTGGATGGTCGGTGATGCTTGATTATAGGACGCTTAAGACACCCTCCAAGAGGCCCCTCAAGCTTCCAACTTTGCCTTTAGCTAAAGCCATTGCTGCTGAGTGGGAATACCAGGTTTGTAGGTGCGCTGAACTTATGTCACTTTCATATTATTTTCTCAATCCTCGTGCAGCGCATATGTTATTTTCGGAATAATTTTGTGGGACTCATCGGGATTCTCTTAAACTCAAATTGGTCTTCTTTTTTGTTGTAATTTGAATTCCGAATTTTTATGCCTATATTCTTGTTAATCAAGGAATTGTTTTTGAACCTCGTCCGTGGCTTACCGCTTATGCACGGGCTGTGTATTGAGATTTTAATTATTGTAGCAAACAGATGGGATCAGACCATTCATGATGCCTCTAATGAGACTTGCTTGTACTGCATTCGAAAGAGTTCCACTCACACGAACTAAGATTATCGAAAATTTGATGAAGAAATTCAATCAAGATTTGGTCTTCTGTCGAGCTCCAGAAGATAATGATCTGACTCGTGGTGTCCATGGTATGCTACTGCACTTATGGCTCCAGTCTTGATTTAGACTGTCACGCATATTTGAGTTGTTTTGATACTTCTACAATACAGAGCGGTTAAGCAAGATTATATGTTTTAGCCTCTTATAAGAAATCACATTTCTCTTGTTTAAATTCTCTTTAGCTGAGCTATGCTAGTTTGTTTAGCTGAAAATCTTACTTTTTATTATTCGTTAAAAGGATTCAAGTTGTTAGTGATGAAGCACATCATGGTTGCATCCTGGTAAAGCCTAGGGAGTCTTAGCTTAGAGGCATTTATGTGTTCCTCTTTAATACGTGGCTGAAATCACCTATCTCTTGGGAAAGTAGCTTTTGTGGCCAAAAGCATGAAACAATATTTCTTGAAAGTAGCTTGCTTGGTATCACTCGCTCCTTGAGTAAAAGCATCTCTTTTCCTATGCATTTTGGGTTTCTCTTCCTCTCATTCATTTAAAGATAAACCGTAAAATAGTTTGATCGAATATATTATTTTGCATATGTAGCTTACATGCACGAGCTGTTAGTGGACTGACATTTTTTTTATTTACTTTGCAATGAAGTTTGTTGTTATAAACTCATAATGCCTTCATTTTTTTGTAGAATATCAAGTTCAGAAAATTGATCCTTTTCTTGACTGGGTAGAGTATGAATTTGGTGTCAAGCCCGTTGCCTACTCCAGCTTTTTTGGTGGAAAGCAGGAGTATGGGCTCATAAATGCCGTACATAACCTTCTGAAGAAAACAGATGACTGTGAATTGGCAGCAATTGATGCTATTGCATCCGCAGCACATTCTCTGATTATTGCAGTCGCGATCTTTCGTGGAAAATTGCAAATCGAGGAAGCCATTGAATTGATTAGACTTGAAGAAGATTTGCAGGTACTGATTACTTTAGTCCCTGCGCCCTCTTACCCCCTCCCATCCGCCCCACATTTACCTATTTTGCACACTTGCTGACCTAAACTCTAACTGATTGACGATGTAGCCCACCACTTGCTATTCCAAATTATACTTCATTTCTCATGTCTATACAGGTGGACAGGTGGGGTCTTGTTGAAGGTGGGCATGATGTGGATATTGCTGATCTTAGGGTACAGATATCATCAGGTGCTGTATTTCTTGCTCTTTCCCGGAGGATATAACACCGTCTCGCCTTTTGCTCTAGTTTTCAGTTACCATTTGAAGAGCTAGTTTTTGGCTGTCAGTTGTAAATCTCGACAAGTCTTATCCTTGTGATGCTTACGGTTTTGTTAGAATTTGTTGTGGCGGATCAAAATAATGGACACTAGGTTGTTGATACACTGTAATTCATGTTTCTCTTAAATAATGGAGAGAATTCATTGAGCATTGTATTCTTCTGGCTGTGATGCTTACGGTTTTGTTAGATTTCTCTTACACGTGAGCCTGTGTTTAATAGATTTAGTGCAGAATTAATACCTATCCGCAAATCCCCTCTCAGTGCCGTATAGCATACCAGCCTGTCAAGGGCTTACGGCTATTCTTGGCAGCATTGCACGCATAGTGGAGGCTGCTTCCTTATGTCACAGTTACAACATGCTGTATCGCAGTCATTGTTGCATCCTATAAACGACAGTCCAATCTCACATACTATCCCCATCTTTAAAGATTTTAGGAATTTTTTTGCATCTAAGTGACTGCTGAGGGCACTGACAGCTTAATCGAAATGGGATGAGGAAGTTGAGTTACATCACCTGTTACAGAAACGTATGGGAATGGTTCATGATTTTGATAGTCCGTGACAAATGAGAGGCGAGTGCTTGCTTGAACAATACTGATTCCAGCCTCAATACAGACTATGAAAACCAGAAACCCTGCTACTGCCAACAACTTCATTCCCGTGATGATATAGCTGCTTTGATTGATATAAGATTGGCTGCACTGTAGGTGAAGTTCTTATGTAATATGTTTATATGGGACTCTTGAGTTTTTGTGGTTTGGAACTTTGGAAAAGAAGAAAAATGTAGTCTCTTTCGTATGACTGGAAACTATTTGAGTACCAATATCTTATGTCTGGCAATATATGTAGACATCATCTTATAATCGCGGGATCACATCAGTAGTTGGATCTTATTCTTTTAACTAACCTGTACTTACGCTAATTTGCTTCGCATCTGCATAGCACTTCTCCATTATCTTCCTATGGCGAAATGGAGAGTGTCAGCGCAATGATAATTGAGAGGTCACAGAATTTGGACGGTCCGAAAGACGTGGAGAGGAGCTCGATTTCGAACCAATCCAGAAGGTTGCCTGAGCTGGGAGTCGGAATTCAAAATTTTAACTCTGTTTTACAAGTGTGATTGGGGGAGATCGGCCCACTGGTTTAAGCGTGATGGGAGGAACAAAAGTAAGTGCCAAATCATAGCTTCCTTCAAAATGCGACTTAAAAAAGGTTCTCAAATCTCCCAAAGATGCCTTGATGTCACTCTCCAGATCAATTGCAGGCACACTCCGTGACAGTATGTCATACAGAGAAACAGCTTGTAGCTAAAAGTGCAAACTGTGGGAGGCCAGGCGAGGACTGAATCTTAAACAGAGCCGGAGCTATTCGGCAGTCGAGAATCCAGAAAGTTCTGGGACTCTTGACAAACCCATAATAATACAGGTGCTTTCATATTGTCACAAGAGGATAATGTGACAGCAAACTCCTGATGGACCCCTGGAGTTCTATAATATTTGTTTGATAACAACACACTGCAACTTTCCAAATCTTTAGGTGCAAATGGGATATGTAATCCATTCAATGCTTCACATTATTAACTCATTGCACAGTTCATGGGTCATCAACAAAAATCCCAGGATGACTAGCCAAATTCACATCAGCATGCATGCTTCATAAATCTTGATATTCACGGGGCGCCACTTAGTTGGAGGCTCTTGATATGGATGATCTGCTTTCCAGGGTTCAAGCCCTTTGGACAGGCACGGGCACAGTTGAGTATGGTATGGCAACGGTAGAGCTTGAACTCATCATCTATAGCCTCCAGCCGTTCTGTGGTATATTTTTTTTTTTGATAAGTAAAAAATATATATATATATATATATATATACCACAGAACGGCTGGAGGCTATAGATGATGAGTTCAAGCTCTACCGTTCTGTGGTATATTCATCACGGCTATCACTTATCCACCTGCAGCATGCACAACCCACACGCATAAAGATCTTAAAAGTTTCCGAACCTTACAATAATGCCAATATTTTTTGATAAAACAATGAGATTTGATGATCCATACCACAAACACACAGGCATGATGGGATTTCAACCTATGACCTATTCACCCCTTTACCAAATTCACTCATCAAATCCCTTCCATTTATCTTGGCAGACTTCAGATATAGCCCTTAGTACCCTTTTCATCCAAATCCCAATGGTTGAAGAAAATGGATAATAACAAGCAGACTTCCTACCAATATCACCAGTGTGCAAGATCCCTAAGCTTTTCAAGACAAACGGACCTTGATAGGCAAGAGACAGTACTGAGAATTCATGATTGGACATCAATCTAACAATGAGTTCCAACACATCAAACCGTAAGGAATATTGTTTAGACTGATATACCGAGATTACATGATCTGCATCATTATTCAATGGTAGAGTTATATAGAGTTTCTAAAGGATCTCCGTCCAATCTGTTAAGATGAGGATCCAAAGATTCGATGTTTCTATATCTAGCATACAATTTACACCAAATACATAGATTAAAATCGGACATCGCCAGAATACGCAAGACAAAACTAAAAACTTTGTTTGTATTAGTTAAAGAATTGCTACTAACACACACAAAGCAGGAGAAAAAAAGACGAGAGATATCACTTGCAGCTAAAAGGGAATGAACAAAATTTAAGTGAAGCTTTAATTCCCAAATGTAAATAACACAACTAACCTAATAATCCTGAAGAGAACTTATCAAAAATCATGAGTTCATTAAAACAATCCCTCATTTTCTTGCCCATTCTAAGCCAAGCATATTCAACCTAACAAACAAAACATCAATAGTATCCCATTGCATGAAAACCAACAAGTAACAATTCTTCAAGTGAAGCCAAAAAATAACAAACTAAGAACAAGAAATCAGAGATGAATTTACCGATTGGCGAGGAGCAAAGCGGCGGGACCCAGATAAGATTCAGGGTTCCACCAGTAACTGGGGCAGGATGTGTTACAGCAGGCGCAGAGTATGCACTCGTACATCTCATCGAGCCTTTCCCTATCCTTCTTAGTCTGCAGAATCTCTTTCGCAGGCACAGACGGCGGGGTCTTCCTCTTGAGCCAGGGCTCTATGCTCTTGTACTGGTTGTAGAAGTTCGTCATGTCCACCACCAGGTCCTTGATCACGAACATGTGGGGCAGCGGCGTGATCATCGTGGGAGACCCCGACGACGGGATCTTGGTGAGGCATGCGAGGCCGTTACAGCCTTCAATATTCATGGCACACGACCCGCAGATCCCCTCCCGGCACGAGCGTCGGAACGTAAGTGTGGGATCCACCTCGCTCTTGATCTTGATGAGCGCGTCAAGGACCATGGGGCCACACTCCTTAAGGTCAATCTGGTAGTTCTTGAGCTCCGGCTTCTACGGGTTCTCCGGGTTCCACCGGTAGATTGAGAAGGTCTTGAGGGTCGCGGAGGCGTGTGCCTTCGGCTCCACCTGCTGCGCCTGGGCCTCGCTTGCGCGGGCACGAGCCAATAAGAATCTGGACGTCGAAACCCTAGATACTGCCTTCCTGAACATACTCGTCGCCATTGCTGCCTTTCACAGATAGAGGGCCGGAGAGCGGACGAAAAAGAGCAAAACGAGAGTTGGGACAGAGAAAAGCCAGCGGGTGACCGAACTGCAGCAACCCTTGCTGCAGTGTGTGAGTGAGGGGCGTGGCCCTGCCCGGGACCCACGCCCGCCCAGCACTGTTCGGGCAGGTGTGGGTTCCGGACGGACCCACTCTGCCCTCTCACATACTGCAGCAAATCCGCATCCGAACTGCAGCGGAGACTCGCCCCCCTCCTGAAGGTTGTATTTTGGGGACCAAATCCAAAATGACGAAAATGGGCTATATATAGGAGCTGCTTAAGAAGGTACTTTTTTTTTTCTAAGCTCTTAAGAAGGTACTTAAGCAAAGGTAGTGGGGTTAATTTGGGGATAAAGGGAACGAGAGACTATTTTCTGTATTCGTCTGCTTGAATTCGGGTGCCGAGGAGTGATTGGACATATTATTCCGAGACATGTATTCCGGGGAGCTTTTGCTTGCGTTGTTCACTTGCGGAGCAGTCGTTTTGATATTTGTTTTCGGTCGATAAATTGTTACGTGGCTGGCATACAGGTGGGAGAAAACTGCTCGAGTGGACGGATCACGGACTAATCCACCGTGGGATTGTTGGGCCAAATATAAGGTACTCTTGTACACGGGCTGACCCACTGTGGGCTTGTTGGGCCAAAATATAAGTGGACTTTTCTCTGGGCCCAAAAGTTCTGACGTACCATTAATCCGCAGAGGCAGAGGTTGACTGACAAATGACAATCGTGTTTTCTCGCCCTTTCTGGGCAGGTTCTTAATCGTGTTTACTATATAAATCTCAACAGCTATCCGATAATTTCGTGATTAAAAAAAAAAAAAACAAAAAAATATAAATCTCAACAAGGCATATTGATAATAATTTGTTGCAGTGACGTGGGTGCCTCGTTCACCCAACGACTAATAATTAGCCTCTGTCCTCCCTTAATACGCGGTCTCTTCATCTTTCTGTTTTTCTCCAGCTTCTCTCTCTCTCTCTGTTTGGCCCTCCTCATCGCCTTCCTCTCTTCTTTGTCCTGTCGTTTTCTCTCCCCATTCTCTCATAAGGAAGTTCCTGCGATATATTTTTAATGGCGTCGGTAAGAATACTTGCTTGCACTCTTTCCCTTTTCCTGCTCTGGATTTCGTTGTTATCTTCGTTTTGGAACGTTACTCTGTTGATCTGATACGATAGAATGCTAGTGAAACTATTTCTGCAAGAACTTGGTAGGTTGAAGCAACCAAAGAAAGAACCCGATATTCATGACGTCGAAACGTTGCGAAACTATATTAGAAAACCATATCATGCGTAAATTCAGATTCGTCATTGTTTCCGGATAGATCAGAGAAATCCATCTATGTCCTTTTCGAGCTTCAGTTACTGATAGGATCAAGATCGGAGATCCTAGTTCTCTTGGATCAATGAACTAAATCGATTTACATGGTTTTTGAATTTGTAAAATCCAGGGGATTTTACGCAAACTGGTTGTGCTAACGTTTGAGTTTTTTTCTCGTGGATATGCAGCAGGATAAGGGTCGGCCTCTACCTAAATTTGGTGAGTGGGATGTGAACAATCCGGCCTCAGCCGAAGGGTTTACTGTCATATTCAGCAAAGCTAGAGATGAGAAGAAATCTAATGGCACTGCTGCAGCAGGGAGTGCAGCGTCGCAAAGCAATCATGATAATCCATCTAAACCAGAAGAAAATTATGTACATCCTGGTGAAACGGTAACTGTGCAATAACAAAGCATGAGATTGTGGTTTTAGATATATAAGGTCAATCGATCGTAAAACAGACTCATAAACTTATGTTTTTTTTTCATGTATTTGGATGCAGAAGAAATGGTTTTGCTGTTTCTGAGAAACTTTACCTAGATATGGTGAGATGGTGTTAAACGACCATGGTGGTCTGGACGATGAGGAATAAATGGCGGTCGCGGGTTTCATCTTTTGCATCACAGTTTGTTAAACCTCTCTTTCATGTTCTCTATCTTGGTGTGTGTAATATAGAAGGAAAGAAAGAAAGAAAGATTAGATTCAGAGTTCATTGCACTTTTTATGAAGTTCATGTATTTATTCAGAAACTCCACATTTCTCCATGTTTATACATACCTGTTGATTATTCTATGAAGGTGACAATTCATTGATGATTCTCAATTTATGTGTTTAGCATCATCCGTCTATGTTGTAGTTCATGTATTGATTTGAGAAAGAGAAAAATGGCATTTCCGAGCATTTTTTCCACAAACATAATTCAACAAAAGTTATGAATTTGCTGAAGAATCCAGGCTTGAGTTCCAAATACATGGTCATCCTAAAATTTTGGTCTAATAAGATAATTATAAAATAATATCTTTCTATCAAAATATCTCTTTCCATTATAATAAATATAAAAAATTTATTCAAAAAATTTATTCTTTATTTTTTTCACCCATTCTCGTGAACCAAAATTTTGATTTGTAAAAATCAAAGCTTGTCTTTTTTACTCGGATGATGCTCCAAAAGAACTTCAACCAAAATATGTTTTTAAGCTTCTCAATTCGTAATCAACCATCCCTCATTCCAAACTACGAAAGTGGTAGCTCAATTGGTCTGGACGTTTACTCGAAATTGGGTTAAAGGGTTGAAAGTCTTAGAATTGAACTCCTGGGATCAAGGCTCGTTGCACTTTTGTGCGGCTATGGTCACGCTTAGTCGTCTCTTTTAGGGCTGTTCACCGGTACCGGCAGTGGGCCGGTTAACCGGCACCGCCACCGGTACCGGTAACCGCTCCCCGCTTAGTAGCGGGGGCGGTGCCGGTGGCCATTTTCACCAAAAACCGGTGAAAATGGCGGTGGCAGTGAAACCGCCCACCGCTGGGCGGTTCACCGCCAGAACCGTTTTAAATTTTTTTTTTTTCATTTATTTTATACAAAACGACGACGTTTCTCTTTAAAGAGAAACATCGTCGTTTTGAGGGGCCCCGAAACCCTAAAAGTTTCGAGGCCCCTCTCCCTTCCCATTTTCGAAGAAGCAGACGACAGCGGGCAGCCCCCTCCCCCCGCGTTTCACCCTGGCCTCCAGCCGCCTGCTCCTTCCAGACCCGCTCCAAGACGCTTCAGCCTCCCTTCAGCCACCGTGGCTCCGCCGTCCTCTCCGCAGCTCTCCATCAGCCGCACCACCATCTGAAGCAACTTCATCTCTCTCTTTGTCTCTCTCTCTCTCTATAGTTTTGTTGCGATTTGGAATGGTTGCGATTTTTTTTGGGTTTGTGGATTTGGTTGAGATTTGTGATGATTTGGTTGCGATGGTTGCGATTTGGGTTGAGATTTGTGAATTTGTTGTGATCAGATTTTTTTTTTGTGATTTTTGCGATCTGAGTGTAGGTGGCGGTAACCGCTACCGCCACCGTTAGGGGCCGGTTTCGTCCCTTAACGGTGGCGGGGGCGGTGTCCATTTTTGGACAACCGTCCATAGCGGTGGCGGTGGCGGTGGCGGTGGCGGTGGCGGTGGAGGGCATAACCGTCACCGTCACCGCCGATACACAACCCTAGTCTCTTTCACCCTTTCTTATTTTTTTCTTAAAAAAAGGGTTAATTATAAAAACTCCCCACAAATTTATACCCCAATTTCAAATACCCCTTAAACTCGAACTCGTTGCAACCAGACACCTTAAAATACCTACCGCGTTTCAATTAGTTTTTTGACCGAGTTTTGACGTTAAATGAGATATTTTCCCTCACTAGGTCACACAAAAAGACCTGATTGCTATCCTTTCTCACATTGGCTCGCCAAATCTCAGAAGATGTGAAACCTCTACGCAGTTTAAAACCTGTGTTCCCAAGTACCTTTGAAGCTCCCCCCTTCGTGTGTGACCCACCTAATGGCCCTTTCCCGCCTGGGTATACACCATTTTACCCATTTAGTGCACCACAAGTATCTCAGACCTCACCTGACCTCAACCACGGGAATCCTCCTCCAGTGCCGATGCCGATGGGTCCCATTCCGGCTCCCCTTCGGGCATTTCGAAGCTCACAGTCACCAGGAACTGGTTTATGAGGTGCTTCTGAGATTTTATGCGCTTCGAAGAAGGCTCAGCCAAATGGAAGAAGCCAAGGAGCAGAGCGTGGGGATTATCAAGCGAGCGGATTTAAAGGAGCAGAGCGTTGCAGAATTCAAGATGCGGTCAATCCATCCTCAAAGGTCTATATCTATGATGGCCTTTACAGAATTCAAGAGTCGTGGAGTGAGAACAAATCTGGTTGCAATATATTCAAGTACAAATTTGTGAGGATGCCTGGGCAGCCTGGTGCCTTTGTGGTTTGGAAATCAATTCAGAAATGGAAGGAAGGTCTGTCTTCAAGGGTTGGATTTATTCTTCCAGATCTCACTTCATGGGCTGAAAGTATACCTATTTCACTTGTATATGATGTTGATGAAGAGAAGGGTCCTGCTCACTTCAGTTATTTTCCAACTCTTAGGTATTCGAAATCATTCAACTTAACACAGCATTCTATTGGCTGTGACTGCCATAATGCGTGCCAACCAGGTGATTTAAACTGCGGCTGCATTAGGAAAAATGGAGGTGACTTCCCTTATACGACCAACAGGATTCTTGTGGGCCGAAAGCCTTTGATACATGAATGTAGTCCTGCATGTAGTTGGCATAGTTGCTTTCCTAATTGCAAAAACCGAGTATCCCAGCATGGTTTGAAAGTTCACTTGGAAGTACTCAGGACAACAGATAGGGGTTGGGGCCTGCAGTCATGGGATCCTATTCGTGCTGGTACTTTTATATGCGAGTATGCAGGTGAAGTTGTTGATGAAGTTAAAAGGAGGCGGGGTGGGAAGGAAGGTGAAAATGACGAGTATGCAGGCGAAGGTGGAGAGGACGAAGAGGGGGAAGAGAAGGAAGGGGCAATCTGGCCTTTTTGCGTGAGCTGGTGACGGAAAACATCCCATTTAATGTCAAAACTCGGTTAAAAACCCAATTGAAACGCGACAGGTATTTTAAGGTGTCTGGTTGCAACGAGTTCGAGTTTAAGGGGTATTTGAGATTGAAGTATAAGTTTATAGGGATTTTTTATAATTAACCCCAAAAAAAAACTCCATTCCATAGACCAAGTTTCATCTTGGTGTAGCTAACAGCTATGAGCCTATTGAAAACAGAGCAGAGTCAGTCATGACCATGATCCATACTGCAAAACGTGGGGAAGCATCTCTCCTCTAGAATTACTGAATTGCCCGTCAAGCTTCACTGCTTTGAATTATGGATTAAACCAACTGACCAAGTCAAAAGAAAAGGTTAAGCCCATTAACTACAACCTCCCATTATCTCCACGTCCATGTCTCCACTCTCTTGTGTGAGTGCAACCAACTTCACCGCGCTCTATGAGTTCCTTATTAAAGCCAGCCAGCCAATCCAAGTTATATAGCTACGAGTCGCACATCAAATCCTCACAAGAAGCTGTCACCCGGTTAACACTCAAAACGCATTGTGCTTCCTTCTCAGACCCTTCACAAACTGGCAATGGCTCTTTACTCTAGGAGTTCGATTACGCTAATTCTGTTCTTATTGACCATCTTCTCTTCTCTCCGCCATTTCTCAGTCTCCTCCTTTGAGTTCGAAGTCGGAGGCACGGAAGGTTGGGTCGTCCCTCCGGCCAACGGCAGCAAAGTCTACAACGGCTGGGCCGGAGAAAACCGGTTCCGAGTTGGTGACACTCTCCGTAAGTACACACACAAACAAGCATAAAGATGAACTTCCTTCGTGACGTGTGTTGCAGACTAGTGTTTCATGGATGTTCATGTTTTCGATTTTGGTTTGGTGTTTTTCTTTCTTTTGGTGCAGGTTTTAGGTACAGGAAAGACTCGGTTATGGAGGTGAATGAGACTGACTACAAGAGCTGCAGCTCCTCTCACCCGAACTTCTTCTCCAACAATGGGAACACAGTTTTCAGGCTTGAATACCCGGGACCATTCTACTTCATTAGTGGAGCCTCCGGGCACTGCGACAAGGGCCAGCGGATGATTGTAAAGGTCATGTCTCCGGAGGAGGAGTCTTCATCGGGTGGTGGCAAATCATCTGGTTCCCGCGTTGCAGTTTCGTCGCTTGGAGTCTCTGCAATAGTCTTTGTGCACTTTCTTCTGTCACACGGTGCTTCTCATGTCATGTAATCTGTTAGTATTGCTAGGGTACTGCTACGTTGTTCTTCTGTTAGTTTAGATTTTTAGGATTCTAGTGGTCTTTAGTAGTTGATCTTTTCCGTTCAGGGATTGTATGTGGCATTTAGTTGGACATCTAATGCATGGAATTTATCCTCTATCTGTTCTTCTTTTTCTCATGAATTGTTAATCCAATGGGGCGATTCTTTTTCTGGAATTTTTCTTATCCATCAGGAACTTCCTTATAAGTTTCTGCAACTTTCCTTAATAAAATGGCAAAAACTCAAATTCTGAGAACTTGGATTTCGATCGTACCCATTTTGTTGGAAATTTTCGTTTATTTTTTTTTTATAATTTCCTAGTTTACTCTAAAATTTGGTATATTAAGGAAGCCCGGTATCCTCCCAGATATTGAAAGATTTGCCATCGTTCACCACATAGCAAACTCCAGCTTGCAAAATGTCTTGGATCAACATGATCTATAGTGGTCCTTTCAATTAGAAAGCAACAGGATCTGTAGGCTCCATTGAATCTGAGTTGTAGGTTTCAGCACTACCATACTAGAATACAAATATGCGAAGCAAAGAATACATTGACATCATAGAAAACAAACACTCATTATCAGTGGAAATGAACAAATACCACAAATCTGGCTGCCTTATTTTCTTCCCTCTGGTATTTTACATTTCGTTTGGACAACATACAGCTATAATGCTTCTCCGTATGTGTCATGAAGGCAAATACGAGAAAGACTAAAGGTTACAAATTGAACTAATCAATTACAAAATCAAGGGGAAAAAAAGCATTAAGATTGGACTAAATCTTACATTTTAAGGTCTCTGATCATAAAATTTCCAAATCTGTAACAAATGGGCATGGGATTGGGCGGAAGGAAGCTACGATCTGAAGGGGAGTGATGAGAAAGAGACAAGAAGAGGTGAAGGTGTTCGTGAAGGCTGAGGAAAGTTGGAGTTCTGGATAGTTCTTTCGTGTGTTTGGAGAAGGAGAGTTCGTGTGTGAGAATAAGAGGGCTTTGGGTCAATTGGGCTGGTCATCCAGTTGGGCTTGGGCTTGCGTTTTTCTTATTAGGGTTGGGTTAGTCTGGGTTGAGTTAAAACCCAAGCCCATTAGTAGTTTACACCATTAGTAGTTTACAGCATTAGTAGTTTACAGCATTTCACATTTTATTTCGTTTGACGTTAAGCCAGGCAGTTACAATTCCTGGATTCCTGGAAGCTGTTAGAAGGGGATATAGACGAAGGAGGGAGAGAGGAAGGAACGTGAAGATTGACAATTGGTTTCTATTTTTTCCTGGAGGATTGCTAGCCTCGAACTAGCCTGTATTTCTCTTTTCCTTTCAATATTTTCAGCTTGTAGTTCGCATTTTACAGTGTCATCATCAATCAAAAATACAAAAACAATTCAAAACCCAACCCGACTGTTACAAAATCTCTTTCAACAGGTTCTGGCTCTTGATCAGAAACATGAGATCTTGTTTTGTGCGTAAAAGATTCCTGGCTGAGCATTCGTCAAAGGGCGCTCTTCGATCTTGGAATGGTTTTGGGTGTATTGTTTGATCTGTGGCCGGCATTCTTCTTGGCAAGATCATCTGCTATTGCTTTGACAAGACCTTCAAAACGTCGCCTAAAAGTCGGGTACCTTGAGATAGATTTGGTGATCCCTTGCAGCCTTAATCACAAAATAAGAGGATAAATGAAAAAGCACAAGTAAATGGAAAACTAACGAAAAATAACAAGTTCGGGAGCTCGGAGGATTCCTCAAATATTCACTATATTACCTTCGAGCTAATGCATCAAGCTCAGCTCGTTTCCGTTCAGATTCAGGTGGTGTGCCGATATTTGAGTTTTTCAACCTCACGGGATCACCAATCAACAAAACTAACTTAGAGAAATAGTCCTCTTCTGCCTCAGAAAGGTTCTCAGCTTTAATCTGGTCCTTGATGATCAGAAGTGGGTTAAGAAACCAATCAAAGAAGGCCTCTTTTGGTCTGTTTGTGCTAGTGATCTCAGTGACTTCGTCACCTAGACCAATCAAATACAAAAAGCATTAGTTTATTTTCCATCAAATAAGACCAAAGAAGTTTCTTCTTTTTAATTGCACACTTAATAGAAGCCCGCCTCACTTACTTAACAATATACCAGCAGAATTGGCTTTTGCAGAGCGCAGAAGTGACTGAAGAAGGCAATACGCTAGTAATCCAATGCTAATAACTCTACTACCATTATTAGACTTGGCATCTTCAATGTCTTTAAGCGTTATTAGGCCATCTGAAACCATTATTTCCCAATGGCGTTGACACTCCTTGAATAAGCCATCAAGTAGCTACATGAGCCACGAACAAACTTTCATTCAGCACCGAAACAATGAGCTAAAAAAGACTTGGGCATCTTCAAAAGTCAGAACTGTTCAGTTATGTCGAGCATCATCAAACACATGCAAAAAGAGATTGGAAATTCATGCCAGAGAGAAGCATTGCTTAAGGTCAATGAAATGTATGCACGATACCTCCAGGGGCTTCAACTCGATCATAGGATTCTTGATTGACCCAGAGCGGGAGGGAGCTTTACGGAAAGTGTTGGGCCTTGAGAACGAAGGTGCACGGGAGGTGGTCCGTTGCAGTACATCCTTCTTTCGGTAATGTGGCCTGTAAATATCAGAATCATATGAAAACATGTCAAAGGTGCTGGAACCCTACATCACAACCAGAAAGAATTGGGGTATTGAACAAAACCTAGGAAAGATGGATCCTTCTGGCATATCAAGAGTATCATTGCTGTATTCATCATATATTGACAAGGATGCAACAATAAAGCAAAGCCCAAACCAAAAGGACTCCTCCTGTAAGTCAAAGACCCAACAGTCAATTTATATGTGGCCTGCAACACGTGTAACTGTGTGGGACTCAAAAAACCATTGTTTCATTCTTTAGCCGGGAAGGTGATTGGAAAACTCAAAAGCAGCAATTTTACCAAGCTACCTAAACTATATGTCTAAGGAACAGACATTACATCCTCATCAAGCACACAGTTTTACCTCATAAACGACCACCCCTGCATAAGCACCAAGAAAGATACTGGCCGCCATAGAGCCTAACACTGCTCCAACAACAGCTAATGGCCAGAGTAGAATTGCAAGACCTGCAAAAGGTACACATATCGTCTCCAAGAAAGGGCCTTCACGACCTATAAGGTCATGAAACAAACGGTGCCATCCCTTTATGAGCATGTAAGGAGATTTGCATAGTGCAATGAGTGAGATTAAGGGCAAATCAATCATGAAACCAAGAACTCCAACTACAACTGCAGCAGGGAGATAAAGCAACCTGCAAGGAAATTAACAACCAAATACGATAAGATAATTCATCATGGAAAGAATTTCAACAAAGTTTAAATACGTAATCATAGGACAAACTATATAAATTCTAAACTCAAACAGTTTTTACACTCATCAAGCCTGTCTTATACTAAGATATGGTCTGTGAGAAAGAGAAATAGGAAAAGAAATAAGGCACATAGCTGCAATAACTGACAACTCCGATAAGAGAAACAACAAGAATCAGAGTCATCTTGTTATCTTTAATGGTAAAGAAAGAGAGATACTTGTGAATATAACAAGGTAAATGGGCTAATCATGACTATCAAAAGGTAAATCATGCTATTATTCTCTGGTGACAAATACTTTGGTCAATCACATCATGGATAGTCTATTTGAGCTTCCTTCTGAGTCAGTTGTGCATTGGAGAACTGACCTCTTGTGACTGTCAATTAATTCCAAAACTAACTAGCTTTCATTTCTCAACAGCCGTTTATAAGGCAAGTTTAATTTCCAATTTCTTTTATGAAGATCTTATCCCTCCCTGAAATAGAATCTCGACTCTGCCCCTAATAAACCCAACATTATAGCAGATTTATGATTGAACAGATGGAGGTTTTAAAAGAAGAAAGGAGTAAAGGAAGGTCTAATCATTTTACCTCTGATTACTTTGTCCCTCACAGAAATAGAGTGAACACAGAAATTACAAATATCTTTGCAGATTTGAAACATGAGAACTCTTTCGGAGCCAATATTCATCATAAAGGTCAGGAGAATTGTTATGAGTTATGCCTACTTGGTCACCAGGAAGGACATGTTCCTAATAGTTTAGACTCGAATTTGGGGTACAGTTTTACAGGCAGCAACGTGGACTAAAACAAAAAAGAGGCAGATGTATAGGCAGATAGCAGAGACAGAAACCTAATCTCATAATATTTCACATCTGGAGGCCCTTTCAGTCGCAGGTCATCCATATATGAGAAGTAGGAATGATAGCAGAAATCTCGGAAATCCCTGACAACAGTAATGCTCCCTTTAATAGTTCCCCAAGTCCCATCCTGAAAACCAGTAAAAGAAAGATCTCTATTATGGAAGGCGACATGAGAACAAAAATGAAAAGTGAAGAATAACACAAAAGGGATATTTAAGACATACATAGAAACAGTGGAATATTTTATCAGTCTTTCCTTCTCCAACAGCATCAAAAGTAGCAAAGATTGGAGAAAGAAAGCCATATCCAGCTCCGCCTATGATACTTTCAACAATACCGACCACTGGCCACAAAATCAAGAGCAATGGTAGAACGCATATGCAAAGAACTAGCTTCAAAACTGGTCCTAATCGTTTGGCTCTGCCCAATTGAGAAATCAACAATGAGAAAAGAGATTAACCAAGACAGATAAATAGATGAGACAATTACAATATGAAGGAGGAAGGCCAATGAAAGCACCTCATAATGCAATAATACGTCCAGGCGCTGTGTGCTGGCCAAAGACCCAATATGATAGCAGAAATTCCAATTGCGATGGTAAGACATATCAATGGGCAGAAAATGATACCTGAAATGAGAGTTCGGTGAAAAGTTTGATGTGTTTGCTAAAGCTCGCACTCGTCACTCAGAAAATATATCTTGATTCCCCATTCCATGCTTCAAGTGCTACTTAATACAGGAAACCCCATACTGTATTTCACATTCAAATAGCCAGAGATGCCTGTCCTAATCTCTCAAAGTGCAAAACTCAAATAACAACTTCCACACATTGGTGCTTGTGTTGTATATGGGAACTAGCAGCTAACTTTGCGACATAAACATGAATACAATGTCTAGAAAAAAAAGTTCCACGGCGAGGGAACTAACCAGACACGGACTTGGGTCAAGCATAAGGAGAAGACAATGATGTAATGGAAAGGAAATGCAACTAAGGAACCCGAGAAGTAGCTTAATGGCCAGACGAAGAGGGAGACAGAAAACACAATCGGGAAGCTATCTTTTGTCTATGAAAAATGTAAAACGTTATCCTCCAGAACTCCATAACAGAAACAAAACCAAAATCATATTAAAGATAACAAAAAGAATAGAAAAGAGCTATACGCGGTCGGTCTATTGCAGTACAAAAATTTTCCACAATGACAATAGTAATTAAGCTGATTCTTGGTTATCTTTCTCTCGCAAACATTACGAGTAAATATCTACATAATCATCAACTCAGTTTCAGTGAAAGGAGAAGCTAAACCACAACAAGAGAAGAAGCCAAAAAAAAAAATGCCCAGAACGAGGAACAAGTTGACACTGACCTTTAATGACGCCCAGAAACAGAAGCCCAGTGAAGAAAGGTAGAAAGCGAATAAAGTTCCACGAAGAAGCCAAAAACCCCTTTGGAGGTTCCATGTCCCCTATACGTTACCCACCCTGATCTCCCTTGAATGACTACAGACCCATCCCAGAGTCAGTTCCAATTTCCGACTTACAATCACAAAAGACATCGTTTTTAGCTACTCAAGCGCCAAAAAACCATAAATAACAAAATACTCAAGACGCTAGCAGCCGATTACCAAAACGAAACGTAAAAAAAATCGCTGCTTTACTCTTCTTCTGGGCCAGATGATCATGAAGCCAACAAAAGACCTGGGTTTGTCCTTTTCTTTTCTTTTTTCAAGGTACTCGAACGTTGAGATTGGAATTGAAAGAAGTATCACAAGGGATTTGGGGATTGAACACCGTTGAATAACTGGTTTGCGGCCTCAAACTGAGAGGGGTCGTGGATAGAGCAGTTCCTTTCAAGGAATCGGGAGCGAAAAATGCTCGGTCAATTATTTCTTTCTTTTCCCTCCTTTCTTCTTTTCTTCTTTTTGTTAAATGTATTTCTCGTTTGTTTTTGTTCTTGCACTAAAGGCGGTTCTGTTCCACTTGTCACTCCGACGATAAAAAAGCATATACTATTATTGCATCGTAACTACTAACTAGTACACATTTTGATAAATGTTTTTTCTACGTAAACGTCAAACTTCATTTCACCTGAAAACGAACAGACATACTGCGTACAGAGAGACCTTCAAGACCGGTTACAAAGTACGGGGACTATAAGTCCAAAACATCAGTACTAAGAGCCCGAAGGGCATTACAATGACTGGCCTCAAGGGCCAGAATCCAACTGGTCATAATGGCCTCATACAGATGGACCAAAAGGTCCATAAATTTACAGTGGGTCCAAAAACTCAATACAAGATCCGCCACAAACGGAGAAGACGAACCGCGGATGAAATCACTCCCGCATCCCTAAAGGCTCGTCCATACCAACACAAACAAGGAAAAGGAAAAAGCAGTCATCCACAAGAGAGGTCCGGCCAAGTCCATAAGACGACCCAAAATCATAGCTACTGCAAAATCCATTCCACAAAAATCCAGGAGAATGAAGTTATTAGAAAGAACATAAAGAAAACAACCCACAAGGCATGAAACCCCTTCACCGATCAACCAACACAAGCAAGTTTGCAATAAAGAGTCGGGCGCGTGGGTCCACACGCACCGTCCTAGCGGCTTCGAAATGGTAAACCGAGCAGCACCGAGAGCAGCTAAGTGCAGCAGTGCTATGCGTGGCCTTCAAAAAAGCGTCAAACAGAGTAGATCTCACCATGGGAGAGACCCAAAGAAATGCACCAACAGACGCAGAAAGGAGAGAAGAAAACACAAGATCAGAGGGAGGAGGGAAGGAAAAGGGAAGGAGGGAGAAGGGAGAAGGGAGCGACGGGAGGAGCTCCTGCTCCTCCCATCGCTCGAAGACCAGAAGGATGGACGAGGGCAAGCGAAAAAAATGGGATTTCTAGAGAGAGGGCAGACGCTCTCTCTCTAGAAAATCAGTCGCGGTTGAAAGCTCACTTCTTTTGGACACATTTTGATAATCAGACAAGGAAAGAAAGAAAAAAATTGGAGACATCTTGATATTTGTGTGGGATTTCTTAATATAGTTATTGGTCGGAAAAAATTTCGGGGTGGAAAACTGCTTTTGTTTTTCCTTTGAACCCATTTCCACGCCAATTACAGAATACATTGGATCTTATAGCTGTTCATTGCATATTAGTGGTAGACATTGTCCTGAGATCATGATAACTCTAATCATTAGTCCACATTAAATGATGGAAAGTTTAGTACATTATACGACAAATAATAAATTAAGTAAAGAAATAAAAACGCATTACAACTAAGATATGTGTAAGTAAAAAAAAAATAACAGTTAATGAATTCGCAACCAGTCTTGTATGATATTTATGTGAGTGTGCCTAGAATATGCAATTTTATTTTTCTCAGACAAAAATAAAATCATTGTTGCACTTAATTTTCTCCCTCTGCTTTTTATCTTGCATAAATTATGTAAAACTTCCACTAACACGCGACTTCGGCTATGTTTGCGTTATCATCGTTACAAAACACTCTATATCCTTATTTTTCCATCAATTTTCGTACACTTTTTCACTTTTTCATCACCTCTTATAAACTTTTTTACTTTTTCACTCTCTTTACTTTTTCATCGACTATAATGCTTAATATTTTAACTATCCTAAAATTTTATTTCTCAAACACAACTTTAGACACGTTAATACCGTAGCAGTAGGATTGAGGTTTCAACTATTAAAACATGAATTAGTTGAAGCATGACATCTGTTTCCCCCCGGAGTGGACTTCTCTCTTAAAATCGTTTTCGAGCAGCCAATTAGCAGAAGATTTGTGATCTTTTACAATTTTGTATTCCTGATCACGCTATTTCCTGATATTATCTAATTTCGTGTGGGAATGAATAAAGATACGTAGGAAGAATACTTGCAATCAAAAGCCTCCAAGTTTGGCACACTACTGTTCTCATAATTTGGTCCTGAAGTTATTCGACTAAGGTTATGTTTGTGTTGTAAAATTTTTGGTATTATGTTTAGTATTGATATTGGATTGAGTGAAAAAGTGAAAAGAGTTAATTTTTTATATTTTTGTAGTGAAAAGTTATGATTTAATGTGAAAGAGAGATTATATTGTAGTATTTTATTGTGAGTTGGTGAAAAATTTTGTGAAATTTTATTAGCAAACACAACATAAGACCTCCAGAGTGACGAGAGCAAAAAAATAAATTAAAGCTATGCTGCCCAGTTTTGGCATCATCCAGAAGTACTACTTACTCTTATAAATCAAAATTTAAACTTTGATAAGTGAGACATCAAATTATGGAAATACTCAATTGAATTTATTATTTCTCACTTATAATTTAAAATGTTTACATTAGGACTTATTTATAAGCCACTAATTGCATTTGTTAAGCAATGTGAGACTACATATTTCAACACTTCCCCACAAACTCAAGGTTGGAGTTACAAAAATAAGAAAAAAATAAAATTGCCGAACTGATGCCGTATGGTTGCCAATACTGAAGCTGGAAGGTCGCCGGTACTGAAGCCGGGAGGTTGCTGGTACTGATGCCGGGAGATTGCCAGTACTGATGCCGGGAGGTCACGGGTACTAAACCGGGAAGTCACCGGTACTAAGGTTGCCGGGAGGGTGCCGGTACTAACCCAAGAGGTTGCCGGTACTAAGCTGGATGGTTGCCGGTATTGATGCCAGATGGTCGCCAGAAGGTAATCTAACTAAAGCCGAAAACTTTAGGTTCGGTTCATAGAACCTACATCCACTGTTGGAAAGTCCAATTGGACATTCAATTTTCTCACTTATGATTTAAAATGTTTACATGGGAGACTTATTTATAAACCACTAATTACACTTAATCACATTACTTAAGCAATGTGGGACTACACATTTCAACACTTACCATGAAGATCTCGGCTTACATTGGGTTAGAAACATGGCAACGGAAGGTATCGTCTTGGTCTAGAAGTAAACAACACCGGGGAATCGGCATAAATAAAGGGGGCGTTTGTCTCCAAAAATTTTCACTTCTCAAAATTTTCAAACAATCATAAAATAATCTATCTCCTCATTAAATTATAAAATAACATTATACTATTCAATTAAATCTTCTCTCCTCACTTTTCTATAAAATACTATACTTTTTCACAAACCCCAATATACAAAATTTTCAAAACCCCAATATTTCCACAAACAAACGCCCCAAAAGATGCTGGGCTGTCGCTGTACAGCTCTCTATTTTGGGGTGCAAAACAAGTTGAAAGTGCTTTTTTGAACTTTAAGCGGCAGGGAACAAGTTAAATCTTACAAGCTAAAGACAAGTGGTAAGAGTGAGGGTTACTATCCTTTTTTTTAAAAAAAAGCTTGGAAGATGGATTCGGGGAATCTGTAGAAAGGCTAAAAAAATTCTTCCCAGGAAAAATAATGTCAGTGCTCCAATGGCGTGAATAAGGAAGCCCCCTCTTTCAATCATGCTCCAGATGGTAGGAAGTGGCCAAAACGCATCATAATTGGGAGGGATTGGTCTCAGAAATTGGATAATCCAAATGGTCACTATGTTCATGCCGTCAGATTCTTGAATCGCCAACCATATCGAAAACCTTGAGACAAAAAAATGATACCGAATCAGACCACTTGTGCTTATGGCAATCATAGACATTTCGAAAAAGCAAAGTCTACTGTATAACGTTGTCACTTATTTAAACGAAGTAACATATGGAAGTCGAACGGGGTAGTTTAACCAATAGGTTTTAAATAAATCGAGATTCTCGTGTCAGAAACATTACCAATAGAAGTCCGTTGTGTCTTTCAACCACTGGTCATATCTTCTCGAGGAGAAGTTCCATTCTTATAGCTTCCAGGAACTGGGGTCGATGGTTGAACTCTTGTTCGTGACATTGGTTTTGAATTTGAAGATGGTCTTGGGTGGATGATAATTCATCGTCACTCGGGTCGAAGAAGGATGGTTTGTTGAAGAGTAGCCCAGAATTCTCTAGAGAAGAAAAAATAAAATGCTAGAAAAGATCACGTGTGGGAAAGAATCTAGAAAATTCTGGATAGCCCGAGATAATTCGGCAAAGCAAGAACTCTCTAAATAAGCTGCACCGACTTGATAAATGGACGGAGAGCTTCAGCAAAGTGGCAGAATTTACTGGAAGGCAATACACTTTGCCGACTTCATGAGTCCACCGACATAATGAGTCTATAAATAAAAGAAGTATAGAGTTGTAGAGGTGAAGCCGAAAAGTGGTGTGTCCTAGAGTCGTAGGAGAAAGCCGAAAAGGTAAGCAGAAAAGGTGTGTCCGTGAGTTGTCTCCGTGTGTGTAGTGTAGAGGTGAGAGCCGTGTCCTAGTGAAGAAAGGTGTGTGAGTTGTGTAGTGTAGAAAAAGGTAAAAAGTGGTGTGTGGGCCGTGTAGTAGGGAGTGAAGAGTGATCGTAAAAAGTGAAAGTGAAGCAAAAGTCATATTGTGAAATTAAGTGGGTACTTCTTTTTTTTGTCTTATGTGAAAAAAGCTTCATTTCACTTTATATAATAAGCTTTTGTTCACATCTTATTAGTGTTAGTTTAATCAACAATTTGGTATCAGAGCAATTGACTTAGGGACAGGTGTTAGAGTGGGACGGTTGCAGTTATTTCGGAGTTGTACAGGGAAAAAGTTGTTGGTAGAAAATCAAGACGGTCAAGGACCATATTAAGGTGCTGCTCGAGAGATCATTGTTCGTGCACAATCTGGGATTGTGAAGCTCGATAGTCTGGGACTAAGCTTGCTTGGGAGGACGTGAAACGACACCAAGTCACGATAGTGGATCTCCAATTTGCTGGCACAGTGGAGAAGCTTGATGACCATAATTATTCTATCTGGCAGACGTGCATGGAGTCATATTTGCAGGGTCAAGATCTCTGGGAGATCGTTGGAGGGAATGACTCTCGCCACCTTCTGCAGAGAATGTCGATGCACTCCGAAAGTGGCGAATTAAGGCTGGGAAAGCTTTGTTCGCGATCAAGATAAACGTTCAGAAAGATATGTTGGAGCACATCCGACACGTCACCACACCGAAGGATGCATGAGACACATTGGCAGCCCGTTTCTCAAGGAAAAATGATGTGAGACTTCAACTATTGGAAAATGAGCTCATGTCAACTGCGCATCGGGAGCTCACGATTAATCAATATTTTACTAAGGTAAAATCTCTTTGCCGTGAAATTTCTGAGTTAGACTCTTTTGCAAAAATTAATGAGCAACGTATGAGGAGAATCATTATCCATGGGTTAAGACCCGAATACCATGGATTTATCACTGCGGTCCAAGGTTGGCCAACCCAACCTTCCTTGGAGGAGCTGGAAAATTTACTTGCCAATCAAGAAACCTTGGCAAGGCAATTAGCCGGGGTTTCAATAAAGAATGAAGATGAGGCACTGTACAGCAGCAAGAGAGGTCGACAAAAATTTCGGAGGGGCTCTAACTTCAAGAAGAAAGACAAAGATGATGAAGAGGAGGAAGAGGAAGAAGAGTCGCCAACTCCACAGAAGAGAAGCTCACAATCAGGGGGAGCTCAGTGGAAAGGCAATCAATACTGCAGACAGTTGAACAATGAATGTTATAATTGCGGTCGCAGGGGACACTATGCTCGAGATTGCAGATTCAAGAAAGAGCATGTTGAAGGCAATCTAGTAACATCCGACATTCATCAAGGTATGTATGATAGTGATGATGAGTGTGACTTTCATGCTTCTTTTGCCACTGTAGATAACAATATATATGAGAGTGAAGATGAGTGGGATTTTGAAGTACCTTTCACTCTGGTAAACCTTGGAGATAAAGTCTACTCAGAAGAAAAGATAGACTTTGATGAGATAGCCATATGAGCTATTGTTGAGTCAAAGGATGGTCAACGGGAAGATCGTCAAGCAGTAGAGGAATTCGTATCTCTAAGCAGTGGAAAGGAAGGAGAGTCCGATATGTCGGGTGAAGAAGAAAGAGAAAGACCGCGGCAGACTGGTGAGTATATAACACTAGATGAAGAGCCTGAAGAAAAAACGTGGAGAAAAGCCATAGAAGAGAAGGTTGCTCTAAAGGTGAAGAATAAAATTTGGGATTTGGTGCCAAGAAGTCTCGATGAAGTCAAAACACTATTAGCAACTGAAGAATCGGATGACAGCAAAGTATTTGGAGAATCGTCAGCTATCAAGATAACAGATGATGCGCTGCCAAAATTAAGTACCAGAAAATTATAGAAGTTATGTCAAATGAACATAAAGAATGCATTCTTGCATGAATTGCTGGATAGAGGAGAATTCAGTGCTGTGGGGGAGTGTGGAAGAGCAGCCTAGAATTCTCTAGAGAAGAGAAAATAAAATGCTAGAAAAGATCACGTGTGGAAAAGAATCTAGAAAATTCTGGATAGCCGAGAGAATTCGACGAAGCAAGAACTCTCTAGATAAGCTACACCGACTTGATAAATGGACGGAGAGCTTCAGCAAAGTGGCAGAATTTACTGGAAGGCAATACACTTGCCGACTTCATGAGTCCACCGACATAGTGAGTCTATAAATAGGAGAAGTATAGAGTTGTAGAGGTAAAGCCGAAAAGTGGTGTGTCCTAGAGTTGTAGGAGGAAGCCGAAAAGGTGAGCAGAAAAGGTGTGTCCGTGAGTTGTCTCCGTGTGTGTAGTGTAGAGGTGAGAGCCGTGTCCTAGTGAAGAAAAGGTGTGTGAGTTGTGCAGTGTAGAAAAAGGTAACAAATGGTGTGTGGGCCGTGTAGTAGGGAGTGAAGAGTGATCGTAAAAAGTGAAAGTGAAGCAAAAGTCATATTGTGAAATTAAGTGGTTCTTTTTTTATCTTATGTGAAAAAGCTTCATTTCACTTTATATAATAAGCTTTTGTTCAAAGCTTATTAGTCTTAGTTTACTCAACATGGTTGGTACTGGTTTTTTGCACAAGGAAGAAAGAAAAAAAGATTGGGTCTCTATGTAAGTAGCAAAACACAAAATCGAAGCCGCACCTCAAAATGGTTAAGTTAATTAAATGAGCAAATTGTAGGAATACTTTGAAAACCAAAAAAAGATTGTACAGAGTTTATAGTCTCAATTCACTTATGGGGTTCTTTCTGTCAAGATGGTTTACTTCTCCTGGGAACGTCTGTCAAGTTACAGAGCTCTGTCAGTGTTTTTTTTTATATGCAGGGTTTTCTTATTATCTGGAGGCCGAGGCCCTAAAGCGGTTAAATCAACAGTAGCTTTATAAACCTGGGAGGATTGCACCACTGCATCATAAGCCTTTGAAGCGAGGTTAAGGCCCTCAGTCTGAGCCCTCAAGTATAACTCATAAGCAATCCTTGGTTTCCCATCCTTTGTAACAGCCTCGATCAGCATTTTATAAGTGATCTCATTTGGGGAGAGGTTCTGAACTTTCATGCGATGGAACCATTCATAAGCCACGCTGCTGTTTCCCTCGCGTGCACACCCGCTAATTATGGCATTGAATGTCACAACTGTTGGGTCTATACCTGTTGAGACCATTTCCTTAAGGAGGGAATCAACCAAATTGAACTTCCCTTGCCCAGTGAAAACCGAAGCCAAGATTGTGTAGGCATACAAGTTTGGCTCAACACCCACTGAGATCATGTGATCCCACACCCGCAGGGCCTCATCATATAGTTTCTTCTTCTCAAGTGCGCTTAGCAAGGCTCCGTAGGAGATTATGGTAGGTTTCTCATCTTGTTGAACCATCCTCTAAAATATTTCCACCGCAGCCGAAGTTTCTGAAGCCTTGGAACAGGCAATAAGAACCGAATTCCATTCCCTACATCCAGGTTTAAGGCCTCTATCTTCCATCTTGTTGAGCAACCTAACACCCCATCTCCAAAGTCCTTTTTTCTTAGCTGCACTCAAAAGAAAATTGAAGTGAGAAACTACCAGCTCGTAGGACATGTTTGGTTTTGGCCCCTTGTCTAATAAATCCTCGTAGATCTCCAGATTTTCCCTTAATTCCGGGAGATTATATATTTACCTATAATATATATATATATATATTATAGGTAAATATATAAAGTTGGATGGAGAACGTGCCATTCAACCTGACGGTTGGGAAAGAGACAATGTGTGTATTTTTCTAACTCTCACCCACATGGGTTGATACCCCCGAAAGATGAGCACAACCATCCTTGCAAATAGCAACCCAAAAAGAAATCTCGCATAAGTTCCAACTTCCACCTAACTAGACCTAATAGGATAATGCTTCTTTGTAATACTTAGGGTATTGCACGAAGAGCAATTGAGAGAAAGTGAGAGAGAGGTGTGGGTCCTCCTAATTGCACCGTCACCGAAGTGATCCCCATCCGACCTAATATTAAACCAAAATCACAAGTTTACAAGTCCGGACGAAAGTGGTTTTGCTTTTATGTGACATATTCCATGGGACATTTCAGAGCTGTGGCCTTTGGATTGGGAAGAAAGTATTATTATTTTAGGGCCTGTTTGCATAGTTGTTTAGCTACCCATGATGGTGCTTTTCTGGGTGAAGGATGTGATGTTAAAGAGATAACTCTTGTCACAGCACTCTGTAGCCGAATTGGTATTGCTCATTAATTTATTTGCTCAAATATTAGGAGTTCGAGTAATATAAGTATGAATAGTCTGATTTTGGGATCAGTGTATAGAGTGAGATTGACAGGTGGTCTTGTTGTGGTTACAGACTCACCCCAATGAGTAATAACTATGGCTCAAACCGTACATTTTGAAGTGTAGATACTCTTATGAAAATTTGCTACAGTGATTGCCCTCTCCCTCCTTTATTTGATCACGAAAGAGAGAGAACTTGTCAGCATGTATAAACTAAACTCACAGCATCACTTGTTTGTAAGTTCCATTAAGCTTGACAAGCCTTTTGATTTACTAATTCTTACTTTTTAAATTTTCCCAAACAAGGCCTTAATTTGGTCATTCATAAATGTGGTCCTAGACTAGCAAGTCGAAGAAATTCATCGACAACCCATTTTTATAAAAAGACCAACCGACCAGTTCCTTCGATTGTGTTTGGCCCGCTAATCGAGCAAGCGTGTTCTGAAGCACCAACCCCCATGTGCTTTAGCCCCCCCCTAAAACCAGCAGAAGAAACTATGCCCATATTGTTCACCACTATTTGTCACAAACAGATTGCCTCGATTACTAGTCTAAGCCTTATTTTTTAGGCAAAGCTAAAGGCGGCTTGTATTTTATGCATAGCTTCTTCTGAGCATATGGACGCTCTCTACTCTTATATATAACGAAGCTATTAGAGTTAGTCCCACATTGCTAAAGCAATGTGGGCTATTGTAATCAAAGGCTTATAAATGAAGCCTCTATGTAATCTCATCCTTACACCAGTGAGTACACACATCTGCCCATTTGGGCCTTCCCACAGTGGATGTAGGTCTATGGACTGAACCACTTAAATCTTGTGTCTCACTTCTCCTCTCTCTCTCTCTTAGTCTAAATTTTTATTCTCTTTTATTTCAGTCTTAACATGGTATCAGAGCCATTTCGATCCTGTGGCCCGTTTTGGCTCAGGCTGGTCAGCACTCTTGTTGGCTTAGCTTGGCCTAGTTTAGGCCTAGTCCAGTCTGGCCTATTTTAGTTCTTCTCTCGGGCCTTCCGGCGCCCCGTCCGGCATTCCTCCGGCGTCTTCTCTCGGGCCTTCCGGCGCCCCGTCCGGCATTCCTCCGGCGATCTTCCGGCGTCTTCTCTCGGGTCTTCCGGCGCACCGTCCGGCATTCCTCCGGCGATCTTCCGGCGTCTTCTCTCGGGCCTTCCGGCGCCCCATCCGGCATTCCTCCGGCGACCTTCCGACGTCTTCTCTCGGGTCTTCCGGCGCCCCGTCCGGCATTCCTCCGGCGATCTTCCGGCGTCTTCTCTCGGGCCTTCCGGCGCCCCGTCCGGCATTCCTCTGACGACCTTCCGGCGTCTTCCCCATTCCGGCGACCCTCTCCGGCCATCTTCAGGCGATTGTCGGCCTCTCTCCGGTCAGATTCCGGCCAACTTCCGGCGACTGTCTACCCTTCTCCGGCCATCCTCCGGCGCCATTTTTTTCTTATGGGAAATTTCTTTTTCTAGTCCAAACTCAACGTGTATCCACCTTGCGTTTGCGGGGGAGTATTAGAGTTAGTCCCACATTGCTAAAGCAATGTGGGCTATTGTAATCAAAGGCTTATAAATGAAGCCTCTATGTAATCTCATCCTTACACCAGTGAGTACACACATCTGCCCATTTGGGCCTTCCCACAGTGGATGTAGGTCTATGGACTGAACCACTTAAATCTTGTGTCTCACTTCTCCTCTCTCTCTCTCTTAGTCTAAATTTTTATTCTCTTTTATTTTAGTCTTAACAGAAGCCAACCCCGCGACACTTTATCTTCCCCCCACTGACTTCGAGTTTTGAGAGAGACAGAGAGCTAAAAGGAGAGGAGAAAATGATCAAGTTAAGGTCAAAGAGGTTTAGCAGTAGAAGCTCAAAGCTCGGCGGTGGTGTCACTGGGAATAGCACCAAAGGAGTTGAAAAAGGGTGTGGGGGTATAAGCGAAATCAAATGGGAACTTCGACCTGGTGGCATGCTTGTCCAAAAGAGAGAGACAGGTGAAAGTGCGGGAGAGGGTGCGATTACAGTCAGAGTCTCCACTGTCTCAAAATGGCATGACATCTCCATTGAAGCCACTTCAACTTTTGGTAAACCCTTCTCAAAAGCTTTGGAAATCTTCCAATATGGGTCAAATTTTTTCATATCAATTTGTAAAAGTCTTCTCTTGTAAGTTGTAAGCGTTGATTAACTTTCCTGTTTTCTATCTGCAGGAGAATTGAAGATGATATTGTCATTGGTGACTAGTTTGAAGCCAAGAGAGCAGAAGCTACTGTTCAAAGGGAAAGAGAGAGAGGATGGAGAATACTTGCACATGGTTGGGGTCAGAGACAAGGACAAAGTGCTCTTGCTAGAAGACCCAGCGACTAAGGAGAGGAAACTCTATGGCTTGGCAGGAGCCCAACCCACCGAAGCTCCCTGTCGTACTATCCGTGTTTGACTCGATCGACACCAATCAATTAAACACGTTGTTCATTACTAACCCACAAAAGATGCTAAACATGGTGATGGATCCTTCTTCACCTGGCTAGATTAGGCACTTGTTGTTTCACTTTGTGTTGGGATGAGCAGTTTTAAATGCTTAAGCTAATGAACATCTTCCGTCAAATTGCAAATAGATTTCTACGTTAATAGAAATGTTTGATTCCTTGTGTCATATAAAAGTATACTGGTCCCTTTCCCGCATTGATACTGTCCTTTTTCTTATCTTTTCCCTCCTTTGCATACAAGCAATGCCTGCACGCCGACGCATAAAATTTTGTGAAGGAAAGCGAAATTAGTACTAAAGTAGGGTAATTATAATCAAGTAGTGTTTTGGACCTCAAGTAGTTGCTCATCACTCTGGGACCACCTAACAAGTCTTGATAATTACTTGATTTGTGTAGTACCAGAGATTACACAGATCCCAGAATTAATCTAGCTGCTTTTGAATTAGTAATTGTGAAAAAAGTTGGATAATTCTCTTTGGACTACAAAAACGAAATTACTAAAGTTGGCTAATTTCTAGTATCTACTGCTGAAAGGTGGCGTTTTAAGCTCTCCAAATGAGGTGCGGTGGGTGGGGGGGGGGGTGGTCCCATGACAGGCAGGTATCCCACCGATGATCTTTTTTTTTTCTGAATAAAGGAATTTATTAAAAAGCCTTCCACTAAGGGAAATTGTTTACATCACACAGCAAAATATGTAAAGGACACGACTAGAAACAAAAGAGCCCGAGAGATGGGTTCTTGCAGCCCACTGCGCAAGCAAGTGCGCCTGGTTGTTGAGTCTACGAGAAATCCAGCACAAAGACCACTCGGGATGGAGACCAAAATGAGCACGCAGCAGGGTTATAATGTCACCAATCTTCCAACAATGCCGCTGGTCCACCCTAGTAACATCCTCATAAAAAGCATAGAATCAGTCTCAAAAATAACCTTACCCCATCCATGCTGACCAGCAATTTCAACAGCCCGGACAGCAGCCCAAGCTTCACCCACTAAAGGGTCCACAGCCATGATATGTACGCAATACAGAGGGTATAGCTACGTCAAAGTTAATCTTCATCCACCCTGAATTTGGGGGCATCCAGGTTGCAGTTAGACGAGGCGAATGAGAGTACCACGCCATCTTATGTTCAGAGTAACGGTGATGCAGTGATTTGTGAAGCTCAGAAAGCACAACTTGTTGTCCCTCATGAATAGCCCGATTCCTAGAATACCAGAGAACATCACAAAGCAGTGCAGCATGCAAAATAAAACAGGGCAAGGATGAGCTTCTTAATCCTAAAGTGGAATAAGCATTAAGTAAGAAACGAATCCAATCTGCCGAGGTTGAGACCGGTAGCCGAGAAACATCTAGAGGCCAATCAGAAATTCTCCAAATTCTTGTTGTGTAACTTTGACAGACTTCTGCAACAAATTATAATATATTCAATGTGTCCTGTCGGGCATAGCTATAACTTTAGGTTTACCGGTACCGCAGTCAGCCTCGCCTCACCTCCTTAATTCTTCAACAACCACCCAGAAATTATCTCCAAGCCCAACGTCCCTTCTTCCGACTGCACCGGACCAGGCTCAACCCTTTATTCTTGACCCTCTTCTGAAGGAAATTGTACATAACTGGGGTAGTTCGCAAATGAGCTTTTAATCCGGATCGCGCTCAAATTAGGTGGGCCTTGACGGATGAAGCCTAAACACAAAACTACTCGGGTCATGGGTAACTGAGGTCCGGTCCACTGTAATGGGTCATCGAAAGGGGCATTGGTTCTTGGGCTGGATTAGTGAAAATGCTAAAAGCCCAGTTTTTACGTTGAACGGTAACCTTCTATGCCTTGAAATTATATATTTTTTTAATGCACAAATTTATTAGATCACAATGAGAAAACCCTTTTCCTTTTGAGTTATTGAAGATTTGATCTAATACCATTTTAAAAAAAATCCAAACTTGAAAATCAAAGAACTTTATTCATGAGTTGGATTGATTCCATAGCAAACAAAACACACAGATGCTCAAAAAAAAAAACACAGAAATTACTCTTAATTACCAAACACAACACCCTTCTTATTTTCATCATCACCATATGATCACAACTTCTTTCCTTCAACACCCTTTAATTTCCTTCAATCTGGATCACCTTCCGTTGTGGCTTCTTAACTTCCTGTTTCGGTACAACCACAGTGAGGACTCCATCCTCCATGGACGCCTTGACTTCGTTTGCTTTGGTATTCTCTGGCAGCCTAAACCTTCGAAGGAACTTGCCCTTGCAACGTTCGACCCGGTGCCACTTCTCGTTTTTATCATCTGCTTCCACCTTCCTCTCCCCACTTATCTGGAGTACCCTCCCATCATCGACTTCCACCTTCACCTCCTCCTTCTTGAGACCCGGAAGATCGGCTTTGAACACATGGGCCTCTGGGGTCTCCTTCCAGTCCGTCGGGCTATTGAGGACTGGACACTTATTGATCAAAGAGAGGAAGGGATCGAAAGTCTCATCACCAAACAGTTGGAAATGAGTGCCATGCTTGTTCAAACAGAAGGCTTTGGTTGATTGCAGATATAGTTGCCAACAAAATCGATTACTAGAACGTGGAGTTCAGGGAGTACTCATGCATGTCTATATAAAGGAGAAGTAGAGTGGATCTTGAACTTTCTCGCTGCTCCGTCTAGAAGTTTTAATGTTAATACCCTCTTGGAAGCATTTGATCACTGTATTGGATTAGGGATAGTTTGAGGGTTCTACGACCTTCGGGAGGTTTGTAATAATTTTATTATTAAAAGTTGAATGAAGCCAAATTAAGCTCTTCATATGATTCTAATTTCGGGGAAGTTCCAGATAAGGGTATTGATATATCCACTTCTGCTGTTGTCTTTCGAAAGTTCCAGATCAATCCCTCCAGGCCTAGCCTGAATTAGATAGCTGTTGGCTAGGTTGAGTCTGATCTACTTCATCCCGAATCCCTCTATTAAGGCTTGAAATCGAATCATATTTCCAGTCTGATTTGGGCTTTCACGAAGCCCTACACTCTCACACATATCCCCTTTGATCCAGCAATTGTCGCCTCTCTCTCTTTTCCCTCTTCGGTTCCATGAGAAAACTATTAGAGGAGACAAATAAATGATCTGCATTAATGAAGGCGACAAATGCATGTCTAGTCAGTAAAAGTTTTTTCCCAAGAAAATGAAAGCTTAAGAAGAAAGGTCGCTAGTAGTTTCTCTATCTAATTACCAGATGGCGAGATATCTGTTACGGCAAATTGGCATCGGCCCATCGGGTGAGTTTTTGTAGTAGGGTTATTTTTGTCCTTTGTAATGATTCTAAAAAGATAGAAATGAAGTGTTGAACAGTTGGTCATCAAGAAGTCCTTATTAAGGGCTATCTGGTCATTTCCTACTATTCTAGAAGATTTTAGAAGGAAGCTGAGTTGGTTTTGCATCTCACAGGTATACAAAACAGATCTGAAACTGGGTGCAAGTGACTTCAAGCGAGATTCTGATTTTCGTACATTCAAGATTCGGTTGGCTTCAAGATTGAGAGAGCTCGAGTGTATAGATTTGCTTCGTCTCCTTCTTGATGATAGTGTACTGATTTCGTGAAGAACTTCCTTTGGTGTTGATTGAGTTATTGATAAGGACCTAGTGACGGTCATCGCTTTCCCCCTTTCGACTTCGTGAAGTTGAAGATTCAGAGGTTCTGAATCGGTGTGGCTGAAGATTTCAGCCGTGGCCTTCGATTGCACAAGGTTTGTGCATTGAGATCAAGTGTTGTTCGAGATCGTGGCTTCCTTGTTGGACGTAGAGGTTCTATGTTTAAGTTGAGATTCAGTTTGGTAAATCGGGTTTGATTCAAGGGTTGTTGATAGGCTAGGTTAGGCTTCAATAGATCACCTTGTAATCGTTGGAAGCTAGTGGATTCGAACGGCCTACGGGCCCGGAGAGTTTTTCTCCTTAAGGACGTTCCTTAGGGAGTTTCTCTTCGTAACCATTTCGGTGTTATATTTCTTTCATTGATTCTTGCTTTGATTAGTCTCTCTTTTCAGAACCCTTTATACACGAGATGAGGCAGCCTTTCGCTTGAAAAACTTGGCCGATCCCCTCCAACTTTTTTCTGAGTTGACAAACAAGAGCGAGACCCAACCAAAGGAGTCTGTTTCCTCTACGGAATGACAAATCATGTATAGCCTAAGGTCCGACGTCATCCACAGAGCCTTAACCAACTATATATAGCAACTTCTGCTTGGCGAGTGTAGTACCAACTTGGTAAGTTCCTTAGATCCGGTCCAATTAATTCACATAACTACCATTTGCTTCCACGTAGTTCCAACCACGATTTACAATATATTTTAAGACAAACATCACCGGTTCCTTCCTAGGCTTTTATTAGCTTTGACTTATATCTTATAATCTTGCTTACATGTGTCCTTTCAGTTGATTGGGAAATTTAAGCAAAATAGCATTGGATTGGATTGGATCCAATATTAATCCAAAGTAGGACTGACTTGGAATTTAATTGGTGTCTTTAAAGCTTGCTTTTTTCTTTATTTTTTTGTCTTTTGGGTTTGTTTTGGCATTGCCTAGCATTATATTATTGCCTCTACTATGGTACACGAGAAAAAATAAAGGACAAGAAGAAGAAAAAAACTGATTTCAACGCCAAAGCTGGCGCCTCCTTTGCAGTAATATTGCTGTCCAAATGCTTACACTTCTCAACTTCTCTTCACGAACCGACCCTGCAAAGGTGGGAGGGAAGAGAAAATATTACAACGACGACCAAAAATTACGAGGATAGAACAAAGTCAGGCAACAGTGAGAGGAGATTGTAAGTTATAAGCACGAGGTTAAACATCTGACTTTATCATTCTAGATCACTAGCTAGCAATCTTCCAACGTTTTCACATTCCCTTATAGGTTTCGTTTGATTTGAAAGAAACCATATTTTCTTGGCTTTTGTCGTTGATCATCTGCAGTCAGAACCACCCTCCTTGGAAGGCTTGTTGCAGGATAAATCAACCATTGTTAATTGTTTAATTCAGAGTCCCGATTACTAGAAATATAAGGTTAATTAAACAAATAGAGAGACCAGCCAGACAGTTTGGTTGATCAGCCTTTCATTGTCACCGCCAAAAAGTTACAAAATAAAGGGCCATGCAGCTAACTCAAGATTTTAGTTGCTGAGACCTGTCATAATTAAGGTAGCTTTGAAATTTAATAGCGGTAGCTGCTGTGTGACATTGATTGAAAATGAAATAGAAAGACCTACGGACGTGATTTTACCTTGGAGGCATCTGCATTGTAGTTTAGCAGTGCGGGACTTTTAAACCCCATAAGCATTGATGTGGCCAAAATCATTGGTCAATCTACAGTGACAAATTTAAGTCCCCCAGTTTTATAAGCCATGGACGGTCTCTAAGACAGTAGTTTTAAACAACAGTCGACTCTCTATCTACCTCCCCGGTCATGTTTTGTCGCACACAGTGGATGCAGGCATTGCATTCGATTGCTCAAATCCAGAAACTCATACGCCGCGGAATAATAAGAATTAAATTAGAGGAAACAGGCAGATCAGGGTTACCTTCATACGGGGTCGCTTCTCAGCATTGAGCTTTCGAACTTCGTATCGGATACGCTTTGAGAAGAGTCTGTTCCGCCTCTTCTCCTTGTATCTCAGCACGCTTGCTTCTCTGTGCCTCATCTTCCACTCATCCTTGACTTCCTTTTCTTCCTCCACCTTCGTGCTACCAATATCACTGCTACGCATTTGTGGAACCGTCCATGCGTTCCCAACGCTATCCCACCCATCCATTAAAACCTGCCCATAAAAAATAGAAGATCATCAATATTTCTGAGTGTAAGAAGAATATGGACCTGAATCCTGATCCACAACCTCCACGTCCACGGATGTGAAAAAGCCAACTTCAATGCAATTCCGAGACCAATTAGAAAAACTGGTTAGTAATTCTTTTCTGGGCCTATTAACGACTATAGATTCCAAGCCCAGCCCCATGACAGTGAAAAACCGAGAAGGTAGGTGACACGCTATGACAGTGAAAAGCCAACTTCAATGCAATTCCGAGTCTAAGGTGATGTAACATATAACTAAGCATTGTTTTGTTAAGTATGCTTGCACTGCAGATATTAAAATCTCCAACATTTAATGATTTAAATTAAGTTACATCAATTAAAATATTTAAATTATATTTTTAACTACAGTAGTCAGATTTTTAACTATTAATTTCAGTTCAGCGCTGAAACCTAACTCGTACCATATATGCTGTCGCGTATCAATTATTACAACCAACAAATATGTTGGTGAAATGGGCCACGGTTACCGCTGGCTAATGTGCACTGGCCACTGGGGCCCCAAAAAGGTCAAAAGTAGTAGTGCCCAGGATTCCCATACGCAATCAGATTCAAAACTATGCTCCAACACAAAAACTAGATCGTATACACTGGTATGTACCACATGTACACCACCGACAAGTATCCTAGATTTATTAGTTAATTTTTTTGACATGTTTTGTGATTAAATTTATTAAAATTTTAAAATAGAGTAAATATTTAAATAATATTTATGTAAAAATTATTAAATTGTATTGATATATGAAAAAAAAAAATTAATAATTTTAAAAATTCAAATTCTAACATTTTTAACCCAACCATGCCCGGTTTATAAATACTTATACGCAGATGAAGATACTGTACTTGGAAGACATTGACACAGGTTGAAAATCGAACTGTAGTTGAGATCTTACATTAGCACCGCCATGGCCGAGAAACTGATCGTCATGCAACTCGGGCACAGTCTGCGGTGGGGGCTCCCCCTCTATGTAAAGTGGACCTTTACCAGACCACGCGTTCAAGATGCCCTGATAATCAAGCTTCAGCGACAATAACCTCAACGTTGTCGCCTGCTTTGCAGACCTTAAGTCGGCCGCGCAGCTAGTCACCTCCTCCGGCTCCTTCTTCTCCACCAGAACCTCCGAGTAGCACACCCACTTCTCCTCGCTTGAGTGTCTCTCTTTGTTCCTCAGTGCCGTCCGTACCAATTTGGAGCTCGCACTGTTACAGTACTTACCATGAACATGACCGACACCCTCCTCGCTTTCTTGTCTGTCGTATGCATACGTCAGCGACTGCGGCGCAGACAGTGAGTCCTCGGAGGACGACACTCCGGAGAGGAGGCCGTTGAGGGTGGCGCCACCGGCCTCGGAGTCGAAGAAGAAGGCGACGTTCTCGTCGTGTATATCTTTGTCTTCGGCTGGGTTGTCTGGGTGTAAAGGGAAAAGGTTCAGCTGATGATGATGCTGGCCGTGTTCGTGGTGAAGACTGTTCACCTGGTCGTGGGTCGTTTGGGCAGAATTTTGGGAGTTGTCTGAGGAGAGCTCCAGGTGGAGACTCAAGAACTTGGGCTTCCTGGTCCTGGTTCTTGTTTTGCGAGATGATTTAAGCGACTCTCTGGCCTTCTCTTTCTTGGCCTTAGACCTAGTTTTCATTGCTGGAGGACTGCTCTTGTTGCACATCTCTCAGCAGTCAGCACACACAGACAGCAGCACATTCTCTCATCCAGTTCAATTTTCTAATAGTTCCTCGCTCTAAGTTGGGGGTTGAAGAAAAAGTGAGAGACCGACTGTGGGGGCAGGACTCAGGCCCATTGGAGAGAGAGAGAGAGAGAGGGGGGGGGGGCTTTCGTCAGCTATCTCGCACGGAGAGATGATGGTGATAGATTGCTTTATCAACACGTGGGTTGAGAGGATTGGGTGAGAGTCTGGATTGTGTTGTTATCCAGATTTCGTTTTGCTGTGGATGGATTGGGCATTGGAAGAGTAAAACTCCACCTACAAAACCTGCACTCGGTTTTGCTCTGTGAATCGGATTAATGAGTTAACTTAGTCGTCCTTCTGTAAATCTGCAAATATTTTTCTGCCTACTACTACCCTAATTAATTTCCAACTATATATGAGAGGCCGGGGATTCATCCTTCAAGTAAATTACCAATTACATTTCAATTTCCTACCTTTCTATGGAATGATCGTGCATGCGTGTTACGTGGGAGGAACCAATACACTATCACCGTCGCTCGTCCCCTTCCGGGGAATCAACGAACGGATATGGGTTTCCATGTTGCTGTCAGATAAGGAAAAATACACTTTGAAAAAAATTGTGGAAAAATACATAGAGAGATGGTTAGCGTTCCGCCAATCAGAGAGAGCTTTGCACGAGAAAGTGCACGGTGGGACCCTACTCCTAATCGCTTCCTTGTTCGACCTTTTTGGGTAGCCCACGTGTATAATGCTCCAAGTGGGCCTAAAAAATAAGGTAAATTGCTCTGTAAGCGTTTGGGATATGATCATTTTTTAATTTCGTTCTAGGTGTATGTTTTTTCTATAAAGAATTTTGGGTTTGACCCTATTTTTAGAAGAGTTCCGCCTTTAATTAAATGGACAGAAATGCACACGTGATTGATGGCGCACACGTAAAAATTGATTGTTCAATTAAAAAAATATATCGCTCAATCGCAATATGACACGTGTCTGTAAATAAAAAATAAAATATTTTTTATTAAAAAAAGAAGGAATAATCTGATCCATCCCCCTCCACCGGCCGCCGAGTAGACTGCCCACCCAGAGGAATCCCTCCTCTACCCGGAGTAATCACACCTTGTAGCCCTGTTTTCTCCAGGTGCTCTAACCTGCAACACAAAGACATATGCTTCACACCAGAACACGTATGCATGCAAATACTGTCATCAAAAGTACTCCCAGCAAAACAACGATAGAGAATTATATACCTTGGCTCCCTAGAGATACTTCACCCGCATCGCCTCTAGAATACCAGTGTCAGCAAATCTTTCAACTTGGCCGGAAACTTCTTCAACTTCAACATTTTCATTATGACAACAGGTGTAGTAGTAATTGACGTCCTATCAACCGCGTCACCAGAATTCGGAACCACCTTATTATCACTATCTTCCACTTCATTCCTCAAGGCACATTTCTCCTCCGCCTTCACCTTCAATGTTGATCCTCATTCATTGAACCAATTACCGGTTCGCATCTGTTCTCCTGATTCGCATTGGGCTCATTTTTTAGCATCACGAGGCTCTTCGGTTCGTCGACGTCCACCAGTTGCGGGGTGGGGAGGTCCCCTAGCCCCTAGACCACCGCCTAGGGTGGAGGAGGGAGGAGGAATCCCTCCGCTGGCCGACCAGTTCTGGGCGGCCAGCCTACCCGACGGCGGGTGGAGGTCATCGGAGACCTCCGATCCTTCCTTCTTCTTTTATTAAGTAAAAAAATATAATTTATTTTTTAAAAATATATTTATTTTTTATTTTACAGACACGTGTCACATTGCGATTGAGCGGTATTTTTTTAATAGATCTATCAATTTTCACTTGTGCGCCGTCAGCCACGTGTGCATTTCCGTTCATTTAGTTGACGGCAGGACTCTTCTGATAAGAGAGTCAAACCCTAGGTTCTTTGTAGGGAAAAACATACTCTGAGGACAAAATTGGGAAAGAGTCATGCCCCAAAGACGTACGGAGTAATTTACCCTAAAAAATATCCCACCAAAGTTCAAAGTGGGGGAGGCTCTTCGCTTTTCTCTACTCTTTTTCTCTCTCTTTACTCTTTCGGTTGTGCATGGGTTAGTCAGCCCACGTGCCCGACTGCTGACGTAATGCTTCTGTTGTTAACTCAAAATGCAGAAGAACAAAAGGGGGCATTCAGAGAATTGAACTCGGGACCTCTCGTACCCTAAACGAGAATCATACCATTAGACCAAATGCCCTTATAGTTGGAGCGGTAGACACATTCACATGTTAGAACACACTGGATGGTGGGAAAGGTAATAATAGGCATCGGTGGAATTAGGGCTTCGGATTCCGGTTGTGCTTATATGGAGGACCGGACCGGTTTAATTTTTTTAGATTAATTTCGAAGAGGAAGGATATATAAAAATATAGAGTTTTAGTTTATGTTAAAATTAAAAAATTTACTTTTGTAATTTTTATTAAAAAATATAAAAAATATTTTTTTATATTAATAAATCCGGTTCGGATCGTATTGTCAAAAAATATGGACCAGATCGAACTAGATTTAAATAAATAAGACCGGACTGTAAATTCGGTCTGATCTTATGTCCGATTTGTATGTTTGAGGGTGAAAATTTTGGGTATTGGGGTTTGAGAAATATTATAAAGTAAAGAAATGTTATGGGAGTTAGTGAAAAAATAAAGAGAGAGAAGATTTTTAATAAATATTATAATAATAAAAAATTATGTGGTGAATTTTTTAGTATTAAACTTAAAATTTTGAGTCCAATTAATTGGGGCTCAAACATGTCCAGTTTAGGTGGAATAAGAATTGAATTATCTTTTTCTTTGGTACTGGGACCTCCGTTGAGTTGAACAGACCAAAAGCCCAGTCATTAAATTATAATGGACTCTTATTGTGAGCATTCGACTTAAAACTGCAGATCTACAAAACATTCCACATTGCCCATGCAAGTCGGTCACCTCCGGGGCCTTAATGGGCCTTCTGATCACGAAGACCATCAACATGCCTTGTACTGTTGGATCTGTGATTCAGCGTCCACAATTCCTTTATAAAAGGAAAGGAAAAATTGGGTCAGGAAAAAAAAGGAAAAAAAAAATTTGAGTAGAGGGGTCAAATTATAGATATATAATCCATAGAATATACGATAATATTTGAGTTTGGTTGGTGATTTGGTAAGAATTACAGCAAGTCATAAAGTTTTGGTAGAAAGGTGTGCCGTGGATTTGGCATCCAAGAAAAAAAGTTAGAAAGAAGGCACGTAGTCCATATGTTATCACTAATCATGATGATCAGTGCATGGTACTCTTTCTCCCTTCTTATTGAGATAATTGGGTTTAATGGGTTGCACGTTGTCCCTGGCGATAATTGATCCGATCGGGCTCCCTTTTTGTGCGAGATTAGCGTATATACAGCTTCTAGAGTAAATCCCCGCATTACACTGACAGATACTAAGCTAGACTTTCACAGAGAGAGAGAGAGAGAAAAATCATTAGCAAACCTAATTTAACGACCTTGTCGTTGACAATTTTACTTGTGGCATCATGTGGAGGCCAAGGAACAGTAAAAGCACGTAAGTAAAGAAAAGCAGGACTAAATTACGAGCTGCTTTGATTATAGGGAGCACTGATCGTGATATACGAGTCGCTCATATATATATATATATATATCCATGTTGTGTTCCGAGTCAGTGGAAAAAAAAAAGACAGTCACTTGATGTCGGAGAGAACCTTTGAAAATAGATGTCCTTAATTAGAGCGTGGAAGTTTTCTTTGTCGTCGTCCATGCATGTTAGCTTTCACACCTAATGTACTTCCATTTTACCAATAAGTCAAGAGCTATATATATATATATCGGCTCTAACAGTAGGTTGAAAGCAAATAATTATTAAGCTTGTTCTAGTTCAGAATTACTGTCAGGGACCAAATTAATGGGTTTTGATTAGACTTCAATAAGTCCAAAGATTGATCAAATCAATATAATCCATCGGCATGCATGTGGAAGGGAGTTTGAAGGAGTAGAGACTTATTAAAAGAAAAAGAAAAGAGTTTGAAGGAGTAGAGTACTTATGCCTGCTTTAAATAATTAATGTCTATTGACTAAGTTGTTTTTCCGGCCAACGAGACTTAAGGCATATTCGTTTTCAGAATATTTGTAGAATGTTGAGTATTTTGAGAATTTTTAGGTAATGTTAGATGTATATTGATGTTTGTGTACTAATAGTTGTTAAGATGTAAAAAAGTAATGAAGTTTTTTTAAGGTTGTTATTTGTAGATTATTTTTATTGGGACGAGTGAAAAAGATAAAAAAAATAACATAATATTTAAATTTATGTTTATTTATAATATTTATTATAATTCTGTTTTTTTAATTTTAATACAAATTTATAATATTTAAATTGATGCTTATTTATTTTTTATTACAATATAAATATTTGAAAGGTAAACAAAAAAAAATAGAAGAAGAAGAAGACAAACCGCTAATGCGGTAAAAAAAACGAAGAAGAAGACGAAAGAGGAAAGAATGGTTGACGCTTAGACAAGCTGCAGGGGAAGGGGGCAGATATCGCAGAGGATATTTAATGTTTGGCCGAAATGACCATATTGCCCTCCACTAAAACCTTAGGTTATGTTTGGTTGAGTTCTAAAAATAGTTTTTGTTTTTTGAAAGAAGTGTAGATTCTCTTGGGATTGGTGACAATTGTGTTAATAATTGTTGAAATTTGTAAAAAGTTATTGAGATTGTTGAAAAGTTATTGGAATTAATGAAAAAATTATTAGGATTGGTGAAGAGGTATTAGAATTGATGAAAAAGGTGAATGAGAACTTTTTAAGAACTTTTTGAGATATGAAACAAACATAGCCTTAATGTTGGATAAAACAGTTGAGATATTTCGTTCATTCACCTAAACGAGTGGTTAATGCGCTGAACGTGTGGAGCCATGTATTTTTTCAAATTCCGATTTTACCTTTCGGTATTTATTTCCTCAAAGCACTTTGGGAGCGTATTTTGGTAATGTTCCATAAGCATGATCAAGGTAAAAATGGAAAATATTTAGCTGCATCCTAAATTTAATTATATTCGGTTGATTTCTTGGCAACTTGAATACGAATTTGTGAAAATTCACCTAAACGAAGATCACCTTGATTAAAATGTACGAATCTTCAAAACTCAGACACAATGGAATGAAGAAACATTTAATGATCCTTCTGATGAACATTTTGTTGGCCCCAAATGACAACAAAAGCTCGATTAATGGTACTATGAATAATTCATTCCCCACGATGTTCGAAGCCGGCCGGTAATGTACGCTTCAAGTGTCCGGCCACACGAGGAGAAAGAAACATTCTACAGCAATTGGCCCATCTAACCAAGGGTCAGCCAATTTGATTTTGAGGGTTTGAATTTCTTAGGGCTTGACTAATTACGATTTTAAACTTCCAGATTTATAAGTGAAAAAGGAATAGCGAAAACAAAATCAGTACTCCGAATGACGGAATTATGAGTACCCCCACATGCATGCATGCTCAGAGTCAAATTTAATCACGCCTATACTCTCGGCTTTTTACTCCTTTATAACCGGCCCAAGTCTACACCACCTCTCTCACCTCCACTTCTCCCAAAGACTCAGAAGAAATGGTTTTCCTTGCTTTTTTGTTTCTTAGCTTTTTTCTAACGACAACTAATTGGGTTTTCTGCTCACCAGTACAAGACCCTGATCTTGTAGTACAAGAAGTTCATAGGTGAATCCCACGTTAATGTATGTTTGATGTATATATGCTAGTTAGCAATGTCTCACGGTTTGTTTGACGTTATAGGAGCATCAATGCCTCTAGGAGGAACTTGGCCTACTTCTCCTGTGGAACCGGCAACCCCATTGATGATTGCTGGAGGTGCGACCCCAACTGGGAGCAGAACCGCCAGAGGCTGGCTGATTGTGCCATTGGGTTCGGTAAGAATGCAATTGGAGGAAGAAATGGTCGCATCTATGTGGTCTCAGACTCTGGCGATGATGATCCCGTGACGCCCAGGCCGGGTACTCTACGACATGCCGTTATACAAGATGAGCCACTTTGGATTATTTTCAAAAGGGATATGGTGATCAAGCTGAAGCAAGAGCTAGTGATGAACTCCTTCAAGACCATTGATGGTAGGGGTGCTAGTGTCCATATTGCTGGAGGCCCCTGCATTACCATACATTATGCCACTAACATCATCATCCATGGCATCAACATCCATGACTGTAAGCAAGGAGGCAATGCCAACATAAGAGACTCCCCTGAACACTATGGCTGGTGGACTGAATCCGACGGTGATGGAGTGTCCATCTTTGGTGGGAGGCACATATGGGTGGACCATTGCTCACTGTCCAACTGCCATGATGGTCTCATTGATGCCATCCATGGATCCACCGCCATCACCATCTCCAACAACTACATGACTCATCATGACAAGGTCATGCTTTTGGGCCACAGTGACTCTTACACACAGGACAAGGACATGCAGGTCACTATTGCCTTTAATCATTTCGGAGAAGGGCTAGTACAAAGAATGCCGAGGTAGGTGATGTTCAAAATAAAACACGATTGAGGGTTTCTAATGCAAGAACAATTTCGGATTACGATATAAAGAACTAATTTGTGTATATATATATATATATATATATATATATATATATATATTGCAGGTGTAGACATGGTTATTTTCATGTGGTGAACAATGATTACACGCACTGGGAAATGTATGCTATAGGAGGCAGTGCTGCGCCTACAATTTACAGCCAGGGCAATAGATTTCTGGCCCCCAATGACAGGTTTAAGAAAGAGGTGACCAAGCATGAGGTTGCACCAGAAAGAGAATGGAGTCGCTGGAACTGGAGGTCGGAGGGAGATTTAATGTTGAACGGGGCCTACTTCCGGCAGTCGGGCGCAGGTGCAGCTTCAAGCTATGCCAGGGCATATAGCCTGAGCGCAAGACCATCTTCTCTGGTGGGCTCAATGACCTTGACGGCTGGTGCACTTACTTGTAGGAAGGGTTCCCGCTGCTAGTACTTGAGCACGCATGCAGGAGTAGGACTCCTAATTATTAGCAGAAAATAACTGCGGGAAAGCAAACAAAGAACAGAGAGAATATTAATCCTTTGTTTGTCATATATTTTTGTACTTTTTAACCAAGAAGTAATTAGAAGTTCAACTTCTGCGTGTAGCTTTTATAAACCATGTATGTTGGATGCTATTGATGCTATCGGAGACCGTTATTATATTTGAAGGACTCGTAGGTGCTATGAATTGCTCTGCTGCCCTCGACTACAGTGTATTACATCTAATTAATGTCCTTTAGTTTAATAAATTGTCAGAGGAAATAAAAGAACAAACTGATGAGTCGGGACGTCAAACTCTAGGGTTGAATAAAATCGGATGGAAGCATAAAATCGGATTGGATCGGATTTGAAAAATTAGTTACATCCGGTTTACACTATTTGGAAATCGGTCAGGACTTGACTGGACCGCATTTCTTAATATAATTAATAGATATTTTTTGAATACAAACACAACACTTTTTTACACCAATTTTTTTTTGGCTTATGGAAATTAAGTTTTTTAAGACATTTGCAACTAATTTTTTATATTAAGATATGAGCTAAAAATGAAAAATATATATATAAAAAAAGTTCAAGAAAAAAAAAGAGAAATCCGACCAGACCGCTTATAAGGGGTTCGGTCCTGTCCTTCATTTTTAATATAACAGAAAATTTGGTCCAAAAACCATAACGAATTTTCGATTGTTCACCCCTAACCAAACCCCCTGTTTCTTCTGCGTATCAGTCAAACATGTAAAGCTCAGTGAGGGAAGGAATCCCATTCCTTGGCAAAGATTTTGTAGATTTTAGCTAAGTGAGGGAAGGAATTCTTTTTTGGTTAAGTCAACGTGAGGGAATTCGAAAGAGGGATTTGATGGAATTTTGAGAGAATCGGAAAGTTAGGGTTGAAAATGGGGTGATTGGGAGAGACGTAGAATCGGTCGAACCTCTTGGTTTATTTAGGTCGTACTTGTTTGTGAAAATTTTAAGGTTGTGGAAATTTTGGGTATTGAGGTTTATAAAAAAATATAGATATTTTATGAGAATAGATAAAAATGTGAAGACAGAATATTTAAATAAATATAATAAAAAAATATATTATTTAATAATTATTTAATATTAACCCCAATTATTTGAATGACAATTATTGACCGCCGGCTGACGAGGAGTCGAGTCGAGGCGTGCACTCCACCCTTCATTAACTTGATATGATGCTTTAAAGGGAGCCAAATTTATAACGTTCCAGACACTTCTGGATCTGTACCGTCGGGGTCCAATCACGCCCTTAATGAAATATTCTATTTAGTAGAGTGTTATGGTATTCTCCAGATTATTTAGGATGCATGCACTCCAACAAGCTCAAAGAGCAAATGAAAATTATTCTTATCCTCGTACATACAATGTCCCTAACCCAAAAACGCAAACATACCCGTACAATTTTTTTTTTAAAAAAAATCATTCAAAGAACGAATGGACCATCTCCTGAAAGTGAAGAGGTCCATAGTAATGAAATGGCTTTCCCTCGATTGGAAAAAAAGCTAATACACGAATTAATCACAAACGAATGGAGACATATATATTTTAACAAGAACAAGAGCATGCATACATGCACAGAATTTCTCTGTCGAACAACTTCTCTCGTCGCTAGTTTAGAATACGAAGAAGCTGGCAACGAGGGCAACACCGGCGGCGGCACCAGTGGAAATTGTGAAAGCGGCAGCGCTGCTGGCTGTCGTGGGTGCGGATGCAGGGCTCTCATCGGCACCAGGTCCAGAGGCAGGTCCGTCTGCAGTGGTGTATTCGCTGCCAGGGGCGGGAGGACTAGACGAGACAGCACTTCCAGGGGAGGAGGCGGGGCTGGAGTCGGAGTCATCGGATGGAGAGCTGGCGGGAGTGGAAGAGGAGATGGGAATGGTAGCAGTTGCGCCCTCAGGTGAGCTCTCAGGTGAGGAGGATGGTGAGGAGACGGTGGGGATGGAGGCTGATGACTCGGGCTCATTGCCGGAAGCAGCTTGTGGGGCTGAGGCGGATGACGACTTGGGGGCCGAGGACGGAGACGTTATTGATGGGGTTGTGGGTGAGGATTTGGGGGTCGGCGAGGCCGTGGGGGAGCTCGTAGGAGCTTTCTCAGTTTCGGCTGCCATCACCCCAGCAACCGCAACAAAAACAAGAGACAAAACAACAAGTTGACGTGCCATTGTTTGATCTGCTTTTGTTGTTTTTTATTCTGATAGACGTTCGTACCAGAAAAGCCAGATGATTCTAAAGATTACAGTACTTCTCTAAGTTACGTAGAGAAACACTGCACCAAAGAACGAGGAAGAGGGTAGAGAGATGGGTAGGGAATTATATAGAGTTTAGGGCAGGAGGGAAGCTAGGGAAATGAAGGGCGGACTGAGGAGGGGAAGACAGAGGGTGATCTTTGCATTTGATCTTCGGTTAAATTTAGTTGGCTCGGCGGTTATAGGGCAAAGGAGAGGAGAGCTGACAGGAGGGTGTCTGGGCGACCGGGTTTGGTGGCTTTTGGACGATTCCCGCGTGTCTTTTGTTGGCGAGTGCCAAACCATAGACCCCCAAATTAGAGTACTACACCAGTTGTAATATAAAAAGGCTGAATTTTTTTTTTGCTTCTAGCTAGTTTTTTTTTTTCGAAAAAGAATCAAAAGGAAACGCACCGTTTTACTTCTAAACATTATTCGGGTAAGCTTAAGAGGGTGTTCGGTTGAGTTGTGTTTTAAGAATTTTTTGTGTTTTGAGAATTTTTAGGTGATGTTAACTTTATTGGTATGCGCGTTGTAGTTATTTTTATGTAATGTTAAAAATGATGTTTGATTGTAAAATTTTTTGTGTTGTGAAGATTCTAAAACATCCTGAGAATACAGATTAAACGAACAGTCCCTAAGATAAACATTTGCTTTGTACAGCATCGAATCCTTTGGTGAGAGCTAACTGTTCCGTTTGTTTTGACGTAAAACACTTTCTAATCTAAAATGATTTCATGGATTGTAAACGATTTTGAGATTTTAGAATTGGTTTTCTTTCTAGTTTTTGTAAAAGATTATTTCATAATCCTGACTGAAAATGCTGAAACTACTTTTCTAGTTTTTGCACGAAAACAGGGACCTATATATTCTAACTTCATCCCTGCCCGCGTATGTATTGCCTCGTTTGAATTAGTGAAGGATGAAAACATTTGCTTTTACTAATCTTAGTGAAAGCTTGATTATGCATATAAGGTGAATGCATGCGTAGACATAAGTAAGCTCAAAAAGAGTGAGAGAAGGACCTCAACAGTTTATTTTTGAGTTGCATGTTCCCTTCCTCTAAGTTAGTTAATAAAAAAAAAAATTTGTCCCACATCGCTAAGAAAGATGATTAAAGACCGGATTTCCCTCCTTATATAAAAAAGGTTTAAATGCTCCGTACGTCCCTGGGGTATGACCCTTTCCCAGTTTAGTCCTTAGGGTATGAATTTCCCTTAAAAAACCCCTGGGGTTGGGCCCTATTCCCAGAAGGGTCCTGCCGTCAACTTATTGGACGAAATTGCTGACGTGGCTAACAGAAGACACGTGTTTGCTGACATGGCACGTTTAAAAATTAGAAAAAAAAATAATACAAAGGCACGTGTATAATTCGAAGCTGAAATCCCTAAAATACCCCAAAATCCCCAAAGGCACGTATATATACATTGGCTTTGCTTCCTCTGTTTTTCAGGCTTTCTGTTCCTGCGAATCTCAGCTAACCTGCATGTCTCTGGAACATCATTGTTCCACTTTATTGGTTCCCCGTTTTCCGACTCTGTTTTCTTTTGCATTTTTTTTCTTCTTCTCTATTCCTCTCAATACTCGATTTTCGTCGAGAGTTTCATCCTTGAGTATGAACTTGAATGTCCACATATCATTCTGTGTCATTTTGGTACAATTTGGAACAGAGGATATGACTTTTTGGTAGAGCTACTTGCAGTTCTTCATCCTCTTCTTTATGTGCACGGGACTACTACTTTGGCAACGCATTTAGAGATCGGAACCAATTTTCAGTTCTTCATCCTCATCTTTATGAAACTTCCATACCGAAGCCAAAATACCATTAGAAGTAGAAGGCTTAGATTTGTCACGTCCCTGCACCTGCACCCACAATATGCATGTCATTAGACCCATAAAGAATACTGTTAAGAAGAAGTGGAATTCAAGCTTCCCAGTTCGCTCCAAATATGCTATAAAACTAACTAGCTTGTAACTAGCTTGGTCGGAAAGGTAGACCCCACGATGCTCAGGGACAAGTTGGCCCAGAGGACCAAGAAGAAGGTCGATCTCCTCTCCCCCCAGCCGAAGAAGGACAACAAAACGGACGACAAATTCGACGAAAAGTCGGAGAAGAAAGGTGGCGACAAAAAACCCAAAGAGGTATTTTTCTAACACGTGGTTTCTTAAGTTTTTATCTTTTTTTATATATTTTTTTTATCTTTTTAAAATATTTTTTATTTTTATTTATTTTCTGACACGTGTCTTAATGTAATTAGACCAAATTTTTTTTAAAAATGTACCTGTCATTGCCACGTCAGCAATTCCGTCCAATAAGTTGACGGCAGGACCCTTCTGGGAATAGGGCCCAACCCAGGGGTTTTTTAAGGGAAATTCATACCCTAAGGACTAAACTGGGAAAGGGTCATACCCCAGGGACGTACGAAACATTTAAGCCTATAAAAAAAAAAAGACTCCATTACCTATTCAAGAGTTAGGATAGTTTTGAAAATGTTGTGTGAAGCATTATCTAGATGGGATTATTTATTATAGGGCATTCCAGATTGCCTCTATGGTCGCAAGTATTACATGCTCTATTTTTTTTTTTTTATGAAACCACTCATATTATAAAAAAGAAAGTACACCAACTAAAATAAAGGTACACGAAAAGAAAGACAACAAACAGGAAAACTACTGCAAAGAAACAAAACCAAAAAACCTACAAAGCTAGGGAGGCATAACGCCATTGAACTTCCGTAACCCACGATTAAGAAGGAACGAAACGGGAACATATTCAGAGAAGGAGTGGGCAGCCGACCAGGATGCTAGGAAACGAGCTTCAGCATTTGAAGCCCGAGAGATCTTAATAGGTGAGAATCGTGGGATGGAGAGAGATAACCTATGAAGCTGTAAACAGTGGTGGAACCAGAACTCAAGTGAAGGGGGGGCAAATTCTTAAGGCAAAATGACATCTCGAAAAAATTTCATACTTAATGCAAAAAATGTCTTATAGATAGAATATCAAAAATTAAAGATAAAAAACATTAAAAACATTGAAATACATGTATTGTACTATGTACTGTCACTACGAGGTCACCTTCCAATATCAACCAACAATCTAGTGGAGCATTTTGTAAATTTCTAATAGGGTTTAGGATACAAATTACCTGAATGAGCCAGCAACCAAGCAAAATTATAGCTTCAAAATTAACCTGAAAAAACAATTGAGCAAATTTGAGTTGTTCACCTGTTACTTATTTACAAATAACAATGAATGAATACAAACAAATGCATTATTCTAATATCCTTCAGCAACAATCAGCAAAAATAAATGGGATTTTTATCTTTTGATTTGCTATTTTGATTGTCTTTCCTAGCACAATCTATTGTTAACTTTTCCTATATTTTCTAAAGTTTGAGATTTCTTATCCAACTCCCATTGCCCTGTTCCTTTCCTCAAGCACTGCCCTTTCCCTGCATCATGTCCAGACATTTGACATAATGAGGGATTTTAAGCTCTAGGTATTCAGGTTTTCTATTTTATATTCGCAAAGGTTAATGAGAAGATTGTTATTATTTTTCCTTCATGTTCTATTTCATAAAAGCTTACATGACGTGAAAAGGTTTTTGGGTGTGATTGTGTATCCTATCATAAAGGAGGATGTTTTTGTAACATTAAATGTCTGTATCTTACTCTTCATGCTTGAGTAAACTTTACATCGGCGGCAGATTTCAAGCCGAAGGTGTAAAATTTTGGGTACAATAAAGACGGAATTTATTTAAGTCTGGGGAGTGCTAGGTTTAATTATCGTATCCTTTTTGTTTACGTTTCTCTGCCCTCTCTCCGACATATGCGTTTTGTGCGTGGAATAGTTCAAGCTACCTAAGAGTGATCCAAAAGCATAGTTGATGTTCTTCTAACATGGCAGATTTAGTATTATTTTTTTTTCAAAGTTAACATGGCAGAATTAAAAAGCCGTAGCGAATATTCAATTTGATTTATGCAAGTTTGATACAAAATTTGATGCGGCGAAGGCAGCAGAACCACCAACCACAGAGAGCAAAGATACCACAACCTGCAATACTATCTCCCAGCCGGAGTCCTCAGGGACAAGATAAACACAAGTGGGGCCCAAAAGCAGCAGAGCTAAGCTCAGGCCGAACAGAGCTCCTGGTGTTCCTGGGTCTGTAGTTGCAGAAAGGACTCCTAGTTCCTCTGCCTTGGAAAGGAGCCCCAGTTTCTCTATTGTCGATAGAGAGAGCCCAAACTTCTCTGCCGTTGATAGCAGACCAGCTTTCTCTACAGGCCCTGCGTTGGGGCCTGACTCACTTGAGGGGTTGGATCCAAAGGGGGGGCAGACTGGGTTGTACCTAATAGGAAGAGGGCCTGACCCACCTGAAGATATATATATATATATAAATATTTTTACAAAACCAAGGGGTGGCAGCCGCCCACGCTTGCCACCCCCTCGCTCCGCCTCTGGCTGTAAAATAAGAGGCGCAATTTTCTTTGGGAACAACGAAGCATTGACGGTACCAAGTAACCGTGAAAACAGAAAATTTTCGATAACTGTTGCACAGTCACTTACAGGCTCTATTTTTAATTTATCATATTAGTTTCTCTTCGATTCTGAAAAGGTTTTGTAAAGATTTTCAAGATTATGGGTGATGTTCGTGTTGAAGAATTTGGTAGGATTTGAAGAGTTTTGTGAATTTTTAAGTGTTGTTAAAGTTGTATTGGTGTTTGTGTAGAGATTGATGATGTGTAAAAAAATGATGATGACGTTTAAAGTTTTTTTTTCGAATTTATTATATTTTTATTAAAATTTGATTTTTTGAAGGTAAAAAAAAGGGCAAAAAAGTAGTTGAAGACAAACCGGTGCCATGCTACAGTACGCATGGCAGGGCTAGCTTCAACTCGAATTCACCGAGATCTTTGAAAACGAACATCTTTTCCATTAATGGTTTCGGTCAAAGGTGATTTTTGCTTTTTATCAAATGTTTCAGATTGGAAAAACAGTTTCTTGGAACATCGAATCCGTTTCCCATGAATCATAAAATATTTCCGAACTCCGGAATTAATTTTCAATCTTTCATGAAGATTTTCTGGATCCCCTAATCCATTTAATGACGTTGACGGTAAAAAAAAGTTCGGCCAACGGTAAAATGTTTTCAGAATACGGAATATTTCATTTTGTAAAAATTTCTGTTTTTCGGTGAATGGTAATTTACCCGTATTCAATATACGGGTAAATTGAATACGGGTAAATTATTGTTCCTAATATATATATCTTTTCTTCTCTAGCATTGCTTTTTGTTTTCTAAGCAGTTATGTTTTACTTACCAGCTTAGGAAAAACAAAACCTTTAACCTTTAGCACCAGGGAAAACGGCGAAGAATTTTTGGGCCGTTTAACCGCCTATATGGCACAGAACTGGAAACGTATCCGAACCGAACTTTCACAGGGCGGAGGCTCCGCTGCCAAAGAAACAACAAAACACAAAAAAAAAACCAAAAAATGGCGGAGAAACCCGTCCCTGAACCGGGATCCGGAAGCTACTCTTCCGCCGTCAACGGTGGAAAGTCTATAGAAGAGTGCCAAGACATGATCCAACGAAGTCTCCGAAGTATTTCAAACCTTCTCCACCCTCTCTTTAGTGTAGAATTTAATTTCATACATCTAGTTAGGGTTCAGGGTTTTAGGATTTATTGCCATTTCAATTTGTGTTCTATCATCTTCCTACTGATTCGGGGTATCCAAACAGGGAATTAATTGTTTAGCGGAATTCGTTTCTTGGTTTTTCTGTGACAGCTCCAATGGTGAAGTTTCTGAGGGAGCATTTGGAGAAAGCTGGGTGTCCGGTTGGGGACAACTTCATCAAGGCCTCTCATTGCAACAAGCTGATCAGCGGTGGTTATGTTCGTGGGGAAGGGGTATTGTTATTCAGTTAAATTTCGATTCTTTGCTTATTTATTTGGATAGGGAGCTTTGATTTATTGCTGAAAGTAAACGATTATAATTTAATTTTTTCGTACATCAAAGTAGCTAATAAAGTTGGTATAGCTTTCGAAAGTTCATCCTGTGCACAAAATGTTTTTATGTACCCGAACATAGTTCTTTATTGCAACTGGCTCGTACTACCTCAATAACGAGATCAGTCTAGAATTCGTATTCAAGTCATAAGTGAAGTTTTTTTTATGCGTTCTTATCTTTTATTCTTTCAGACATTGTACACATGAGAGGTGGGAGGAGCTTATTATTGACTGATCGTCGCTTTCTTCTTGTTATTCTTTGCCCACATTTTAGATTATGGTATGTAGTAACCACATGAGCATTCAAGATGAGGTCAACCAAGTCGTGATACATGAGCTAATTCATGCATATGATGACTGTCGTGCTGCAAACCTGAACTGGGCTAATTGCGCTCACCATGCTTGTAGTGAGGTGTGTATTGGTGGTGATATAAATCTTTTTACCCTTACGTTTCGTCGTTTTTATATAAAGACAAAAAGTTCTTTTTTTCTGTGTGAAACAGATTCGGGCTGGTCATCTAAGTGGTGATTGGCACTACAAACGGGAGTTGTTGCGGGGTTTTATGAAGATACGAGGCCATGAACAAGTGAGTTCTTCTATTTTCATTTTTAATGAAGAGCTTTAGAAATTGCTTGCCTTCCCTTTACTCTCATCCTGTCTTACTAGCTGATAATGTTTGAATAGTCTCTTTTCTTCACTTTGGTTATATTCTCAATATTTATGTCTGGAAAGACCAGACGGTTCAGCTGTAACTTCGAAGCCAAATGAAATGACGTAAACTTGTGTGTAATTGAGGACTAAGGACTTTCAACAAAAATTAAGTTTCTTGATTATGAAGTCAGCAATTACAATTGAAATTTGAAAGGTTCGCCAAGTACAAATGAAAGTATACCTTACAAACAGTTACCACAGGAGAATGTTCTGGCTACAGTATGCTTAATTCAAATCATAGACAAGCTTATGGGCTTTATGGTAGGTCAAAGATTCATATATAAGTCCAAGTGCCTGTTACCTCGCATGAAGCCAACAGTTGGTGTCATATCTTCTATGGTACGTGAGTGCCGCAAGGAAACTGATGGAAACTTTGGTTTGACCCAAAACCAGTGTATCTGGCTTAACTGTGGAGTACTCTTTACTATTAAGCTCTTCATTGCATAGTTTCTTTCAGGACCATTGCTATAGGTAGAACCTCAATAGGAGAGGTGGAGGTTTAAAGTTTGTTACCCGCCTTAGCTATGCAGTAGTTGTGTTAGGATTTTCTTTTCAATATAAGTTCTCTATCAATCTGTTAGCTGAAGAATTCATCCATAGCAATGTTTTCAATTCTACCTTTCTTCAAAGAAGAATGCATGCTAATTGGAAGTATCGCATTCCTGCTGAATTTGATAGAAGTGCATTCCTCATAATTCGTCTCTCTCTCTCTCTCTATATATATATATATATGTGTGTGTGTGTGTGTGTGTGTGTATCAATCTACCTAGCCATCTATGCATTTTGTGTGTCTGCACATGTTTCTGCACATGTTTGTATTGTTGTTAGTGCATGCCCAAACATGCTTCACTATTTAACGCTTTCAATTTCTTTAGGTAAAAAAAAAACAGGTCTTTGACTCTTTTGTAATGGTAAACTTGAGTGTAATTGTACTTATCCACGAAAATTAGTGTGCAAACAATATAGGCTTAATATCATACACAGTTAATATTTCGTCAACCCACAACACACACAATACTCTTTTTTCTGTATTTAAACATTCTTTTACGTGTAATCATTGGTTGAGGTTTCCATTTTGAGATTTGTAGGAGTGCGTGAGAAGAAGAGTCATGAAATCAGTGGTTGCTAACCCATACTGCTCAGAGGCAGCTGCAAAGGATGCTATGGAAGCTGTCTGGGATGTTTGTTACAATGATACCCAGCCCTTTGACAGAGCTCCCTGAAATATGCTGATTACTGTTTGCCAATGCCAAATCAGTTGTCCTTCCACTGTTCTTGTAGGAATGGTGTAGCAGACACTGACTTTGAGGAGACTAACATGCCTTTATTTCTGATTTGATATGACATGAGTCAAATCTTTGCCCATTCTCTCTTTGATGCATAAAGAGAATTTTGCAATTCTTGAATGTTACACATTGTACACCAATGATTACAGTTATTCTGAAGAGAAATTCAAAGAATAAGAATCAATTTTGTTGGTTTGCCTTTCACAATTGAATGAATAATTTTTCTTCATTATAACGGTGATGGAGCTCCTGTCTTTCTAATGGTGCATCCTATGATGTTGGGATGTGCATGTTTCAGTGCTTTTAGAGTGACAGGTTCCTTTTTTGGCTGACCAATTTCCAGCATGAGAAGCCAAAATTAGTTGATAAAAATATCGGGCAAGAAACAAAGTCTGCCAACTTCACAGAGATGGTTTGTGCGTACAATTGTGATGCCAAGACAAAAGCTTGAGGCATAAATACTACTGTGTTTCAGTAGACATGATACCTGTAGCTTGAATAATTTGCCCACCTTTTCTTTATGTGTACTTGTTTGCATTTGAGAGGTTGCTAATTGAACCATCTAGCTGATTGGCTGGCTGACTGGCTGAGCCTAGTCTTCTGTCTTCAGTCTTCAACGATGTGAATGGGTAGACTCTAGTCGAAGGTTGTGGACTAGGTGGTGATATCCATATCTTTTATTATTTGTGATTCTAGATGTTCGCAGAAAGAACAAAAAGAAACCCCAACACGTTAGGCCCATAAACCTCTTTAGATTCTTCTTTTTAAATTTCCGTGTAAACCAGATTCATCAATGATCATCTTTTCATTATTGTTATGCATTTTTCTTATTTTCTTTATTTTTAAGTTAGTGGGTCCCTTCCCAGTTTTGTCCTCTTTATAAAGGGCTTCCAGTACGGATGTAGCAGAGTACAAAGTGTTGTGTAGCATTTTGAGAGTTGGAAGGAGGGAAGGACTATGGAAAAGGATTAACATGAAGGTAGGGTTGGTGCTTCAGATGATAGTTTGCCTCTTCATTCTCTGTCAGTGCCACAAAATTGCTGCTAGACCACCTTTCTCAGGTAGGAACAGATTGCTCTTAGTGCTTTGTGTCTGGTTTTATGCTCAGTACAAATTTGTGTTATTTTGCAGGTGTGAAGGGGTTGCGGAATAATAGTCAGCAAATGGAAAGGAAACAAGTAAACGTGCAAGAGCCAGGGCCTCAGTGGTGGTATGAGGATTACTCTTTCCCTCGCAGGCGGCAACCTGTTCACAATAACCTGGACCCCTAAGTGAGGCCTCTCTTCTCCCCTGCTGAGGGCTCTGTTTGTACTTGGTAGCTACATAGCTGTTCGAGTTTTGCATCCTTTTTTTACTTGGCTTGAGACTTGGTTTGTTACGGCCATCTCTCCCTTCTGTTAGCACGACTTTATATTTGTAAGGCAATGGATGAAAATTGTACATATCGCAACTTCCAAGTGGTCTCAGTTCTGTGCAATTGATCCCACCAAGAACATGACTCGTGAAGATGGAGGCGTTTGTCCTGACATAAGACAAAGTATAACACTACCCACGAACCAATCATTCAAATTGATTAAAAGCTAGAGGCCAAAGGTTGCCAGTCTCCCCCACACTTCCTCTACAATCTCACTCGGCCTGCTCCCTAATTTGACCGACAAGTGCCAAAAGAGGCAAAATGTACTCCTTTTATGGAATTTGCTCGAGAGATAAAGCAATGGGGGAAGGTAGCTGATCTCTTCTCCTGGTCACAAGTGTTGGCCGCGCATGAATAAACAGTTGTGCTTGTCCATGTTCCAAAAGGCAGACAGCAGATTCGGTTTGCATTACTTTTGAAGCATAACGTGCTTGATTATCATAAACATCTGTTTTGGACCCGTTTCGATGATTTTTTTGACTACTCTGTTACCTATGTTGTCGCTGCCTACGTGCTAAAATAATCTTCCACCTGTCGAATTGCCTCGGTGAAAAGAGGCCTACGTGCTAACATAATCTTCCACCTGTCAAAGATCCAGTCATGTGCAAAGGGCACCATTCATTTGAACGACTCTTTTCATCTATATCTCAATTTTGCAGATTCTTCTAGTTCTAGATAGACATGAAGTGATTTTGGAATGGTCGGAGAAAATCGAAAGAAAAATGATTCTTCTAAACTTTCTTCTTAAGCCAATCAACGAATTTTGTTTTGTATTTTTTTCAAACTTTTCCAGATATTCAAACAAAATTCAATATATCCTGATATCTACCACGTTATTTGAGAAAATAAATATAAAATTCAAATCCTACAAAGTCAAATGAATCGTCCAAGTTAACCCATATATGAATTGATCCAGCATATAAGGAGATCAATGTTTTCCAGGGCTTTGTCACACCGTTTTTAGAATTTCTTTTCATATTAAGTTCAAAAGTCAACGTGAAACAGCTCTATATGTGTATATAATTTCTTATTTATTTACCTTTATGTGCCTTTGAAATAATAATTTCATTAATATTTACGTTAAAATATAATTGTCCCGTTATAAATATGTTTTTTTTGTCCAAAGTCAAATGGTTTTTCGATTTATATTTTGAGATGTACACCGAGAAAGAACAAGACACAAATAATACATTGAGACGGAGAGGATCAACCATATCAGACCATTTTTTTTTCTTTTCTTATCAGTTTTATGGCATTGCTTGAGTGAGACTCTGGTCCTCGCAAAGTCGCAAATCTCCAAAAATAGATGAAATCAAAACAACAAAAACAGAGAACATAACATGCTGTCTAATGGGAACGTGCGTGGCTTTTTCGAACCAATGAGTCCACTCCTCTTATAGTCCCCCTTCGTCTTCCTCTCTCACTGACTCCTCCTATCCCTCAACGCTTCCACCTGTCACTCTCATCTTGTTATCTTTCTCTTACTTCAGGGCTCCTGCAATGAAAGCCCAAGAACGACCACAAGAGGACGCAGCTGCGCCACACAGTGACGACTTCTCTGACCATGAGGTCGCTCACAAATCTAGAGTCACTGTTGTGGGTAGCGGCGTCTTTGGCTCTGTGGCTGCCAAGCTAATTGCCTCCAACACCCTTAGGCTCAGCTCTTTCCATGGTATATTTGTCTTGCCCATCCTACATCTTTTTCTGCGCATACATGTAATCTGACAATTGATGAATTTGATTCATTTGATCCGTCATGTTTTGGGAATTGCTTATGATTTGATATGTGTTAACTTGTATGCTGTAACATGTGGTCTTGTTTCCTAAGGATGAAACACACTTCTAAAGGATGCAAAATGAATGAAATCCCATAGTGGACTTGAAATTCTGGGAACCCGTCATTTGTTTGTCTTTCACTACGGTTCGTTGATTATGTAAAGCCATTCTGAATTTTAGTTTTCTTTGAAATTTAGATGAAGTGAGGATATGGGTCTATGAGGAAACATTACCAAGTGGTGAGAAGCTGACAGATGTCATCAATAGGACCAATGTAAACACCCTATGACCTACATGACAACATTATTATCTGGGTTCCAGGATTTCTTCGTTGAATTCCGGCCCTAATTTTCGAAGTGAAAGAAAGGCACCTCGTTAATCTTTTAGTTTCCTTTTCAGGAAAATGTTAAATATCTCCCTGGTGTTGAGCTGGGAAAAAATGTTGTCGCAGACCCAGAGCTTGAAAATGCAGGTATTAGCTTCTGACTTTTTGCCGAGGGACCTTTGTTACTATCTCTGTATAAGTGTTCGGCTTGATTTGTGGTTTCCATGTAATGACATGGTTTGTTGCTCTGATGTCGGAACTTTGCAGTGAAGAATGCAAACATGTTGGTTTTTGTGACTCCGCATCAATATATGCAAGGAATATGTGAGAAGCTCGTTGGGAAAATAAAGGGAGATGTGGAGGCTATTTCCCTCATCAAAGGAATGGAGGTCAAGTTGGAAGGCCCGTGCATGATCTCTGCTTTCATTTCCCAGCAATTGGATATTAATTGTTGCGTCCTAATGGGGGCCAACCTTGCTAACGAGGTAATTACTGCAAGTTGCATATTTCTTTCTTGGCGTTTCAAGTGGCAGGTGATCTGCCATTCAATTTTCCTAAAACCAGAAGCTACTATGCAGATTGCTGTGGAGAAGTTTAGTGAAGCCACTGTTGGATACAGAGGGAACAGAGAGATTGCAGAGAAATGGGTTCAGCTCTTCAGTACTCCCTATTTCTCAGTCACTGCTGTAAGTACAATAGACCCATTATTCAGCCGATAAAATATCAATTCTGTAAATTACTTAGGATGGGATACGAAGAACCCTTATATCAATTATGCACAAGACCATGACATGAACAAAGGAATTATCCTCTAGTGATCTGTAAGAAAAATACATCTTATAACGCAGAAACATTTGAAGTTAAACTGCAATGACATGTATGGGCTATGATTAGGCCCACATGAAATCAGTATCTAAGGCATGCTTTATTTGTAAATTCTTTGTGAGTAGGTTGAAGATGTGGAAGGAGTTGAACTATGCGGGACCCTGAAAAACATTGTCGCCTTAGCTGCAGGTTAGTAGTAACATTTAAATCCATGTGTTCCCTTCCACACAAATTTAACATCTAACAGGGGAATAAATGACTAATGGGACAGGTTTTGTGGATGGCTTGGAAGTGTGCAAACAATAATGACTTAGCTACAAGGTATTTAAGCTTGTTGTCATTTGCTTACTTATGTCCATTCTGATGCTTATGTTTGCTCAGGCTGCAATCATGAGAATTGGTATGACAGAGATGAAGGCATTGTCCCAGATGTGGTTTCCATCTGTTAAGGATACCACCTTCTTTGAGAGCTGTGGGATAGCTGATCTGATTACAACATGCTGTAAGCAAGCAGATAGATCCCTTCAATTCTCCTTATAACATAATTTTACTTTTACCATAACGATGTCATCTATGGCAGTTGGAGGAAGAAACAGAAAAGTTGCTGAGGCTTTTGTGAAGAATGAAGGGAGAAGGTTAATATTTTTCTTCTTTTCCATAATTGTCATCTCATAAATTAAAAACTGTAACTGTGACCCTACTGTTTCTTCGCTGCAGGTCATTTGACGAGCTTGAAGCAGAGATGCTGGAGGGCCAGAAATTACAGGTTGATATTCGAAACTAACAACAACAAAGTTCCGAATTGTATTGGTCTAACAGAAACAAATAAGTGCTAAATAGACTTTTATTTTTCTTGGCGTGCTAAATAGACAATAATGTAATGATTTGCTTAGAGAAACAAAGGAAGATAAAATTATTAACAAGTTGAACACTTGAACTAGACAACAGCAACAATCTTGCATGCATGGCCTGCCGCAAGCATGAATTAAAACGTCAAAGGAAGTTAGAGGACTGGTATAATAATGTGTACTTTAGCAGTGTTGCTTCTGTACATTGAAAATCTCAGAATGGGAAACAAAATAAAAGAATAAGAACATTTTTGTTTGCCTGTTTATAGATGAAGTTGTGTTACATAAAAAGGGCAGAATATATCCTATGACTACCAGTAGTTGTTTATATATTAAAAATCGGAAGAAAAAAGAATAAGAATATATGATTATTCGTATTCTATGTACTTGTGGTTTTCTTCCAGTACTTATCTAGGTTTCTTCTTTACCGAAGGGTGTCTTAACAGCTAGAGAGGTATATGAACTCTTAACCCACCGTGGATGGCTTGAGTTGTTTCCACTCTTTGCAACAGTGCATGAGATCTGCATCGGTCATCTTCCGCCCTCATCCATAGTCGAACATAGTGAGCGCACCCCCGGATCATCTGTGGCAGGTGGCTCTGCTGCCCAATACTGCTGATTGTTTCTTGTATACAACAATATATTTGAAACACATAATTATTACGGGTAGGTTTTTCCTTCAATTATTCATCATCTACGAAAGAGAAAATTAGGTGAAACTTTGGACTAGCTAAAATATTAACGCTACATTGCAGCATCTAGTTGTGGTGTGTCAGGAAGTTTTAAGAGATCTCCATTGAAGAAGACTGGAAACGAACACTTCCTCAAGTTCCCACTGTGCACTTTGTCTGCTATTTTTCACTTTTTCTGCTACATTGGCTGGCTTGCTGTCTTGTATTTCCACAGACAAACTTGATTCATGCAGAACCATAATTATCACTAAGTGTGCAGATTCAAGGAATTGAGATAGCCAAATCATGCAATAAAAGAAGTACAATGAACTTGTGCTCTTTGATTACACTCTCCCAACTTTCGACCAATTCAGGATGTTCTCTTTAAATTTGCAAAAAATGACGCAAACTTGACAGATTTTAACACAGAAAAGCATGCTAGGAAAAATCTGTGCAGACTGCCAGAACATGGTAAGTTGTAAGATGGGATACGGGATTTAACGACCAAAATAGCCGACGTGCATTGCCTAGATCTGTACTGGTTGTGGGGCAGAAAAGAAATTTGGTCGGTTCATATGGCAACTAGGGCAGAGTAAGGTTTCAGAATTATTATGCGTATCATCTGAGCGTGAAAGTCGTTCACGCTGTTTATTTTAACTGGATGAATTGACCTTTAAATAGTCGGCGTGCGCCCTGAGAAGCTACCTTAGCTCTCTCAGTCGTGGTTGAGGTACGAGGCTCACTTGGAAAATCTTCAAACCCCGTGTGTGATTGACCCCAGTTCTGTACTGCAATTTTCCATCTATCTGGGACAGTTATTGACAACCCTGTCTCCATCACCAGTCCCCTCCAAACAATTACGTTGGACAGAAACTCCACCAAACTATGGGTTATGTTCGGTTTTTTTTAATGCCTCAAGAATTTTTTGGTAGGTTAGAGTTTTATCGGTGTTGTGTAAAAATTACTGAGGTGTAAAATAAAATAATGATGTTTAAAATTATTTTTTTATATTTCGATTTTATTAATTTTTTTATTAAAAATTGAATATTTAAAAAATATTAAAAAAGCAAAAAAGGACAAACAATGCAACGAAAAGTCACCAAAAGCAGGGACAAGCATGAAACAATGCAATGAAAAGTCACCAAAAGTTGACAACGCCCTGCTACCATCCCGCAAGAAATGAGTGTTGAAATCCTCAAATTAATCTCACGTTTACCGAACGTGAGGAACTTATAATTTGAATCCTAACTTTTTCCAAAAAACTAACATAAATAACTTCATACAAAGGTCAACTAGGAGAGAGAGCCTCTCTATAAGAACGCTGATCTCATTGTTCTAACTTCTCTCACTGAGCTGTTCTCTTCTCCATGAACCATAGCTAACATACTATGCATAAATTGCCAATCCTTCAAAACTGGCAATTCGTACTTCACTTACTCAACAACTATCTTCCTGTTTGGACTCTTTAGTGCGACCCGGGAAATGCTACTACTTACTGAGATTCCATATTAGTTAAGTGAATTTAAGTAAAAAAAATTTATTAAGAGAATTTAGATAACTCTAATTTTAAAACCTATTTTTAAACTTAAAGCTCACGTGTTAGCCCTGCAAGTCTTTTCTAAGCCGTGGTGGCTTACATAAATGTATTTTCTTCCATGCTATAGACTCGATCCGGGTAGGGTAGTCTCGAGTCTAGAAAAGCCCCTGTAAACAATGTAAGAGAAAGTAAGCTTTGTCAGGCACTTTATTTATATAATTAGGATGTGTTACATCTTTCTGCAGATGCATGAGCAGATAAGACAGGCTTACGAAGTCTTTAACTGATTAAAACATCTGCTTTGTCTATTCAGGTTTGTCAAATTTATGAGAAATAACCCAGGGGTGGTCCGGGTGGTGAAGGTTTGTGATCTCCGAGTTTATTCTTCTGAGGTTTTAAGTTTGAATATTCTCAGGTGTAAATAATTTTTTGGGGTCACTCTCTCAGCGAAGCTGAACTTAACTGACATGTGTGGCTTGGGAGGGCTGCACGGCTCGGAGTTTGCCGTGGCGTTAAGCCTACCTCGTGCGTATACTCGATTAGGTTCGTCCGAGCTCGGTTCACGTGGTTGAATGTCCGGATTTCCCTCATCATCAAAAAAAAATTACGAGAAATAGTAGGCATCCCGAATTTTTTTTTCCCGAATCCGTCCCGACGTTGCCACATTTTCTCTTTTTAAATCTCTCTCCATGCGTGTGCGTGTGAATCTTGCGTGTGCGGGTGAATCTTGTACTTCAAGTGGTATTCCACCGTTACGTAGAAAAAAAAAGTGGTATTCCACCGACTGGTATTTGCACCCTGTACTTCTCTGACAATTGAGTTTCACCCCCCCACGTCTTCCAGATACCGACGAGAAGGTTCCCCTACGCATCCTCATCTTCCACTTCAGTTTTCCCAACATATCATGCGTTTTCTCAGTCGATAATCTGGGTTTTTTTTTTATTCCGGGTTAGTTGGGGGAGGTCTGGAGTTGTGTTCGTTCTAAAGTTTTAAGTTTGAATTCTTCATATGCAAGCAATTCTTTTAGATCATCGTTGCTGCGATACGATCATAACTCATCTAACTTGTGTACTTTAGGAGACTGCATTAATTCAAAGTTTGCTAATTTGTTAGGTGATATACACTTATTAAACTTGCAGGATTGAGTTTTCCGTGAGTGTTTTTCCATCCACCGAATGCAATCCAAAGTTTGAGAATTAATGAGAGATTTGATAGACAACACGAATTGAGTGTACAAAATGTCATCTTTCTAAGGAGGCAATTCAGATTTTGTACCGGACTTTCTAAGGTCAAGTACACGAACTGAGTGTACAGATTTTTCTTATTAAAAAGAAGGGAATTTGGTAATTTAGTCCTTAAATTTTGACCTTTCTAACAGTTTAGTCCTTGAATTTCAAATTTCAAATTTAAAGTCCTTATGTTTCATACTTTTGACAATGAAGTCCTTCCGTCAGTCTGCCGTCCATATGCTTAACGGAGTATATAGCGGTCGACCGGGTATATGTGTAAAATATGAGCGGTCGACCTCTACATGAAGCGGTCGACCTCTTCATGTAGCGGTCGACCGCTTCAAATTGCTGACGTGTCAGAGAGCTCCGTTAAGCATATGGACAGTAGACTGACGGAAGGACCTCATTGTCAAAAGTATGAAACCTAAGAGCTTTAAATTTGAAATTTGAAATTCAAGGACTAAACTGTTAAAAGTATCAAAACTCAAGGATTAAATTGTTAAATTCCCTAAAAAGAAACTTTTTCTACCAATCCCGTAATAATTTATACATAATAAAGTATAATTATAAATTTAAAAGGATGATGAAAGGAGTCCATGAACTAATCAGAAAGTGTTTGTATGTCAATATTTTTGGAGTTTTAAAATTTTTATTTATAAGAAATCGATGAAAAAATAAGAGAAATATTTTGATAGAAAGAAATATTATTTTATAATTATTTAATTAATTATAAATATTCAGCGATGGTCTCAGAAACAGTAGCCCGCCATTAAGATTTGTCCGGTTTACCGGTGTGGGATACTTAGAGCAACCTTAGAGAGGAGGATGATCATTTTGGTTGAATTTTGAATGTGGGATTGGACCACAGATTCTAAGAGGACGGAAAAGTGGGGCTAGACTATAGATAAAGGGAGAGAACCAAAGCCGTCAGCACATGAACAACGCGCCTCATTTCCTAACAATGACGTGGTCAAATAAAGCGGTGCGTTTGTGTTATAAAATTTTACACCTTCTAACATTTTAATACAATAAAATATTATAATATAATCTTTTTTCTCATAAAATCATTACTTTTCATTATAAAAATATAAAAAATTACCTCTTTTCACTTCTCACTAAACCAACGCACCCTTACGAAGAGAGATTTAAAAAGAAAAAATATGATTACGTCAGCATTCGGCTAACATTTCTCCAAATTTATCAAAAAGAGCCAGAGCCCACTCCCCAATAAGGATCACTTGATCGGGCTCAATGCCAAATTCAAAGGTGCAGTGATCATTGGTAAATGTATTTAGATACGAGGATCCTAACAAAATGTTTTTTTTTTATGTTAAAGACTTTTTCTATTTTTTAAGAGGAGGATTGCAACGAATTTATCATATATTTTGAGGAATACAAATATTTATTAATAAAAAATAAAGAGGCATACACTGAAACAGAAGATAAAATCCAAGGAAACTGCTTTTTTATTACCACCTTCTAAAGCGAAAAGAACAAATCGGATCCATCAGACTATTGTTCCTATCAATCTCCGAACATGGATGAAATCGCCTCGATTTTGACGTATTTGCATAGTTTCTAACGGAACGTGTATGGCATCTCCGTCCCAATGAGTTTCCCTCCTCGTCTTATACTCCCTGGGCGTCTTCGTCCCTCACTCCCTTCTTCCATCCCCCGCGCTTCCAGCTATCATTCTCTTTCCCCTCTCTTTATCTTTGTCTCTCTCGCTTCATGGCTCTGACAATGGAAACCCAAGAATCACCGCAAGTGGAAACAGCCGCGCCTCACAACGACGACTTCTCCAATGATGGAGTTGCTCACAAATCCAAAGTCACCGTTGTTGGTAGCGGCAACTGGGGCAGTGTGGCTGCCAAGCTCGTTGCCTCTAACACCCTTAGACTCAGCTCTTTCCATGGTATGAATGTCTCTGCACTTTCTATATCCTTTTGCGCGGCATACTTATAATAAGCTAGCAATTTCTGTATTTAATTCATTGTACTTTTCGTGTTTTACCCACATTTTATGAGTTAGTATGTGTCAACTTGTATTGTTTGATATGTGGTCTGGTTTTCTAAATAAATGGAATTGGCATAGCTGAATTGAATTTCAAAGAATGAACGATTTGATGTAGAGGATCCTGATTTATTTTGCTTTTGCTACCTTTTCACCAACCATAAATAGGCTTTATTGAAAAGCAAGTTTAAGCTTTCGTATGACTTACAGATGAAGTGAGGATGTGGGTGTACGAGGAAACGTTACCGAGCGGTCAGAAGCTCACGGATGCCATCAACAGTCTCAATGTAAACACCTTATGTTGTACATGACATCATTATCTGTGTTCCAGAATTTTTTTAATTGTGATCTTTTCGTTTCTTTAACAGGAAAATGTAAAATATCTCCCTGGAATTAAGCTTGGAAAAAACGTTGTCGCCGACCCAAACATTGAAACTGCAGGTTTACTTTCTCACTTTTTGCCGAGTGTCCTCTGTTAGTTTCTCCTATATAAGTGTTCAGTTTGATTTTTGGTTTACATGTAATTGCCTGGTTTGTTTTTATGATGGGGGCATTATCCAGTGAAGGATGCAGGCATGTTGGTTTTTGTGACCCCCCATCAATTTGTGGAGGGATTATGTAAGAAACTTGTTGGGAAAATGAAGAGAGATGTGGAGGCTATTTCCCTCATAAAAGGAATGGAGGTCAAGATGGAAGGCCCATGCATGATATCCACTCTCATTTCCGAAGAACTGGGGATTAATTGTTGCGTCCTGATGGGAGCCAACATTGCTAATGAGGTAAATCGATGCAATTTGCAGTAGTTCTTGTCGGGTATTCATGTACCAGCTCATCTGCCATTGGCTTTTCCTGAAACTAGATGCTACAATGCAGATTGCCGTTGAGAAGTTTAGTGAAGCCACAGTTGGATACAGAGAGAACGGAGAGATTGCAGAGAAATGGGTTCAACTGTTTAGCACTCCCTATTTCTTACTCACAGCTGTGAGTGCAATTGACACGTTTCTTCGGCGGATCAAAATTGTTTCTGTAAATTACTGAAAAGGGATGTCAGTAACTCTAATTTCTGCTATTTACAACCTTGACATAAATAAAAGGATTCTCTCAGAGTGATCCATAACACTAGTACATTATATATTGCTGAAACAGCAAAAGCCCTCCTAATACATTGGGTAGAATTATTTGTATATCAAATCACTATCTAAGGGGTGCTTTGTTTTGCTAACAGGTCCAAGACGTGGAAGGAGTTGAACTATGTGGGACCCTGAAAAACGTCGTGGCCTTAGCTGCAGGTTGGTTGTAAAATCGAATTCTTTCTTTTCAAACGAATTCATTAAGTAATGGTGAACTTATTACCACTGGGACAGGTTTTGTGGATGGCTTGGAGATGGGGAATAATACAAAAGTGAGTGCAAACAATACTTGACTTAACTAGAAGGCATTTAAGCTTTTTCTCATTTGCTTTACTATTCGTCTTGGCTGTTTATGTTTGTTTAGGCTGCAATCATGAGAATTGGCCTGAGAGAGATGAAGGCATTTTCCAAGTTGTTGTTTTCATCTATTAAGGATACCACCTTCTTTGAGAGCTGTGGCGTTGCTGATCTGATTACAACATGCTGTAAGGAAGCAGATAGATTCCTTTAAATTTCCATATGTCATAATTATACCGTTACTATAACCGTTTTATGTCTTGCAGTGGGTGGAAGAAACAGAAAAGTTGCAGAGGCTTTTGCAAAGAATGGAGGGCAAAGGTAAATCTTATATATTTGGTGCGAGATTGTCATCTCATTAATGAAAAAGTCATCTGTCAACCTGCTATTTTTTCTCTGTAGGTCTTTTGACGAGCTTGAAGAAGAGATGCTGCAGGGCCAGAAATTGCAGGTTCATAATTGAAATGAACCATAACGAAATGATTTGTTCTTATAGCCAAAGAAAACTAACAATCACCCAAAAGCAAGAGGATTAATGAGTTGAACACTAGAACTAGATGATTGTAATATTTTGACATGCATAATCTGCAGAATGGAGGGAAGCTATGGGATTTATTTTGTAAGTGCACGTGTCCAGCAGCCTTGTTGTTTTCATGTTTAGAGAGGCAGTCATGGTCAACACAAAAGGCTACATGTAACTAATGACTACGAACAGTGTATATACAAGAAATTAAACACCTGGCCAATAACTATAGGGAAAAAAATCCCAGGGAATAAAAATAGTTGCCCTATGGTTATTTGGATTCGGACTATTTTCTGGTTTTCTTGAATTCATCTAGTTTTCTTCTTTCCTGAAGGGTGTCTCCACAGCTAGAGAGGTTTATGAGGTTTTAAGCCACCGTGGATGGCTAGAGGTGTTTCCACTTTTTGCAACAGTGCATGAGATATGCATCGGGCACCTTCCACCATCAGCAATAGTTGAACACAGCGAGCGCACACCCAGATTATCTCTGATAAATGGCTCTGCCAAATGTTGACTGGTCCTTGGATTTGGCAATATGTTTTACCATCAGAATGTGTGGTGCTAGTTTTCTTCAGTTATGAATCAAGCAAGAAAGAAGAACTTGGACTTGGTGAACCTTGGGCACAAAAAAATGTAGCACACTAGCATGACAAAAGCTTTCGGGATTGAGATGCAGCATGCGGCGGCGGGCTTCAGGCTGTTTCGATCGAGGGATGGAAATTGGCACTCACTCGAATCCAGTTCTGTAATTTTACTTTTGTTTTCAGTTTTCCACTTTAGAAATTTTCTCATGTTTGTCAATAGACAAACTTGATTACATTTCATGCAGAATAATGGCGGTCCTCAAATGGGCAAAACGCGTCCAGAGTATCCAAGTCATATGATAAATAAGTAGAACGAGCTTCGTACTCTTTGATTAAACTCTCCAGCTTTTAAGTGAATTAGCTGAACGCTATTAACCAATGTAGGGTTTTCTCACTGAAGTTCATTTAAATCTGACAGTCAGAGTGAACCAACGAAGCAATGACAGATTCTAACACAGGAAATAGAATTGAGTCTGGTACTCCAGGCATCTGGGGCTCAGGCTCTTGTTGGGAAAAGCGTCACGAAAATTCAAAGAAAGGAACACCCGATTTACGTGGTTCGGCCCCAATCCGGCCTACGTCCACCCAGAGCAATTTTATTAAGAAAACTTAAGAAAATCACTCTACCCGCCCCAATACAATAGTCACACTACCCTCTTTCTCTTCCTCTCTCTCTGCCCAATGCTCACGCTCTCACGTGCGCACGTGCCTTTTCTCCTATAACATAAGTCTCTATTTATAGGGAAAAATACAAAGAGAAAACCTAGAGAAATCCCAGATAAACTAGAAGTATGGAGGAAGTAGACTTCCACTGTAAGTCTACTTCTATTCCAAGTCTATCTCTTATGGGTGTGGACCCCAACAAATCTCCCCCTCCATACCCATTGGAGAAAAATTTGTTTCTGACATCTTTCGGTTGAGTGCTTCCCTGGTTTCCATCAGTAGAAACTTCTTGCAACTTTGGTGTCTGTTGCTCCCCTTGCTCACCACCCCTTGCATCCTTATTCTACTGGCACTCTAACCTTGTCCTTGTCACCTGACGACCACACTCTCATCCGAGTGTCCTGCACCCCCGCCTAGGGTGCTCGCATTCCATGCTTGTATAGTCGTACCCATGTAGAACAGTATATCCCCCTGCACTTGCATCTCCTCCGGCTGGTACCAAGCACCTTCGTTTCCTATACAAAGTCAACAATCAACCGGCCTATAGCCTTTCGGTTGATCTTCTTCCACTTTGTCTCGTCGATCCCCTCTGGTTTCTTGCCCTTGTTCTCCAATGGATCGTACATATCCTTCCCATAAAGATATCCTCCATCCGTGACTTCCAATTCATGTAATTTGCAGCAGTCAACATAATCATACCGGTAACCATATTCTCCGCCATCTTAATTCACACTGATCGAGGCCGAATTTCACAATTATGACTGCACCAATGGATCCGGGATGGCCGAAAACCTTAGTAATCGGTCTGACCTACTCGAAAACCGGCCTAAAAGCCCCTGAACCGGCCAAAAAACCACATTGAACAAACCAAAACTTGAATATTCTCTGTTGACGTGGCAAAGCTGACGTGGTCCCCTGCTGATGTGGCAATGCTGACATGGCGGATGACGTTGAGCCTTGTTCAGTGTTATCTTTCAAACCACATGAAAGTGATCGAACCAAGATCAGATCCATGTTGCAGGATTTTGAGCCACGTACAGTTCTATGCGCTATAGAGGGAACCTTGATTTTTAAGTGGTATTTGCTACATGTCGGTACACTGACTGGTGGAAAAATCTGGGTTTATTGATTAATAGAAAGATACAAAAGCTTAAGGAAAATGGAGTCGCTCCCTGAAATGAGAGACAGAATCCCAATGTAACAACAGAACCTTTTTCATTTCATTCCAGTCATTTAGAACTGCCATAAGCCAAACTACACAGCAGGAAACCATGCTTTAAAGAAATAACCAGGAAAAAAAAAGCCCAAATAAATTCCCCACAATACCGAACCCATGGATGAATTTTACAACTGGTACAGGAAAAATTACCCAGTTCGTATTCTATCCAACCGATCAACACTCTTCCGTGCTCTTTCCAGCTGGTGGTCAATGCTTTTTCGAGACTTCTCATGGCAATCTACACTTCTCCGAGACCTTTCCACATGGTCGAAAGAAATTCTTAATTTTTCTAGCTTATCAACGTTAGCGGACAGATTTTTCAGTTTTTCGGGTCTGTCCGTGCTCTGTCTCGGTTTCTCTCTCCGATCAGTGCTCTTCCTTGAAACTTCAAAAAAATCAGTACTCTTTCGAGGCTGCTCAAACTGGTCTGTGCTTCTCCTGGAACTGCATCTTTGGGAAGGAGACTTCTCGACAGTGGAGATAAATTTCTTGAGATGCCTGATATACTCGGGATAGAGCTCCAAATCACAGTGGTTTCCTCCTTTAAGCCACAGTGGTTCATACTTCTCTTTGCACAGTTCCCAGAGTTGCTTACCATGAAAGCAATCAACTACTTCATCTGAAGTGCCCTATAAAAGCATACAAAGGAATATGATCATGAAGAATTAATTTATACAAGCAGTTGTATTCTTATCTTTATTAATTGCATTCAAGGAACACTCTCCCTCTGTCACTACTGATGGGAAGAAAACAATCTACTTGTTTACGGTAGTAAATGCTTGCTCACAAATGAATGCCCCGATAGAGGAAAAAGCATCGCATCCATCCTATCAGAGGACATTGCAGAAGAAAAGATGTCAACAACTGGCATTGAATTAGAGACTTGAGAATGATGAATCAGCCTCGACTAGAATCCCTAGCCTTCCAAGCGCACAATGTAGTTTCCTTCTGCAACTCCCACTAACAATCTATCCTCTACTATCTAATCATGACGCACTGAATCGAATGAGTAATTCCTATCTTCTCACATATGACCTTTCTTCCAAAATTATGGAAATAAACATAAGAAAAAGAAAAAAGAACTCAAGTGGGACTTTCTTTCTATGATATTTTCAACTCAATTCTTCTCCCTCCTTGGCTCATTATTTTCTGATCACTAGAAGTTCTGTTTAAAAGGGACTCATCAAAAAAAGCTCCTCAGAAAATATGAAACCTTGACGTTGGGTTAAATATCCAAACAGTGATGTACAGGCACCCAAATAAATCACATCTACAAAAAGGTCAACTACACGCACTCTATGAGAGCAAGGATTCCATAATTTTCTTGCTGCGGTGATTTCCTTGTGTAGACCTTGGCAATATGATGTGGATGTGACATATAGGGGCAGAGAAAATGATCATTCTTTCACTTGGGTAATCACATGTCAATTGGAACCCAAGCTTTCCAAACCAATTGTTTTATTAAGAGAGAAGAATACAAGACGCCTCAATGCCAAAAAAAGGTTTTCTCAAATTGAGCATAAACAATTGAAGAACAATAATCAAGATTGATTGGCAATATGATGTGGGAACCAATTCGAATCTCAGGAATATGGGAAAGTGACTAGATGCATAAGAATCAAGAAGTGCTAATGATCAAAGAAAAATGACATGTAATCACATAAAAAGAATGTTAACTTTCCCTGTATCAAATTATATTATGACCAAAAACTACGCAGCATGTGAAAAGAATAAACTGGGTCATATTTATGAAATCCTGCCTCCTACACCTAAAATGAATGAGTATGACTTTCAAAGCATGGGTGAGGAAAAAACAGAAAACATTTAGATTAACATACTTACATGAATAATAAGAACGGGACAATTAACAAGTGGGATTTTGTCAATATTCTGCACGCAAACAACAAAAAACAGCATCCTATTAGATTATTTTGTTGGATAAGAGAATCCTATTAGCTTAAACAATTCATAATCTAGCCATCAAGCCTACTAAAAATGAAAATCCAACTGAACGGAATATTACAATACCTTATAAATGTCAAACCAGTATGAACGCCTTACAGGATACATGACTCTTAAGCCAGAGAGAATGGGGCTATGCAGAACAACAGCTCTCAACTGAGGCAGTCGAGCTGCAAGGTCCAAAGTGGGGCCACTTCCAACAGATTGCCCATAAAGGATGATTTCTTCCTGCTTAGCACCGTAGCTTTCTTCAAGACACTTGTATGCAGCTTCAATATCTGCATATGTATTCTGCTCACTAGGCTGCAAGGCAGAAAAGACATGCTTTAAGATTATACAACTTCAACCACCAGCACCACGTTCTTTACAAAACAAGCTAGTTTGGCGAACAAAATGAAACTTCCACAAACCTTTCCTGATGATTGCCCATATCCCGAATAGTCGTACCTGCATAAAATTATCTATTGTATGAGAAAGCTGCCATTTTTATGCTTTGTCAGGCACTTTGTCTATAGTCGAGAATATGTACTTGATTCTGCAGTTATCAACAGATAAGACACACTCACAAAGTTTTAACCCATTAACTAGACTATCATAAATCCATCTACTAAGATACCAACACTTAGATACTCACGGACCTATCGCACCATTCAGGATACTTGGGCATGGAGTTCCCACCTGTATCCGAGATAAGCATGAGTTTGGCACCCATCCCTAATTCTGTTTCATTTTATTTATCCTTCAATCTATCAAGAATAGCCATAATCCTCTCCCAATTCCAGAAGGGATCACTTGACGAGGCTACAAATGGAGAGGTGCGGGAGTTATTTTGGAAATGCACAAACTTTAGATGGGGTAAAGGTAGATCAGGACAGAACACCATACCTAATTTCATTCTTTATAAAATTGATTTAATTGTCTATGAAGCAACTAAAATTCTATAATTTCTAATACCAATCAAATCTCGAAGCTAAATTAGCTGATTCTAGAAGTACAAATTACAAACCCAATCTTCACTTTCAGTTAATTGTCATCCACCCGATATTAACGCAAATAACTCCACTTTTGATGAACCAAAACAATCACAACCACAGTCTGTGTCAATCCCCCACAAAGTCCTAACAAACCCCATAAAAAACACTAGAACTACCAAAATGAAAAAACAAATAGGAAAACTCAAAATTCAGTGGAAACAAAAGCACAAAAAGCTCAAGTTTTCAATCACCCAGACGCCACAACCAACCAAAACCAAGAGAAAGAAGCACCAAAAAGTAGAAACCTTGCATGAATAGACGGGAAAAAAAAAGACGGCGGAGAAATTCGCAGTACCCCATGAGATTGACGCGGAGGTGGATGCTCAATTCAATGAAGAGCTCGTACATCTGGCCCAGATCGGCGGCGTTGCCGTGAGAGTAGAGCAGAGTAGAGGTGGCCATGGGGTGCCGAATGTAGATGGCGACTATCTCGGTGCCCCGGCGAGTAGGCAATTTGAGAACCTCGACGTTTTCTCGGTGGGGAAAGGGGCTGAGAACCAGGAGACCCGTCAGCTCATCCTTGATCAGCTTGTACGACGGTGGATTCGGCGGGAAAAAGGCAAACTTGGCCGCCATGGACGACGTCACCCCACCCATCTCTCTCTCTCTCTGTGTTCTGTCTCTGTTTCTTTGTAATTTTCGTCCTTTTTTATTTTGTTAATACTGAATTGTTTCAGATCGACATTCCATTATCTATTTCTCTTTTTCTCTGTTCTTTTTCCAGAAGATTAACACTTTTTGGGATAAGAAAAGAGAAAAGAGAAAAGAGAAAAGAGAGAGAAGAAAAAGCTTTTGTTTATATGGTGGCTCTTGAGAGAGAAACGAGAAAGGGATTTAAACGTTCCAGAGAGAGAGAGAGACGGAGGGAGGGGAGGTAGCTCTTCCGTGCTTTTGCTCTCCCTTTTTCCTCTGGGTCACCGAGCATGGAATGATGGTTGTGGGGTCAGGGAGAATTGGAGATTAGCACAGTAACTCGGAATCAAGAAATGGGCAACACCGCTTAGAAAAAAAAGAAAAGAAATGGGCAACACCGTTACACCCAACCTAAGTTGCATCCATCCACGACTTTACTACACGTGAACTCGGATAGGGTTCATATAGATTCGATTCGATTCGATTCGATTCTAGTGTGTATTTATTTTTTCCCAAAACTACAGTGAGATATCAATGACTCAGTTCATCACTGAGTCAACTGCACTTCCACTTGTCCTGTTGTATTGTCTAATTGTTTGTAAAATAGAACTATTACTAGGTTCATAATTCCTTGGATCCACGAATCTTTTTTATGGTAACTATGGACCACTTGTGTGGTTTCATGTGGACTACGCTTGTAAGGTAGACAAGTTCTTTGAAGCCCTGGTGACCAAAGCCAGCTGGTACGTATGCAACCGAGGACAACCTTTTACCCCCAGTTCAAGCAATCCTTCTCTGGATTTGCGATACCCTAAACCCATCCTCCAACGTTTTTCTGATTCGATTCAGCCTAACGTTGTGGCTCTTTCACGATGCAGAGAGTGGACATATTGTTGCTCGTAAAATGGTAAAACCAGACCATGTATTCTCCATAGTTGCTCAACTCTGCTTCTCTGGTCAGTCCATTTCCATGCCAGAGCTTGAAAATGGTGAAGCTCTTTTTGACCTTCTAGCCGGGCTTCATACCAAAAGGGTCTCAAACCCTTCGATTCACCAGTTCAGATTGAGTGAGAATACAAGTGCCATTAAATATGTTTTCCATAATATAGACAACGCTAAGAAAAAAAAAAGACAACATAGATCCGACAAAAAAGGAAAAAAAAAACAGAGAAACAAAGGAAACATGGAAAACACAAACGTGACAGCAACTAGCAAGGCATTTTCTTCTAAAAAAGGAACGAATCACTAGTAAAAATGAATAGGCTAGAGAATTAATTACGATGGGCTTTACTTCCATCCCAACAAAACTGGTCACTGCCACTCAACCCATGAATGATGCCTCCATGGCGGAAACATGGTACCTGAACACATGCACGCCAACCTAATCCAGAACTATGGATTCCTTCCCAGAAATGCTAGCTGCAGATGACAAAGGACTGTTCCAAAGAAAACCACACCCACCCAAGAAAAAGTTCACTAGAGATGTATAGAATAAGACATGCATATATATTATATTATATAGTCATTTGGTCAAAACTGATCACGTTGATTTTCTGGTCTATCAATATCATGGAGGACCCCAATCGAATATACAAACAAACCATGATAATAGCCACACCCTCATGGACCCTAATTTCAGGACTGTGCTTGGAATCAAGGTCACAAGATAAGCACTAACCTCATCTCAGAAAAACGACTTTATAACAACTAATACAATTAAAGGATGACAAGGAATGTAGCCAGTGACTGAATAAAAAGGATGTCTGTTTTGTCATGGGGTCCAAGATGTTAATCAAATCAAATAGAAAGATGTGGTGGGTCTCACACACCTTAGCTCTATCTCCTTGTTTTGGGATTGGATGACGAGACATGTATATTGCTTGCTGCAGAACTGCTGAAAATGCCTCACATGATTTACATAATTGGGTGGTTCCTATGGTCCTAATTTTGGACATCAAATAAGGAACTTAACAGATTTTCCTAGCTATACGCATAATAAGCACCGGATCAACAGTTCAGAAACCTTTACTGTCTGGTTCCCAATAACCTTTATCATGTGCATCTACTGTAGTGGATATGTGCATTAAGAGTATTCTGCGTATCAACCCTAACGGCCCATCTTACTGCTCCCAAATATTTGGTACCTGAAAACAGGGAGATCTAAACCAACGTAAAAATGTTAAGAAGTTCCAAAGTGCTCTGCCACGTCCAGTTTAATATGCCAGGAGCACCAATAATTTTACGGTGGCAGCTGGTGCCATGGAGTTGGTCTGCAATGAGCACATCTGATTTGACTTGGCATTAACGAGGGTGTTGCGCCCTCCATCAAGATCAGTGAGCCAGAACCGTTGAAAGCGTGAGAAGCTGAGCGCAAAAAGACACAGTTTGGTACGGTCACAAGAAACACTGGATCGTTTTCAACCACAATGCCTCTCTCATCCTGAACAACGTCTCTTCAAAGCTAGTATCATGGAATGGAATTAACCTATTGGGATCATGGTTGTCCTCCACATCAACGACGATTGCTGAGTTGTAAGCCAATAATGTAACATCCAAAATCCAGGAGGAAGAAATTATTCGGGCTCACCTCAATACTCTAAATTCCAGAAGCACAAGAAACGAGAATCACAGATATCTTTAGCAATGTTACTAAGGTCGCACATTAAGCCAAAACATATTTCCTAAGACTGAGGTCTCTTGACACACCTTAATATAATTGACTGAAATCTAACAATCCCAAATCTAAAGTATCATCAGCCTAGTCACTGAACTGCCTTCTCGCTATTTCCGACGCTTACAGCACCATGGCTGGTTTTATCCTTCTTTTCACTAAACAGGTATCAATAATAACTTGAAAGTATCTATCGTCCTTTATGCCCATACTTCATGATTCAACATCTTTACATAAGCAATTACCAAAAAACATCTTCAAATAAAAAACTATATCCTTTCGAAGTTGCAATTGTCACCTTCAATTTGGTAAAATGATCACAAATCTTACATCTATGCTTGCGTAAACTGAGATATTTATGAGCCAAGAAAGATGCATTCAAACACACATACATGCGCTACCACTATCTCCAAAACACACACATTAGAACCATGTTTCTCATCTCTTCTTTGTACTTAATTGGAAAAGAGCACCCAAATTTCAATAACCAATGATGGAGGAGATGCCAAAGATTTAGACGGACCACAAAATTTCCAGAACAACCAACAGTCTACAACAGAAGGCCCAAAGAAAGTGAAAAACAACTAAAAGAGATGAGTTATCATAGAAAACAGGAAATTTCAAGCATAATTACTCAAAATAGTAAATTCCTCTTATTATCATTTAGACAAGACATAAGCCGGCCTACGAATATCACTCTTTCATACTTCCTGATCAATAAGTAATTTTGAGGTACAAGTCAATAATCAACGTAGTAGAAGGCCCGGAGCTGACATTGCCAGCTCACCGTAAGCAAACATTCTAAAATTGCTGTGCGCAGGAGCAATGCACAGGTCTAAAAGCCTAGAGGTCTAGGTCTCCTCTACAACAAAATTAGCCTTGAGATCAAGTGATCAGCAAAAGCAAGTTCAGAATTGCCACACAAAGATATGCTACAATCCAAACTAAAGTGCACGGTAAGCAGGTACATACATACATACAAGAACCCTGAATCCAATTAAATGAATCTTATTCCGCCACAGATAAAACAACAATATTCCCCAAAACAGCTTAACATAGACCAAAGTTATAAGGAACTAACTCCCAAAATTCTTCTTATTACAAAAATAAGAATACAAAGTAACCCCATGTAGGCTTTCAACAATCTCTTCCCCCACATTTGCTTGAAATAAGCATAAAGGTAGAGTTCTGAATTTCAGAACACCAAATTTTGAACTAAACAAATTGGCGAATCTGTTACAATATCACCAGCTCTCACCTAAGAAAAGCGCCTACGTCTGCCTCCTGAGACGCTTCCTCAGTTTCTTATACTTGTGCTTGTTCATCTTCCTCTTCCTCTTCTTCTTCACGCTATCCGCCCACACCGTCCGGCAATCATCCAACGCCTCGTCCTCCGCTTCGGATGGCACCGACGCAGTTGAGCTAATCGGATTTAAGTAAAACCCAAGTGGAAAGCTGGGGTAAATATGCGAGAACTGGGAATGAGTCAAGTTCTCTGCTTTCGGAGAACAAGAAGACGGGCTCGGGATGGGTTCAATGAGGTGGGTCTGGTGAAGGGTAAAAGCTGCTGCGGGATCTGGGGCTTGAGGATTTCGTAAAGCGGCGATGAATCTTGCGGCTGGAGATTTCCTGAGAAGCTTTTGGAGCGCTGAAGCCATTGACGTGGAAGTGGTAATCCACGGCGACGATGTCCTTTTCTTCTTAGGGAAGGGCTTCCTTACGGAAAGAGGTGTTTGCCGATACCGATTTGACTATTCTGCCTCTGGTCATGGTTTTTACTTTTTACGCCAAAATATTTAGTAAATAATTTTATTTTTTATAAAAATTAATAAACTTTGACATTCAAATTTTTTTTAAAATTTTAAAAATATTCCTCAAAATTTTAAATAAACAAACATACCCTCGTTTAATTGTACATTAATATTTTTTATGAATGAAGTATAGAAAAGTATTATTTGAAAAGATGATTTGATAATAAAGTTTAAAATGAAAAAGTGTTGATTTGTTTGAAAATTTTAAAGCTATGTTTGGTTTAGTTCTCAAAATAATTTTTGTTTTTGTGTTTTTTTGGAAGTAGTGTAGATTCTCTTGGGATTGGTAAAAAGTTAGTTACAAGTTGTTGAAATTTGTAAAAAGTTATTGAGATTGGTAAAAAAATATTGAAATTGATGAATAAATTATTGGGATTGTTGAAAATATATAGGAATTGATGAAAAAGTGAGTGAAAACTTTTTAAAAACTTTTTGAGAACATAAACAAATATAGCCTAAGATTCTGTTATAAGGCCATGTTTGGATGAAGTGAGGCACAGGATCCAACCATCAGTTTACAAGATTGACTGTCTACAACTGACCTACACGGGACCACATCACTAAAAATACATGGATTTAAAAAAGCTACAAAAAAAAAATCCTTAAACCGATGGGAAAATAACCAAATATCAGGTGAAAACACATTCTTCCTCCCAACAAGGTCTATTATCTTAACCGACACCTTTTTGCCACAATCGTCATAGAAAATAAGAAACGTACACATATTCTCTCCACTTATACGTGCTTGTTATTCAAGCCAGCAATATAACCGTCCAATGTTCTCTTGAATTCTAGAGTAAACTATATGATATCGTTAATGAATTATGAAGGCGTCATAAACTTATCACAAGGCCCGTCGGTCGGTCGCTTTCGACTTAGCTCTGCATATTGTTGTGCAAGAGAGAGCAATTAGGAAAAGTTATTAGAAATGAACTTCAGGTTTGGAGTAGAGTAGGAGAATGTTGTAATGTGACCGACCTATCTTTAATAACTATCAAAAGGTTAATTTAGTAGTTACGGCTTGAGCATTATTAGTTTATTCTTCTTAAGGTATCAAGTTTAAAATCTTATAAGTGTTACTAATCTGTTTGGGGCCATTTTAAAACCTTCGGCCTAGTAATTACTCGATTTGTGTAAGATCGTAGACTACACATGCCTCGAAATTAGTCCAAGTGCAAGTAAATTGCCCCGAACATCCGATTACAAAAAATAAAAATAAAGTGCAGCCGCATCCACTTCCTTACTTCCTTTGTAATTAATACCAAAAATAGGATCATACTCACTTCATGTGAAAAGCATTTTTTTGGTACTCACGTTGTAACATGTATAGATTTTATTATTTAAGCGAAGAAATAAATTTTATTATTTAAATTATATTCTATAACCGAGCAAAATAAAAAAAACTAAGTAAAAGAATAAGATAGCACGGTTAGGATTGTAATTAGTAGCAACAAAATGATAGCTCATACTAGGATAAAAAGTGTGTTTTCTCTTATTATTATTATTTATTTATTTATTTCGGGCAAAGGTTTGAGCCGGTATTGCCCCGAAATACACTCTTCTAGATGATAATTTTTGCCCCTAAGAACAGACGTGAAAAGTGAAAAAAAAAGGACATGGATGATTTGCTTTCGATTTTGCAAGAGGTTCACGAGAATTGGCGATTTAGCTAACTTGTAAAGAAAGATTATACTAAAGGAACAAACATATCAGTTGCATGGAGAGCGGCCGGAAAGCCAATTGTTGCAACAGCAACTACCTTTTGTGACTAATTCAAATTGCGTCAATAAAATTTCTAGTACCAATTACTTGTTGTGACAACCTCAAGTTTTTTTTTTAAGAAAAATTTCAATGCAATCAATCATACACACTAATTGTATGCCTGCAGCCGTGCAACTGCGCGTGCTGAGCTAGTAAAATTTCGAGCCCACTCAACATCGTCCCCTCCGTACAAGAAAATGTATTTTCCGTTATTCATCTGTTCAAATGTTAAGGAAATACATAATTGCATATGAGTTAGAGGATTTGTCTGTATTTTCGTTCGTGTATAACATATATATGCATGCTTACCCAGTTCAGTATTGTTTGGTCAATGTCATCTACATGCAGGTCAAGCTTCCAAGTCTCTCCCTTCCAGAGATCTTCTTCTCTCAAGGTACTGAAAGGGAAGGCCTTGCTTAGCCAAATATATATAATGTGAATTGCACTGGGGGACACCTCCTTTCCTTGAGGGTCTAGCACCACGAGGATAGGCTTATTCCTGTAGTGCCACCTCTCCTTGATGAACTTGACCACCGACTTCCTTATCACGGAAGGGTGGGTCACCAAGTGTCAGAGCATTAAATTCTGAAGGCATTCGAATTGTTCCTGCATGGACTCAGTCCACTGGCTGGAACGGTCTACACTCTACAATTGGGATCCACACAACCTCATACTGACTCTCTGGCCTCGTTAAGTGGGGCCTGGATTCATCATTCATTATAGACGTATAAAAGAATCGAGAGCTCTTATTGGGTGATTTCCAGGTTTGAAATCAGCAATAACACATTCTTTCTCCTGAGAACTTCTAGGTTAACCTGTTTTCGCCAAACAGTCAGAGAAATGAGAAACTTCTAAATATTTTCCCAACTCAACTGCGAGTAATATGGGTTGCGCAATAGTGACAATGGGGTTATTAGAAGAGTCGACCTTTTTCTTGTATATATTACAATCGACAAGTGGCTGCAGATCATCCCTGGAGTAAATCAGCATCATGAGAATCTTCATGTTGTCAATGTGGATCAACTTGAAAGATTTTTGTAAGGATATTGACATCTTCAACTTCCTTCTTCTCGATCGGTTGTATTGATCAAGGCAGATATGGTTCAGTGCTCCATGTAAGAGGGATTGATATTTTTATGGGATTGCAAGGTTTGTATCACATTTAGCCAAAACAAAAAAGTGACACACCTATGTATTTGTGGCATCTATCCAGCTGCTCCTTAAGATGTTCAAGAATTTGTTTGAGTTTGTGAGCCAGGCCGGATAGCTCCCATGCCTCTTTGGTGGATGCAGACCTGCAATCAATTGCCATTTAGTAAGCATGCTGCAGTACTGGAATAGATCTCGCGCGCAAACTATAATCTACTAATTGTATAAAAATTCCGTTTAATATAATAATTAACGTTATAATCATCATTAATGTATCTTATTTTAAGGATTAAGCGATTAATGCACATTACTTGCGTTGGACGGAAAACATACTCGTAATCCTTGCTAGTGAAGCTAGTAATCTGAGTTACGCAGACAGCGCAGACCACAATTACAATACTCCTTATAGTCCAGTTGACAGCGATCGGAATATGGGCCATGGCTGAGGATAATACGGGCACCTCCGGTGTGATATATATTGTTGGTAGTTATGTAAACCCAACTACACACCGGGTCACCTCCAATACCGCATTGATTAGATCATTAAGTGCATCCAATCGCTGTCTTAATAAGCCTGCAGCCTGTACAAGTTGGTTTGTCATGTGAATCTGGGCAAGGAACCAGAATTCTCCATAGTGCAAAGCAAAAGTCGCCATGGTCAGCCCCAACTTAGCATCCCATGTATGGAATGATAGTGTGCGATCGAAATATATCGCGTGTCACTTGCAGTGCATCCGTGCCACCCAAAATCTTGCATGCTAGCTGAAAGTTCAAATAAAATATGCATGTTAGTGTTATGAATAAGTCGCGCGTGTCAGAGATCAGATTCGTGTATCGCATTTATGAGAAAAGATCAGTGCGTTATGTATCACAAACGCGGCATGAAGACTCTGTAATATTGATAATTTGGTACAACCTCGCAGGAAATGCGATCAATTGCAGGCAACACGACATCAAGCATGTCAAGGAAACTAGCTTGGTGGGTCTTTTCCTCAAAGCTCTCAACGTGTGCCGGGGACGTGCCCTAGAAAAGTACGTGCGCACTAGCTAGTTAGATATAAAACATGAACTCAGACATATACAAAGGTATAACTGCACGCAGCCATAAGTAGCCAAGTAATTAATTTCAGAAACATATGTTGGATCGAGTTTGTTGATGCTTCTTGCTTTTGGTTAACCTTTACTTAGAAGGATTAGCATTGTTATACCGTTGTAATGAGGCCATTTGGAGACAGAGTGGCAAGATTAAGAATATCCTCAGCAAGATGAAGAAGGGACATGACATGAACTTCTCGACCATCTGGATTATGCGTTGCCAGAATTTGTTTGACCATCATTTTGTCATCGGACATTGATGATAGCATGCTTGATCGGTCACCTTCAGCCATTAAGATTAATTAGGGTAGAGATAGAGAATAGTATGGCAGCTTGTGTGTCCATTGCAGTTTGGCTAGCTAGCCTTGATATACCATTAGAAAGCGCGAAGAAAAAAAGAGAGTTTCATGTATATAAATAAATATTCAATAATAACTGAAAGGCATATATGTGCTAATTTACCATTAATTATCTCGTAGACGAAATACCTTAATTAAGATTGCCTATACAGTCAAATTTGAAAGCTTTTCGGTCACTCTAAAAAGAAATTAGATTAAAGACTATTTTTAATTCATCATATGATCAGTTTCATGGAGGACTCTGAGACGTAGTTTTTTTGGATTCGGAATATACTTTTAATCTAAGGTGAAAGTTTTCCTGATTCGTAATCAGTTTTCAGACTATATATCCTGAATATATAGTTTTCAATCTACAGTAAAGATTTTCAAGATTATGGATTCCATTTTAAAAAATATAGTTTCGGCCAAAAGTGAAAATATTAATTTTGTGATAATGTTTTAATTTCAGATTGGAAAACGTACGGCGAAGAAAATTTGGGCCGTTTAACCGGCTATATGGCACAGACCTGGAAACGTATCCGAACCGAACTTTCCCGGGGCGGAGGAGAAAGCAAATAAAGCTTACACACACAAAATTAACGTAAGAATGGAGGCGAAACCCGGCCCTCAACCGGCCGGATTCTACTGTTCCGCCGTCAACGGTGGAAAGTCTATAGGAGAGTGCCAAGACATGCATGATCCAACGAAGGGGTATTGTTATTCAGTTAAATTTGGATTTTTTTTTTCTTATTTGGATAGGGATCGAGCTTAATTAATTTTGATTTATTGCTGAAAGTAAACGATTATAATTAAAAAAAATTTGGTACGTCAAAGTAGCTAATAAAGTTGGTATAGCTTTCAAAAGTTCATCCTGTGCACAAAATGTTCTTTATTGCCCAATATTTTTGAGGTCCGAAATTTCGAGCAAGTCAAACACACTTTAAAATTTTTATCATGTTCTACACAAATATAATCTAAAATTTTCACAAACTCCAATAAAACTTAATATCTTAAAAATTTTAAAAATTTTAAAAATATTCTCCGAATTTCGACGAACAAACGTCGCGAGGATCAGTCCAGAATTACTCTTTCCCTCGCGGGCGGCGGCCTTTCACGTACAATAATTCCTGGGCCCCTAAGTGAGGCCTCCCTCTCTTCTCCCTTGCAGTTTGTACTTGGTAGCTGTATCTTTAGCTGTTTGAGTTTTATATTTTTAATATTGACTATTGGATATATATTATAACTGCATGACAAAGATTAACGAAATTTGATAATTTGATTGACGAAATTTGATATAGTTTGATGGCTCAAAATGATATTTAGCTCACAATTAGGATAAAAGTCATGATGTTTTTCCTTCTTGTTTTTGTCCAGCTAAGTATTTTTTATTTCTGTTGGGCCGCCCTTCTTGCAATTACTTGTGATGAAAGTTGGGAATTTTTTCAGTTTTCTCGGAAAATACGTACGGCTAGATGAGAATTTTTGCCGCTAAGACAAAACGTGAAAACCGATAACAACAGATACTACACTTGATCTTAGCCAAAAGACAGTGAAAATTGCCCTCTCTCTAGATTTTCTTCCTCTGCGCCTGCCCTCTCCGCCCACGGGAGGAGCTCTTCCCGTCTTTCCCTTCTCTTTCCCTTTCTTTTTTCTCTGTTTTCCCCTTGGCCTTTTGTTCCCCTTTCTCCCTTTCCGCATGCTCCTTCATTTGGGCGTTCTTCATGAGTAGATCTTGGCGGTTTGGGGACTTTTTGGTGCCCACGCTCCGTTCGGTTGTGCTCGTCCAATCCCGGCCCTCTTCTGACAATTCTCCCGGAGCTCGTGCACCGGCGCTTGCGGTTCCACGCGCGCATGTGGGCCCGCGTGGATCTCACGCGCCCGCTTTTCTTTTGCCTTGGTTGGGTTGTTGTGGCTTACTGTTTCTCGGTCCAAGGTTTCTTTGCTGTGTATTTTGTGTTTGTAGTGTTGTGTCTAATAACTTCATTTCTCTGGTTTGTGTTGGGGCGGATCTTGTGGATGTTTGGTTGGGGCGGCGTGTTCATGCAGCAATGAAGCTCCTCACTTTGTCCCTCCTTTTGTATGTGCTGGTGTGGATGGATTGTCGAGGCAATGGAAGTGCGGAGCTTGCATGCCATTTCCTCCGGTATTGGTCTCCTCCGCGTGTGGCGGAGCTTATGTCGGGTTCTTGTACCTGTTTCAAAAATATGGGTCTTTTGACCCCCTTGTATGCAACCTTTATGGCTATTCAAATTCAGGCCCTTGTGGCCAGTTATTGTATGGTCCTTCGGGATGTTCAGTTTGCTGTTATGGGCTCTTTTGCCCCTGTGCTTTGTACCGGCCTTGATGACTCCTCTGTAATCAGCACTGTTGTTTCTCCGGTGAAATGAAATTTCATGTTGTTTAGAAAAAAAAAAGACAAAACGTGAAAAGTGAAAAAGTAAAGAAGAAGAAGAAGAAGAAGAAAAGGATTTGATTCTTTGCTCTCGCGTTTGGTTTTTGCTTATAAAGCAAGCTTATAGCAAAGGAACAAACAAATATGTTGCATGGAGAGTGCGAAAGCCTGTTGTTACACCATCAACAGTTTATAGCAAAGGATCAAACAAATGGATGTTTGTTTGTCAATATTTTGGAGAATATTCTCAAAATTTTAGGAATCTTTTAGATATTGAGATTTAATGGGGTTTGTGAAATGTTTGGACTCTGTGTAAATGTTAACAATTTTGGAATGTGTTTGGTTTGTTGAAAATTTTGATACCCCAATATTTTGAGGTATTAAACATCACCTTTGTGACTGATTCGAATTGTGTCAACTATAAAAGTTCTAGTACCAATTTCTTCTTCTGACAACCTCAAGTTCTTTTCTTTTTCAAGTCGAAAATTTTCAATGCAATCAATCATACATTACTCCTTACAAGATCATACTTAGAGCATATGAAAAAGGTTTAAGTAATAAAGCCTAAAATCATAATGTACTCAAACCCAAAATCTCAATATACTCAAACAGGTAAAAAAAATTTATTGATACATTTTCCAGTTAATGCTTATTAATGAAATTTCAGTACCCCAAGAAAAATGCCACACTGCATGAATTGCAATTGGCTTCCCTAGATTATTCCATTCCTACCTTTATCCCTGTCCAAACCCTCACTTTTGCATTAATTAGATACCGGCCTTTTAATTAGTATATTTGTATCATGGCAGTTAATTAAAAGCCCAGTTTGAACTTAATTATAAGAAGTTGGGACCTTTCAAAGTCCGGTTTGATCAGTCACAATAAACAGTGTCTAACATTATAAGCATAGTAAAATGCCATTGATATATATGTAGAATCATTAAAGGATTATCTTAATTATCACAACACACATATATAACTCTTTATTTATAGTATGATATCGAAACTTACGTAAGCGGCCAGAAAGTGGCGGCGGCCGGAGATCAAATGATCTCGTACACTCAAATTCATATTACATGCATAGAGAACAAAATAGAAACACACGACATCATGAGGTTATTTAGAAACTTAGCATCGTATAATGTATGTTGCTGCAAGCTAGGCGGACTCGTATAGAATGTTTGGCATGTCTTCATCGTGGCAGCAGAGGAAAGTGGTATATTTCTCCATGGAGCGCTGACAATCAGGGCATCTCATATCTACCGGGATCTTTCCGGCGATACGGTCCGAGAAGCGGAAGTGGCGGCAGTGGTGAGAAGCATCATAGATCAAGTAATAGTGGGTCCTGAAAGCTTCGTCAAAACCGTGCAGGGCCACGTTCTCCTTCCACTTGTCGAAGTCAGTCAAGGTAGTCAGGGTCGCGCCTCCATGCCCATTTACCAACAGGCTAGACCCTCTGCTGAGAACTGCCCATCGGCCATCTCTGTCGTCGTGGCTAAGCAGCTTGTTGATCTCTTGCATTATGGGATCGGCATGGACGTCGGCCTTGCCTATTTGCATCTTGGAGAGCACCATGCTCTCAAGGCGGGCCCAGAAGAACCATATCATCCCTTGCTCTTGCCAGTGATGAGTACTCAATTTCTCTGCGACGATGGCCTGTATCACTCGCCGGATTTGCTCCCTCTTGCCAGCCTTTCCGACATAGATCATCTCTAATTGTATGCCTGCAGCCCGTGCAACTGCGCGTGCTGAGTTAGTAAAATTTCGAACCCACTCAACATCGTCCCCTCCATACAAGAAAATGTATTTTCTGTCATTCATCTGTTCAAAATTAGAAAATTTTAACGAACCTCAAATGTTAAGGAAATACATAATTGCATAGGAGTTAAGAGGATTTGTCTGTATATTCGTTCGTGTATAACATATGCATGCTTACCCAGTTCAGTATTGTTTGGTCAATGTTATCCACAAGCAGGTCAAGCTTCCAACTCTCTCCCTTCCAGAGATCTTCTTCTCTCAAGGTACTGAAAGGGAAGGCCTTGCTTTGCCAAATATATATCATGTGAATTGCATTGGGGGACACCTCCTTTCCTTGAGGGTCTAGCACCACGAGGATAGGCTTGTTCCTGTAGTGCCACCTCTCCTTGATGAACTTGACCACCGACTTCCCTATCACGGAAGGATGGGTCACCGAGTACCAGGGCATTATATTCTGAAGGGCTTCGAATTGTTTCTGCATGGACTCAGTCCACTGGCTGAAACGGTCTACAATTGGGATCCACACAACCTCATACTGACTCTCTGGCCTCGTTAAGTGGGGTCTGGATTCATTATAGACGTGTACAAGAATCGAGAGCTCTTCTTGGGTGATATCCAGGTTTGAAATCAGCAATAGCACATTCTTCCTCCTAAGAACTTCTAGGTTAACCTGTTTTCGCCAATCAGGCAGAGAAATGAGAAACTTCTAAATATTTTCCAAACTCAACTGCGAGTAATATGGGTTAACGTGCAATATATAGAGACAAGGGAGTTATTAGAAGAGTCGACCTTTTTCTTGTTGTTGTAACCATCGACAAGTGGCTGCAGATCATCCTTGGAGTAAATCAGCATCCTGAGAATCTTCATGTTGTCAATGTGGGTAATCTGGAAGAGATTTATAAGGATCTTCAAATATTCATCCTCCCTCTTCTCGTCTGTATTGATCAAGGCAGATAATGTTCAGTGCTAGCTCCATGTAAGAGAGATTGATATTTCTATGGGATTGCGTTGTTTGTATCACATTTAGCCAAAAAAAAAGTGACTTGCCTATGTATGCGTAGCATCTATCCAGCAGCTCCTTAAGATGTTCAAGAATTTTTTTGAGTTTGTGAGCCAGGCCGGATAGCTCCCATGCCTCTGTTGTGGATGCAGACCTGCAGTCAATTGCCATTTAGCTAGCTAACATTGCTGCAGTGGAATAGATCTCGCAACTACTATAATCTTTTTTTATAAGCTAAACTACTAGCTATAATCTACTAAGTATAAAACAAGTCCATTTAATAATTGATCATTAACGTTATAATATTCATCATTAATGTATATATATTATTTTAAGGATTGAGCGATTAATGTACAAATATAAGTTTCGATGGAGGGAAAACATACTCGTAACCCTGGCTAGTGAAGCTAGTAATCTGAGTTGCGCAGACAGTGCAGACCACAATACTCCTTATAGTCCAGTAGACAGCGGTCGGAATATGGGCCATGGCTGAGGATAATGCGGGTACCTCCGGTGTGATATACAGTGATGGTAGTTCTGTAAACCCAACTACACACCGGGTCACTTCCAATACTTCCTTGATTAGATCACTAAGAGCATCCAATCGCGGTTTTAATAAGCCTGCCTGCTCAAGGACACCAGGTACTTGCCTCAAGAGCGACATTGCTTTGGCAAGTTGGTTTGTTGTGTGAATCTGGGCAAGGAGCCAGAATTCTCCATAGTGCAAAGCAAAAGCCGCCAAGGTCAGCACCAACTTAGCATCCCATGCATAGTATGATAGCGTGTGAAATATATCGAGTGTCACTTGGTGTGCATCCGTGCCACCCAAAGTCTTGAATGCTAACTGAAAGTTCAAATAGAATCTACATGTTAATGTTATGCATGTATATATAAGCCGTGTCAGAGATCATATTCGTGTATCGCATTTATGAGAAAAGAGTGCGTCATGTATCACAAACGTGGCATGATCAGGACCCTATATTATTGATAATTTGGTACAACCTCGCAGGAGATGCGATCAATTGTATGCAACACGACATCAAGCATGGCAAGGAAACCAGCTTGGTGGGTCTTGTCCTCAAAGCTCTCAACGAGTCCCGGGGTGCCCTACCAAAGTACCGGCGCACTAGTTAGAGATAAAACAACTCAGACATATACAAAGTTATGCTGCATGCCATCAGTACTCAAATAAATTTCAGAAACATATGTTGGATCGAGTTTGTTGATGCTTCTTGTTTTTGGTTAACCTTAACTTAGAAGGACTAGCATTTGTACCGTTGTAATGAGGGCATCAGGATGTAGACTGGCACGATTAAGAATGTCCTCCACAAGATGAAGAAGGGATCTGGCATGAACATCTCGGCCATCTGGAGCATGCGTTGCCAGAATTTGGTTGATCATCACATTGTCGTCTGACAATGTTAGCATGCTTCGGTCACCTTTGATCAGTTGTTGCATAGAAACAGGTGCCAACGGCCTGGCCAGCCCGTATTGCGGCTGCAAAGTACCCAGGTGGCTTGGTTGCTGCAATGAACCCATTTGAGAGTATTGCTGCAGAGAACCCTGCTGGGTGGGTTGTTGCAGAGAACTTAGCTGGCTTGGTTGCTGAAATGAACCCTGTAATGCACTAGGGCGACTGGGTTGCTGCAGAGAACCCATTTGCGTGGGTTGCTGCACAAGAGAACTCAGCTGGGTGGGTTGCTGAAGAGAACCCAGCTGGCTTTGTTGCTGCAGAGAACCCAGCTGGCTTGGTTGCTGCAGATAACCCAGCTGGCTTTGTTGCTGCAGAGAACCTAGCTGGCTTGGTTGCTGATATGAACCCTGTAACGCATCTCTCTGCCGGCTGGGTTGAGAAGTCGCAACATTCTGTTGCTGCAGAGAACTGGCAGGCAACTTGCTGTCCATGTTGCGCAAGACAAAGCAAAGGAAGGTTCGGAACGCTAAGATTAGGGTAGAGATAGAGAATATGGAAGCTTGTGTGTGTATTGCAGTTTGGCTAGCCTATATATTCCATTAGAAAGCGCGAATAAAGCCCAGCTAGACAACTTCCTTGCTTCCGATGGAGTTATAACCATTCTACGTTAAGATGAAGCCTCGCTTTTGTGGTCCCCTTGCATGTTTCACGGCCTCTTTGTCCCAAAAGTTAATTCTTCCAAAATCAGTATCAAAGAACAAACTTGCTGAGGACATAGAAGCAGTATTATTTTATATGAAGACTAATGTTAGGCCTTCTGCTGCATGTGGTTTGAACCATTTTATCCATGGCGTTACAACACAGAAGTTGGCGTGCATCACATGGTGTCTGTAAAGCTAGAATATACAGTATCACTAGATTCCAAATTATCATATATGGCCGCCAAATTGTAACCAATAAGAAGCATGCTAAAGGCCAAAGCTGTGGTTTGCTTCCTTACTTGATTCCTCTCCTTATTTTTGCTCGTAATGATGGTTGAGAATTTCTGTCCCAAACACAAAACGTGAAAAGGAAAAGGAAAAGGAAAAGGAAAGATTTGATTCCTTTGCTTTTGTTTTTCTCAAGTGTGTAAATCAGAGATTTAGTTACCCAGTAAAGCAAGAGTACAGAGGAACAAACCAAAATTTAAATTAAAGTCTTAATCCAATTGATATGCTTTTTAGTCATTACCCAAACATGTAGTATGAGATCACTCTGAAAATCTTCCTCTTCAGTCTGCAGAAAAAAATAATAATAAAAAAATAACTTCCTCTTCAGACTCCAATGCTTCAAGACCTCGCTCTTGGGGTCCTAGCCTGCTAGTATTAATTATTCACAGGCAAAAACAACTGAGAGGAAAATAAAGAAAGTATCAAAGGGTACTAAGTTCTACGTTTAGGATTGGAAAAATGGAAGGCAGAAGGTTCCTTGTATTTTTGTATCTCTTCTCTTTGCCTCTCTCAATTATAAGCAACAAGACGAATGGATTTGCCAAATGAATTCAAGTAAACTTCCCTTTCATCTGTACAGTAAACTGATTTGGAAAAAATTTCCAAACTCCATATTAAGAAAGCAGAGTTACCACTAAAGAAAGAATCTTAATCTCTGCTTCGTTTCTGCATTTTATCAGAGCGTTATATTTGTCAAATTCAATCAGTAATTCCGTACCTTTACGAAACGGGCGAGTATAGGCTTTTTGGATTCTTCACTTATAACGAACATATATATAAGAATATATAAGGCAATTCTTTATTGAAAATGGATGGCACACATTCACACTACAGGACACTTGAATTGAGGTGTTTTAATGTCAAAATCTAACAGAGAGGGCAAGATGTCAGTAATTCATCGCTTTAGGATGCCAAATGCCAAAAGCTGTTACTTGGAAGTGTTCTGGTCGAAAACTTGGGAATTTGGGTGATAAAACCACAATCTGTCACAAAATTTGAAGGGCAGAGAGAATTCATAGTCTAAAATTACAAATTTTCTTTGATGTCACACCTAATTTCGCTCAAACATGCCCGTAATTGCAAGCAACACTGCCATATGAATAACGTGCGTAATTTTTATATATTTTTTCTTTCTGTTCAGTCGTCGCAGCATTTATACATGATGAACTTCTCCATACTCCGGCCACACTCCGAGCATACCACTCTTTCTGGTATCCTCCCAGCAGTACCCGGTAGTACGAGGCGGTTGCAGTGATGTGGGGGTTGAAGCCGCATTAGGTGGTCTCCAATTGCTGGCACAAGACCCTTTACCCGTGCCTGCTCTTTCCACGTCTCGTACTGCATTAAGCAAGCTAAAAATGTGCTACCCTTTGCTTTGGTCATCTCAGCTGATCCTCTGCTCAGCAAGGCCCATCCACCTTCACTGCCATCAAAGCTCATCAATGTCATGACCTCCCGCATTACAGGATCGTTCTCTACAGTTCTGCCTAGTTGGATCTTGGATTGCCACATGCTTTCTATCCTATACCAGAAACGCCGAACTGAATTAAGGTCCTGCCAGTAGTGACTCAGTTTTTCTTCTCTGATGGCTTCGGTGTTTATCCTCACACGTTCTTTTGGGTAACTCTTTCCCACGTAAACCATCCCCAAGGAAATGTCCGCAGCTTGCGCCATATCACGTGCAGCGAACGTGAACTTTTGGATCCACTGCATGTCCTCTCCTCCGTAGAGGCATATGTATTTGCCTTCTTATATCTGATGAAGAAAGGCAATTGTAAGTTTTCTTTAGTTTGAGAAACACAAATTACAATACTTACTAACATCTACATACACCATTAATGCAACCCAAAAGCAGAGTCTCATGTGTATTGAGCCAATAAATAAAGAACGGAAATACTGCATTCATACTTGCATATCTGAATCAATCAATCTTGTGCATGCAGACGTGAATGATTGCATAGATGGCTATGTATCTGTGAGAGTAATTAATTGACGCCTAACAATCAATTAACTGTGATGATTCACATACTCATGTCAAAATCGTCGGGTCAATACCATCCACTAATAATACGAGTCTCCAGGTCTCTTTCTTCCACAGATCTTCCTCCCTATCGATGCAGAAAGGGAAGGCAGCACTCCCCCAAATCCACATCATGTGGAGTGCGTTTGGACTAGCAACCTGTCCTTGTGGGTCTAGCACCACAAGAATTGGCTTGCCTCTGAAATTCCATACCTCCTTGATGAGCTTGATCACAGCCCGCTCGAGATAGGAAGGACTGTGCACACTGTACCATTGCATTGAAGCCTGCAGAGTTTCAAATTGCTTTTTCCTGGTCTCAGTCCAAGGGGAATTTGGGTCTGATATTGGAAGCCACACAACTTCGAATTGACACTCCGTTCTTGATGGAGGTTGCAGAGCCTCTGCATATATATGTTCAAGAACTGCAAGCTCTTCTTGCAAAATGTCTAGGTCTGATATGAGCAGTAAAACAGTTTTTCTCCTCAGGACATAAACGTCAACCTGATTCGGTCATAAACATTGTTAGGACCGCAATGTCGGATTATATGATTAATTTTCCTTCTTATTTGAGTTCGGGCTTTGAATTCATTTCCATCCCCTTTTACAGAGTTCATCTTGGTTCTTGCTTATGACTAATAATTGCAATAGAAAACAGAGTTGCATGTGGCTCCATCAAAAAGTTGTAATAACATAAGATGTTTTCTAGAACGTAAGAGATGTGAAGATAGGGATACCCTTGTATGGGTGGTTCCATCAAATAGTGGCTGCGGGTCATCCTTTGGACAAATCAGTTCCTTGAGAATGCTAATGTTGTCAGTATCGATCACTTCGAGCAAATGTAAAAGGTTCTGATAAGCTACAACGACCTTTCTTTCATCTGCATCAAATGTGACATTGCAACAACTAACATTCATTTTATGAGGCTGATTTGCTTATGAAGTTCATGCAACTATAACAGGGAAATGAATTTCACCTATATGCCTATAGCAGGTAGCCAATTGAGTTGCAGGTGGCTATGCACGTTGCCGATCTTGTGAGCCAGGGTTGGTAGCTCCCAACTCTCTGCAGCTGATATTATCTGCCTGAAAGCAACATAAAAATCTTATTTTTCTTACTGTACGTTAAATTTTTTGCAAAAACAAAAAACCAAGAACGATTTCAGATTATAAAAAAGTTCTAGTTTAAAAAAAAAAAATCAATGGCCAAAAATTATTGTAAGAGAGACTTTGAACAGAGCAATTGATGTGATATCTTGATTTAAGAGGTAGCAACAGAGAACCTATAATTGATCAATAGCAAGCAAAATGCGCTGAAAATACTTGGAAGGCTAAGAAGCATCATCGGTGAGTAGGAGGAAAAACTCCGTACATATTGGACAGGTTATAAAGGTTGCCTGCTCAACATTCACTATTATGGTCAATCCTTGGAAACAGAGTAACAAGCTCATGAGCTCTGCAAAACAGCATTGAAATGTAAATGAACCTTGGGCCTGGTTCTTCTCGAAGGCATAAGATTACATGATTGCAAGGAAAAGACGTTGAAGGATTGAAAATGGCATGAACATAGGAAACATACTCATGTCCCAACCCAGCAAGGCCAGAGAACCGGGATACACAAGCCACATCACTTCTGATGGTCCAGTAGACAGCAATAGGCATATGGACGAAGGCCGTGGACAGTGCAGCATCATCAGTTGTAATATACTGAGGTGGTAGCTCCCTAAGCTCGACAATGCACCTCGTAATATCCAGCATGACTTTGATAAGGTTGTTTATTGCCTCAAACTGGGGTTTTAGGACGCTAGAGGAATCCAAGATTTCGGGTAGCTGTCTAAGGAACGCTACTGATTTCGCTAGTTGGTTTGAGGTGTAATTATGGGCAACAAGCCAGAACTCCCCGTAATTCAATGCAAAGGCTGATAAGACGAGCACCAATTTCGCATCCCATGAATAGTTTGCTAGCATATTCAACATTGAGATTGTAATTGTATCCGCCTCTTGGCTGCCCGAGCACTTGCAGGCTAACTGTTCAGTTGCCAATATTCATAAAAGTTTAAGGAAGAATGCAAAACATTGAAGAGGGAGAGGGAAATTTAAGTACTGGCTTATGATAATGTCGCAGGAAATTCGATCCACAAGATGTGCTAATGCTTCAACACTGACAAATGTGCCTTGTCGGGTCTTGTCCTCCAAAGGTTCTGTACGTCCTTGAATCCCCTGCATAAGTAAAATTGGATCAGGAAAGAGCCAAGGAGGGGCAAGTATACCAGCTTGGTCCTTGATAACCTACTTAATAATTACCGGCGCAACAATGGCAGCAATATTTGGAGTGGCACGTTTGAATATTTCCTCAATGATACGAAAAAGAGGTCTGACATCAACCTCAATGATACGCCTATCCGGAGCATGGGTTGCCTGAATTTGCATCGCCAGCACATTGACATTGTCGTCGGAGGACGAGAACATTAGTCTGTTACCTCTCCTCAGTTGCTGCGTATTGGGAGATGTTTGTGTGATGGCCATAGTGGCTACTCAAATCAGGTCAGAGTAAAATGGCTCTAGTCTTCTTTGCTTCAAAACGTAGTTCAATTCCAGTAATGTTAAAGTCGGAAGCCCTGAGATACACGTCGCTTTTAACTTTTCTCGTTGTCCCACAGATTAGTCTTTACCAGCACTCTGTGAACCTCGAGTCTTCTCTGGATTATGCCCCTCCAAAATCGGAGTAATTCTATCTAGGTTGTCGGCATAGGCTTGTCCTAACAATGTAGAGGAATATCCAAGGGAAAATGAAGGTGCAGAATCTCAATGATTTCATGCAGAGGCGGATCCAGTGGAGTGTGGCCCTGGGCGGCCGCCCCCCACTGGATCGGCCAAAAAAAAAATTTTAGATGTCATTTTTAAAAAAAAAAAAAAAAGTTGGTTCGGGCCTATGGGAGCCCGATCCCCATAGGCCCAGACCAACCCTGATGTTAAGCCTGCAACGCCTGGGCCTTTGGGAGCCCGACCCCATTGGCCCAGGCCATCCAAATTTCCCCTTCAGGGCCTGGGCCCGTTAGGCCCAGGCTCTTTATTTTTTAATAGGCAGAGGGTGAAACGACATCGTTTCACCCTCTGCCTTAAAAAAATGTTTTCAAAACTTGTTATTTCTCTCTCGACCCCTCTCTCTCGCCCACCACCGCACGTCTCCCTCTCCCTCCGGCTCTCATCCTCTCTCTCATTCCCTCTCAGCTCCTCCTCCGGCGACCGGCAACCCACCATCGACCGAAACCCAGGGCTTCCACCGGCAACCGACCTATCTCTCTCTCTCAGTAGCCTATCTGGCTCTCTTTCTCTCTCTCGCCTCTCGGGCTCTCTCTCTCAGCTGCCCAGCTTCAATTGCTCATTGCCGCCGGCCCGCTGTGCTCCGGTTCTCTTGAAAGGCAGCAGGTATCCCTCTCTCACTTCAGCCTCTCTCTCTCAGTTAATTGTTGATTGTGATTTCACTTATTTTTGAATGTGATTAGGGTTTGATGATTGAATTGTGAAAGTCATTAGGGCTTGAAATTGAATTGTGAAAATTAGGTAAACTGATGTTGTGCGATCAATCTTGGATGCAGGACTACCAATGTCAGGGCTCAGGTTCCCTGTTTGAAAAGCGCAAAAAGTACCGGAGATTTTTCAGATTCTTCTTCCTTTCTCTTTCGCTGAACGAAATCTTAGCCGATGGATCTTTATGAGAACAGGCAAACTGGGTTGGTTTGCTTTCACGTTTTGATACATGAATCCCACGGTTCTCAGTTTATCATGGCAGGGAGGAATACTTTGGCAGTGGTGGTCTTGCTACTTTTATCATCTCTATTTTGATGAGTGATTACGGGCTCTGAGAGGTATGTTTTATAGTCTTCCGTGATCTTTATTGGAAAACTTCCTTTCTGATGATTTTTACCTTCTTTTTGAATGATTTGTTATTGGTTTTGTGACAAGCTGGCTTCTTTTGATTACTGAGTTTCTGGGTGGTGCTTCGAAATTGTTATTGAGTTGTCAATTTTCTTCATTTTGAGCTGTTAGGTTCTTTTAGTTGGTGGGTTTATCAGTGGCCTGTATATATCTTTTAATTCGTCTTCGGTTTGTATTTTGGTTTCAGATGATTGAATTGAATGTATGGATTCATTTGTAGTGACCCGTTTTAGTTTGCTGAGTCATGTGAATGCTGGTTGCACCTTCAGATGATTGATCATCACTCTATTTCTTGAGATGTGCTTATGTCGAAAGCTGGTTTTATAATTTTATTGGAATTTCTGTCGTCTCTCTAAAAATCCAACTCTCATTTTTTTTTTGATAAGTAAGCCGAATTTATTAAAAAAGGATCAACAGTACAAGAGAAAATACTGAAGAACCATAACCCAAAAGAACAAGAGAAATTATAGAAGAACTATAACCCAAACACCTACCCACCCAAACACAAACACCCACCCACCCGCAACCCAAGAGAAAACCCACCCTACTCACCCAAAACCCCCAACCGACAAGATAACCCAAAAGAAACCCTTAACAGTGAAGCCCATAACTCTTAGTCTTCCGAGAGACCGAAGAAGACCCCTCATAGATGACCGAAGACTGCAAACCCTTCAGCTCCCTTAGCAACCTCCCACCAGATTTCCGAGTCTTTTTCGAACTAAGCGGCAGCCGGTCACGTTCCAACACAGCAAAGAGATCCCTCAGCTTATCGCCTTGGCCACCACACGTCACCCCAACCAGCTGACCCACAGAGGACACCATATCCAAAACCCATGCCGGAGAATCCATCCGCTCCTTCCCCTTCACAGAATCCAACGACGGGTTTGCAACCACCAACCCATCAAGAGGAGCAGCCTCTGTTTCCACACCAAGAGACCCACACCCTTCGGGAGAAGGACCCGTAGAGTCGACGCCCATAGGGTTGACCCGAAGAGTCAACCCTGCAGACCCATCTGCCAAAGAACCCACCCGATCCCTCCCATCTCCCTCCTCGAGACATGCTAAACCCAGCCGACAAGAATCGCCCTTAGGCTCACGGCCTGCCCCTATCTCCCCCACGACAGAACACCTGCCCCCAACTCCTTCTCCCGAGGACTCACTGCCAACTCCGACACAAACCGCTAAGGAAGAGCCGGCGACCTGGTCTGTGCCGGCGACAACACGATCCGGCGACGAAAACACCCCCAGGGAAGAAACACGCGTATCGGGTAACTCGGGAGCATAGATCTGCGCCAACTCCGTCGCCGGAATGGCCTCCGGGAAGCCACCCCTCGCCTCCGCAGTCGCCGTCGAGCCTCCGTCCTTCGCCGGGGGTCGGTCATCCTCATCGGCGGCTCCTTCATGCTGACCGACACCATCCTCTAACATAAGACCCGGGTTTAGATGGGTGCCCGACACTGACCCAATAAGATCCGGCCCATGAAGACCCACCGAAGGAGCCACCTGGGCTGTAGCCAACGCGTCTGGGCTTGGGGGCAGAGGTTCCGGCCCATCCCCCAGCACCAGCCCTTGCAATGGGCATTTGCCCTTACTCTCCCACCCAAGTGGACCCAGCCCATCGACAGCCCAATTGAAACCTATACCCGGCCCACCCTCACTCCCTAACAGTTGTAAAAGCGAATCAATCTCTTCCCGCAGCCCCTGCAGCTTCTTTCTCCAAAAAGACTCGACAGGCTCCTTGGACAGAGAGTCATGCTGCACAGCCTGCTGCTCCACGCCACCCTCAGGCCCCTCTACGCCTGTCACAGCTACCTCCCTACTCCCCACGCTCTCCCCCTTCATCCCTCCCTTAACAGCTTCAGCGAAAGAGAAACCCCTGCGAACAGGATAGCCACCAAGGCCACCACCTCCATTACCACACTGACCAAGGTAAGAAATCACACCCTGAAACACAGAGGCGAGTTCCAACCACCCTGACGCCCCCGTACCTTCCGGTACCATTACCACCCCCCGACGACGCCCTCCACCAAACTCTGCTAAACAAAGAAATTTGCCTGCCTTGTTGCAGCACCTCTGTGCCACAAAGGCCCTAGAAGCTTCAACAAAGTTCACAACAAACTCTCTATTCATATCCTCCAGCAAACTAGAAACCAAGTTAAACAACGAAACAGCTCCATCTCTCCCGAAGAAGATAGAACTCTTAGCCTTCCTACTCCACTCCGATAGCTTCACAACACCATTGCCTAATACTATCACCTGAAAGACCTTCGCTTCAACACAGAATCTACGGGAGAAGGACATCGAAACCCCGAGCAAACAACTCTCATGCAACTGCGAAATGTGATATTTTTATTTATTTATTAACGCCGTGGTTTGCAATCTGAAGCAGTTATGCATGTGCAGGTCATGTTATATTACCTGACAATGACATAGTTCTGATCTATCCGAGGGCTAATAAAATGTCAGGGAATTTTCATTCAAGTAGCATTCTGGGCTTGAGGTTTGCCGTGTTCTTGTTTGTTACTGTTGCACTTGTTCGTACTTCAGAGGGGTTGAATTCGGAGGGGCGGTACCTCCTAGAGCTGAAAGACAGCCTTCGCAACGGTTTGGAGGTTTTGGAAAGTTGGAATTCCAGTGATGAAACACCCTGTGGGTGGATTGGTGTGGCTTGTTCTTTCGATAGAGATCCCGTTGTCTATTCACTTGACTTGAATGCAATGAATTTTTCGGGAAACCTGAGCCCTGACATTGGTAGTCTGATCCATCACTTGTGCAAGAAGTTTTCTTTGGCAATGTCCTCTGTGCCAATTTGGGGCAGGCTCAGGCCAGACAAGCTGCATTGGGTGCAGGAATACCTAATTCAGTGATTTCTACAACGGTTAACAAAGTTTGTGCATCAGGGATGAAAGGTGGACAATCTAAATTCATGAAATGTCAATTTATTTGTTTTCTGTTTAATAAGCTTGAAGTCTTTTTATTCAATGACTGATAATTTGTTGTAGTATCAATTAACCTAACCATTTTGGTCATTGCAGCAACAATGCTTGCAGCACAAAGTATCTAGTTGGGCATCAATGATGTTGTTGTGGCTGGTGGCATGGAAAGCATGTCCAATGCGCCAAAGTATCTTGCAGAAACGAGGTATATAACATTCCCTCATGTTTTATGTTTCGGTTTGGTGCTATACCTCAATTGTCATCTCTCAGTCAGTCGTAGTACATAGTACGATACATGTATTCTAATATTTTTAATAGTTTTAGTCTTTAATTTTCGATATTGTAACTCTTAAGACAATTTTTTGCATTACGAATGAAATTTTTTTTTTGTCATTTCGCCTTTAAAATTCGATCCCCATAGATTTTGATCATGGATCCGCCACTGATTTCATGTCTGAAGTGGTCACTCCGAGAAAAAGAAAAGTTGTGTCTCCTTGCTACATAGGCTTTCTTCGTGATCGTTACAGGGAATATAACACTTCAAATTATATAATTTAAACAGAAAGGCTATGTTTGTTTTTGTTTTCCAAAACTTTTCAAAACTACCCTTTTTATCGATTCCAATATTTTTTTTATCAATCTCAATAACTTTTCAACAATTTTTAACCAACTTTTTACAAAATCCAACAACTTTTAACAAATTTTTCACCAATTCCAAGAGAATCTACGCTACCTAAAAAAACAAACACAGAAAATATTTTCAAACTCAAACCAAACAAATTATATAAAGTATCCTGATTCTGAAAAAAATTGAATTGTTATGAAAACTAAGGTACAGCTTGATAAGTCTGACTGGTTTTCATTTCCTAATTTATTGGATTATTGATTTAAAATTTTATTCCTTACTAGATTTTTGTTTCAATCGTGTAATTTGAGGTGGGGTTTCCACAATTAACTCGATCAAAAATATATTGAAGATCTATTATTAATGCATTGATTTATTCACTACATTACATATAGTGATTTGCACATAAAACTTATGACAGTATGGTTTTATCTTCATGGACTATACATTTTTATATTTTCAAATGAAAGATTAAACTTGAGTTTAGTCTAATAAGTTTCACGAATTTTTAATTGAATAATAAAATATGTCCTTGAATAATTGAATTACAATATAATAGAGGATTTAATTAGAACTAATTACTTGGAATATAAGAATAGGCTGCATTTCTTTAATACGACTTGTCGTTCAAAGTGAGGACCGCCGGGAATTAGTTCACCCAGGGCAGCCGGAAATAACTTAAAACACCCATTCTATTACTTTAGACGGAGGCACCGGCTCGGTTCCGTACCGTTAACCACAGCGTCACCTTGGTGGAGGTACCGAGATTCTCACCTCAAACGAACCCCGGTGCGCATATCGTTTTCTCCGTAATCGAGGCTTCGTTTGGCCAACTGTTCGTTAACATTTCCTATCACGTAGGCGCTCTCGGTCTCTCAAATATGTTTTCGTTGGGAATGGGTGTGAGAGTTTCTTTGCCTAAATTCTGTTTGATTACCTAGAAAACTGAGGAACCGAGAACTAATTCTTCAAACGGTTTGTAAAGCATTTTCATTTTTTTCCCTCAATTAGTTTTCTCGCGTTGAGTAAATTGGTAAACTCTAATGGCTCCTTTTTCTTGGCAACCGAACGGAGCTTTAGGGCTATGGATATGTTTTCGTGTTTCAGGTTTTCATGCACGGCATATACTACCGGCATCATTACTACATAAGTCAGTTCTACATAGGGTTTTCACTGCGATATAATTTGAAACGTATTGCAGTTTATATTCATGCATTTTTTTTTCCTTAAGAAGGCAGTTTCATTGAGCCCTTTCCCGGACCAAATAGTTTTCCATGAAACTCTAGTTGTCAGGTGCAGCATTGGCTTTCCTTGTAATGTCAGAAGCTTCAAAGGGGGTGGTCACTCGAGCTGACTACACGAATGCAGGACCAGATTACTTCGGTTATTATACACGTCAAGTAGTGGAGCTCTTATCACAGGAAGATGATCTTCTTCCTCTTGGTTCTGAAACATCCAACTTATCTGGAAGCGAATGCGGGGATTTCATATGGGATGATACAAATAAGCCTAGGAAGAATACTTCTGGCTCTCTATTTAGTAACAGCATAGGAGCCGGACTTCCAGATTTCAAACAAGAAAGATTGAAGGCATTGCTACGGCAAGGTGTGAGCGTTCTTTCACCTGAAGTTGATGAGGTATGTGGGTTTCCTACTTCCTTTTATGCTTATAAATGGGTATATGGAAAAGCACTGGCTACTTAAATAAAATGAGTCGGAGAAACGTTGATTCCCACGATGGTATCTTTGAACAATCACTAGTTATATAACATTGCAATGGTAGGTCTTTATAACCATTCGGCCTTTTAATAGATCAAATGTCTCTTATACCTACGATGGGTGGAGCCAGTACATGCTGTATATCATGTGATACTTTGAAATGTTGCATTTGGTTTTCTCATACTAGATCAGTCTACACTGTGATAACCATCAAGGCCTGTGAAGCAAAGTTATTTTGTAGAAGTTTGCAATAACTATGAAATGCAAATGCAGATGCTGGATCCTTGTCTAGCTCTCAGTCGGTTACATTCCCAAGTAAGAAGGAGAAAGAGTTTATCAAGTCCTACAGGCGCAGCATCTGATGGTGATACAGGGCAGGTTCCCTGTAAGAAACTAAAGGTTTTCTCTTCTTCCTCTTAAATAAGCCTCCCTATGCATGCTAGTCCTGTCCAGCATGGCTCCAGTATTGTGTTTCTCTGGCAAATGGGTTCTACCTTGTTATATTTAGATAAGGTTGTAAATGCCTAATGAACACAATCATTTTTTTATGCTCTTGAAATAGACCCTTGTTCATGAGACATCCTCAATGGATTAGGTACTAAGCCTGCAAACCTATATGACTCTTAAGTTAGGACTTCCATTAGAAGACTGTCATGTAGCCTAACCATATAATTTGCCTTATATTTTGTCTGGAGATCTTTGAGAAGTCAGTAGAGGTGTGAGATGATTTTTCTCACACAAAATATACCTGAAACTTCTTGTTCCCATCTACTCCAAATAACAGTTACCTGATTCTTTGTTTGTCTTATCAATTGTTACAGTAGAAAGATATAATTGCTCGAAGATATTTAGGCAAATTGGTTTTGCTAAGTCCATTGTTGAAGGTGGTTGCCCCTTTACTACTCTCTTGGGGACCCTGGGATCCAGAGATCCGTGGAGTGAGTTGTCATGAGGGTTGTTGAGATAGAATACGTGTTTCAAAGAAGTCCGTGGGATCCAGATTTTTCTAGGTTTGAAGAGCATCAAAGAGACTGGATGCTCAAATCTTAGAAGATAAAACACTTGTACTCAGATATGATTCCTCTTCACAAAGTTATCCATGGTTTCCTGTTGTTGTTGTCTTTACTGTTTTTTTCTGGAAGATTTTTCTTGTTCTTCTTACTCTGTTTCCTGTGATAAGCTACTTATAGATTGCTTATTCTTGTTTGCCCGGTTCCAGACTGCAGAAACCCCCTAGAGAAAGAACTTGTCTGGAGGAGCATAAGGTGATTATAGTTCTTCCTTTCGGGCATTTATTTTTATTCAGAATCAGATCAATTATGCAAAGCCATGTGCTCCAAATTTACTACTTATTTCAGTCTGTTAATGCTTGGCATTTATCTTTAATCAGATAAATTATGCAAAGCCATGTGCTCCAAATTTACTACTACTTATTTCTGTCTGTTAATGCTTTACCATCATTTATAAGCAGGGGAAGGAGTCGCATTTGGAATCAAACATAGGCTCTGAGGGTGACAATGGAGAGGTGACGACACTTACTTTGATGTCCGGCTCTAGAGTAAATTACTGGTTGTTGAATGCCGTGTGCTGTTTCAGTGTATCACATATGGTTGAGGAGAATGGATAGAGAATGAATGACTCCTTCCTCTCTCTCACTCTTTCCCCTCTTCTCAACCCCCACCCACCACAAGCACACACACAAAAGACAAAATCTAACACACACGCATACACATGCATGTACCTTGTACTCGCTGTTCTATCTTATTTGTACTATCATAAGAATATCTAATACAAATATCATTAGATCTTATGATACAATAAAAATTCAACGAGAGTTTACTTACATGAATAAAGAAGGATGAGAAACAGTATAAAATATTTGTTTAGGGGGTTGGGGTTGGGGGGGGGAAGTAGGCAGGATTCGTAAAGGGAACTTAATGTGCAAGCATCTGCCTATGTATTTGTGTTAGTATTAGTTTGTGTGTTTTACAAAGGATTCCTGGTCATTCACAGCTTAATGATGAAGTGGTTTCACGTTTCACTAATTGTTGTGCCTTTTTCTCTTGGTGGATAATGTTCTACAGTTGTTTCTAGAGAATGATAACTTGGAGTTTGAGGAGATGGTGAAGAAATATTCTGATGAACTGTCTGCAACTGTAATTTCTGGAATTCTTCTGTAGACTGCAACGCCTGGAATATTCTTAAATCTCAACTACGCTTCTGTCACAAACACTTTAATATTTGGATTTTGAATTAAATTCATCTGAGAATATGTTGTTTTTTTGAGTATGTGGTAGAATTTTATACAATAATAGCTGAGTTTAAGGTTATTGTGTTAATTCAGTTAGGGCACATGGAGCAACAGCTTGAGGAACTTTTTAATACTGCGACGTCCACATGCAGGTATACGGGTTAAATATCCCTTTGGAAAATGTTTGGCCTCAAGGTTATACCTAGTGGTATAAGACCCATGCTGTTTGAATTTTGGCTAGGATATCCGTAAGGTTTCTTAGCCTCCCCTTATCAAATGGGTATGATTCGCTGTATGTTATTGGAATTGTGTCGTCCCGATTGGGATTTTGTTACAGAGAGATGAACAATGCAGCTTTGTATTCTGATCGAACAAAAAAAGAGTCTAGGAACCAGGGGAAGAATTTAATGAACAAGTTTCTGAGGATTTCGTAGAACTTGTGACAAATTGTACCTTCATCCTTTTCTTCCTCTTCTTCACATACGTCTTTAATTCCATGGTTTGCTGACCAAGCTGCTCACTACTCTGAGACTCCCCCTTTGGGGGGCTGAGAATCAGAATCAAGGGAACAATTTGTTGTTTTGGGGCAGTGATGGTTTTGTAATAACACTTTAATCTCACCATCTATGTAGACAAATATTGAGTTCAGAGTGCATTGGTGCTAGGGTAAGTAGATGTTCACTTTACTTCTTTTTGGCGTGTAGTAAGTCTAAATTATAGGTGATCTCTAGGGCCTTCCAATCATGTGACCTTACTTATATAAATACTATCCAAAGTGAAATCTACTACTCATTAACAATGTATGGTGCGATTTAGGAAATTGTAGAAATGTCTCTCGTTGTTTAGGTTATTTTTAGTTGTTAGGGCTTCTATAACCTTTAGTGTTCCTCACTTGTAGAAATGTCTCTCCCTGTTTAGGTTATTCTTAGTTGTTACAAGGGCTTATATAACCTTAAGAGCTCCTCACTTTTGTTATTTTCGTTGATATGCCCACATGTCAGAGATTTGGATTTTGTGGGAGGTTTTATTTTCTTTATTTTAAAATCACCATGTATATTTATGGTTGTGGGTACTGCATGTGTCTTAGGTTATACATTCCCCCTCTCCTCTTTCGGGAAACTCTCACTATTACCTTACTATTATTTCGCATGAAAAGAAAGAGACTTGCATAATGTGCTCCTCACTATTAACTTTTGTCACATCACCATATAGTACTTGACTCAAACCGTCTTCAATTTGCAGGCCTATGACTCTTACTGAGAAGCAACAGCTTCTTAAACTGATCCAGAAGCTATCATCACAAAATCTTGCCCGTGTCGTGGAAATCAAACAAGGCACACTGGCAGAAGGACAATTATGTGGTGAAATTTTTGTTGATCTCGAAAAAGAGGTAAATAAAATGCATAGATGTGGTACACGTATTCGATTTAGAATTTCTCCTTCACTGGATGTTGCTCTGCAGGAAAATAAAACGCTGTGGAGACTGTACTACTATGTTGAAGCAGTTGAAAGAGTTAGGATGCTCTCATTGTAGCTCAATCTCTCTAATTGATAACCTAATCTCTGAAGCCTGGTGTGAATTTAGTCATAATTCACCATACCACATTGTAGCTCAATCTCAACGAAGCAATATCATGGGTGGTGTTTGAAAGTAAAAATTTTGGGGGTTGGAAATTTTGGTGTATTGGGGTTTGTGAAAAAGTAAAGATATTTAATGGAATTTGATGAAAAAGTGAAGAGAGAGTAGATTTAATTGAATATTATAATATTATTTTATAGTTTGATGAGGATAGAGAGATTATTTTATAATTGTGTAGAAATTTTGAGGGGTGAAAATCTCCACCTCAAACACCATGTTGTATACAATGAAATGACCCTGACACAAGTATACTCAGCACCACAATCTGTTTTGTAAAATCATAGTGAACACAACAGATTTTCTTCGCTCCACGAAGAAGCTGTGAATGCTGTATCAGTCATAGCTCATCAGACTCATTTTGAGAGAGTTTTAGGGAAATTCACTAGTAAGTTTGTACACTGACTCTAGGTTTGTCTTCACAAAGTTGCATAACGGGAGCCCACTATTCGTGAGCACTAACAGTGGGTGAGTGCATTCCGTCGGGAGATTTTCGGGAACCCCCCCCCCCCCCACCAAGCTTAAGTGAATGTCCGATGATATATTGATGTATTAGGGCTTAGGACAGTATAGGTTGAACTTTTTTTTGCCGCACAGCTCGAGTCTTGCGGCTCATGTATGTAAAAGTTTGTAGAACTTTTGAATCGAAGACTCTTATCGTGCATACCAAAATTTCAATTTGACACTTGACATCAATGTCCAAGAGTGCATGATCTATCCTATATCTATGCCCAGCAAGTGCATGCTCTGTTCTATATCTTTGTCCAGCAAGTGTGAAAGATTACCAAACGGCTGTGATGAGGTTCACTCAACAATTAACCTTCCACGCAATGTGGACAGCTTTCGATGCCCTATGAATCGTGCAATGGGGTCTAACATTTGGAGGTATTACCATAACGCGATGGGGAAAAAAAGGGGGGGGGGGAAAATCACTTCAAGCCTTCAAACTATTAAAGTAATCTTAAACAAGTATCTCATATTTCATCTTTGATATATTGAGCATAAGAACTACATAATTTTATCAACAATTTAAACACCTCATCAATAAAAGAACAAAGCAATTACTCTCCCATATAAGGTTTCGGAAAGCGAACTAATTCATTGGTTAAGTTCCACTCATTTGAAAACCTTGTACAACACCTGAGAAGTCAGTATTAACATGTTTCCAAGAGATTTGCCGTACAATGATTTTCTCAAGCTCAAAACGCCCCAAATGAGGATATGGCGATCACACTACGACTGGTAAGATGTAATTTTGCAATAGAGGAAGGCTGATAATTCACCAACAAACCAAAGAGACAAAAGGAAAAGAAATAATACTAGGGAAATTTCAAATTCCTAACGTACAACTTTCCTCGTGCTATCCTCAAAAAAGACAAAAGTAAAAAGAATGAAAATCCATCTCCCAAACTAATACCAAGCTTGTAGAGTAAATGGCAAGTCTTGAATCAAAGTTCTTCTACATAGAAAATGATCCACGCCTTGGTCGTTGTTCGGCAACATTTACCCTGATTGCTCTGCCATCCAAATTCTGCACCATCAAAACCAGGTTATACGTCAACTGGGGAAACTTAAAGCAAAAGGCTAAATTTTGCTTGTGGCAAAGCATGCTTATTTCATTTCTTACCAAAAAACCTAAAAACGTGATCTATAGATACTATCTCCGTCCTATGAGGGATCACTTTCCCCGCTACCAATAACAGTACCGAAAGATCTAATGTCTGAAATGAAATTCTACCCAAGATAACCACAGATGTCAACCAAAAGATGCTTGGATAGTGCATACAAATGCAAATGACACTGCATTAGATGGATCACACCAAGCATATTACATTGACCTCAAATCTACTTGGCTCACATTTTCTCTTGCATGAACTACAATTAGAAAACTTCCTATTGAAATAGGGTATAGAAGTAACCTGCCCATCAAGAGCAGCAATCGCGTCATTCACTTCTGTCTCACTAGACATTGAAACAAAGCCAAACCCACGTGAACGGCCTGTTTCTTGGTCGTAAATTACCCTGGCATTAACCACCTTTCCATGCTCACTAAAAACCTGCTCAAGACTAGCATCATCCACTTGCCATGGCAGATTACCAACATAGATTCTGAAAGAGGGCTCATTTTCTATAGGTCGTTCTGGCCGTGACCCTCTAGGAGCAGCCTTGTTTACAGTTAAAAGCCTTCCATTCAAATCCTGTTAGCAGCATAAACAGGACTCAGGTACTTGAATATCACAACTACAATCATTTGAGATCCAACATTGCTTAATAATGAAAGCAATTCCAGATCTACAGGCTACACATGAAACAATGATCCATTGAACTAGAACTCTCTGTTTCAGGCACAAACTACCAATGTTGAGAAAGCTGATCTTGGTTCATATGTGGCTCTCGCCAAAAAGACTACCATGAGATTTATCCCAGTAAATTTTTTTCGGCAAGCATAACAGATTAAAACAAGAGATTTTTTATTTTTTATTGGAGAGGAGGGAACATGAGCAATATAACCCGCAATGCATCCCAGCAGTTAGTAATACAACAACTTAGACCATGTGATTGAAACGAGTAAAAAAGCACAGTTTTACACTAAGCATGGTCTCCAGTTTGTCACTCTCAATTGCATTAGACCGTCTAGGATGCAGTAAACACATTGTCCTCAATAACATGTGCATGGAAATAGATCCATCGAGAATATAGAAGGAAAACAGGTGAATGTGGCATATGCTTTCTCAACATTAGGAGAAGAGCAACTCACATAACGGTGGAACATTTCCACAGCCTTCTCAGCTTCTTCTACGGTACCCATAGTAACAAACCCAAACCCTCTACTCCGATCGGTTTCCCGATTGTAAATTACCTACAACAAAATCAGCAAAATAGCATGATTCTATGTGAAACAATTTTCCTCTCACACAGAAGGAACACTGACCAAAATGCAAACTTTACCTCAGCAATCTCAACAATCCCAGCTTGATTAAAGACCTGAGCTAGTTTCTCACTATCAATATCAAAAGGCAAATTACCCACGAAGAGCTTGGCCTCTTCAGGTGGCTCAGGATAAAACTCTTCCCTTTCACCCAAAACTCCTCCAGAACTCTCTTCTCCACCCTCAGCCTCACCTCCCCAACCATCAGAAGCAGAAGCTGCCAGAGTCTCTTCCAACCCTCGGCTCTCCAAACTCGAACCCTCTTCTCCTTCCTCTTTAACTTGGTTCTGGTCCTCTTCTTCTTCCTCTCGCTGACCCCAGTCTGAGGTCTGAGCAACCAGTGGAACTACGCGGAAAGGTGAAGCCTTGTGCTTGAGGGGGACCCATGAATGGGAAGATGGAGACAATGAGAATGAGAAGTGTGAGAGCTTGATGGGCTTCGAGGGAAGTGAGAGATACGGGCATTGGTTTTTGGCGGTGGAGAGCGGTGGTGTAGAAATTAAACAACTTTTGGCCATTGATAATGGCTTAAAAGAGGCGTGGCCGCGAGAGAGAATGAAGATAGTTTATGAGAAAGGAGAGGGGCGGGGTTGTGGTTGACACTCACATGAAGGATGGTCCAAAATTTGGCCGAGTATTTGCAGATGAAGATAATTGCATCAGAATTTCGGACTCGGGGTTTAGATTTTTTTTGCACAGTTTTGTGTTATGAGTTTATACTCCCCGTTCTCTCTGATTCGTCCGTACAGCTTTATTTACTATCATATTCAAGCTTCCAGAAAAATATATAGAACTGGGTTAAGTTAGTTTTTCAATTTTTTTTTCAGGGTTGAACATCTTAAGAATTCAAACGCAAACAACAATACATTTTATACAATATTCAACAACTTTTTATTTTTTTATTTAACACAAATTTTCTCTCTTTACTTTTTCACATAACTTCAATATTTTTTATTAAACAATTACATCAAATTATTTCTCTCTCCACTTTACACAAACACTAATAAAACACTATTCAACATAAATATTCATAACTTTTCTAAAATTCTACGTTTTTACTCAACACGAACATATACACAGGGATGTTTGAGTGTGAAAATTTTGGATATTGAGATTTGGAAAATATTATAAAATAAAGATATGTTATGAGAGTTGGCGAAAAAGTGAAGACAGATAATAAAAAAAATTTATGTGATAAATTTTTTATTATTAAACCTAAATAATGGTTTCAAATAATTGGGGCTAGACAAGTTTAAAAAAAACGTGTACTTCTAAAATAGATTTTATTTGTTTATTCAAACTTGATTTTTTATTAAAATTTTAAAAAGAAACATCTTTAAAATTCAATGGACCCAACATTCTAATTCGATATGAGAGCAAATAAAGCTTATCAAACCGAACACGAAAGGAGAACCGCCCATATTAATAAATCAAGCTAACCACTAAGCGCATAATAGCTAAGTAACTGTCCACAACGTGACAGTTAACGAGATAATGTGCTAGTTAAAGAGATAATCACGATGTGGAAAAAGGTGGTTCGATGGTACGCAATATTTTGGCACACAAAATAGAAAAGGACATCAACATATACAAAAACAAAAAACTAACTTAAACATGGGAGATTTGATTCCCTCGGAATCGAGAGAAGTTGTGATTGTGTGTGCAGATTGATGGTCGGTAAAATGATTGAGAAGAAGTGGTCATCATAAATAAACTAATTCATCATCTCCACTCTTATCCTTCTCAGTCAAAAGTACGGATTCTTACTGCATATGTTCTTATCAATGTTGTGGGTATGGGGGTACAACGTTATATAGTAAGTACATCCACATAGAGGCTAATATCTTATTCATTCATATATAGGTTTGAAGTTCTTGTAAGCTATAACTGCATAGAAAGGGTCTGATCCCGAGAACAATCCCAGCAACTTCATTATCCAACTGAATGGTGATTTGTCATCTGGAGAACCAGTAGCAGCTGGTAACTTTCGAATGATTTCTGCCTGTGTAAATCCTTCCACACATTGGAAGTACTGTACTACTAGTTGCACCCTACTATATGCAGTCCCATCTCTCCATACGCTTACGGCTTTCTCGTAGAACAATCGGTTGCTGAAACTCACAATGAACAACCCCCCCGGCCTTAGAACCCGAAACACTTCTGCAAACACCTGCAATGCAATAATGATGTTTGTCAATTTCGTCTCTCAGCCATCCGTTAGGACCTCTTAGGAGGGTAAGATTAGAACCCTAACCTTATCCCATTAATAACCGAAGAGATCACTGAGAAAGGATAGAAAAGAAGAGGTGTTATGGTCGGATGGGGTGGGATGGTGGGAAATACGCAAGCAATGGGAAATAAGATGATGAAGGCAATGCTTTTAAACATGGAGAGAGTTTCCTTTAGGGGACACATTGGAGGGGGAGGGTGCGTGCTAAGGCCTAAGCTGGTGACCATGGTGAGGACCAAGTAGAGATTCAGCAACTTGACAGACCAAAGATGAAATTTTTGGGCCTGAGGAATGTGCTCGTAGCGAATGGCTTAAGTGATCCATGAACAATGCCAGTAGCACCGATCCTGTGGCTGAAAACCGTTGAAGTTTATGTGCAAGCCATAATGGTTTAAATCAAACCAGGAGAAGGATGACACCACCGGATGAGGCCTACAGGGGTTTTTCTCCCATTATTCCACCGATATCAGATTTCTCGTACAGAAATGAAGATTTTTCCAATTTTCACGAGGTCGAGGTATTTACAAAACTTGGATTGAATGAGATGCATGTGCATGATAAGACAATTCAACATAACTTATTCCTCAAATCTACGCAATAGTAAGAGTTGATTGCAGAATATCTCCGCCATATTTTTCCTTTTCTTTTTTCCTGAAGCAATAATATCTCCTAGTATCGATGAAATGAAATGGCATCCAGCTTTCTGTAAGAGTTTTATTTCATAGTCTTCAGCAGCAAAGCTCAAAGAATAAGGGAGACGAATGAAGTCGTAAGAGGGGGCTCCAAATGAGACAAACATGTATGCAGGACACTTTGGACTCAACTTCTGCCACAGTATGACCCTGCTTCCCCTGGTTGAGGCTTGAGAGTATACCACAACCTTCAACTGGCATATTTATGATTCCATAGTTATTAGAAGACTAGTTCTTTGGGCGGTGGGATGGGTGAGAAAGAGATAAGATGCGTTTCTATTCAAGGTGAGGGGAAAGGAAAGTGGCTGAAGGTCCAAAGATGGAGAATGGCTTTTCAATTTGGGCAGGAGATTCGAAGTCTACACAGATACACAGTTAGGGTGTACAATTTGATCAACTTGACAAAAGGAAGCACACCATGTTCTTCAAGTTCGCATCCAAAGAGAATGAACATAGTGAATGATAATGGTGATTTACGCAGCCAATGGAGTTAGACATTCCTAGCTGAGTGAAACTGTTGAAGCCTTAGTCTCAGAAGGTCTAGGCAATGACATGGGAACCGAGAAAAAGTGTCTAGAATCAGGGTAGTCTGACTCGCGAATTTGTCTTGTAAATGTACGAGCCCACAAACTATTGCAGGATCAGTAGAGCAGAGAGCAATTGATTATAGTTTCAGAGAGATCAAGCTTGGTTAGTGAATGCATGGCAGGCTCGTATGCCTACAACTAGAACACTACCAAAATAATCGATCTATGTATCTGACCTTCTCTGGCTGTTGAAGATACTGTACACTGACGGTGCATAAGACTGCATCAAAGCTGCAGGTCTCCAATTCAATCTGTTGATCCCGATTGAGATCTTTCACAAAGAAATAATCCAGCCGAGGGTTCTTTGCAAGCTCTTGAGCATTTAGGCCATGTCCCACCACTCTTCTATATTTTACTTCCCCAGGTAGATGGCTAACCCATGAGCTCATGAGATCAAGAATTTCCCAACCAGGTCTCAGCCTTTCTCTGTAGAGATTGGTCAAGGTGGATATGAAGCCATCATCAACGTGGGTCACAAAGCGCGGATAAGCATAGAAGTCTCTGTCAGGATATGTGTTGAGTTTTGTTCTACCTTCCTGCGTGAGAGCTAGACGCTTGATGTGTCCTGCTGAAGATTGTTTAATTTGCTTGTCTTCATTCAAAGTGTTTGTGATTTTGGCTGCAGAATATGGGCGCCATGGCTTGAGGTTTGGATGAAGGGTGAGCATGTGTGATGAAGATTTCCCAAATGGAGTTTGGTGTGTGTGTTAAACAGGCATATATACTTACCCCAACAAAAAAAGGAAACAAGCATATATTATATCGTAGAAGATAACCTGTCAATGGCTGAGAAAGATTGTTGTCTCCAATTGCAGCCTAATGGTTCTACTTTTTGAGTACTTGAGTTTATTGGATCAAATATTGATTCACTTGGTTTTTGCTGTATTCGGGCCTACGATACTGTAGCCACTAGACCACAATCACCGTCGGTGAGCCCAATCATAGCTGTAGGCCCACGTTTCGATCTTCTGGACTCTGTTGAGTGTAACTTCATCTGCCAGTGGAAACAATTGCAGCACTTAGAAAAAAAAATAAAAAGGAAAACACTTGCATCGATGGGTCACTCTCACGTAACTGTGTTGTGCCGAAAAGGAAAATGTAGTCGTAACTATAAGGATTTTTTTTTTATTAAATACACTTAATCCCTTAACCCCCATATGTTAGATGATATTGACATATTACACTCTAATATTTTATTTTTAAGATATTGAGCTCATTATATTATCTCCTCCAACGATTTGCACCCTAGAGTGAAACTGAGCTTCAATTTAGACGGTAACCGTTTACACGTGTCTCTAATGTGACCTCTATCTCTGTTAGGTTATCGCTTTGTCCCTGATTCTCAAATGTATGATGATATATCTTTATCTAAATTGTACCATCTAATTTGGGCAACAAATCTGGATTCTTTTCCTTATCCTCACTCTCAATATTACTAATGAAAAAGACCAGCATTAATTTCTCTTGTATAAAGGCACGAAGTCTGAGGTTCAAGACATCTTCTTTTAGAGTAGGACTATATGTAGCTATAGAAATCTCAATAAGGAATAATATTTGTTTATCTAAGAAAAGAACATGCTCCCTTTCTTCCAAGGAGGGCAAATCATAAATAATTCTCTCTTGTGTAAGCCAAGAAGTCGAAATGAAAAGGAATCTCAGTCGTAATAAAAAAAGAAGTAAACATTGGCTTTACTACTTAGAAACGCAATGCAAATTACTTAAAGCAAAAAGATACCCATATGATAATAAAAAATGGATAGGCCAACATAGTTGTTAGTTTGAAAGATCATTTAGACGACATTTTCTTACTCCAGGTACTACAACGTGCAACAGATTATGTTATTACAAACTATTCATGTGAATGGTTATACTGTAAATTAAGCAATATTTATTTATTTTATTGATTTATATGTTTTATTATATTCTGTTTGTGATTCGAAAACACTTTTTCCAATTTGCCAGTCATGTCTATAAACTCACTCCTCTCGACTTAATTGTCTATTTTAGCTTAATTAGTCTACCGGTCTTAATTGTCTAGTCTTTAGTTTTTCTTACTGCTTACATGGGGTTTGAAATTTTCTTAATTTTGTTTTCTAAAATATGAGTTTTGACACGTTGCACCTTAAATTAGCATATATTGCACCCTTAAACTGCTAATCTTATATACATTTTTCACTCTTCCTCAAATTTTTCTGTCAAATTATATTGAAATGACTATAATGTTTGTGACCCACTTTGCACATGTTCGTATATGCTTGAGGATATTTTGGTCAGTTAAATCAGTCATAGGAGGCATTATCGTTATTTTAATTTTTTATATTTTAAAAAAATTAATTTCTATCTAATTTGACTTCGGCGGATGCAAAATATCTAGCATTAATAGTTAGAATATACAATATGTCAAAACTGATAGTTTATGATGCAATGTGTGTGTTAACTCTCAATAGTTAATAGGTAAAAAATATAATATTTATCCCTTAAAAGAAATATAGTAAATAGAAAAATTGTTGAAGATGATGATTCAGATGAAGAATATTACTGCAACATTTGCGAGGAATTGAGAGATCCTTCCCTTTGTGTTTATTATTGTTCAGAGTGCAAATTTGTTGCTCATGTACATTGTGTGATGTAAGAGGTATGCCCAGTACTCTCGTTCTTCTTCTTCTTAGTTTTTTTTTATTATAATATTTAGTTCGTTCGAAAAGTTTAAATTTAATTTATTATATATGCAGCTTTTAGTTGAACAGTGGATTTGGATAAAACTGTTAATTTGTTTATCATAATCAACATTATTGCTTGCAAGGTTTTATCCATACTGCATGAAAGGAGAGCGCGGAGTTGTAGATTTGAGAACTGTGGGCACGCGAAGGACAGTCGAAGAGATCATGCTACAAAATCAAGCATCAGAAAATATTGCAGAAAAGGGAGAAAACAAAGGGCCTTCGATGAGGGCAATAATAAATTCTCTTAATGAAGATGAAAAAGAAGAGTTAGCCAGTTGCTGTTTTCAGCCACTGAGATGGAACATTGGCAAGATTATAGTGACATCAATTGAGGATCAAAAAGATGGAAGCAATGAGGAGGACTTCAAAGTGCTCATGAATAGGCTTGAATGGAATACTGCAGACCCAACAAAACAGTGGAACTTCGAAGAATATGAACAAGAGAGTGTCAACGTTGAGGGATATATGCTCCCTCCGGACCTGGCTCCTATCTTTACAGATCTTTTTGCCAAATATGGAGATGTTAGTAGGGAGTCTAAATTAAAGCATGAGGTGGTGAAATCGTTTTACTTTCGTGTTTGTGCTGGACTGTGAACAAGATGTGCAAAACATTGGTTGTCGAAATCTCTGAAGATCTACTGACATTATGGTGGTGCAACCTAAAAGGTATGGAGACTGCAGGCTTCAAAGTGGAGTTTATTGTGGATCGGTTAAACAAAGTCACCCACTCTTACTTCGTTCTTGAAGCAAGAAAACAAGAAAGTGGGATGAGCGAAAAACTAGAAGCTATATCAATAGAAGTAGAAGCTGTGTCAAGAGAAGCAGAAGCTAGGGCAAGGAAACTGGAAGCTCTACAGCAAAAGGTGAGAAGTTATAATATGCATCCTGTGATGAAATGGACGTTTGCAGGGAAGGGCCTCCTTTGATGTTGTATCCCAGAGCTTGAAGTCCGCGTCCATTCTGGCTGCATCATGCATCTTTATCCTAACTGTTTCTCATTTTTTCTATTCCTTTATAGCGTGGCTATTCTCTTTGTTTCCCAGGCTTTGATTTAGAGATGATCTTAATTTCTATAACAATTTCCGTTTGGTAAAGGTTTCATCGTGTATATATATATATATATATATATATATATATTATGCCTATGTCCAAATCCAACTCTCAGAGCATTCCTAGCAGACTCTTTAAATTTGGCTCTCTACTTTAACCAAAAAGTACACTTCTCTATTTTAACTACCAATTTTTTTAAAACACACCCAACAACTTCTCTATTTTAACAATCTACTTTTACTATTCTATTAAAATATTATTTTTTAAAGATTTCTTTATTTTTTTCTCTTAATTCATATTTTTTTTTTAAAAATGTCTTTATGCTTTCAATATAAATAAGACCATTTATATTTTAAAATAATGTCTTTATGCTTTCAATATAAATAAGACCAGTTATATTTATGTCTTTATGCTTTCAAAAAAATGTCTTTATACTTGTGTTTATGCCACTGCAACCCCAGATACCTTATACGTCCAAGTGAGCAAAAATAAAATAAAAAAACTCCCAAGTACTAGCAAAGAAGTCGTTTTACAAAAGATACCTTGTAAAAAACAACCAACGTGAAGCAGTACACAACCAACGTGAGTTGAGCTGGGAGGAAGAAAAGAAAAAAGAAAGAGGGGGAGAGGGTGAGAACCGGAAGGAAGAAAAGAAAAAAAAAAAAAAAAAAGAGGGAGAGAACGTGAGCTTTCGGCGGAAGAAAGAAAAAGAAAAAGAAAATATTAATATTTTATTAGAAAGAAGCCACCAGTTGCTCTCTAAAAATAAAGAGTCACTGTTCACATGTCGTCTTTTTTGAGTACTTGAGTTTATTGGATTAAATATTTATCCACTTGGTTTCTGCTGTAGTTGGGCCCAATCATAGCTGCAGGCCCACGTTTCCATCTGCCAGCGGAAAACACTTGCATCGATGGGTCACTCTCGCGTAATTGCGTTGGGCCGAGAAGGAAAATGTAGACATGACTATAAGGAAACTTGTTTTTTTTGGGTAATTGCTTATGAGGGAACTTTTGTAGTCCTTTTCTCTGGCATTTTGTATTCTCTATTTATTTATTTATTTATTTCTCCTATAAACCCTCTGCCCCCTTTCTCGGCTTTTGGAAAACAAAATGAATCAATGCATGCCTTGAATCTTGATCACAATGCAATAGGTTTCTCTTTTACGCCAAGGCAATCAGTCATTTTGATCCATTAGGGATAGAGATTTGTGGCTCAATTTCATCAACCCCTACAAAAAGACAATACTAATAATGATTTTCCTACCCAAACGTGCAATTTGGTCTCATAAAGAAACTCAAGAGAGTATCTTTTTAAAAGGTTGTCTACAATAATAAGAGAGAGAGAAAAACAAAAGGAGGAATATCCGACGAATGTTCATGCAAATTGATAATGGCATAAAACTGCTAGGATTAATACAGTTTGGAGTATTGTCTCTCATTATAAGAATATTCTACGATTTTTTGGAAATTAATTGATTACTTTCTGCAAACATAGAGTATCATAGAATTAATTAATAAGATTGATTAGGTAATTAGGTATATATGCGGGTTCACTCCCGATGGCTATGAGATCAACATAATTGGCAACAATTTTCTCCACATAATATTCTCCAATAAGAAATTATAGAATATATTAATATCACAACCATATTGCATGTTAATTAATTAGGGTAACGCATTGTCGGCTTAATGGTTCAAATAATATAAAAGTGGATGTTCACACGGATGAAGATAGATATAGTCCATGTTCATACTGATCTCAACCTGAGAAAATTGAAATAATTTGGAAAGGCATGAAAGCCATGATTGCAGTATGAACTGATATCCAGCCAATTAAATAGAACTTCCAGAGGCCAACCATCCAATTGGCCGGTTGCCGGTTGGGTCCCAAGCCCATTGCACGTGCAACATACAGATTGTTAAAGGACAGACCAAGTGAGCCGATGTCCCTTTCCTTGCCTCTCTGCTTCTTATGACCTCTCGAGGGTCTGCACTACAATTGGGGGTTTGTCTCAAGCTCATTGTGTTAGAGGTTAAGACTTAGTCTTCGCATAATTTGTTTATTTTAAAGTCTTTAAGTTTAAAATTCTTACAAGTGCTATCAACTTTTTAGAGCATCTCTTAAGATTTTTTTTCTTGGTAATAATTTAGTTGGTGTGAAACGAGAAATTACACATCTTTCAGAATTAGTCGAAGTAGACGTAAGCTTACTCGGACAACCAGTTAAAAAAAACTTATATTAGTGAATGTTTTCAAACATGTGTTCTCAATGGGTTTCAAAAGTCGAAGAATTTCGTCCGGTATGTTCCCTATTTGCTCTCCTTTAGGGAACATGTCCTCATTCTTTTCTTTAGTAGATGTTGAAGCATCCCACTACAACTTCAGCTAGGCTTTGTAGTAAAACACACAGATACGCATTAATTGTGTTAAAATTAAAATAAAATAAAAGAGAGAAAAATAATTTAGACTAAGAGAGAGGAAAGAGATGGGGCACAAGATTTAAATGGTTCGGTTCATAGACTTACATCTACTGTGGAAAAGCCCAACTGGACATATTAGTGTCTTCACTTATATGTTTTTGAGATATTAAATAGAGGCTTATTTATAAGTCTTTGATTACAATAGCTCACATTGCTTTAGTAATATGAGATTCTAATTACTCTAATATTCCCCTGCAAACTCAAGGTGGAAATACATTGATTTTGGACTTACAAAAATAAATTTCTCATAAGAAAAAAATGGCGCCAGAGGATGGCCGGAGAGAGACGAACAATCGCTTTAATAAGGTCGGAATCTGACCGGAGAGGGGCTGTCAATCGCCTGAAGATGGTTGGAGATGGTAGCCGGAAGTTCACCGGAGGAATGCCGGATGAGGTGCTAGAAAGCCCAAGATAAGATGTCGGAAGGCTCGAGAGAAGATGTTAAAAGGTCCCCACAGTGATGCTGGACGGGCCGCCGAAAGGTCCAAGAGAAGAACTAAATTAGGCCAGACTGGACTAAGCCTAGACTAGGCCAAGCTAAGCTAACAAGAGTGCTGACCAGCCTAAGCCAAACTGGACCACATGATCGAAATGCCTCTGATACCATATTAAGAATAAAAATAAAAGAAAGAAAAATGATTTAGAGAGATAGGAGAGAGAGAAGTAAGACACAAGATTTAAGTGGTTCGGTCCATAGACCTACATCCGCTGTGGGAAAGCCCAACTGGGCAGATTAGTGTCTTCACTGATATATTTTTGATAGATTACATAGAAGCTTATTTATAAGTTTTTTATTACAATAGCTCACATTACTTTTAAGAATGTGAGACTCTAATTACTCTAATAAATTGAAAGGTTGTTTGAGATAGATCAAAGTCGCTTCAACGAGTCTTTTTGGATTAGGTAGGGTAAACTAAAATAATGTTTGACATTGAAAGCAAATTGGTAAGCTTTTTTTGGTATAGGGAGGGTTAGGTGAGCCTCTCTTAATTAGCCCTATAACTGTTATTTCTAATTCATATGTAGGGAGGCCGGACTCTGATCATCATGCGGTACCTTCCTGCTCGACTTTTATTTTTCAAGTCCATACGATATATATATATATATATATATATATATATATATATATATATATATAGTAATGGCAAAAATTAATTAAATGTCAACTTTATTGCAATAACTCGAAAGCCATCCGTGGGAGGCTAACATATATACCATAAATGAGACATTATATATGATAAGGTATTAAATATTATATTTAAATACTAAAGCAAGACATTATAATTTGACAATTAGGTAATTAAACGTATATCTGTTATAGTTACCCAAAAAACAAATTATATCTGTAATTGGCTAGCTGTTGCTGATCTAGAACCGGAAAGTATTATAAAGACCAGTACTCTATGCATGCATGGTTATTCCATCTGTCTCGCGGCCTGCCCCCTAATTTCTCTTGGAGCTAGCTAGCCAGACTAGGTCATACAATAAAACTCTCCATATATATTTAGTTTTTAATTGTAACTAGAAAAATATTGTTAAGACAGAATCTAATTAGGTTGCTACTGTTCGATGGGCTGCCGCTTATAAATTAGCAAGTAAAAAGAAGAAACCAGTCATTAGCGCTGCAACCTGCCTCAAGACAAGCGGGTGAATTTTTTCAGCAACTTATATTATAAGGAACTATGGTGGAGCCGTTTGTGTCTATTATATTAGCCGTCCTATGTTCAGGACTAGTTTCGGCTTTCCTTCTCCTACGCTTGTTAATTCGGACCCAAGATCAGCTCCCAGATTTACCTCGCGGGAAACTGGGATGGCCACTTTTGGGAGAGACTATTGGCTTTCTCAAACCCCATAAGTCGAACTCTTTAGGAGGCTTCTTACAAGAACATTGCTCGAGGTGATTTAATTTCCAAGTTCTTTTACGTTTGGCTTTCTTCTCAAGTGCCTTTTCTTCTTTCCTGATTATGTTTCTTGGCTGTAATTAATTTGGTCATATATTATCAAATTAAGCATGAAGATTTGGATTTAGATATGCTTTCTTTATTAGGACGGATATTTTTTATTGTCTTCATGCAGGTATGGAAGTATTTTCAGATCCCATCTATTTGGTTCACCAACCATAGTTTCATGCGATCATGAATTCAACATGTTTATCCTTCAGAATGAGGGAAAGCTATTTCAGGCCAGCTACCCCAAGCCCATGCAAGATATTCTTGGGAAGCACTCTTTTCTGACAGTTTCTGGAGATTTTCACAAGAAGCTTAGGACCTTTGCTCTCAGTTTCGTAAGTACGTCCAAGTCATCTCCAGATTTCTTCGGTTTTGTAGAGCATCATACAATCTCGATGATGAATTCATGGAGAAGCTGTAAAGAAGTTCCATTTTACAAAGAAGTTAAAGAGGTAGTGTTCTTTCAGCTTCTTACACAACAGTAGGCTATAACCGGGGGGGGGGGAGGTATTCTTGAACCTTTGATTTAACATAACATTCTGTGATTCAACATACAGTTTACACTCAATACGATGCTGAAGCAGCTTTTGAATGTTACACCAGAGGACCCAATATCCTCATTAATATTAGAAGACTTTGAAACCTACATGAAAGGATTTGTGTCTTTGCCACTAAACATCCCCGGAAGCGCATATGCGAAAGCTGTCAAGGTACTAACTAAGCTAGGAATGAATTAAAACCCCCCGATCAGTGCGCTAAATTAGTTAATTATATATGCTTACGCCACCAGTCAAAAGCTAGCTTAGTTTCCTCTTTTATCGATTTCGATGCTTAATTTAGGCCAGAGCAAGACTTTCTTCCACAGTTTCAGCAATAATGACAAAAAGGGAACAAAGGAACGTGGGGGTTATAGAAGGAGGAGACTTCTTTGCTGCGATGATGTCAAATGGAGGCCTGAGCTTTGAAGAGAAATTGAGCATTATATTGGACCTCTTGTTAGGGGGCTACGAGACAACCGCAACACTGTTGTCCTTAATTGTCTACTTTCTTGGGCATGCACCAAATGCTTTAGAAACATTGAAGGTCTGCTCTGTTTGCCTCTCTCACACGCATACACACCTACACATTAAAAGTACTGCCCGTCGTGCTAAATCTAAAAAGGTACTGTTTATTCGAAATTTATACAGGAAGAACACCAAAGGATAAGGAAAAGCAAAGAGAATGGATCAGAACCACTGACCTGGGCAGATTACAAGAACATGCAGTTCACTTACAATGTATAGCACCATATTTGTCGTAGTTGATGTTTGACACAATCTTATACTTAATTAATTTTCTTTAACATATATATGCTTCAAAATGTCGCAGGTTACATGTGAAGCTATGAGATGTGGGAATGTAGTCAAATTTGTGCACAGGAAAGCTATTCAAGACGTTAAATATAAAGGTTCTTTACATAATTTGGTACTGCTGTTTAATACTACAGGCTATATATATATATGTTGGTACTATCTTCTTAGCTAACAGAGATCGTGATATTCTAAATGGCTGCAGAGTTTCGCATACCCTCAGGATGGAAGGTCTTTCCCGTCTTGATGTCCCCGAACTTTGATCCTACCCTCCATGAAAATCCCTCAGAATTTAATCCATGGAGATGGTTTGTACGTATTATTTATTTCTCTACTCCAATTAACACTGGCTCCTCTCATGAACCTATACTGTACTAGCTAGTTATACCAAGTATAAATTAAAGGACCCTTCTTAGAAGAAGTTTTATCACAAATTAAGCAATTTCGCTTTTTGGCAACTTTCTTTGAATCAACTGCTATATCCTCTAGGATCCGTATTGGAATTTAAAATTTAAAAATAATTAAGAGGTTCTGCTCTTTTGCTGACAACCTTGCTCCACTTTTGTCTCCCCACTTTGCAGCACTCAATTTTCTTTCCCCTCTTCTATTGACCGTCTCCTTTTTTTGTTCTTCCCATAAAAAATCATGAACCCTCTCTCTCTCTCTCTCTCTCCTAGACACACACATATATGACAATGACAACAGTTCTTGTTTTCATTTTTCGCAATTTTTTACAAGTATCGTTTCATTATATCATATATATATTGGCTTGGATCGCACACCTACACCTTGATGATCAACCACCGTTTTCATTTTCGTTGCATTTTCATACTACAGGTTATGTATATATATAAAGATCGTACAGCTAGCTTGTAAGCATACCCCTAGCTTTTATAATGTACACAGTTCACGCTAGCTTGTTGGAAAGGTTAAAATGATTTGGAAAAGATAATGGCCGCTAGCATGCTTGCAGAGATACATACAGATCGTTCTGCTTGTTTGCATGCATCATGGCATTTTGCTTGACCCCCTCAAATCAATTGCAATCTTTGGCAGGAGGAAACAACAAGCAGAAAGGTGGCACCGTTTGGTGGTGGACCACGGCTCTGTCCTGGGGCCGAACTGGCGAAAGTAGAGGTTGCATTCTTCCTTCATCACCTTGTCCTTAATTACAGGTGAACTTTCACTAGCTAACCTAGCTAGAGCTAGCTCCCACTAAATGATGGCATGCATCATGCATGGGTTATGGATGGCATTGTGCAGCTAAAATATCTAAGAATTAACTACTGAATCCCACTTAGGAATAGAAATTATTGTGCTTGCACGCTGTAACTTCTGCAGAAGACTCCTTTCCCACTAGGAGGAAGAAATTCACCCATCTAAATCAGTATTCATAGACGGATGGACCATGGATAAAATGCATGCATTCATCCATCCATCCATGTACATGTCAATCATACTGCACATAATCTTGCAAATTAAATAGGTTATTTCAATATTATTATTATTATTATTATTATTATTATTATTATTATGATATATATTGTCGCTAGCTCCTTTTCAAATTCAATGTGACATATTCATTACGGATGTGATCCAATATCACGGATTTAATTATACATATGCCACTTATTTGCTTGGATAGGAGCAAATTGCAGGTCTCAAATTAAAGTTCACGTAACTTAATTAATTACTACTAAAGTCTTGTCTTCTATTTATGCTTGTGCACCATGCAGGTGGAAAACAAAAGCAGATGACTACCCACTTGCTCACCCTTATGTGCTGTTCCGGAGAGGCTTGCTGCTGGAGATCGAGCCAATACATGGGAACATTGAGCACTAATTAAGCACCAAAAAAGTTGTGGCCTCAGTGGTATGAGAAGGGCTTCTTTGGATCAAAAGGAACGACCTTGTGATCTCCTTGATGTTAAATAAAATGTGCATGAGGCACGTGAATGCAGTAATATCCTACACTTATCGCAGCAAATTCGACGTTGCTTTCTAGCTTCCACCACTGTATCTCTTACTAATTACAACAAACATCGATCCCAAACGTCCTCTCTCTCTCTCGGGTTACTCTAAAGATCAGAGGATCAATTAGCAAATTAGTATGAGTACCTGGAATTACCAGTGAAATCGATAAACGCAGTCGTTGAAGTTATTAAGGCGCTTTCCAAACTCGGTCAACAACATCGTCCCAATAACTCTTTACGAATTCTCTTTTTGTGTAAATGACTCTTTGGTTAAGTATTCATTTCATCCCTAGGTTTTGGTCATTTTAAATAAATTGTTTTTCGGTTTTCAACTTGATCATAGAAGTCTCTGAGTTTACATTTTTTGTTTCAAATAAGTCATTTTCTCTCAAAATTAATGGTTTAAATATCATCTACAATCATAAGTTCACACATGTTATCCAAAAACTAAAATAACGTGAATTATAATTTTTTATGTTTTTTTCATATTTTTATTTTTAAAAATAATTTACTTTATTTTATACGTTAAAAAATAAAAAATAAAAAAAAACTTAGTAAAATTATAAATTGACATGTGTATTGGAATTGACGTGTGAATCGTTAACTTTATAGATATAAATTTGACGAAATAATTAGTTTGACAAAAATTACAAACTCAATAACTTTTATGACCAATTTAAAAATTCAATGACTATTTATTAAAATGAGTTAAAAACCAGAGACCAAATAGGTATATAATTCTTACAAAATCTCAAAAGGTCTCTTTTCTATCGTTTAAGGGAAATTAGTTTAACCCAATTGGTTCTCCTAATAGTTTTAGGCTTAGTGATTTGCTCCCTTTAGGCTTTAAGATTTCAAGTTTAAAACTTGATAGGTGTTATCAACCCTTTGCACTTTAAAATGCATGTAAACTGATTTAAACACTTAATTATAAAAAAAATAGCTTGAAAAATTATATGATCTTTGTACGAAAAATTAATAAGTAAATTATATATATATAAAGAGAAAGATAAAACGAAAGAAAAATTATCCAAATGTAACCTCCTTTGTTGCATAAGCATTGTTAATTTGAGACAAATAGAATGAAATTCGAGGGACCAAATAATTTTTACCCATATAAGGCCTAAAATGACATTTCTCAATATTTTTTTATTAATATAATATCGCAATTATATTAATTTTTGTGCATAAAGATGGGCGTACTACATCAACATGTTTCCCAATATTTTAGATACCATCCCAAGTGTATATATATATATATCTTTGATTATCATTATCGGTTAGAATTAATGTAAAATATATACGAGCTAAAAAAGTTTTTGGGTGTATATTTTGAATTTTCTAATTTTGTTCTATTATTGGTATTATTACTTATATTATCCTAATTATCATTTAATCATAACAGAATGGCAATAAATGAGTTATTATCAATATTTACGGGCAAAGTTTAAGAAATAGAAAGATCTAAAAGCTCAGTCGTCCACCGCTCTCCTTTTCGCTTCCGTTAATATTCAGTGAAGCCGATTTTGCTCTACGAGTGGGTTTACGCACCAGGTAATCTTCCCTCTCTTGCCTCTCATCCTTCTTCTTATTCGTTAGCCTTAGCTCCCAGATTTCGATCTTTCGATTCCACGGGAACTTTTGCTCTCTTTATGTGATTTTATGATTTATGTTCGCCTTCTTAACATTTATGAATCTTGAAATAAAAGTGCGCAAATATCAGCATTTCCAACGTATTTTTTGGGATCATGTTTCTTTCAGGTGATCAACCTAACGTTTGTGCTGATTACTCAGTTTGGACTTAAACTAATAGCTTATTCGCGAGAAAAAAAAGTTACGGGTTTTGGTCTGGAAAACTGGAGGGCTTGAGCTTGCTATGTTGTCCTTGATTTGGGTTTATTAACAGGGTTTCTCCAAACCACAATCTGATATAACCCATTTGGTTGCTTAGGAAATTAGGAGTTAGATTTAGGGTTTTCTTTATCTTGGGCTGGGACCTGGGGGAATCCTACAAAAAATTCATCCTCGGCTGAACTCCGTACAACTGTTTTGGCTTAGTTTGGCAGAGATTGTTTCAACTATGTAACACGGAAACATTAAAAACGTGAAATTTTATGTTTTGTTTTAGTGATTTTTGTTCTGGTATTTTGGTTTTTTCACGTGCATTGGGCGTGCTAAATCTTTTTTGCTTTCTATTTGAAGGTTTAGTTGAAGCTTTCACATGGCTAATTCCACTGTAGACCTTCCTCACAAGGGCGGATTTAGTTTTGACCTCTGCAGAAGAAATGATATGCTTGCCAACAAGGGAGTTCAGCCGCCATCTTTTAGGAAGACAGGGACTACAATTGTTGGTTTGATTTTCCAGGTATGACTGTTTTACGCACTGTGTTTTTATATTTGTTTTAGATGGTTTTCTGTTTAGGTATGGAATATTGTGCTGGAAATATTAGTTGGTTGTTTGAAGATTGAGTCATTCTTTATAGAAATATTCGCAGTCATTGAAGTGAACCATATTGATGCTAGATTCACCGAGTGAAATTCTATGAACAGATATTACTTGGTTTGCAATGTGGCATGTAATGGTACATTTCAACACATTCATTTTCTGTGACCATTGAAATGAAAAAATGTGCTTGTTTCTTTTCTTCAATCATTGAGAACTAGTGGGTTCTTTAGAAAACTGCCCGGGAAGTATGGTTGTGAATTATCTAACAGACGTTTATGAATATGTATACGATCTAGAACATCATGAACTCTGCCCTAAGCTCCCTATCTGGAATTAGTAGATCCCCACCAGCCAGGTTCATGTGTTCTCAAGAACTGTGTATAGGCTTTTATTTGTTGTTTCATTGATTGTATTCTTTGTTCTCTTTACTATTGTATTGAAACAGAGACTCCTTCCTCAACTCATATAGTTATATTCTGTTCTTTTTCAATATTGTACTCAGGATGGGGTCATTCTTGGAGCAGATACAAGAGCTACCGAAGGACCCATTGTTTGTGATAAGAACTGTGAAAAGATTCATTATATGGCACCAAACATTTATTGCTGTGGAGCAGGAACTGCTGCTGATACAGAGGCAGTGACAGGTATTTGTTGGGGTGAAGTTTATGGTTACACTCTTGTTCTTTATCACCTCATGGCTGTCGGAAACATGAGGAATATAAAATTGTTTGATCATCCTCCTCCCACCATGCTAATCCACTGCTTTGGGATTTTCTTACTTTAGACATGGTCAGCTCACAGCTGCAACTGCATCGCTACCATACTGGTCGAGAATCAAGGGTTGTTACAGCTCTGACCCTTCTTAAGAAGCACCTTTTCAAGTTGAGTTTCATTTGTTTCTAATACTTCTCCTTTCTTTAAATAAACTCATCTATTCTAACCTGTCGAGATGGTAGCCAGCTACCAAGGGCATGTCCAAGCTGCTTTGGTTCTTGGTGGAGTTGATATTACAGGACCTCATCTGCATACTGTGAGTTCAGTCTCTGGAATTTAAAGTAGGCAAAGATTTTTTCTTGCTCAAATGATTAGTTGATTTCTGATGATTACATCCATTTATTTTTGCAGATATATCCCCATGGATCAACTGACACGCTGCCATATGCAACAATGGGATCTGGTTCACTTGCAGCTATGGCCATATTCGAGTCCAAGTACAGAGAAGGCCTGACTGTAAGTTAGTATGTTATCAGTTGTAGAGTTTGTGGAAGCTGATTAGCACTATGTTGGAGTATTACTAGGATAGGGACCACCGCAACATATCCTACACACCTTGGTCATCTTTTGGGATGAGTGATTACCTTTCTATCTCCTACTGAAATGCTTATCTGTTCTCTAATTTGGATTTTCCCTCTTCTCCTTGGTGTGGCGCAGAGGGAGGAAGGAATAAATATTGTTGTTGAAGCCATATGTTCTGGGATATTTAATGATCTGGGAAGTGGCAGCAACGTTGACGTTTGTGTGATAACCAAGGTTAGTTGTTTGATCACAAGTTTCCCCTAGCTGTTTTCTGGGAAAAATAAGTCGAAATCTAATTTTGATGCAAGTATCTCATCTTGAATTGCTGGCACAGGGGAACAAAGAGTACCTCAGAAACCATCTGTCGCCCAATCCTCGTACCTATGTCAACCCAAAAGGCTTTTCCTTTCCTAAGAAGACTGGTCAGTGACATACTGCAAAATGCTATTTAGTATACATACTTGTGGCTACATCCCTAGCATACAAACCTTGCGCTTGAATTTATGGCTAGCTGGTCTTGGGTATTTGACTGCTGAAAAATAGTATTGTCAAACTAGCGTTATTACTGTTTTTATAATATTCAAGTTATGCTTTTTTCCAACATTTCATGTTGAACTCTTAGCTAGGAGGCTTAATTTTGAAGTCGTATTATTGGGTCTGCATTACTTGGTCAAAGCAAAGACAGATTTGACATATACAGCCCCTTTTGTTTTGTGCTTGTTTCGGAATACGGTACTCCTTTTGAAATTAGTGGCGGTATGGTTGACTATGTTTTGTTTGCTTTGTTTACAGAAATTCTCTTAACAAAGATCACTCCATTGAAGGAGAAGGTAGAAGTGATTGAAGGAGGAGAGGCAATGGAAGAGTGAAAACCATCCTAGACTCAGCATATGGGTTTGATTTGTTTTTGCAAGTTACATTAAAAAAGATTGTATTAATCGGAATGGTGATATCGTTTTCAGTTTCGAGTTTCAAAATCACAGTATTAACTTGTCATGGATTTTGCTCTCCAAACTCCCATGGGGCTGGGAAGAAAAGTATTCAGTTAATGACGGATCTTGATCAGTTTAAATTCTGCCTCTTGTTCGTACTTCACAGCTTCTATTAATTATATTATGCAATTATTCACAAAAAAAATAATTATATTATGCAATCTTGAAAAATGAAGTATTTAACTTTGTTGGGCAAATGCACTTCTTGCTGTCAAAACCAGTATGGGGGATTCATAAAGATTAGATAATGGGAGATCCCATTTCGCCGGTCCTTTAGCTTTATTCTGGATTTTGCTGGCGGTACTTTTTCTGGATATTAATATATGTATTAACGATTGTTTAGAAGAAGAAAAAAAAATCTCCTTTTTGATGCACACCCATCAAAGGCCTGCGTTTGAAGCAATCCGAAAGAGAGAGAAAGGAAAAAAAAGTGTAGTCCACAAATACGAATTGCTTGGAAGTAGTCTTTAAAGCCAGGTCTCCATATTCTAAGTTAGAGTATATATATATATATATATATAGTATATAATTGACTAAAGGGTATATATATATCGTGATAATAGCTTCTTTTTTATTTTATTTTTCAATAAAGCTTATACGATGACATTTAATTTTTTTCACATGCGTAAAAAATAAAAAATAAAATGATATATTTTTATTTTTTTAGGCAAAGCAGGTAAGCCTGCAGGAATGGGGTAAGTGGATTCGATCCCCAGAAGCAACCCTCTCCATGAGGACGTGCCACTTGAGCGAGAGCTCACTGGCCTAAAAATGATAGATATTCAATTCCAGATAAGGTGAAAAAGATAAATAAATAAAATAGTAAAATTAAAATATCCATAAATTAGAAACTATGTCAACGATATGGGCCATGACAAAAGGAGAAAAAAATTAATGAAGAATGTAATCTATTTGAACCAACTTATGTCATGTTCAATTTCTCAAGAATTCTAAATTTTTTTAAAATGAAGAGTGACAGGGTGTCACTCGTAGGCACGGCACGGACATCCTGTCATCCTCAAGCAAAGTTTTGGCGTGTCGGCCTGTGTAAACGAAACGTCGCCGTGTGTTCTTTATCATCTCTCCTTGTCATTAATTACGTTACAAACAGTACTTTTTACTTTCTCCTGCAAGTCTCCGACTCTCCAATCAAATAAGACTATTTTATTTTCTTCCTCCTAGCAGAGAAGAGGAAACGCACGCACTGAAAAAAGCTCCAAGCTCGTAGCCTTCACCGCCACGACGCCGTATAGGCCATGTCTTACGACTACCTCTTCAAGTATATCATCATCGGCGACACAGGTGTTTATGACTTCAAAGAAAAACATAAGAGAAATTTCTGAATTTTTTTTTCTTTGTGGTGATACTAATTTTGGGGGCGGGGGCGTAATTGGGTGTGCTGCAGGTGTAGGGAAATCATGCCTGCTGCTGCAATTCACGGACAAGAGGTTCCAGCCCGTGCATGATCTCACCATTGGTGTCGAGTTCGGAGCTCGCATGGTCACCATTGATGGCCGTCCCATCAAGCTCCAGATTTGGGACACCGTAAGTCCTTGTTTTTTATGCGAAATAAAAAACAAAAGGAAATTCTGAAAATAAAATTAATTTTTTCCTTTTGTATTAGAATGCTGGGTTTAACCCACGTTTGGCTGAGCATAATACCTCTGAGCATTCATTATCAATTAGTAACTTGAGAGGTTAGTTTTGTCTCTGTTTATTTTGCATTTATTAACCATCCGGTAAAAAATTGCTTCTACGGAATACTGTTCCGCAATGTAACTTTACAGTCTGATTAGTTTAATTGATAGGAATCTCGGAATTTACTAGTGGGCAGCTTTGTAATGTTTTGCGGTTTCTGTTGGTGGTTCCTGAATAAGGTTACTGGCCCTTATATCTTAGCCTTTGGGGACAATTGAGGTGTTGTTTCATCGGACGTTAAGAAAAGATAGCAATATGAGATTGTACTCTGGCATTTATCATATTCTAGATAGGCAATATTTGGTTGTAGTTTCTGTTATGTTATCAGCCGATAGAATCTTGTTGTATTCTCATTCACTCGCCTAAATTTTATTTTATAGATCATCTTACTTTAGTGGCATACTAGTTGTAATAATAATAAGACAATGCTCGTGGTTTTGTTTCAGGCTGGGCAAGAATCCTTCCGGTCCATCACTAGATCTTACTATAGAGGAGCAGCTGGAGCACTTCTGGTATATGACATCACCAGGTGTGTGTCGCATGTGATTAAGGAATTTAGACTCGCATATACTAAGTTGGAAATGCATTGTCGCATCTGTATGCTTACCATGAGTAGTCTCTGGTGCGTAGTGATCCCATTGAACTATGTGGCATTTATTTGCCAGTTGTTGGATTTTTAGTGAAGGATTTTGTGCGATTTCATGTAGCAGCCACCACAGCTTCTAATCTCTTTCTCCAAAGTTCAAATAACTTAACTTTTGCTGTACTTGCACCTTAAGAAATCTTCATTTGGAAGTGTGTAGAGCCAACCTTTGGTTCTTGGTCTTCTTTCCCCCACCCTTGGTTCTTGGTTTTCTTTTCCCCAGAGTTGAGGGAGGGATTTTTTGTTTCTTTCTTGGGGTTTTGCTTTTTTATCTTTCATTTTTATTTTTGGTTTTGTTGGGAGGTTGTGGAACCCCTTCTATGTGGACAAATAACAGTGTATGTTGGGTGGGCTCCTAATATTCCTTTGCCCCAGGTATAGAACTATTCATGCAGTGTTACACAAGTTTGGTTTCTCGCAACTACAACCATTAATTTGTTCTCTTGCCCAGGAGAGAGACATTTAATCACCTAGCAAGCTGGCTAGAGGATGCTCAGCAGCATGCAAATCCCAACATGACTATCATGCTCATAGGTAACAAGAGCGATCTTGCACATCGGAGGGCGGTTAGCAAAGAGGAGGGGGAACAATTTGCGAAGGAAAATGGACTTTTATTCTTGGAGGCATCTGCAAGAACTGCACAAAATGTTGAAGAGGTGATGTAACTCGACCAAGTTGAGAAAGATCTTTACTTTATAGTGTTGCCCTGTTGTTTGTTGCCTTACAAGGTAAACCTTCAGATCTTTCTATAACTGTTGTCTAATCTAGTCCATATTTTACAGGCATTCATAAGGACTGCTGCGAAAATCCTTCAGAATATTCAGGAGGGTGTATTCGACGTATCTAATGAGGTAAGTCTTTTGTCTGGAGGAAAACTTTGGGATATTGGAGCTTGGCATTATCTTGAATTTTTCTTGCTCTTGCTATGAGTTTACATACTAGTATTGACAGAAATAACTAAAAAGGTGATGAATGCATCCAGTAATTTTGGCTTAATCAAGGGCTATCTTGCTCCAGTTGGAGATCTGCTGGGCTAAAATCTGACTTGTTAGACCATATAAGTCGTCTAAGTTTGTTCTCTTGTGGTTTTATGTTGGTAGAGACATTGAATTCAAGTGTTGTAAAAGGACATTTGAGGGAGTTCACATCATCATCTGACTTGTTAGATGATGTGAACTCCATCAACTTAAGTATCAGTCAGTGTTGAAAGAGCCCAGTTTGGATATTATCCACTATTAACAATCTTTTGTTAATAACTGCAGTCGTCAGGCATCAAGGTTGGCTATGGGCGCCCCCAAGGTCCATCAGATGGAGCAGTTGCTCAGAGAGGTGGATGCTGCGGCTAATTGAATCACAAAAAGCTTGTGTTCGATCCTTCCGTGCAATTAATTTCTTCTTTTCGTCGTCCCTGCTATAAACACACTTTTAAGCTGTCATGTCCCAGTGAAAAACATCAAGATGTATAGAATTTGATTGCAACTGCTCTTGGAACCGATTTGGTTGTTCAGTTAGTCAATCACCACTTCCCAAGTGCTCAAAGATAGATCCATACCCTTAGCGTTACAGAAGGCAGCTATAGCGTCGGACCCTACAGGTTAGAACCCCCCCGCCTGTATAAATAGATTTGTTAACGCCAAAACTTGGGTGCAATTAAGGGTGTCGTTGACCGGAGACTGCCAAGCACAAAGAGAATTTTCTACTTTCAAGAGTCCTTCACTCACTCTTTCAGACGTTTTTTTGGCAGTGGGCGTGTATAAGTCCATGAATTTCTGAGAAATATAAAAGATGTGAATTGAGACCGTGCCGTCGGAACATGTTCCAATTCTTAAATTTGAATTAGTCAGAGAACAGTCGCAGAGATGATCTTTACTAAAACTGAGGATTGGACGGTATAAATATTTAAAGTGATACATCTCTTGCTTCAAAACATAATAATGTAATGTTGGGTACAATCAAAATATCCATGCAAAATGGTCTTTGAAGGAGCTTTCCTTTATCACCCAACTAAGGTCGTCCAGATCTAAGGCGAAGGTTGTCGTAAGTCCAAGAAACTTGTAACAATCGTGGATCATCTTCGGGGATCTCACGTTTCCTGAATCCAGAAACAATACGGGGAAGAAGTCATGAACACAAACCTAACTCCAATATTTACTTGAAATATGGCTATACCAGAACCTGCTTGGCTAGAGACAGAAGCAATTCCTAGAATTTGCATCCATTCAGAGCCCAAAACACGAAATTTGACTTTTTAACAAATATTGAAGAAGGTTGGAAAACCCACCAGATGCCCTCTCTCGTACGAAGCATTTCAACTTCCGACGATGTTATTTTGAAAACAATCTTGAGTTCATTTATTTATTTTCAGGATGTATGAAAAATGCCTCACACATGCCAAGCAATGATCCCTATGCCCTCTTCTGGATTATTCCTCACTGCTCAAATAAGACTTCCTATCTCAGCATAGGTAGATAGTCACTTAATGTCCCCTCCAACTCAAACAACAGCTCGTTAACTCTGTTTATTCAGAGATTTGAAATACCTTCTTGAACAAATATTTAACAGCAATGACTCCTGCATTAACATCAAGAGTAATGCGCAGTCTACCAAAAGTCTGATTTCTTTGGAACTTGGGGTAAAAAAATGCAGTTTAAATAGAAACAATCAGACAAATCACAAATCAGAAATTAAGTTTCTAATATATTCTCAGGCAAGTAACTCACCTTCAAGCCCTTGTAATACGCTTCAACAGCAGGAAGCGGAGGAATAAATCTCCGAGCTTGCATCAGATCCCATATATAGTTCACAACAGTATATCCACCAGTCTGCAAGGAATATTAACAGTTCAACTGGAATATAGAGGAGAGAGCATAAACCAAAATTTATAGCAAGAAAGAAAAATAGAGAGCACATAGAACCAGTTATTTGTCTCTACTCCCTAGCAAACCAACCACAGGAATGTAATCATGCAATTAAAACAAAGTATTTGCATACCTTTTCTCCAGAAGCTGCAAGTAGGAGATCACCGCCCATTTTTGTGCTCAAGAAGAAGCGCCTAGAATTCATCTGTACCTGCATTAGAGCATGCATAACACGTATTGATAATAAAGCTCAAGACAACGATAATGGTCAGGAACACGATCAGAAAGCTATATTAACTCAACATACCAGAATGTCTTGAGCAAGTTGCATTCCCTTCGTAGTATACCCAATCATGGCTCCCTCCGCAAGTGTCTAACCACATAGATGCAGTACTTAGCATCCATATACTACAATGCTGATATTGAATTAAATAGATGCAAATCAAGGCTGTATGTTTACGCATAAAACATTATGTTTCTTAATAAATTTATGTTGTTTGGTACAGGCAGAAAATAGTGTCAACAGCTTTTGAAAGGCATAGGGTAAACATATTACAGCAGTGAACTGGAGAAAATTGCTATTGACTCAATAATATACCTTTTTTTTATAAGGACTTAATAATATACTTAACCCCAGGAAATGTTCAATTGCAGATACATAATGGCATCCATACAGTTTTTCATTGCTCCCAACAAACATGAGTAGATACGTGAGGAGATGAGGAAATCTACAGAAGGGTGAAAATGTTGAAAGAATCTGTGTCCTATATCTAGAGAATAAAAGCTGGTCTTCACACAAATTACTTTGATGACAATGCAGATTGTATTTGTCAATAACTGACCACATAGAGTTCCGCTGCAGGAGGCTTCCCTGAATTGATGTAGTCTTCAAAAGTTAACAGCATGATCAATATCCCTGAAATGTAGATAACACCTGCAAATTAAAGAATCAAACATCAAGAGCCCCTTCTATTGTATGCACATAGACAAAACAGAGACCCAAACTACTTAACACCCCCCCCCAACCAACACCCCCTCCCAAAAAAAAAAAGGCAACCAAAAAAAAAGGATGCCAACACAACACTCATACGCATGTATAGAACTATTTGCAGCATCTAAGGAAGTCCACAGCTCATTTCAAAAAATAATTACTTTGTAGTTAGCCATCAAAAGTCATATACCTCATAGCTTGCATCACGATGAAGGCATCAAGAGTTATTCCAGTATTCTTGAGCATTTCTAACAGAGTTTCCATCACCTATCAAGATGATTAAAGAAGTACAGATGTAAAAGCAGAAAATTACTTCATAGGTGCTGAACCATAAAATTTCTTCAATGTGAGAAAACCATGAAACTACGAAATTCATATTTCATGTTATAGTAGATCACTAAACAGAAAAAGAACAAATTATGGTTGGTAAGCAAGGAATTCTATATTAGCCAAATCAACAATGTTTGTACGGGTTTCTTTCTGTTTATACAACTGTGATACAAACTAAAGAATGCAACGTGCAGCAGAAAGTCATGAGAAATACTGTCAAGAAAAAGCTTGTCCTAATTCATCTGCTTTGGTGAGAACAAATGCTCTCAAAATAATTTATTTAGTTTTTGTTTGCTAAGAGGAAAAACAAATACATGAAAGGGGGAAACGAAAAGCTCCTAAGATGCTAGAGCGACAATAATGTCAACTGAGCTGAAGGAGAACCAAACTTTTGGACTATGTCTAGGGAAGTAACATGCCAGCTATGAAAAGTTACAGCCTAATTTCATAGCTGGCTTTGTCCTCAGAAAATATTTGTGTATAACCTTGTCAGAGCAATAGCTTTCACCACCACTCATTAACCTTACATTGGTTTAGAAAGAATCAATAGTCTTGTATTGGCTCATCAGACGTACAATGCCATGCACCTTGTCAGACAAGAAAATAATATTGTCTGGAAAAAGACAAGCAGATACACACAGACAGGCATTGGAAGGTTAGCTTAACATGTGAAATTAAGAGATGATCAGAGATGCCACCTAGTACCTCTACATTCCTGAGATCTGCACAACCATGAAAGGCAACGTGATAAAGCACTAGTTCCCTATTTAAAAAACCGCGCCTGTTAACATATTCAGCAGTTGGTAGATTATACAGCTCCTCTTCTGAAACGTCCATCATCAAATTTTCAGCAGTGACACTTGGTTGTATCAACTGTCAAAAACTCATTGGACATATCAACAAACTCAACGACCTTCCCACAAAGGCATCATATTAGTGAAAAAGAACATCTACAAAATAAAAGAATAGAATCTAAAGCAGAGAAGCATATTTGGTAATTACTTTGGTGGCGAAATCATCTGCTACAGGTGACTTATTCTTGTCTGCAGTTATAAGTCCGGCGTAGCAGAACTTGTTCAACCCAACACCAGCAGCAGTCATATCACGCACAATCGCATACCTGCACATGAGGTGCAGATCCTTATTTAGAATTTTTTTTGGCTAAAATACACCTAGGTGGGTCACTCAGAAAAGTTGTAGCAAAAGTGACATACACTCGATCTAATCGGCCTGCTGTTGCACATGCATTGAGGAGACAGACAAAAGTTTGGGCGTTCGGCTTTACTTCAGATTTCTTCATTTCTTCTGAAATCTTTTACCCAGATAGCAAACATTATCAAGTAAAAAATCCGCCTGATTGAACATATAATTGCACAAAAATTAGATACTGTCCAAATTGATTCTGCAATCTACCTTGATTGCCTGGTCAGAGTTTTGGCATTTCCCGCATAATGATATCAAACTATTATATAAATTAACTATAACACAAACGAACACATTCATTCCAGCTGTTTCAAATAACAAATTGAGCAACTACTTATAGAAAAGAGAAATTGACACGAGAAGATAGAGCACAGATAACGCACACAAACTTTGGTCAGCTTATTTACTGAACTCATGGACTTCATGCAGTTGAAAAAGAAAATTGAACTTTTAGCTGTAAGTAAATGTGAAATCAATAAATCTCACCACTAGCAGGAGAAAGAAACTTTAGAAAGGGCAGGGTTATATTTTTTTGGCAGAGGTGAATGCACGCACCTCAGACCCGCACAGGGAAGAGAAACAGAAAGAGGTTATCTATTTCTCCAATTAGCAAGATTCCAGCGAAAAAAAAAATCCAAATTTCTTTATTCTTCTTATCCATTAAATCCCAAACACGGCCTTAAATCATCAATATATATATATGCCAAAGAAGAAAATAAACATACACCAGGAAGCAAGCCCATGGCTCCCATTTGGTCCTTGAAGTAAAAACCGTCCTGCAAGCGCGCGCCTTTCATGGTCCCAACTATGAGCGAATGGAACACGTCCCTTGTCGGCTGCACCCCGTCCAGCATCATGTCATCGTAGACATCCCTCAACAAGAAATGCCTATTTCACAGAAGAGAGAGAGATACACAGTCGTATACTATAAAATTCACTTTTAGAAACAATTAAGCTTATCTTTCCCAACAAACATTTGTTTACGGAAATGGAAGCGACCTTCGTATCGTTGGGCAGTGATGGAGCTGACGACAGTGTTGTACTCGGAGACATTGTTGGCGTAGTTGCGCTTGGCGTATTCTTCTGTAGACGCCGCAAAGTACCGGCGTCCCAGCACTCAAGCCACTGACCTATGATATCCTGCAGAAGCCAATTTCCGAAGTGAAAAATACATCAAAAATTTGGAAATTTCTAGAACTTGAGATCGGGAAATGGAGGAGAGTACGAGTCAGATTGGAGGAGGAGCTTCATTTAGGCCGAGAAAACGAATCACACTGTCTATTGCTCAACGGGGTTTTTCTCTTCGCTCCGGAATTGTTCCTGGCTTTGGTTGAGTTAAGCACACCGTTTCGCTGGGGTTTCTATAATGGACTGCTCATCCAGGCCCGATAAATGTGCGGGCTTAGATATGTATATCATATTAGGCCCAAACGGATAATGGGCTAATCTTTTCAGGCCCGATTCACTGGGTTTTGAATTTGTTTTACGTCAAATTAGGCCCTGAGCCAGAATAGGCTGAGCTTCTTCGGCCTACTTCCTTGAATCACAAGCACATCATCATATATTTGACCAGCCGAGTGATTTTCAGATTTGAAGGTCAATATTATGAGCCCAAAAGGGAAGAAAATTGGATGGTCTAAATTTAGTGCGACTTTGGTCCTTTTCTTTTACTGATTTTCTTTAAGCATGTTTTAAATATCACAATGATCATAAGGCATGAACTATTGAGGTAGGTGGATTGTGATTAACTCAAAACGACTCTATGAAAGCAATTACCCTTTGTTCCTAAGCTTTTAGATGATCTGTCTTGGTTGTATGCGGGACTCCAACTGCCTTAGTTTTTTCCTTTTTTCATGAATAAAGTTGGGGTGACTTTATTTGCCTCCTGCAGCAATTAAGACATGAGTTTTAGTGGTTTGGTCCCTTCAAAGTTCTAAGTTCAAAATTTAATAGGTACTACCAATCCTTTGGGTTACTTCCATAGCCTTTGGTCTTGTAATTACCGGCTCCGGAATTAGTAGAAGTGCTCATAAACTATCTCGGATACCCGGTTACTGTTAAACTTAGATTAACAAAAGAAATGATAAGAGATATGCATCTGCTTAGAGCGTAGTAGCATTCTGTGATGGTCCATATGCGAGTTTGAGTGCATGAATGATCTGAGATCATTTAGGTTGTCGAACTGGGAGGACAATAACGGCGGGCGATATTGTTCTGAGAACACTGCATTGCCTTAAACTCGGCCACCGGCGAATAAAGGCTTCTGAATCTGGACACCTTCCATTTATTTTTGTTGCTTTCACGCGTGTGCATGATAACGCTGACTTCTGCGGTTTCATTCACGGCCCGCCTCCTCAGCCACTTGATCACCAATCATAGATGTATCCATTGGACTACTAGTAGAAGAAGTAGTCAAGTTCTTGCCTCGAATACGTAGGCCACAGCCCCTAGCTTTAGAATTGTGTTTCTTGGTAGTCCTCTTCCATGCCGCTAGTGGGGGATCCTCCTCCAAAGGAAATGAGGAAGCCGCATGATGAGGAACACACAAACGTTTACTTCCACTAGTAGGCTCGAAAGTCAGCCTTTTTTGACCGACCATTTGGATAGGACCAGAAAGAAGAGCATCTGATTCCGATGAGCTCGTTTGGGAAGAGAGAAGAATTGATGGATCTGGACCATAAGAGGCCCTATCTTCAATAGCCGTGGGCTTTGTGCTAACTCCCAGGGATTCTTGCAGCCCACTAGATGGCCCAGACGGTAGTCCGGTTTCCAAGTCATGAATGCGAACAGAAGAGGTATGAGGCCTAGATACAGGCTCCGAAATGTGCGATAACGATGCATCAAGGCCCATGAAGACTGTGCCAGGACGCGGGAACAAAGAGGCCGATGTGTCCTTCGAAGGGCAAACTGGGAAGTGCCAATTTGACGTAAGTTGACAAGCATGCAGAATATCTTGATCGGAACGGGGCAAATCTTCTTCTCTGCGAATAGTTTTTTCCAGATTATACAAAAAGCTACAATGTTCTCCCCAAGCCTGATAATCTGACATAGTGGTCGGTAGCGGTATAGACTGTGTTGGTGACAGATAAGCAGACACAGATCGAGAGGGAAGAGCACTGCTATGTTGCGGGCTCTGCTGTATGCCTTTCACCGAAATGACATGCATTGGAGATTTCAAAGAAAGTGATGTCTGCCCTGATACCTTATCATCGATCATCGGAGTTAATCCCGATCGCCGAACAGAATGAGAAACCCAACGTTCCCCTCCGGCTCGGGAAGGAGGAACTGCCGTTGAACGGCTCCCTGCCACTGGCGAACTCCCCGAATATCGTTTGGCTTCCAGCGAAGTAGCTTTGAGATTCAGCAGAGCTTCCCGAGGTCCCATGAGTGGATCAAACGAAAAAACACAAAACTTCTGAATATGGTCCAGACGACCACAGTTTTGACACCACTCCGAGATACGTTCATACCGAAATTGAATCCACAGGTCAGATTTGTTGACCCTATTCAAGTAACATCCCGGCATAAGAGGTTTTTCCAGATCCACCAGTATCTGAACACGAAGAAACGCCATCCCCCACACTTTCTTTTCTGTATTGAAGTCCACGGCTAACACCTCACCAGCTTTACTGCCAAAGTCCATGGCGGTTTCCCGAGTCGACAGACCTAGAGGAAGGCCATGGATTTGCATCCATAAAGGAATGGTGGTGAAAGATATCTCCTGGAGTGTTGCATCGATATCTCATTTCTTCAAAACTAATAGAGAACCTTTCACATTCCACGGTCCTTGACTGAGTATTCTGTCGCGCATAAGAATCGAAGGAAAAGAGAATATAAAGCTGTCCTCTGGTCCCTCCGAGATTTCCAGGCCCTTGACATGATTCCAAGATTTAAATATCGCTTCACGAAGACCCAGCTTATTATGAGGTTTAAACGTCCATACTTTTCCCACCAGAAGAGTGGAGGCTTCGAGAACAGCATCATCAGACGTAGGATCATCAAGAGTCGTGGCCGAAGAAGGCAGAACAGAAGTTTTCGCACTTAAGAACACAAGCTCTTCCATCTCCGATTCAATGGATGAAACCGACTCGTTACCCTATGGTGTGGACTGGGGAGAAGACATAGCTGAAAAGTGACTGAAAAGCAGAAAGGAAGAATAAAAGATAGTAGAAGCAAGATTGGCCAGAGAGGCAGCCTCAGGAACGAGATTAACCCCAAAGAAACGTTAGACTGAGAACCAGAAAAAGATGAGGTAGAATTTTGAGGAATAGGAACGAAGGAGAGGACAATGTACGAGATAATCTAAGCGAACCAGACAACAAGCTGGCGGCAAGGAGAACACGTTCTCCAGAGAGCTCTCAAAGGAGCGGTTTTTTGATCATTCAAGAGTCGCTTAGTTGGTTTGTTCTTAGTTGCAAAGTGAAGCATTCTTAGTTGGTTTGTTCTTCCTGTAATGAACTGTAATTTCGCTCTGTAATTGGTTTGTTCTTGCAAATCATGTCTTAGTTCTCCAAATACTGGCCCTGTACAAGCGGCAGCTCAGAATGCTTCACTTTGCAAAATTCCGGATGAGGGAGAAATATTTACCGCCCTTAAACAGATGGGAGCTACGAAAGCGCCGGGACCGGATGAAATGACGGCTGCTTTCTATCAACGGTACTGGACGACTGTGGGTAAGTCTGTTATTTCAATGGTGCAGCGTTTCTTTTCTACTGGGCATCTTTTGAAACAGATGAATCATTCGTATATTGCTCTTATCCCCAAAATTTCCAATCCTACACGAGTAGAGCACTTTCGTCCCATAGCTCTTTGCAATGTGTGCTATAAGCTTATTGCCAAATTACTTGCAAATAGATTGAAGCCTCTGCTGTCATCCTTGATCTCCCCCAACCAGTCGGCCTTTGTTCCTGGTAGACTCATACAGGATAATTCAATTACTGCTTTAGAAATCATGCATTCCTTGAAAATCAAATCTGGTTCCAAAGGGTTCATGGTGATGAAAATGGACATGTCTCAGGCTTACGATCGGTTGGAGTGGAATTTTCTTTTCCAATGTTTACATGAGTTGGGTTTCTGTCCTGGTTGGATTCAGTTAGCTCAGCAATGTATCACTACTGTTTCATACTCTATTTTACTTAATGAGAGTCCTTTTGGCTGTATTACCCCTTCAAGGGGCTTGAGGCAGGGTGATCCACTCTCCCCTTTTCTTTTCATATTGGCAACTGAAGCTTTGACACGGTTGTTCAAGCGAGCAGAGTGTTTGGGTTCATTACATGGCCTTCGGGCAGCTAGAAGGGCTCCTTCAGTTTCTCATTTGATGTTTGCTGATGATTTGGTGGTCTTTTGTAGAGCTAACATTAGGGAGGCACGTGTAGTGGATCAGATCCTTCATAGTTACTGTCTTTGGTCTGGTCAGATGGTTAACAAAAAGAAATCAGCTGTTCATTTTAGTAGAAATACTCGGCCAGAGGTCATTGCTGATATTTCTGAGGCTCTCCAATTGCCAAGGATGAGACATGATTGTAAATATCTTGGTCTTCCCCTTTTCTGGGGCGATATGAAGAAGAAGCATTTTACGGAGATGCAAGAGCGTATCCAGTCCAAAGTTGCAGGATGGAAATGTAAAGCCTTATCCCAGGCTGGACGGACGGTGTTAATCAAATCCATTGCTACGGCTTTGCCACAATATTCTATGCAGGTGCTTCACTTCCCGATGGGGTGGTTTCAGCAAGTGGACAAACTCCTTAAAGATTTTTGGTGGGGTCATTCGCGGCACAAAAATAAACATTATACTCCAAAAGCGTGGCAAGCCATATGTCAACCCAAATCCAAGGGAGGGTTAGCAATTCGGTCTATGAAAGATATCAATTCAGCTTTTCTTCAAAAGTTGGGATGGAACATCCTTAATCATCCGGAGCAACTGTGGGTTCAGACTTTGAAGGCTAAGTGTTTTCCCAATACTTCTTTTTTATCTTCCCAAGCGAAACCAGGGGCTTCACTAGTGTGGCAAGGGATTACCAAAGTTAAAGAGCAACTCTGAATGGATTTATGCTATATTCCTAGGAATGGTTCCAATATTGATATTCGCCAAGATCCATGGATTCCCTCGCTTCCAAATTTTCATCCGGAATGGATCCCTACTGCAATGACTAGTTGTTCTCTACAAAAGGTTGGTGAACTGGCTGCTAGGGATGGTCAAAGGTGGGACATTCCATTATTACACTCTCTGTTCACGGCTGCATCTGTGGAACATATTCTACGACTGCCTCTTCCTCACCCACAGCAACAGGACTCGATGATATGGACCCTAGATCCTCATGGCAAGTTCAATATCAAAGCGGCAGTAGTGGCTTCTCAATCACGAAGAGGTTCTTATCAGTGTTCTATGTCTGAGAATGATTGGTCTAAATTATGGAAAGCTCCAATCCAAGATAGACTCAAGTTGATCTTGTGGAAATTTGCTGCTGAAGCTATACCTGTGAGAGTGCCTAGGTTTAGAAATTCTGTAGAGGGGGAGGAGCATGATTCTCTATGTGTATGTTGTGGTCAATTCCCAGAAACCTCAATTCATGTGATCCACGATTGTGTGGTTGCACGTTTGTTGTGGACAACTTCGAGTTGGGCCCTTGATATATCTCGAATCCCTGCCTTCTCTTCTACAGAATGGATTCATGTGCTTTTGAATGCAGATTCGCTTTTGGGCATCCGCACCCGATCCATGCCTTCCTTTGTTCTGAATGCTGCCATAATCTTGGATGTTATATGGTATGCTAGGAACCGAGCAATTCATGAAGATTATATTGTCAATACTTCTGACCTTCAACAATCAGTTGCTCATCGCTTTCATGAACATTCCACAGCACATTTGATGCAGGACTCAAAGCCTGCACAGTTTTGGTCCCCTCCAGGACCCCTTCAAATGAAGATTAATTTTGACGTTGCTATACGTCAATCTGGATCGTACATAGCCGTCTCATGTCGAGACTCTTCCAGCTCTCTCTGTACGGCGTACATGGAGCAAGTTAGGGCTATGGACCCACTTTTTGGTGAAGCGATGGCGGCAGTTCGTGCGGTGGAATTGGCTCTTAGTCGGCAATGGAACCATGTGATTTTTGAAACTGATTCACAATTGCTCTGGAAGGATGTCTCAGATGTTTCTCATCCTCCATGCTGGAAAATATCAGATTTGGTGACTTCTTTGCGTATGCAATTCCAGCAAAATTCGGGTTGGTTGATTCAGTGGGTTCCTCGCAAGATTAACCAGCAGGCTCATTTACTTGCCCAATGGGCAGTTAGATCGAAAACCTCTGGATTTGTTATTCCCTCTTCTATTCCTTTTCATATTTTGTACTGTGATTCGGATATTCCTTTGTTCTAAGGACACTCTTTTGAATGGAATATATATTGATCGATTTGAGAAAAAAAAACTAAGCGACTCTTGGAAGAGAGTACCTTGAGGCGAAGCCATCAAGGTAATGATCCTTCTTAAGGCACTTCAACGAGGTAGGATTGACCTGAATGAAGACGTAGTTTCCAGCAAAAAGATCACCAAAATGGACCTGACCTTCCTTCAATCTCTTCACCCACCCCGCCCACGAGACTCTGACGGAAGAGAGCAGTCTAACTTTCCTCCTCAAGCTTGGGACCTTAAGCTTGAATCTCCTCCTTGAAGGCACCCTTTTGAACCTGAACCAGTTTCTCTATCTCGCAACCAGCCCATATCTTTCCTCATCGTAATCATCAAATCCACCTTCATGTCCAAGTCTCTGGTAAGAGAACTTGGTGAACCACCCCATCGCAGTTCTAGACATGGGCGGTTTAGAAGTAAAACTAGAGACTCAGACAACCCCCAGAGAACTTGGCAAGATTGTTTGGCCAATAATTAAATACCAACTTTTTTTCCTAACTGGTAAGTTGTATACACGGAAACTTTGACCCAAATTACATATCCGTTCACACATTCGTGGAAGTTTGTAAATGATAATCTAAGTATATGAGCCCGTGGACCTGTGGTGTTACTTTGATAGGAAACCTTTTGAGCGCAGGATCAATTCACTTGAAACCGATGCTTATGTTTGCAAGCTGATAGGCCGTATTGGTCGAGAGGAGCATGACGAACTGCAAATCTTTTGTGGAACACAAGCTGAGTGTGCCACAGGAAGTACCAGAATTGGCACTTCCACCTATCCAAAACACTGGTGGGGGAGAGGAAAAAGAAGGGCAGAACGTTGGTGAGGGGGAGGGTGAAGGGGCACGGGCAGCTTACGCACAACTCAACTAATCCTGAGGTCTCAGCAAGGAGTCATGCACAAATCGAATAATTATGAGGCCAAAAGTTTTGGGTAAAAGCTGTTGAATAGGTAGACGAGAAAAAAAAAACCCTTGTAGGCATCCACATCTTGTTAACTTATAGCATAAGAAAAGCTTCTTTCAACTTTTTTACAAGCATTCTCAGAAAAGGGTAAAATAATCACAGGGGACAATAAAATTCACTTTACCCTAAAATTAGGCGAGAACTGGTGACTACAAAGAACAGAGGTCAAGGAATCAAAATATTCAAAGGGCGAAAGAATGCTGCTAGTAGAGCTTAATTCTGGTTTGGATAGGGCTCCGACAAATTGGACATGCCTGAAGGTCTCTTCCGCAGTCACAGCAAGTCTGCAATAGAATGACATAAGAGGGAACTTTTTAATCGTTAACAAATATGTACCACTTATCTCCTCCAACGTAATTTGAGAAAATGTACAAGAAAATCTACCTGATGCCCACAGCCAAAGGCCATGTCCTTGGAATTACAGAGGCAAATGGGGCAAAGCTGTCCAAAACAATGTCAAATGTAAATCTTAACTCTTGACCGACAATCAAAATCACATAAACGAGCATTATAGTTTGTCGTGAGGAAAAGTTACCAAGAATAAAACTGAGATCATACACTTTAAACGAGTAATTACCTGGTTATCATAAGTGGAACTACTAGCAGGTGGAGCTGAGCTGACAGGCATGCTACCTCCATGATAAGGAGGCACACTTGGTTCAAAACCAGATGAATGAGAAGGTTTCAAGATGGTGGAAGATGCTGCACCATAGATAGGTGGGGGGAGGGGAACTCTCTGGGGAGAATTGTGCTTCTGACCACTACAGCAGAAGTAATAAAACATTGCAGAATGTCAAGAAAAGGAATTCAAAAGCCTCAGAAGATAATAAATAAATAAAATCACTGAATTACCCCAGTATATTGAGCTCTATAGTTGCCTTGTACTGAGAAGGAATTTCCATCAAGGCTGCAAGAGCAAACTCCGTCTCCTTTCGGGATTGAGACACATTCTTTGACATGATTTCAGTGAAATTCACAAACTGAACAGAAAATAAGAAAATAATATCTCTTCAGTCAAGCCTTTTCCTATACTAACATGTGATAGGCCAAAAACAAAAACAATAAAAGAATAGAACTTTCAAATGCCTGTCAGAACTTACTTGAAAATTGTCAAACTCCCTTGCAGGGATATTGTCATCAAATTCCTTCATCATGTCCCAAGGTCCATCTCCAACCCCAACTAATACAATTGACAGAGGGAACTTGCTGGATCAAAATAAGCATATAAGAAAAGATACCATTGGCCAACAAAAAGCTATGGGATTGGACAAAATTGCACCACAGTCACCTGGCTTCAACTATGGCATCAACAGTCTTCTGCTCCTGAGGACTGAACTTGCCACGCTCAGTATCAACACTTCTAGTTACCTGCCACAACAATAACTTTAAGTGAGAGAACAGCAGGGAACATAAGGCATTACAGGAAGGTAGTTCAAGTGATAACTCCGTTGTGCATTCCAAGAATGATGACATGGAAGACAAAGCCAGCTGGACTAAACCTCCCAACAAAAGACTAGGCTACAGAAATCAATATAGTGAAATCACCAATAGAGATGCAGAACAAGATTCACTGTAGCATTCACAGCAAGAAGGAAGCTCAACAGAGCAACAAGAACTATATTAAAGATGCAGATTAAATGCTGGGGCACGTAAAACTTCATCCAAGAAATACCCCTGGCCTATGCCAAACACTCCTAAGGTGCATAATGCTAAGGTACAAAACTGAAGTTGTATCTATACAGCAGGCAACATACCTGCCCGTCTGCAATTATTAATAAAACATGGTACTGGCCACCACTCTGCTCCACAATGGTCATGGCCATCTCAATTATAGGTGCAAATGAAGTTGGTCCTGCAGTAAAAATGAAACTTGCATAAACTAGAAAAACGATATGACAGGTATCTCAAAATAGAACGAGGCATTGTGAAAGGGGAATCAAAACCTGCAAGTCGTAAATGAGGGACAATTTCCCTGTAGCAACTCAAAACTTCCTCAAAGCCATGACAGAATCTCTCATCTGGATAGAAGCTGAAGACATCTCTGTCGTGTGTTGATGCTGACAAAGCAATTCCAATGGTGACGGGAATAATAACACTAATCAAAATAATACAGTATTAACGCTTTGACAAACTGACTAAATCATGAGAAAATACCATCTCCGAATCCAAAACAGGGAATCAAATTATCCTCATCAAATGCAACCAAAGTTTTCCCAATAATGGATATTGCTTTCTCATAAGGATTTGGACTATCTCCGATGTGATGCAAACTTCGTCTGTTAAATGAACTTGCACCTATTCACAAAAACAAGTTCAGCATGTTCCACTATAAGACAGCATTCTAATCCACATAATATATACACATGCATGTGTGTGTGTGTGTATGTGTGTGTGTGTGTATATGAATAAGCACACACGCACCTCTGTATATAGAGAGAGCATTAGGTTAGAAATAAGGCTTAGGCTTAACCTGTCCACTCGTTGCTTTTTGTGAAATCAATACCAACAATAAGATTGGAGGATTCGAGGCCAGCACGTGCAAGAGCCTCAGTCACCTGCAAGGAAGAAACATTTCAGTCACCCCCATCATTATAGTGGGTGTAAAGAGACAATATGACCTAAACATACATCATTGCAAGGCAAGTCTTTGAAAGATGTCTATGAATATCATCACCATAGCCCCTGAAAACCCTGTTTCCTTTTACTTGAATGACAAACTCCTCCAGTTAAAAGTAAATCCCCTTACATGCTGACCATGTATGGTTTGGTGGAATGCCAAATATCCAACAAAAACAACACTAATTGGTAGTGTGGCAAAAGATACAACAAAGCCAATTACTAGGGCATAACTCTTAATGGAATCAATATGATTGGAGGTGACTACGATGGCTTTAACATATAAAGCATTTCCTACAAGCAAGCCTATAAAGTCAAGCTCAAAGCATACCAGAACAGTGAAAACTGAAACCACTCTGAAGAGGTATAAGATTATGGAGAGAACATAAAGTTTATTGTGATTTCATAGTTATTTAAAAGGTGAAATATATTTGTCAAAAAATTGACTACCACTCTATACAGCATTTGGCAACATACAAGAACTTCAATCTTCATAAGTGTTTAGAACAAACTTATCAGAAAAAAGATGCAGCTGCAACCAATTCTTCACATTATTCGTCATTGAACATATTATAACAGTCTCAGATACCGGTAAATCAATGTTAAACAATTATATTTCTGCATATTCTTCAACATTGAGCATATCATAGAGGTCTCAAAACCCCATAAATCAAATTTTATTATACCAACCAATTTTTATTTTTTTGCAGGGTAAAGTGCAAAAGAAAACAGACTTGAAAAACAATGGGCGATTGATTGATCAAATAAAAGTAAATATCACATCTAATATTCTACCCCATCCCCCTTCTTGTTATCCTTTTTGCATGTGATCTCTCATTTCACCAGGAAAAACAAAAGAAGGCTGATCATTGACAGTGATGATACCTGCTCCAAGGAATTGTAATCATCGGCAATTCTTGAATACCTCCTGTCCAGCTTCTTTCCGTTATCAGGGACCTGGCCAACACCATAGTCTTGTGTACCATACTCTTGGGAAGGAGGATAATGTTGCTGCCGCCAATATGATTGTTGAGGTGCAAAGCTCTGACTTTCTTGGCCATACTGTGATTGGCCATACGGGGATTGATGATCACTCCACGAAGAAGAACCAGAACGGAAGGATGAATTCTGCCTTGAAGTCGCTTCCTTTGAACCCGTAAGCCCCATTAACTCAATACTCTAGAAACTAGAAAGATGTACCAAAATTATTAACACAACAAATGACACACAATAAGATAATACCCCTAAATTCTTTAACAACGCCAACTTATACGAGGCAATGCACTGAATACACTAAATCAAACTAAATGGACACCTCCAAAGCAACGACAATAAGCAACAAAGAAATTCTTCTATAATCCTCGCGAAACGCTTATAAATTGCATAAAGCACATAAAGGGCGGTCCGTTCTGACTTGAAGTTTCCAAGAAAATTTGTAGTTTTCTCAGTAAGCAACCAAAACAAAGGCGGGTTCTTTTCAGCCCCTATATACGACTTGTTACCGTAACTGCCTCGTACTTATCAAAAAAAAAATAACGTAACTGCCTCTTCACCGCCTCGAACTTCTTCCGTAAGCTTTATCAACAAAACTCCAAGTTGTCAGATTATAAATGCCAAATGACTTCAGAAACAATCCAAATTCCAAAGACCGCACATTGATTGAAATATTACCGAGCCTACCGAAAATGAGATCCAAATTCACATGAGAAGAAAACAAATAACTTTTCACAAAGTGAGATTAACCGAGGAATTAATCGGCATTTAGCTATCAACTACCATTTTCAGTGCATTTCTTACCACTAATAGTAGAGCTTTCGAACAGTACCTCGTTGGGAGGAAGAGAACCCCCGAAGCATTGTCCGTAGTAACTACGGGAACTTTTATGTTGCACAGAGTCACAGAGCTTCAAATTTCAATGGCGGATATGATACTTCTTTTTTTGGTAATAAAAAGAAAAGGATAAATGCAAAATCAGTTTCGTATTATAAGCAAAAATCGATTTAGTGTATGGAATATGAAAAATATTGATTTAGTCTATGTGATTCTATTTTCGTTTGTTATTGATACTTGATTTTATCATTTTCTGAAATTTAAATTGATATTTTTTCATATCAAATGGACTAAATCGATTTTTATGAATAGTACAAGGACTAATTTTACATTTATACCTAAAAAATGAAAACAACTGGAAAAGCTGAACCGCTTTTTGAATTTGATTTTCTAGGTTGTGTTCGTTTTGAGTACAAATATAGGATTTTAGAGAAGTGGATTTTTATGTTGAATAGTGTTTTATTGGTGTTTATGTAAAGTGGAGAGAGAAATGATTTGATGTAATTGTTTAATAAAAAAGTATTGGAGATATGTGAAAAAGTATAGAGAGATAAAATTTATGTTGAATAAAAAATTAAAAAATTGTTAGAAATTGTGTAAAATGTATTGGTGTTTGTGTTTAAATTCTGAATATGTTCTGTGATAGATTTGTGAATATAACTAGAATCCTGAAAAAGTATGAAACATATGTATCTCTTCCTTTTCGTTTCTATTTTTTTAAAACCCACTTTCAAGTGTCCTGGCACATGGAAATTTAGGGACCAGTACCCTCTCCAATACCCAATAGGAGAGAGACACAAGGGTGTGGGGTCCCACCACATTCTGTGTCACTCTCTCCTCTGTTGCACCCTCTGTGTTGTACTATTTTCCTCTCTTATCTTTTTCTGGACGAGATTTCGTGTTGCGTTCCTGCCGGGGGGGTGGAAGCGGGTGACAGGTGGATATGCGTGTATCAGGCCGGAGTGGGATAATGCTCTTCTATGTTTTATGGAAGTTGGATCAGGCCGGAGTTGGATAATGCTCTTGCACTTTCTTTGCTCATAATTTTAAAATATAATTTTGAAACAAATAAATAAAGTGGACTCTCAATTTATCCATACTCTACATAAATATATAGAATAAATGACTAATTGAGATACATATACAAAACATAACAGCTGTTATCGACCTTTTTTCCATTGCAAAATGGAACTTTAAGAGGGGATTTTTTATTTTTTGTTTTCTAAATAAAATGGTGGAAAATTAAGTGTAGGGGATGCACAACCGAAAAATCGGTCCGACCGATTGTGCTTATATGGAGGATCGGTCCGGTTTCATTTTTAAAATTTAGGTTAATTTCGAAGGAAAAAGGGCATATAAAAATGTAGACTTTTAGTTTAAACTTAAACTAAACTTTTTAAGTTTGTAATTTGTATTAAAAATATATTTTTTATTTATATTATTAAATCCGGACCGGTTTGTTAAAAGGTATGGACCGGAACGGACTGGATTTAAATAAACAAAATCGGACCGAACCCAAATCCGATTCGATTTTGATAGTGGTTTAAGACTTCGATTTTGATAATATGTTATTTCTAAGGTCTCGAGTTTAAAATCGCATAGGTGTTATAAATCTTTTGGAGATATCCTAATAATCTTTTAGCCTAATAATTATTTGATTTGTGTAGAACAGAAGATTGTACATATTCTAAGATTAGTCGAGATACGCATAAACTGATGCAGACACTCAGTTAAAAAATAAAAAGAAAGATTTTCTCAATTAAAAAAAAACATTATACACGCTTTCGTGATTTTCTTATTCCTCACTTCTTCTTTTTTGTCTGAGTTATCTTATTCCTTACTTCACTCTTACTTTGAGTGCAAAGTAACACAACTTGACGTAGTCGTGCTCATCATCAAGAGGCGAAATTATAGAAAATATTAAAGTTGAGAATCTTGCTCTTGTGACCCGAATAGTTCAACCAATGATGAGTTCCTCCATCGATCTTTCTTCTATAGACAACCTTTCTCCTTTCTCCTTTCTCTCCAGGGAACAAATTATCACGGACTGCTGCTAAATGGCATATATACAAGCAAATAAATCTAGGCCTAACGTGGTAGTAGTCGATTATTGCACTTGATGGGTAAATAAAGTCCGGCCCAGAGAATGGTCTGGCAAGGCCCAATGGCATTGCCCCAAATCCCAAGTCGAGAGAATAAAATAACAGGTCCAAGACCACGACACTGTCGAGAGCCTCAACTATGCCCAAAAACATTAAAAAAAATTTATATTCAAAATATGACGCCTTCAAGTCAAGCATGAAAATAATTGTCAACTCAAAAGAGAGTCGTCAACTTTCATCTCACTAACCCAATCTTAATCCAATTGAGGAAGAATTGCATCATTTTGTAGTCTTAACGAAATCCTATGCAAATTAAGGAAAGGGTTGATAATGTAATGACTGATTAAGGACTCTTCTATTTCAAAAGGGAAAAAAAAATCAAACTCCGATTATGTACGAAAAATGAACCGATTAAGGCTCTGTTTGCATAACAAAATTTTAACACTCTAAAATTTTATCATCATTACAAAACACTCTCCTCTTCATTTTTTTTCATCAATTTTCCATACACTTTTTAACTTTTTTACCAAATTTTTTATTAACTTTTTCATTTTCTCTCCTCACTTTTTCTTCTACCCTAATATCTAAAATTTTAACAACCTTAAAATTTTACTTCTCAAACACAACCTAAGTCCATTATGTTGATGTAAAAGGGGAAGTTATATGTTCTATATTCTCTTAATCGTTATTTAACTTAAAGGATCCTAAATACTTATTGGGGCATCAAAGTTTTCACTTTCAAAGTGGCTTTGTCCTCGTTTATTTATTATCTTGCAAGTTGTTGTACTGAGCCGAGATGGGTTGATTATGGTGGACGATAGCATTTTTAGCATCATCAACACTTTGGGGGTGTTCGGGTGGAAATTTTCAACTCACAAAATTTTCACTCATTAAAAAAATTATAAAATAGTATCTCTCCTCATCAAATTATTTATTTATTATTATAATATTCATTTAAATCTTTTATCTTCACTTTTTCATCAAATATCATAAAATTTTTTTACTTTTTTCACAAATCTCAATACCCAAAATTTCTAACCCCTAAAATTTTTAGGGCGAACACCCCCTAAAATACCCTAACATTTTTAATATGAATTTAAGAAATCGCATAATAATATCGGTCCGTCTATATTTCTCCCTAACAATTAAACTTCATCGTGGAGTACGGAAGAAAAACTCTAGACCACCAATAGTTGCATGTGATATGGACCCCGTCACATTCAATTATCTATAGCTCCTACACGGGTTTGGGTGTCCAATGATGACCATACGACCCAAAAAGGGAAATTATCGCAAGGATAAATATATATTCGTTATCCCAAATTTAATTAATTTGAAACTTTCGTATGTGGGGACCAATTCCGCAAGTACAGATTGGACACGCGTCAGAGGATGATAGGTAGTTGTAAAAAAATCAAATAAGAAGAATGCAATGCTCTTTTCTGGGCATCCCGCACAAAGGTAATATTATGGTCAACCTCTTGGACTGTCGTCGAATCTTTGACCACCGACACGGAGGCATATCAACGTCTGTCCAAAACCTGCCCCTGGACATGCAAATACAGGATCTCTTCTCTCCGTCTCTCTCTCCCGCGAAAATCCAAGGGTGCACTTCTATCTCACAGTCTCTCACAGAAATCTGTCTCTTTTCTCTAGCACTGAACATGCTTATTAGGGCTATAAGTTTTGTAGCTTAAGTTTGATTTTGGGGTCGGATCGACCAGAGTGTTCAGGAAAAATGAAGCACAGGAGCGAGCCGAAGTCCACCACCAAGCTGCTCAAGTACGCCCTAGTTGGACTCATTGCACTCCTCGGGTTGGCTTGTTTGTACTACGGCTCTTCATTGGCTCCCGGCTTTCGGAGATCCGACGAGGAAGTTCCTGGGTTCGAAGGAACCGACCCTGTATTGGGCGGGTTCGTTCATCATCACGATCCGGAGGATTTGCGCGAGGACCGAGTGCACAATCCAGAGGTCCCCAAAAGCATTCCTGTATGTAAGGAATCCCATTTAATATAATTTCAATTTTCTTTCTTCATTAATCCGTGTTGTTTCTATTGTGGAAGAAAAAAGCTTTTGCCTAAGAGTTTCTGTAAAAGGCATTCTATAGCAGATTGTTTATATATTGTTTGTTTTCTTTTTTGGTTTGGTTTTTAGAAAAGCATAGTTCTTTTAACTCGTGTTTAACACGCTGCGAATGATTTGGATGCTTTTGAGGCCCCTAACCCCCCCCCCCCCTCTTTTATTTTTGAAATTTTCTGTGTTTGATATGGAGTTCAAATGATTATCTCTACAGATTTGTGATTTGGGATTTTCCGAGTTGATACCATGTTTGGATAGGAACCTTATCTACCAACTGAAGTTGAAACCCAATTTGACATTAATGGAGCACTATGAACGGCACTGCCCACCTCCGGAGCGCCGTTTTAATTGCCTGATTCCACCTCCAGTTGGTTACAAGGTCAGTGACTGGCATAACACATGCAAAATTCTGTTCCAGTTTGATTGTTTAGTTTTGTTTCCGACAAGATTGTTATTAGAATTTCAGATCCCTATAAGATGGCCTGCTAGTAGGGACGAAGTGTGGAAGGCAAACATACCCCACACACATCTTGCGCAAGAGAAATCAGACCAGAATTGGATGGTTGTTAACGGGGATAAAATAAATTTTCCTGGTGGAGGTACACACTTCCATAGTGGAGCTGACAAGTACATAATTTCTCTTGCTAAGGTATGTGATATTCTCATTGTTTTTACTTAGCTCCCATTACTTGAACTGGTCTCAATATCCCATTCCATATTTTTTCCCTACTTTTTTTCTTTATCGTTGTTTATCTAGCAATCGGTGAGCGTTATGTAACAGCAAGGCTTAACAAAAATAAAAAGGAGATATATATACTGTGTCAATTATACCTATTTGGTGGTACAGATGCTTCAGTTAGCAATCGATGAGCGTTATGTAACAGCGAGCTTAACAAAAATAAAAAGGAGATATATATACTGTGTCAATTATACCTATTTGGTGGTACAGATGCTTCAGTTTCCTGGTGATAAACTCCACAATGGCGGAAATATCAGAAATGTTCTTGATGTGGGTTGTGGTGTTGCAAGTTTTGGAGCCTATCTGCTTCCCCTGAACATTATAGCTATGTCCCTTGCACCTAATGATGTACATGAGAATCAAATACAATTTGCACTGGAGAGGGGTATTCCAGCAACTCTTGGCGTCTTGGCTACAAAAATACTTCCTTATCCAAGCAGATCATTTGAACTGGCTCATTGTTCCCGATGTCGAATTGATTGGCTTCAAAGAGATGGGATCCTCTTGTTAGAACTCGACAGATTACTGAGACCAGGAGGGTATTTCGTATATTCTTCTCCTGAAGCGTATGCACATGATCCGGAAAATCGAAGGATCTGGAATGCTATGTCCAATCTTCTCCGAAGAATGTGCTGGAGAATTGTTGTAAAGCAAGACCAGACTGTGATATGGGCAAAGCCATTGACAAATAGCTGTTACTTGAAAAGGGAATCTGAGACACTGCCTGCTTTGTGCAGTGCTGATGACAACCCAGATGCAACATGGAATATCTCCATGAAGGCCTGTATCTCTCTGTACTCTGCAAGTAAGTGGCATGATATATACATTTTTTTCAAATTGAATGTTTCTGATAATTTGCAGATACACTAATGTTTGTGGTGACTTGGTGTATTTGTGTAGGTAGGCATCACATCTCGATGTTTAGTGATCTTGTTGCTTTTGTCATGTTTAGTGATCTTGTTGCTTTTGTCAATTTAATGAAAGTAGTTCTCTAACCTAGTGAATTAGAAATTAACCTGAAGGATTTCCATCACCAGCCTGAGAAATTGCCTTATATCCTGAAGAATATATTTAAAATGTGTGGCTGCAAAACAGCATTCAAAATAAAGTTCAGATCCCTCTATTCCAATCTGAAGCAGATACTCACACAGTTAGCGGTTATAGCATATCACTTTCAACTGGATCTTGAGATTTGTTGCTTGATTAATTTGCTGAACATGCTGATTGTTGTCCTCCATTTTTTTTTTCATGCGGCCTGTTAATAAAGTGTTTTTCGTAGCCATTATGATTACGGCTTATTTTGTTGTAAGAGTTGTTTTGGGTTTTTATTTACGTCTTTCTTAAGCTTTCTACTTCTTTCATAAAACAGAGATGCACAAGGATAAGGGAAGCAGGCTGGTTCCTTGGCCAGAGAGGCTTACTGCTGCACCCCCTCGCCTGGAAGAAATTCGTGTGAGCCATGAGGAATTCCAAGAGGACACTGTACGTCTCTAAAGTTACAAGAGATCACCGCATGATACTGTTCTTTGACCCTTTTCTTGTGATTTTGTCGTTTACTTTCCATGTGGGTGATTTTCTTCCTTAGTAAGCTATTTATTTAATGCAGAGCATTTGGAATTTTAGAGTGCTTGAATACTGGAAGCACATGAAATCTGTCATACTGAAGAATTCTATTAGAAATGTCATGGATATGAATTCAAATCTTGGTGGATTTGCTGCTGCCCTTAGTGACAAAAATGTCTGGGTGATGAATGTTGCTCCTGTAAGTGCATCTGCCAGATTGAAGATTATATATGATCGAGGCTTGATTGGAAGTGTTCATGACTGGTAGGTATTTCATCTCCTTTTATTAATGCAACTATCTGTTCTCCCTATCATGTGTGGAGGTGGCATAACATTGTATTTCTAAAGTTGGTTCAACTCTTCTGTTTTACATGTTTTATACAGGTGCGAAGCATTTTCTACCTATCCACGTACATATGATCTTTTGCATGCCTGGACAGTGTTCTCAGAAATTGATGAGCGTGGGTGCAGTGTAGAGGACCTACTAATTGAAATGGATCGAATACTACGGCCTGATGGATTTGTCATCATCCGAGACAAACCCTTTATCATAAACTATATTCGGAAGTTCGTGACTGCCTTAAGATGGGATGGCTGGGTATCGGAAGTAGAACCAAGGGTTGATGCTCTCTCCTCAACCGAAGAAAGAGTTTTGATTGCAAGGAAGAAGTTGTGGGACGAGGGCATTATGTAATTGTGAACCTGCTTCTTCTCAGGTATGTGCTGTGCTTATTTCCTTTCTTAAAGGGCATGAGAGTTGTTAGGTCATGGTGTCCAAGTCTCATGCTAATGTCTTTTGATCGTACTGTGAAATTTCCATGCCTCCTAATTTTCGTTACATGTGTAAATTGATTTATTGGAATGAGCTAAGAAATCTGAACAGGATGGTATATTACGAGATTCATTTAACTTGTCAATCTTTTGATTGGTTAACCTAGAGGGAAATGACTTTTACCTGCTGAGGGGATTAATGCAAGGTCTTCGTTCCAGTCTGAGGAATTTTTTTTTTTTTTTGCCTTTTTTAAGGCATAAGGCTGCACTTTTTGGGACTCTCTTTGGAAATTAATTTTTTTCCCATCTTTTTCAAGTCCTTCATACGAAGTATGGAGTGCCAGGAGGCTGGAGCTGTTTTCAGTCGCTATTTAGGACCACAATGTCTCTTCAAGCAAAAGATGGGATGCAGTAGATAAAGAGACAATCCTTCGGTTGAACGAGCAAATATACAGAGATACAACTGTGAAAAGTGACTAGCATTGCCGTCAATGACAAGTGTAGTATCATCGTACATGCATAATTACATTTTTTTCTATTTATTGGTATACATTTTTCAAGTACCGTACAAGTGCAAAATAATCTGGAAATTGTCGCATAAGCATACAGATACTCTCAGGTTACTTTTAACCTTCATTTATTCATATATGTATTGTCCGTGGGAATTACTTGACCCAATACTGGTTTCCTCCAACTAAAGACAATAGGAATCGATTGCAAACGATATGATTTTGGGCAACTTTTTTCCTGGAAGCAAATGGAAAAGCCATTCCACTATATGGCATAAACATAAATAAAGTATAGAAATAATAATGGTGCTTGGTGAACCAGTCACTATTGTCAGAAGGGCAAAATGGGTATAATTGAGAAAACCTAACTAGCCATTCTTCTCTAGAGTAATTGAAGAGAGTTATGCAGCCTTTTTTTTTTTTGCGTATTTCTTCTGAGCGATTTGTTTTGACCATGGTGTTATGGAATCCTGCAAAGAATCAAAGATGCTTCCCATACTGGAACATTTGCTGGCTACTTCTTGGGACGGAGAGGGGATCTCCCTCTAAACTCCTTGCAGGTTAAACACCAACGTAAAAACTGGATTCGGGGATAAAACGAAGAGGAGACGGCATTTCCCAGCACCAAAATTGATCAATTTTCTTCTCACAATCTATTGTACAGAGTAAATTGATTACAAACGGAGAAACTTCCGCAGTTCATTTCCCACTTTAGTTCCCTGAGTTGATTAGTTTGCGTGATTCTTCCTACTTTTCTTCTTCCTTGAAGCAAAACTGTTGGGTCCAATTTCAATGGGCATTCTTTTTGTCCTGCATGGCGTAGAAACAGATAAGATACTCGCCCACAAAACAAGAGTGTGAATTACAAATAACATTGAAGACACGAGAGGAAGACACATACCGTCTAGAGAGCTCTTCTGTCTCCTTCCCACCTTCTTCAGCCAGACCATCTGATAATAATAATAACGCACAACCAAATTCAGCAATAGGAGAAGAGAGAGGGAGATAGCAATCTTCTCAATATGCCAACAGACTACCAGTTGAAAAAGAAAATTGGACTATCTAGAGAAACAAAATATCCTCCCGCAATTTATGCAGACGAAGATGATCCAACCAAGCCAATCTATCCTTGTTGGAAAATTGAAGACTTCGTTTATTCTATCCGTCATGCCTTCAAGGGACAATCTGCCTGGGCGACTCACTGGGTTCCACGAAGACTGAATCAGCAAGCTCATCTTCTTGCTCAATGGGCTGCTCGTTCTAGGATTTCTGGTTTTATTGATATTTTTTCTGTTCTGTTGTTTATTGTTCTCTGTGATTCAAACTCTGTATTGCTTTAGTTTGTTTAATATGATGAGGTATTTCAAGAAGAAGAAAAAAACCAAGCCAACCTAAATTCATCCTTGTGGCTTTTCTGGAGCCTAAGTCCGAAGATCTACTTCTGGAATTCTGGTCAAACATTTGCACAGATGGTAGAATTCCTATCTAGACCACACCAAGATAATTTGTAGGAACACTACAACATTTGAGAAACATTACCTCCCCAATTTAACCATTGAAACGCTATAATTTCAGAAACATTTAGCTCAGAATATGCGACTTGTCTAAAGGATCTTTATATTGATATCGGCACAAAAAAAAAAGGAAGAGGAGAGATGTGGACATGATGAGCAGTGCCAGAGCATATTTAACTTGGCTGATACGGCCTAGCATACATGCAGCAAAGTAACTTTCACTATACTAGTCTCACTTGAAACTGGTGAGGGATCAGATCAGCTCTACTAAGAACATTGTGCCATATAATGAACATTGTTAATTTGTTAGCTTGCGCGGCCTGATCTCGAAAACAACTTCCAAAATTCAATGATGACACAAGTGTTGCATCAAATTTAGAGTTTATCATTAAATCTTTTGATCATTTCTCATTGTCTGACCAGAATTACTTCCCACATCCTTCTATTCATCATAATGACCTTTTTTTATCATAGCCTCTTTGGAGTATCTTTTTTTTTTTTCTGTCCCCATTCTTCAATAAACAAGTTCAAACTCATACAACGAGTAATTGATTTACCATTCAAAACTATCTTAACATGATAAGCAAATGACCCATAGATTCCAAGGGGACACAATTTGAGTTCGACAGGAAAACATACCCATTCCATTAACTTCTTCACTTTCCTGCTCTGACTCTGACCCAGAACCCCATCGATCTCCTCCGTCATCCAAATCCCAGCGTTCTCCCACTGGAGGCATCCAGAAATCAGCTTCTTCTGAATCACTGTCCTGATCAGACAAATTTCTAACCTCAGAGATAATCTCATCAACTCGTTTGTCTTTAACCTTATCCGTGTCCTTCTTCTTTTTCTTCTTCAAACCATCTTTGGATAGCTTTGATGCCTTTTGGGGCTTCTGCTCAACCTGCTCCTCTACTGTCCCATCAGAGGTAAGCTTTTCGGCTTCTCTTTCCTCTGTTCATAGGAAAACTATACTTGTAAAGAGTTGCTGATGAATGAATCACAAACATCTTAGGAACCCATGCAACATGTAATTCTTAAAAGATACTCAGAGACCAAGGCAATTTCGAGACTCACTCCGTGAGTTAGAAACAATAACTGCTCACCAACAATACAACAAAAAGCCTACTAATTGACGAGAAAACACAAACCTAGTTTATTCAGGAATCGTTTCCCGTTGATGTGCTTCCATATATGTTCCTCAGACTTATTTATGGTGTCTCCTGTGAGGTTACATATCAACTTTGAACTGCAGAAAGGATCAAATCCAGATATATAGTGTCAGCATCACATAAAACCGCTGTTTTCGTGCTGAGGAAAACGGAAAAACATCTTGGGTCGGACAATTTCACGGATATGGGTCCAAAGAACACACAATAACCCTGTCAACAGCATCAAACACAAAATTATCAGGGTTCCTTTTGGAGAAAATATTTCACTCTTCACAAACCCCAACTAACGTGAATTTGACTTACAAGAATAAGCATTTTTCTTATTAACCTCAGTGTACTGCGAAAAATACAACATTTTTAACGAACAAGGTATAGTTCACTATTTTGGTGTCCGGAAAGCCAAACCGATCATAGCCAAGATCAGCTCCTCTACAAGACGGTTACCTAAGATGATGAGAAAGAAAAGCCCCTGAATTGTCAATAGAGAGAGACAGAAGGAAATTTTGGATACCGGGAGAGAGGGGGTTTGTTTCGGGACAAAAAGAAGTCGATGAGAACCAAACGGCACCGTTTGGAATGAGCGTAGGATTCCTTGTCTTTGGCGAGCAGTTCGTGGCCGGTCTCCACGCACTTGAAGCGGCCATTCTCGAGCTTGGTGAAAGTCGGTGCTCCCAGGAGGTTGGTCCCTTCCTTGTTCTTCGACGCCGCCTCTTCGCTCGTCGTCATTGCTACAGTGACTAAAAACCAGTTTACGTGACAAAGAAAGGAGAGGACCTCGGAGGCTCGGACGTCTCGAAGCATTAAACTGCAGCGCGCCACAATTTACGAAATGGCATGTCGTTTAGGTCTTTAGTCCAAAATACAACTGCTACCTAAATTCCATTTGTTTCCTTAAACTACATGCCGTTTGGAACACAACTCATTGTATTCCTTGGAGACTATGGGAAGCAGCGTTAATGCCGGGTCGATGTCGTCGTGTTCGTAGCGTAATAGGCTCTGGACAGAAATCATGAAAAGGGCATGAAGAAACTTTGTCGGGGGACCTCTAAAGCAATGAAACATGTTTGACTCCTGAAAAAAGAAGGTTTTGGAAACAATATCTTATGCAACTTAGGTCCCAATTTACAGAGGAAAAGGTTAAGCTAAAAGGAGAAAACGTGGAAGACAAAAATAGGGTATAGACTTATAGTCCACCAGGACCACCACCATTGGATGAGTAGCTCATGCCCATGAACTCGACCTCTTTTGTTGAGGACAAAAGGAAGTCGGCATCAATTAGAATCCGCAACACTACAAAGGGTCTGGGGTTCATAATCCAAGGCAGAGTTCACGGAAGAAGGCAAAGATAAGGCGGACATAATCATACATATCAACCTTTTTTGAAGTCCGTTTTCTATTGTTTGTATAAAAGAATGAATCTCATAATTTTCAATTTTCTTCTGTTCTTGTTTCATTTTCTCTTCGGCAGCCGCAGTTGTTATTACTTCCCTTCTGCGCCTACCTAATTGGACACAGATAAATGCAGGGGAGGTAAACAGTTCGGAAGTTTTGGAGTGAGATATTACTAAATATATAGGGAAATAAATTAACTTTCTACTGCGTGAATTAGTTCTTTACGTGCTTACAACAAATTACTCACCTTGATGACAGCTTACAATACTTACCAGTTAATAGGTACTGATTTAACAAAACATGTGATGCGTGAGTTGTAGTAAAAGACAGTACATTGTCCTATGACGAAGCCATTTGTAATCTGATGTCTTTTACGTTAGTTCTAGGTCTTTGGTAGCTTCGTTAAACAGTAGGACTTGTTATCTTAATGCTTGAACAGCGATTGCTTGGAATGTTCCCAAATGCACTGTGCAGCGGTTCTTATGTTATACCCCACACGATTTTGATTTCTGATCTTTCGCGACACATACCCGTGAGTGCTCTATTATCTGCGATAGTTCCTTGCGTTAAATCTGTTCACATTAACATACGTTTGAACGTAAATTAGACCGGGTTTTCTTAGATTCTCATGTTATTTACCCTTTCTCTTGTGGGACTGGAAAATGTTGGCTAAGGTTTTTCCTTTTTCCCCCAGTCGACATGGAGTGAAATCTGAAAAGTAAAGGTTTTATGGATTGAAAAATCTGTTTTAGACCCTATTAACACATGTGGGCAAAATAGGTGTTTTCCCTCTATTTAAAAACTCAATAACAATTTTAGAACTGAGTCAAGATCTAAATAATCAATCAACAAATAAACATTGAAATAATAAAACAAATATCAATCACATAAGACAAGGACTTTGTTGACGAAGTGGAAAACCTTTGAACTTACCTTTCAAAAGATAAATCACTTCGAGCTAGCAGCCACAGAAATTAAGAAGTAAAACCTTACAACTATTTATAAGCACGGATATCAAAAGGATTTTCTCTCTCTAGGGGATGAGGCTTGAATTTGAATAAAGCTTGAAATCACTTCCTCAACACCTGTTTTTATGTTTTACAGACTATTAGTGACTGCGTACTTGGTTTTATGTTTTATGGGTGTTGAGAAATGTGTAGTCCCACATTGCTTAGGCAATGTGGGCATGTTAGATTTTTGGCTTATAAATAAGCCCCCATGTAACTTTTTTAATATAAGTGAGAAACATAATAAATGCAATTGGGTATTCCCATAATTGGTCTCACTTATCAAAGTTTAAATTTTTATTTCTAACATTGGGCGTGGGATCTGAGGAGGTAGAAGGCTCAGCACCTTGCGAGTTTCCAGCAATCTACAACTTTGGTGACTCAAATTCGGACACTGGCGGCATATCAGCAGCATTTGAACCTATTCCCGCACCATCTGGTGACGGATTCTTTTACAAACCTGCTGGGAGGGACTCAGACGAGCGCCTCCTCATAGACTTCATAGGTACATACATTTATACATCATCTCATCCCTTCCTATCATTACTTAGTAAAAGCATGGATTCAGGGCAGTTGTCTATCTTGATAAAGCAAACTAATTGAGGATTTATATGCAGCTGAGCACCTAAGGTTGCCATACTTGTGTGCGTACTTGAATTCACTCGGAACAAATTACCGGCACGGTGCAAATTTTGCCACGGGAGGATCAACCATTAGAAGGCAAAATGAAACCATATTCCAATATGGCATTAGCCCGTTCTCTCTTGATATCCAGATTGTGCAATTTCTGCAGTTCAAAGCACGCACCAGCGATCTGTACAACCAAGGTCATTCCTATGAAAACTAACAAAATCCAAAACAACAGCTTGGGCTAGAACTCCGACCAGATATGGTTCTTTCAACGTTTATCTCCCTTGGTACTATTGTTATTTGTTTTTTGATTTCCAGCCAAGACACCCTCGGAAAGAAGCATGCTTCCTAGACCTGAGGACTTCTCCAAGGCTATTTACATATTCGATATCGGCCAGAACGATCTTTCTGTTGGTTTTCGAAAGATGAGCTTTGACCAACTTCGTGCAGCAATGCCAGACAGTCAACCAGTTAGCCGCAGCAGTCCAAGTTAGCAGCAACATTTACTAGGATTACTCAAAATAGAACAAATCCGAGTTTAATTCAACATGTTTTCAATAACAAGTGATTGTAATTGACTACTTTCAGCACATATATCAACAAGGGGGAAGGGCATTTTGGATACACAACACAGGGCCTATTGGATATTCGCCAGTGAACCTGTTTTACTTGCATAATCCACCGGCTGGCTATCTTGACCAGCATGGCTGTGTGAAGGCTCAAAATGACATGGCTGTAGAGTTCAACAGGCAGCTAAAAGACAGAGCGATCAAACTAAGGGCAGAGCTACCACAAGCGGCAATAACATATGTGGATGTTTATGCTGCAAAGAATGAAGGTGTTTACCATAATCACTCTCACATTTCCACATTTCTAGGTTCACCCTGCTGTTGTTTTAAGCTTTTCAGTTTTTGCTACTTCTAAGTTACGTACCATATTATTCCCACCAAGTCTTTCGATATTTGATTTGGAAAGAAATGCTCGATATAAAAGATTAATGCCCTACTGTTATTTCTCCATATCTTCGGGACAACTCGTTGATCTTTTTCCTTTGGCAGGATTTGCCGATCCGCTAAAGATTTGTTGTGGGTATCATGTGAATGATAGCCATGTCTGGTACGGGACAAGAGCAAGTATATGGTGCTTCTTGTGGAAATCCTCCCTGCATATCAGCTGGGATGGCGTACACTACTCTCAGGCAGCTATTCAATGGTTTGCTAATCATATACTAAATGGTTCCCTGTCAGACCCGCCAATTTCAATTACTCAATCATGTCAAAGGCGTTAGAGTGATCTTGATAGAGGAATACTTGTAGTGAAGCGTCGGGAACTAGTACTTTAGACAATAAAGTTTAAGCCTTGAGAAATTCAATGTACCAGGTAGAACCCATAGTCTCAAGCTCGTCCCACTTTTTCTGAAACTGGAAGTACTATCTGCAAATGGACAGCCGATTTTTGTCATGTGATCTGCCCTGCAACTTCAATTTTCCCCATTCTCCACTACAAGAAAAACCTCCTCTGCCCACGGAAGCAGTCGTGGCAGAAAGGCAGCAAAATCGTCGCAAAAGGCCTTCCTCCACGGAAAGACGTCGTCAAGCTCTGGTGGCCATTGCCGCGTGGAGACAGATTTACGCTGACGACCAAAGCTTTCCGTCGAGGTTGGTTGTACCTCTGCCCACGGTAGCCCTTAGCTGACGACGACCAGTCGTCAAGAGAGACGAGACTTTGCCAACGAGCTTCGATTCGTCAAGAAAAGTGTCACCCCAATGCCGACGAGCTCAACCCGTCGCCCATTTTCTGTATTTTTTGCCCCCAACAATGACGGTAGCAAAATGGTGGAGAAAAATGAGTGCCCACGACTTGCAGTGATCGTAGTTGCATTTCTTGCAAATTGAAATTTGGCTTTTCGGTCAAGCTTGGGTGCAATTGGTTGGTCAAAGTGCATTTGAAGTTGACGAAGCATTCTGTATATTTTTCTTTGTTTTCTCATTTTAGTGCAATTAGTTTTTAGAATTTCATTTCGGTGTAATTTTTTTCTGAGCTTCTCTAATTTATTTTTTCCCATTTGGCTCACGGCATTCCTCCATTACTTCTACTTACTGCACAAATACGGAGAAAATAACACAGCTATGAAACAATTGGAGTTACACTTAAAACAGAGTAATATCCATATCTATATTCACATGACAGATCTTCATCAGATTTATAAATCTGAAAAACCAAAATCAACCTACAATTGCCTCGGTTAGAATACTTTCCAATATGGCTCTTAAACCACGGGCACCAGTGTTCTTTGCCTTCGCTTTCTTTGCAATCAATGTCAAAGCGTTCTCACTAAAATGTAACTTGACCTGAAATTGAATAGACAGATCAGCAGCACCAAAAGTACCACATAGAAGGCAACCACATCTGCATCAAATGCTTGAGATCACAAACTGGATAGAACAAGAATTGAATTTTATGGACTGCAAGCTTACATTGTTCATACTGAACATCTTCTTGTATTGTTTAACAAGAACATTTTTGGGTTCTGTGAGGACCTATAATATAAACAAACATAAACCATCAGAGAGTTAAATCTTCCTTATCGATGAAAAAGGGAGAATAACAACAAATTCTATTTCAAATTTCAAGATTTACTGCATGTTTGAAGCAAAACAACTTTCGGAGATCATCATCTAACCATTATAAGAAACAGATATGTATACGAGATTTTGGTGTTTTAGCCAATTACGTAACAGATTAAAGCTAAAAAACTGCAACTACCAAAACCCATTTCTTCTTCACAATGAGATAGAAGAAACTGAATATAATAAACATTAAAGTGATAGAACATACCTGAACGAGTTGGTCTTCGTTTAAAGCTGACAGACTAACTAAAATTGGAAATCGCCCAATAAATTCTGGTATGAGGCCATAGGAAACAAGATCACCACTATCTACCTACAAGTTCGTTTCAAAACACATAAGGCTAGCCAATGAAAGGAATCAACAGACACAATTGTGTACCAGATCTAAAAGAAGAATCCAATCAATGGGAATGTCAATAATTAACGTAACCATAGTGTACGGATTCTTACAGATTCCAGTAATGAGGATGTCACTACAGCATTGGTCAATCCACCACTTCTCATGTTTGCACGAACTGGTGCTCCAAAGCCAATGGAAGAATCCTGCCGTCTAGAAAAAGGTGGTTGGGATGTCACTCAGATTTATCACCCTACCTTCACACTGATCATTCTCTTGATGATCGTCTAAATTACGATAGCCACCCTGTTCTGGTCAAGCATCCAATTAACTGCTTCCAAGAATAAAAACTAACCAACAAAACAGAGCATGCACATGCCAAGTACAACGATTCATCATTTATCAACTCTCCGAGACTTATACTAAAGATGGTTCACATTAGTTCAACTCCCCAAGACCTATAATAATCTCTTGGTATTTCTTGTTCTGCTTCAAAAATATCCTCTTTAAGCGGACTAATTCAAACACAGGATAAGATAGTCACTTTTTGCTTCCAATGACATCTACTTCATACTTGCTAGTGTACATAGAATGATCGAGCTGCAACACCCACTTTTTTAGAGTACCCTCCCTCATTTAGAAGAGCACACACCTAATATACATACCAAGAATCGTACCTTTCCGCACGGTAACATGTATATCTGGCATTACATCGCACCTCGAGAAGAATAGGGAAACACGAGTTAAAGCAGTTCTTTTGGGTGGGTAAACTGAGATTGAAAGGAAACCCGGTCCTAATTTCTAACAAGCATATATAAACCACCTCAAGGAAAACCAACATGGGCTGCAATAAAGCTACAACTGAAGTTCTAGGATGAAAGCAGAAACCCAGAATCCAACTGGGAGTTCTATGGCCAAAATACTCCTGAAGCTTTTAACTTTTGGGAAAGCAAACCAATTCGGTTTCCTTATTTCATTTCCTGCCTAATCAGGAACCCAACAAAGCACCAAACAGCTAAACCAAAAAGTCCAAAAACTACCTGATCGCTTATTTTCCAGCGGGAAACCTTTTTGCCAACGGCTAGGGTGGTTCCGGAACACCAGATCCCGCGGGAGGAGGTGGGTGCAAGCATTTCCTCCGAAATGTGTCAGCTCGGTTCAGCGCGGGGACAGAGACCTCCTGCGAAGAGTAAAGAGAAAAGAGAGAAAAAGAAAAGAAAAGGGGGGAAGAGGAGAGAGAAGTGAGGCGGCTGGCAAGGAGAGGAGGGGTGAGAATTCGACAGAGGGCTTTTGGAACTATCGCAGCGGGAGGAAGAAGGGACCTTAGCGCGAAACAATCGATTTGATTTTTTACTTTTAGTAACGCTAGTTTTTAGTTTTAGGAACGGGAGCATAATGGTTGTACCTTTAGTGACCAACAAATGGATTTGGTCACTGGCGCCTGATGTTTTAGTGACCAAACAAAAGACTTCGTGGCTGTAGAATGATTTTTTACTTTTAGTAACGCTAGTTTTTGGTTTTAGGAACGGGAGCATAAAGTTGTACCTTTAGTGACCAACATCAGGATTTAGTCACTAGCGACTGATGTTTTAGTGACCAAATAGAAGGGTTCGGTGGCTGTAGGATGATTTTCTTGTAGTGCTCATGGCTGGTATTGTTGGGGTCCACACCCATAAGAGATAGACTTGGAATAGAAGTAGACTTATAGTGGAAATCTACTTGCTCCCTACTTCTAGTTTATCTAGGATTCTCTTAGGGTTTTCTCTTTATATTTTTCCCTATAAATAAGAGGCTTATGTTATAGGAGAAGAGGCACGTGAGCACGTGAGAGCGTGTGCATTGGGCAGAGAGAGGAAGAGAAAGAGGGTGGTGCGACTATTGTATTGGGGCGGACAGAGTAATTTTCTTAGGTTTTCTTAATAAAATTGCTCTGGGGTGGACGTAGGCCGAATTGGGGCCGAACCACGTAAATCTGGTGTTCCTTTCTTTGAATTTTCATGACGCTTTTCCCAACAGGTATTAGATAAATGCCAAAACTAGTCTGAAACTTGCATTGATTCCATTCATTGTGCTAATGTTAGGCCTCTCGTTTATTAATGGTTTTGGAGCTGGAAAGCCAAGTTTTGTCAGGATCCTACTGCATCATGCCTAATCCTCCTATGTATCCGAGATGCGGAAAGCTATTATTTTATAGAGAGCTGTCTAATCTCAAACCAATACTCGGCCGCTACCAAATGGAAGCAAATCAGAAGACAAAACTGCGCGAGTACATGAAACTTAAACAAGCAGACACCTACCTGTAACAACTTAAAAACAAAAACCGCATACCAACAAACCTTTCAAAGAAACAACAAAATCCACCAGAATCGAATATCGTATTTCTACACTTATATGATCATGCAGGGGATAACTGCAGAAGAAATGGAGGCTCGGTTTGTGTAGAAGACACCAAAAATTACAAGTGAATCACGGGAAAGAGATCCCTAGCAATGCAGTTTTGCAGTCTTAATTGATTTACTAAACAAAGACTTGTTCAAATCATCAATAACTTCTACAATCTAATTCCCTTGAACTCATGCAGCAGGGTCTCTAAACAAAAAGTCTTGAGACATCTCTTCAAATTTCTTGTTTTTTTTTGGGCAAGTGCTTCAAAACTTTTCACATCAGAGGCATAGTCGCAAGCTCACTCTCCAAGCTTATCCTTTCTCTTCTCGTAAACTGCATTAACAGTGACCACACACAAGTTGAACGAACTCATTCTATAATGGATTGGATGACACCGGCCCCAACAGTCTTGCCACCTTCTCTGATCGCAAACCTCACCCCTTGCTCACAAGCTACCGATATTATAAGCTCCACTACCATCTTAACCCGGTCTCCCGGCATAACCATCTTCGACTCCTCATCCCTATCATTTCTAATACCTGACACCTTCCCAGTCACATCCGTAGTCCTCATGTAAACTGAGGTCGATATCCCGTGAAAAACGGCGAGTGCCTCCCACCTTTCTCCTTTTTCAACTCATAAACTAGAGCATGAAACTTCGTGTGCGGCGTTATAGTCCCGGGCTTCGCGATCACCATCCCTCTCTGGATATCAACCTTCTGAATCCCCCTAAGCAAGAGCCCTACATTGTCCCCAGCAAGAGCTTCGTCTAGAGTTTTCTGGAACATTTCGACCCTGGTGACCGTCGTGCTCCTAGTCTCTATAAGACCCACGATTTCCACGGTTTCTCCGACCTTCAACGTTCTCCTCTCTACCCGCCCGGTCGCCACAGTGCCACACCCCGTGATCGAGAACACATCTTCCACTGCTAACAAGAACGGCAAGTCGGTCTGCCACTGCGGTATTGGAATGCAATCGTCCACGGCGTCCATGGGCAAAAGTTATTGTGTGAGTGAAGCTATTGTGTGAGTGGACGGATGAGATTAAAAGTTGAGAAATCTAATCGCTGACAAAATGCCACGTCAATTAATGAATCCGACCCAAGAACCCGACCCGCACAACCGACCCGGTTTCATTAATTGACGTGACATTTTGTCAGCCGTTAGATTTCTCAACTTCTAATCTCACCCGTCCACTCACACACTCACACAATAGCTTTACTCAAACAATAACCGGCCTCGGCCTCCATGAGTTCGAATATCTTATCCACCCACTGGTTCTCGCCTCGGGTGATATTCGGGTCTGCCATTAGAGTCTCCAATGCCAGCAGAGCCGAGCCCGAGACGATGGGTACGTCATCACCTGGAACTCGCGCGTAGGAGCTCAGGAGCTCTCTCACTTCCAACTCCACAAGTTGCAACAGCTCCTTGTCGTCGACTTGGTCCTGTTTGTTCAGGAACCACCATGTTCGGGACACCCCGAGCAAGACGTGCTCCTTTGTCTGCGGCATCGGGCCGTCTGCGCCGGAGACAACGAGGATCGCGCTGTCCATCTGGGCGGCGCCGGTGATCATGTTCTTGACTTAGTCGGCGTGGTCGGGTCAGTCGACGTGAGCGTAGTGGCGATTAGTGGTCTCGTATTGCCTATGGAGGCCAGGGCCATGGTGAGGGTGGTCTTGCCGTGATCGACGTGGCCGATGGTCCCGATGTTCACGTGGGGCTTATTGCGTTCGAACTTGCCCCTCGAGGCTTTGACCGTGACCGACGAAGATCTCCTCCGATGGGGGTTCAAGGGTTGCGTAAGGGTACTACGGAACGAGATAGAGGGGTCGGTGAAAGAAGAGGAGAGTTTTGACGTCAGGGTTTTCGGTTTTAGGTTATGGGAAAAGGAGAGATGTTTGGGGAGAGACGATGATGGCGGGGTTGGTGGTGGTGGGATGAGGAGTTTTGAGGACTTGGGTGTGACAATGGACGCCATGGGTTTGAGCAAGGAGCTGCAAAGATCAAATTGAGAGACTCACAGGGTGAGAGACACGATGGAAATGGCAGAGAAGACGAAGGAATGAGGATTTTTGGGGCAGAAAAAGCGGCGGTGTATTATGAACAAGTCTTGCAACATAGCCAGTTTGAAGCGGAGATGTTCGGTTAGGTATTGTGATGATTTTTTTGTATTTTAAGAATTTACAGGTGGTATTAATTTTATTAGTATGCTTGTATTATTCAAAAATATGTACGTGTCTTCTTTTTCCTCCGTCTGAGCTTGATCGAAAGTGTTACCTAGTACGAGAGATACTCAAGACTGGACTCTGACATGAGATTACCGCGGTTGTGGCATGGGCAAATGACAGTTGAAGGATCTGAGTAACCTGATTTAGGTTAGATACTCGAGACTGCAAGTGCTGCTGGGGATTGGCAAGCAATGAAGTCAAAGCACAGAGGATGTGGTGACATCGAATCAACCTTCCCTGCCCTCTTAGTGTTCACTTGATGACAAAAATGGTTTTATACCATTGCAGGCTTGTCCTGTCGGTAAAGGCCAATTTGTGTCTCTGTAGATTTATGTTAGCTCTTCAAATTAAGTGAAGTCATTCCGAACAGGTTTGAGGTTTCTACTCGTTACCCAAAAAATAAAAATAAAATGTTCTGTGAGCCCTTTTTCGTAGACAGCCCCTATTTTCTGGAATCAGAAGTTCGTGGACCTTAAACATTTTACATCACACACAAGATTCACGAGAAAAAAGTTACAGCGGAAGAGAGACGGAGACAGAGATAGAGGAACAAGGAGTTAATATTCTATATATAACCCAAGTAACAGATGATCCTCTCTAAATGACAAAGGAAATCAATAGGGCGTGTTAACAGTCCGCTAAACAATATTGCATAAGATCTTTAGATTTATATACGGCTATAAACAGCAGCACTTTATTTCATTGACGATGTCCATCAGGGAGAGCAACCACCTTGTGGAACGGTACTGTCCTTTGAGGCAATGATCCGTCTTCTTCATCGTCGTCAAATTCCAGCAAATAACTGCCCAACCAAAACATGAAGATGCATATGACAATCTAGTATACACTCGGTTTCGATTTCCAGAAAATTGATACCACTAGGGATAAAACACGTAGAAGGATACCACTTACTCATCAGTCTTCCTCTGAAAATATATCACATAGTTGAGAGGATCCCGAACACGCACAATACAATACGATCATTAGTTAGATTCATGACAAACTTGTTTATTCAACTATAGAGGATTGGAACTCAAAGGAAATGAACAACTTCTTCTGTTCAAGTATACCAAAAGTGGAAGGAAAAGCTACCTTGCGGTGTCCATTGACAACAGTTGCCTTATAAAGTGCAGTTGTTCCTGGATAGACAGCCAAAACTTGTCTTCCAGTAGGAAAGTCTGGGGCAGTAGTAGGATCATTTCTCTTGGGGAAGGGAATAATACTTGACATGGGCAGCTTGTACTTTCTAAAACGCAACAAAAAAGCAAAAAAATAAAGAACTGATAAATTATTTAATTACACAGAAAACTGAAAGGAATAAATAAACAGACAACGCTTAGCTGGCCAATCTTTTGAGAGCCTGTACTTACCACTGGATGGCTGAAGCAAAAAGTATGTTTACTATAATAGAGGGAAAAAAATTGTTCATCTATAGCCAACCTATCTGATCAAAAACCACAAAAGTTTGAGTCTCAAGCCTAAAACTTATACAGGTCCATTAAATACTCTTCAAAAAGAAAGTTTTTTACCCAGCAGCGACCAACACAGCAAATTTTCATGGAAAACCTGCCTGCTTAGAGAAATTTTTTAAATCAAGCCAGAGAGAAAAGCAAATTTTGTACTACAGAGTATAAGCCACAAAGAAGAATCAAGAAGGAGAAAAGGACAAAAAGAAACAAAGAGCATATGTCTAAAGTTTTTGTTTTTCTTTCATTTGATTTTCTATTCCAGCCTTACAAAACAGTATGATGATAAACCTCTTAGATGTAATTAATGGCAGAATTCAATTTTGCCAGAAGCATGCATAGGTAAACCATTTGACCATACAGAAGCGTGGGATTTGAAACATATCGTATAAGTATCAAAAGAGAAGTCAACATCCAGCAGCTCGATAAAAGATTGTTACCTTTGGCCACCACTCTCGTCATCATCACCTGGCTCCTCGTCTAGTACTTCAAATCTGAACATATAATTTTGTCTTCATAAGCCAAAGGAATGAAGAGATTTCAGAAGATAAGTAAACGAACTTATTCTCTGTACCCTATGTTCCACAACAAGCTCGTTCAAGTTCAAATCCATCCTAACCATAATGCCTTATTTCCTCATTTGTGTCCCCAAGCAGGCTCAAGTTCAACATAGGCATGTAAATATGGAACACCCGTATCTCAGATTTAGACACTTCTATCAACTAGGCATGCTTTAAAATGGTTACAATTTCTACAGAACCACTAGCAAAGCTATATCAATTATTTAGCTTCAAATTGATCTTGAGCAAGGCGTTCATCGCTGGGCAATTGAAATGGGACAACATCAAGTTTGATAGATAACTGCAAAGTTACTGCATGAGATGGGGACCTATTTTTTTCTTCTTTGCTAGCCTTTTGCTTAAACAACACAATCATTATCTGGTAAGGCCGCTCAAACATGGAAATCAGTTAAAATCATGACACAGCAGATAAACAACAGTCAAAATAGTCACGCGCTTGGAACTTTTTTCTTTATTCTTTTTTTTTCTTTATTCTTCTTTTTGTTTTTTGTTTTTTGTTTTTTTGTTTTTGAGCTTGCTTGCTCAAACAAGCCCCTCCATTATTATACTGATAAACTTCAACAAATGCTCCAAGTATTCCAAAAGTAAAAATAATGACGCATGATGTCATATTTACAGGAGATAAACTTACTCTCTTGTCTCCTTATCAAAATGCATAACTTTTACAACAAACCACTCGTCTTTATCAGCCTCGTCTGGTGTGACTCTAGCTGCTACCTGGAATTACAGCACATGTCAATAAAACAGAACTCCACAAAATATCTGAGTAAGAGAATTTGTTCACCAAAAGAAAGACTTATTTAGGTGTCCTATCTAAGAAAATCTGAGGGACTCCTGGCTATCCTACTTTTGCGTACCTGTTCACCCTTCAAACTAGCACAAGCCTCAAGTTGGCTTCGCACATTAGGAGATATCCTTGAAATATCCGAATCAGTCTTCATTTTTTTCCTTTTCTGATCGTTACCTTCTGGAATATATGTAAAGTCAGCAAAACAAACAGTGCAGACTTTCTATAACAAACAGACACTTCTTCAAAATCAGCCCTCAAACAGTTGATACCCACAGATTCCAGTGAATATACCCTTTATGTATGTCCATTTTCACTTATTCATGCAAATATTCTCACTCATCTTAGCCTAACTTGCATGTCATACACCAGAACTTGATCGTATGCCCTATATCATGTTGTTGGTGCGGCTATCTATTACAATGAAATAGCTATAGTTGACAGAACCCAGGATAAGTAACACGATTAAAAAAATCTGCTGAATATTTGGTTCTATGTTTAAGTTAGTGATGTAAAAGCCCGAGTAATCAGAATTCTCATGACAGCAGGAGGCTCCAATGAATCCAATCTCATTACAGGAGGACAGAACAAAAGTCTGAAAGGAATTAATTATACAATAAACACTTGTTTTGAATGCAAAGTGGAAATAAGAATCGGAAAGTTCCTCCAAAAAATAAAGAGAACTTCAGTCTGACACAAAGAAAAAACAGATTTAAGTCCTTCATGGTTAGAGAACATGTATTGGAAAGCAAACAAAACAAAACACAAAGAAAAAAGGAGATGGAAGAAAACAGGTAAAAAAAAGCTTGGGGCATTCATAAGATGGGTATTTAGCATCGATTGAAAAATAAAGGTTCAACGATAAAAGGTTAGAGGTCCATGACTCCCTATACCTAGTAGAAGAGGTTGAAAGTTAAAGCAAAAGACAAAATAAAGAAAAGCTAGGGACATTTTTTTTTTGATAAGTAAGAAAAGCTAGGGACATTTACAGATGGTTATTATGATGAAAACTTTAAAAAAGGTTACAGCATTCGCTTATGTTTTCATAAGACTAAATCTCACAGATCAGACAATCTAGCACAAACCTATCCTTCTTCGCGGCTGCCCTGGAGGTCCTAAAGGCAGCAGAGCATCAAGTTGGCTAATCAACAAACTGGAAACACTGCATCCAAGTACAATATAGAGAATCATAAACACTGCAAAACATGTTTCTTACGAATATTTCCCATATAGAATATATAAAATGGAAAGAAAGGAAGTTATCAAATTCATAAAAGTCTACAATGAATGTACTTCACTTCACTCTCTGACAAGTCTTTTGCATGGGTATACAAAGCTTTTAACTTTGATAATGAATTGTCACCAGGCTTCTCAACTAGCTCAGGAGCTGCATCAGCATAAAAGAAAGATAAACCAGCTACAAAAGAAAACAGAACTAAACTGTAAAGATCATATTGCACCACTGTATTGGAGACGCATAGAGGTTAGTGGTAGTAGGCAGGCGCAGGGCTGGAAACAGTAATCACAATAGTGTATTAGGTACTTGTGATGGTAATAGTGGCTTAAGGTGGTTGAGGTAAAAAATGGCAGTGGGCTAGTAAAAGGCGGCAACAGTAGGGTTAATGGCTATGACAAGATAGTTGAATGCTTGTTGTCCATTAGAATCAGAGTAACTTTGGGAAGTCTTGTTCTCACTGGAAATTTTTCATTCAACATAAGTACATAGACAGAAAGAACAAACACCAAATGCATGACTAGGAAGCTCATATTTAAAACTTGACAGAAGGCAAGTGGTACTGGCTAACATATATGACTTTTACACAAAGGTTGGAATTGGCATAAGATTTAGTCTTCTGTCCCTCTTCTCAAACAAAGTACCTACCTATCTGGGTTTTTTTCCCACTAACATTCTCATTGTATTCCTAAACTTAATCCACCCCCTGTCCATTTTCCCAACCAAAATGCATACGAAACAACTCGCACAATTGAAGTTGAGCATATAACGACATCAGCAATAAACGGTAACATGTGATTGCAATGATATCTTTATGATAGGTATAACTTCGAAGATAACTATAAGAGGTCCTAGTAAAAAGATGTGTAAAACTTCTTGTATTCCCACAAATAACTAATTGAAGTATCTAACAGCCTGCACACTTATTGTCTTAATTCCATATAATCACTAGTCTTGATATCATAATTGAAGTAACATACAGTCTGCGCATTTATCGTCTTAACGCCATATAATCAATAGAATTGATATCCTATCAAGCATCACCTAGAAGCTATTTTCATGACTCCGTGTTTATTTATCGATATGGAATCCCAACAAAAATGACATAAAGTCCCTTTATGGCGAACATTGTTAGAGAATATAATTCAAATAAGGGATAAATGCAAAATCGGTCCCTGTGTTATACGCAAAAATCGATTTAGTCTCTGTGATATAAAAAACATCGATTTAGTCCCTGTGATTTCAGAAATTGATAAAATTAGTCTCTGATGGAGGACCAATAACAAACGAAAATAAAATCAAAAGGACTAAATCGATGTTTTTCATATCACAGGGACTAAATCGATTTTTTCTTATAGCACAGGGACTGATTTTACATTTATCCCTTCAAATAATAAAGTATTTTTCTTCCTATCAACTTAAACTTTTGGGCTAAGCGGTAGATTCACAAACCCTTATCACCCAAATTAGTTACAAATTAGTACCATAAGCCACAAAACGTAGCTAAGCTGCAAGTGCACTGGTAAGCCACTCTTTTCTTTTCTTTTTCTCTTTTCCCTGGGGAAACATATCGTGAGCTACTAATTGATCTTGCTCTGGTGATCAAGTACAGGTCCACACTCTACGCATCTTACACCTAGGATCAAATAACTCCTCCCTGGACTTCCCACAATTGAATACCCTCATGGTAATTTGCACTTCCCGGAGTCAATTTTATGTAGCCAGTTTATCAAGAAATGAAGCGAAGCGAAAAAACTGGCCATTCCTCCAAAAACATATTCGAGGATGTTAAATCCAGTTATTCAACAAAGCTTATGAGCAGAAAAAATAACCCACTTAACATCGCTCAAATAGCTACAGTTTCAACGAAATTCATCCTAAAAAATAAAAGACCAAAAAGTTCAAAACATACAGACACAGAAAACCCAGAAATACACCAACCTGAACAAAAAACCACCAGCATTTACTGATCCAACAGAAACCCGCTAATACAGTATACCAAAGATACAACATTAGACCATCAAAAAATTTTAATTTTTTTTTGGTTGCTTCTTCACTTCAAACAATGAGTTAAAGAAAGTGACTCACTGGCTTGGAGCTTCTTGTGCATCTTGTTGATCTCGACCAGCACCTCCTCCTGCTCTTTCCTCAACTGATCGAGCTCCTTCGACTTCTCCAAGATTCCCGCAATGTCCGGCGACGACATCGTTTCACGTCGCCGACTTTCTCTCCGAGCTCGATTCCACGCTACAATTTCAGTTCGATCATCTCCAACGTAAAACCACTTCCCGGATTTTTGTTTTTTCAAAAGAAGAAACTTGAAAGAACTTTTTAACCTGAGAGAAAATAGCTGTGCATTATCATAATTCCGAACTATCAGGTAAATATGAGACAGATACGAATCTCTCTGTTCTCTATAATTTGGAATGATTAGGCAGACTGCAGAATCCTTTCCAACGCGCAGTTCTGTAGGCTTCCGAATGGGAAAATGACGAAAAGCGACGTCGTTTTCTATATCTCAAGAAGTAAATAGTGAATTTCCCTAACAAACAATAACCTATATTGTAAATCTTATTATCTTACCGTATGAATAAACACGAAAAATAAAAGGAAATTTATCATTTTAGTCCTTAGGTTTTACAGGCTTTTACGTTTTAGTTTTTGGGTTTAATCTTTTCAAATATTAGTCCTTAGGTTTACATGTTTTTACAAAATGGTCTTTTCATCAGTTTGTCGTTCATATGCTTAACGGAGATCTCTGACACGTCATCAATTTGAAGCGGTCGTCCAGTACATGAAGCGGTCGTCCGCTTCATGTACCGGTCGACCGCTCACGTTCAAAACATATACCCGGTCGACCACTACATGATCCATTAAGTATATGGACGGCAGACTGACAGAATGACCATTTTGTAAAAAAATGTAAACTTAATGAGTAATATTTGAAAAAAGTAAACTCAAAGACTAAAACGTTAAAACGTGTAAAATTTAAGGACTAGACTAACAAATTCCCAAAATAAAAAATACTACGAACATAATGGAGGGAGAAGAGGGTCCGTCTTCCTCCCATTTAAGTTAAAATTCCAAATTGCATAAATTCCAAATCTATGGACTTTTTATGTTCTTATCCAATGACAATAATATTTAATAAGAAAATTAAATAATATTAATAAGGGTAAAAAAAAAATTATTTGATAGTGTAGGTTTTATTTATTACGTCAATTATGATATAATTGAAATAAAAAATTAAAAAATATATCCAAGCCTTGCGGGAGTGAGGGACCTAACGAAATGATAAATCCAGCCCACGAGACTTTTGTTTGGGTAAGGCAGTCCACTAGAAGAGCAAAGTTCGTTTACCTAAAAATTTTAGAATTTGAATCAACTTTCTAAATATATACTTCTAATATTATTCCGTATTAATACTATTTTTTTTACACATCAATTTAAGTCAATAATTTTTACAAATATATTCTTAAAATTCTTAATTTTTTTTTAAAACGAACGTCCCACTCACCTGATAACCTCAAAACGCCGAAAGGAAATTGAAAATAGAGCATCGGCGCGCGCGCGCGCCCTCTCTCTCTCTCAATTTCCATCTGCTATTTTTTTTTTCTAATCCTGAAATTTCTTTAAAAACATTTTGAATTTCCGTTTTTGGGGCATTCGCACTTTCACTTGTATGGAGTAGTATATTGTTCTCATTCGCGCTCTTGGGAAATGGACTCTGCGACCACATCTTGGGAAGCCGACGACGAGTGGGAGCTTTGTAACGACGATGGCTTCGTCTACAAGCGCAAGAAGCGCCGCCTCGACCCAGCGGCTATGGCTCATCCCCCGTCGAACGCGGATCCCGAAGCGGAGGAGAGGAACCAGAGGGAGGGCAAGAGGAGGACGTTACTGAAGCTGAAGGCACAGTACCAAAGGGAGATCGAGCAGTGGGAGCTTTTGTCCAACGCCTTAAGAGTAACCGAGGACAAAGCTTGTCAAAGTCAGAGTCAGATTCGACCGCAACAACGTAACAAAGGAGAGGGACAAGAGCAAACTGACGGCTCCAGTGCTTCGCCTCTACCTGCGCCGGAGTTTGTAAATAGCTCACTCGTGGATGAGCTTCTCCTTCAGGTACTGGCTTCTTTTCCTTTGTTCGGTTCTCTGGGTATGGGTCGTTTTGATGGTTGGCAGATGTGGTAAAAGGAAAAAAATTGAAAGCATGGTCTTCTAGGTTTCGCAAAAGGATAGAAAACCTACTCTGATTCGGGCTACTTGAGACGATTTGGCCTAGTTGAGCTAAAATTTTTTCTTCAGGTCAATAGAGCAACATGGATTATAACTCAGAAGTTCCTTTTATTTTCCTCCTCTTTTCTTCAGCTTCTGTGCAACCAAAAACAACATTTTAGGGTTCTGCTAAATTTCTGTCAAAACTTATTGTTGTTGAGGAAATATTGGTCAAGACTAACTCCTTCAATCAAGCGAAGCCCCGCTTACCTTAAATTTTAAACTCGGTTAGATGTTGGTCATACGAGCATTTTGTAATCTTACATTCAATTTTTTTTTTCCTTTTCCTTCTTTGTAGCTATGTAATGGCGGTCCTTCGAATTTTGAACATGTACCATTTTAAAGCGCATAGATTTTAGTCCCTTTGGCGTCCGCCGTCCTTTACCCCAAATTAGCCATATAACAGGAATAAAAGGTTTTGAAAAGAGGGAGTATCAGTGTTTACGAAATATGAAAAGAGGCCTCCTCTTACGCTTCCGCATTGCACAATTCTAAAACCGGGGCGCTGGTTGAACTCAATTTCGGACAGTGCTCTTATTGTGGGCCTTGACAATGCAGGTGGAAGCCCAGGAAGCGATAATTCAGGATGTTTCGAATTTATGTGATATAGCAGAAGCTATGTGCCATGCACGAGAGGAACAATTGAAGGAATCTTTAATCAATCTTCCGGTTTGGGCTTCACCGCATGAGCTCATAACATCGCTTTGTGATGATTGATTTCTTCTGGGTGGTTAACATATTCATTTCTGGAAAGGAAAAAATGAAGCCAGGTCTTCCACTGGTACGTTTGATATTCGCCTGTAACAGTAATTGTAGTGCTCCAGGAAGGCCTTGCTACTGTAATCTGTTGTCCTGTAGAATTCTCTTTTCAGTCAGGTAGGGAAGATCTTTAGTTCTTTTAGTTGATTTTTTTCCCATTTTAGGTCATGTGATTTAGTAGGAGTTGTGTAATTGAACTAACCATCTAATGGTTGGACAGAAGATGGAGAATGCCTAAAGATGAGGGTGACTATCAGAAAATTGTGTCCTAAACTAAGGGAAATGAAGTGTAGATTCTGCCAAACTCTGGTCTGCTGTAAATGTTTATGATTTTCCTTGCGAGTTTCTCATCAAGCTTTTTAGAACTGTTGCCTGTTGGGTTGAATGAGATATTGTAAGGTCAATCCCCATTCAGCTGGAAAGGTTTATGAGGATTGAATGTGGTATTTCCTTGAGGACAATCCCTCTCTGTTGGACAGCTTGGTTTTGGTACTTGGTGATCTGAGAGTGGACAGGAAATAGTGTGGTGCTTAGTTCCTCCCAAATTTTTGCCGTTGTCTGGTAGTATGGTGGCCTTGATTTCAACTAGTTTCCCTCTTTTACTTTGGTGGAATTGCCTCTTTATTTTTCACTGCTGAAAAATAAGAAGCCAGAAATGCCTGCTGCTTCTTTGAGTAGACCATTTAAGCAAACTTGAACTTTCTCACTGGATCATAGTGTGAAGGGTTGTATAAGAGTCTAATCTCAAGTTGTGAGGGAATGTTGCATCTGCCCATTAAAAAAGGGGTTTATTTTGCATTTATTTGGGTTCTTAATTCTCATCAAGCCTAAAGACAAGGAAAATGCATCATTTCAATTCTCAGTTTGACGCTCTTCATAGGGTTGAATGGTTTATTCGCAACAATGTTTCCACTTAATAACCAATCTGAGATTTGAAATGAGCACACAGCTACACGAAAAGCTATGCAGTGGAATGCGGTGCTGGTGGCTGGGCGGAGTAATCTTTTGATTCGGAGCTGTCTTGACATATGAGAAGAAATGATAATCGCTCCCACCGAGCAAAATCTGAATGGAAGGAGTGGGTCAAACTAAAATTAAGGATAAAAAAGTTAGAAAGCATTACTTTAATTTTTAGTGTGTGAATGAAATGAGGGGAGACAGAGTGAGCCAAGTGGCGGTCCAATCTGCATCTAGTATGGGCCCAAGCCCAAATGGTATCAGAATTTGAATTCAGGCCCAATTGCACCTGATATTCTAATACACTGTCGGCAAATAAACTGATTTGGCGTTAGTATTAAAATTTTGGAGTGTTAGAAATAAAAATAAATGATTGGACAAAAAAAGATAAATTTTTAATAATTAAGTCAAAATATTAACTCCTAAACATCATTCTTGTCGATCACGAATTACGTGTTGGTCTTGCAGTGATCAAAGAGTTTAGGACCAACAATTATTGGATTGTTCAAATGGAGCATCAACTTCTTAAAAAAATGAAATTCCAAGCCAAGCATAGAAAAAATTATATTTGCAGGCTTCGAAACTCATCTGCATTTAGACAAGACGGAACAACGTCCACAGGTACAACAATCAAACCAGCTTTTTGACATTCATCCTCCAGAAGCTTTACTTGTGAAGGTCCATCAGGGCAAAATGCCACCACAGCTCCTCCACTACCTGTGAACTTTGATGCAGCACCCACCTCTCGCGCCACCTCCACCATCTTTATATTTAGAGCACCAAGGGCATCGTCACCAAACATGCTCCTGTACCATATTTAGGTAACTATATTCAGTAGCAATAATGTCTACACAAACTCTTGTTGCAAGACTAAAGTGGTTGTTACTATCATTGGTCTTTCCCTAATCACACCAACTGCATTCTTTCTATAGTGTGAAAACAGAAGGTACAATAGGGCGGAGTTGGGCATTTTGTGTCAGAAATTGCAACAATTCTCAAGTGATTGAAAGTGTCAAGTTAAATAAAATTTATACCTTCGAAGATCAAAATTCCGATTCATGAGCTTTACAAGTTTGGAATAGTCCCTTTCTAGTAATGCCGTTTTTCCTTCTTTCGCTATATTTGCAACCTCTAGCACTGATGATATTACAAACTTATCGCCATTGAGCCACCTCTGGCGTACTGTACTGTGAAGCTGCATTTACAAATTTAGATGTAAAGAGAAGTAGATAACCTTAAGTAGCTATTGCAACAATTTTAACCCATATGTTCGGAATGAACAATATCAAGCGATGATAGAGCTTGTACTTTATTTACACATCTATACTCAGTAATTGATAACAAAAAAGGAAAATGGAGAACGGAAATAGAATTGAAACAAAAAGTAGTTAAGATGCGAAGATTGTAAAACCTGCAGATACGACCAAAGTTCATTGTGTTAAAAGTAGAAATTGGTGAAAAAGTTTAAAAACACTATATCAATAAAGACTACCTAGCGTGTATGTGAGACTTTGGAAAGCATGCATCACTGCATCAGGAGATAATGCATCACCATATGTATACACACATAAAAATCTAGCAAGAAAAATGAAGCTCTATGGTTAGACACTAACCTTCCCTGAATCACTAGGATTCTCAGCATAGATGAGATGAAGAGGTGGTAGAAGACCAATATCCATGGGTGTATAGATGCCATGCCCCAGCTCATCCATGTATTCCTTGCTAAAATCCTACAGAAGCAGTTTAGATTTATCACGCATTGCATTTTTATGTATTCGATGTGCATTACCTGTGTCAAAGTTTTAAATGACGTACCATGTAAACAAGACCCCCATACACTTGTGCCACCCGGTCTTGCAGACCAGCAACAATACCAAGTTCCTTCTCCGCAGCAAGGACAAGATTAGGCCTGACCTCTACTTTAATTAAATGCCTGACTCTGTAGAAGTCAAGCAAGCAGCTTAGGGCAGCACATACAATAGCACTAGAACCTGAAAGTCCTGTCTGAAATGTCAAAATGAAACGTAAGCCACATGCTCTGCATATATCGAGTCAAACATAATGTTCTGTACAACTATTACCATTAAAAAGAAGAATAACCCAAGGACAGTATGAGATATTTCTCATTGTTTTATATACTCTCACCATTTGTCAAAAGAGATAAAGAAAAAAGAACCTTAAAACAAGTCGATGCAATTTAGAAGTTCAATCAAAGAGAAACAAATTCAAATCTGAATGTGTTAGACTAAACATCAATGTGATTATATTGGGAGACACGAGATAAATGTCATTATAGTTACAGTGATTAGCAAGTGCATACTAGGAAAAAAAAGGAGCAAAAATCGGACTCATGATTTGAGATTTATTCATACAGTAGGTTCAATTCCTATTAAAAAGAAGATGAAAAAATAAAATGAAAAAGATTCTATCACAAATTGTAACTGGTCCATAATCCTTAACTTTGTGGTGGTACTGGTTTCAAGTAATATTTCAAGATTCCTAGGAACCATCGGAAGATTCCCAGACATTCTCTTGTTTGGTCGTAAACAGCTCAAGGAAATCTGAATATGGACTCCCATGAAAATGAATGTGAATACCATTGCTCTGTTTTCCATTAGCCTAGTGGTAGTTAAGTTTTTGGACTTTTTTTTCCTTTTCCCAGGAAAAGGAGTTAGTTGTCCATATTACAACTGGTATTCCCAACTGAAACTAAAGTATCTGAGGTACGTCAAGTTTTAGCTGCACGGGGGTACCTTTGAAAAAAAAAATCACATTCTTATTACTATTCTTTGACTCCAAATCAGACGAAACATGAGCAGCGAATATTGCGGGCATCTTGAATTGCAAACACCAAATGCCAGAAATGAAAATTAGAATCAGAAAAGAATATTTATCTTCTTCCACAAGAAAAATCTTTCTAAGGCCTTACAAATTTTATTCCTTCAAAATTAGCTTAGAAAGTTGGATAAATGGAAAGTATGAGCCCCTCTGCCAACAAAACCACCAAGTAGACAACAGTGAATTTCACAGACAAACATAGGAAGACAGGAAATCAAAAAGCACAAAATTCACGCTTGACATAAGGATGATCCCAGAAAGGCATATTAGGCTCTACCTGTCGAGGGATATTAGTGTCATACGACAGAGTAAAATTGTTCCCACAGATGTCAATCTTGTTATCTTTGCAATAATTATGGAAAACTTTACAAATTGCCATAAGCAATCGTACACCACCATAATAACCTTCATTCTTCAACCGATTAACCTGTGACAGAAAGGAAGAGCATATTATTAACACACATGAAATTCAGAATCATTTGCATCGTGTACAGTGTTGGAAGTCTCACATTGCTAGAGAAACTAGTCAATGTGCTCCTTATAAGGTTGTGGCATCCCTCACTCCTAAAGGCGTCTTTTGGAGTTGAGTTAGGTCCACCTTTCACATATTATTAAATTCTAATATGGTATCAGAGTCAGGTTCCTAGTTTGTGGTCCCACTGTCACCCGTTTCCACGTGTTGGCTTGGATGTCCTCCCGCCACATGTGAGGGGGCGTGTTGGAAGTCTCACATTGCTAGAGAAACTAGTCAATGTGCTCTTCATAAGGTTGTGGCATCCCTCACTCCTAAAGGCGTCTTTTGGAGTTGAGTTAGGCTCACCTTTCACATATTATGTAAATTTTAATATACAGGACTATGATGCATAAAGACACGATGACCACAATATTCTATATTAATGTTGACCTCTCAATGTTCTCCAAAAAAAAGAGCCTGACTAACAATAAACAGAAACATATTCTACTGCAGATAATTGACCCGGACAAAATAAATCACCACTATCCAACCGCACGAAAACTAGAGCACAATTTGGAGAAACTACGTCGATGAAGAAATACCGACGGTCCTAATTCATTACTTCAGTAAATGCAGCAGGTTGAATCACCAATTATAGCAGCATTGACCCCATAAATCCTTCACATTAATGCTCAATCCGGAGCCATATCCTACTCAGTTCACAAGGGCTTCAATTGGACACGTCTGCCACCGTAAATATTTGTACTTGTAGCAGAAAACTCAACAACTAACAAAAAGCTGGAGCTTTAGTGGTAAGTTGATCACATTCGACATTTTTCAGAAAAAACAATTCCAATTAATGCTGGATACACGTAAAGTCTAAATGGCGTTCCAATTAAAACCAAGGGCAACATTGCAGATCAAGCTGATCGAGAAAAGACAGGTAGATGCGCAATCAAGCAAATGTATGTATAGTTCAAAAGATTATATATATATATATATATATATATATATATATATATATATATTTATAGAGAGAGAGAGGGCGAACCAGGTGGTCGAGGGAGCGGAACTGGACGAGATCGTGGGTGGGGTGGGGCTGAATAACGAGCTCATCAGATGGCTGCAATCGTACGGAGGCCCAGAAGTTGCCAAGAGTGAAGGAGATCGTACGGCCGTAGTAGACATCGCTTGGGTTTCCAAGCAGTCCCACCCTCGCATAGGCCCTGTGCTCGATGACACTAGAAGCGGGATCCGAAGACGCTCCTTCCGTATCCATTTGAGCTTCTGATGCCTCTGTCAGATCTCAGTTGGAGCTTCATCCTATATATATATACTGTGCAAGTCCAACAACTCCACTGCCACGTTGGGCGCATGTCGCATCAGGATCAGAGTGTTTGTTTCGTAAAATTTTAATGTAAAATTTTAACATTAACGTGGATTCAGCGTGCATTTATTTTCTAAAATTCTAGTGTTAGTTAAAATTTTATGTATTGATTTTAGTGAAAAATTGAAGATTAGTCATTTTTTATATTTTTTTGTAGTGAAAAGTAATGATTTGATGAATGAGATATTATATTATAATATTTTTATTGTGTTAAAATTTTAGAGGATGTAAAATTTTATAACACAAACACACCCTGAGTAAGTACGAAAAATATCAGATTAAATTAATTATAACTATTTTTTTTTTTGACAGGAAAAGAGTCTTTGATAGAGTATGCGAAATGGACCACTACCCCAAAAATTTTCGTAGATTTTTGAAAAATACAGATAAAAGTTGTTTTAAGGTATCTTCCTCTGTCAACCTTGTCGTAACACAGCAGAATCGAAAGCGAAAAAAACAGTAAAATTCCTTTATGAATTAATTAACTTGACAGATATGGGTGCTGAATGGGATTTACTTTGGGGCTTAACCAATTTAGAAGTAATAATAAATGGCTAGGCGCAATGTATTAAGGCACCAGATTTTTTGTTTTCATTCAAGAGCCAAACAATGTCCGGATATAAAATAATTAACATAGGTAGTCTACATAAATTTACACATGACCCATCTATGTTCAGTCTTCCTCATCTTCAATGTCTTCAGGCAGTCCAGTATCATCTCCGACACCTTCAAGCAGTTTGTCAATGTCCTCCCCTAACTCCATCAACCTTGAACTTAATTTTTCAACCTTGCTCTGTTCTTGCCCAAGGCACACAAGCAAATCATTCAGTTCTGCTTCACTGTCCTTCTGGGCTTCTTCCCTTGCCTCGGCCTTTATTGCCTCAATGTTTGGAAATTTTGAGGCCCCTCCACCTTTCAAATCTCGTACCTCCTTCTCCAGATGTAAGTTGGCCTGTTCGAGACTATTGTACGCATCAGATAGGCTCTTCAGATCAGATTCCATCTTCCCAGCTAAATTTTGATACATAGATGCCTCAGATTCAATCTCGCCTTTCTCTACTTTGAGCATCTCCAGCCGTTGAGATACTTCTTGAAGATCTCTTCGGAGTGTCTCCACATGGACTCTATCCAAGGCCCCACTTGCTCTCTGCTCTGTTTGGGAACCACTTTCACCTGTTTTTGCAAGGTCCTCAGCCAAAAGTGCATTTCGACTAAGAAGGTCCTGAACGATAGGGGAAGGAAGGGGGATACAAAGCAAATCAGCCATTGTCATATATGCAAATATTATCAGTGCAATTCTGTGGAAACTTTCTGTAATCATTCCAGGAGTCCATTAATCAACCAACTCTTATGTTCCAAGCCGAAACCAACAACAAAGATAAATATGATTGAAGATGCTGCTCTAATATGATAGTCACTGTAGAAACTTCTAAGGGCATGCCTCATTCACTACAGAATGACATAAGCAGGACATGGGAAATGTTGACAGCATTACAAGCCTACTGGGTGCCTCCCAATTATTATCCGATGCTTTTCAGAAGGATATTATTGAAAAGAATAGCAAAGCATGAGTTCGAAAAGGCACAACACCTGTATCTCAGTGCACTGCTTCTCCACAAACGATTTCAGCCGCTTTATATACTCCCCATCACTTTCCCCACTTCTCTGTTCCAACTCCACTGGCACCACTGCTACCTGGCTCTTTGGGTGACTGTAGACCTCAACAATGCTTTCTCTGATATCTGCCTCCATACTCTTAATGAGGTTCACAAAGGGAGCATCAAAGATTGCCGAGAGAATTGGGTGATCCTCATCTTTCTGATTAGACGAACCATTCTCATCCACATCTTCAATCTCTGCCATACTTGCAGCAGTAGATCTTGTCAATGGTTTACGAGGCTGGGCTGACTTAGCAGAGGTAAAAAGGAAGCTTTTCTGCATCTCATCAAACTTTAAGAAGTACGTGGTAAGCCCAAGCTTCTGGCTTATAGAATCAACTACTGTAAAAGCATCTTTTCCTTTGTCGGTGGTTTTGTTGTAAATTACACATTCTCCCAATAGACATGCTGCCAAACCCCTCATGCATACTGTTGCAGAGGAATTTGACACCAACTCGAGCAGATATGTAAGGTGGGGACGTGAATCTAAGAAGCACTGCACAGCACTAGGGCAATCAGCTAGCCAGGTAACCAGCAATTTCAAGATAATTGGTTGAACATACACTCCTGATGTACTTGATTTTCCATCTTTATTTTTCATGGAAGAGGCAAGAGCCATATACTTCACCATTCGATGCATTAGTGGCTCAGGAGCTCCTAGGGACGGCGTGGGTGCCTCAAGTTCAATTCGTAAAACCTGCAAATTCTCTAATAAGATTAGATGAATATCAGTGAGAGCCATTTTTCCCCCATCCCAGGAAGTTTCGACGTTGAAAACCGAGTACATTTGTTTCCTGAGGCTTATTATATTAATTTAGTAGGTGAAAAAAGCACAATATTAATAACAAAAACTGATTCAAAAGATACATCTGCTAATCATACTAGCACTAGATGCAAGGGAAGACAGAAACAAGAACGCAATGTGATTGCTTACCCTTTCCTTGCATGGGATATTGTCCTTCAATGCATGGGAAAGAACACTAGCAGCTCTGCAGCAAGTCTGCAAAAAAAAAAATTATTAGCTACAGTCTACTCATAGCAAGTGTCCACAACAAATTCAACTCAAGTGTCATTACGCACGTAAAAAGACCGTAATCTTCCTACATGAAGATGGCGTGATCTACCAATTTCAGCAAGGAAAACTGTTGGAATTGAATTTATGTTTTTTTTATAAGTAAGATGAATATTATTAAAGAGAAAAAGAAAAGAGGCGAAATCAGTACAAAGATTGTACTGAAGTCACTCAAAGCATACAAATAAAGAAACTAAGAAAATCAAAATAGTCCAAAAAATAACCCCCAACAAAGCATTAGCCCAAAGGAAAAGAGAAAGAAGCACATCGTCTTGCAATCTCCTTAGCGATCTATCCAAATCTTCGAAAAACCTTCTATTCTGCTCCCTCCAAAGGCACCACCAAACACACGCTGGAATCATCCCCCAAATAACCTTGGCTGAAGGATCATTGAAATTCCTACCCCAAGAAGATAGGACATCCTCCACCTTTTCAGGCATAATCCAATGAACATTCAAAATACCAAGGACCGACATCCAAAGATCTCTAGCAACCGTGCAATGCAATAACAGATGATTAACTGATTTTCCATCTCCCTTACACATATAACACCACTCTGTGACATAAACACCCCTTCTTCTAAGATTACTGAAGCATCACATTACCTCAAGATCACCATCATTTTCGCTTATGGTAAGACCACGCAGTAGCATGCTGCAGAAGCAAAATTACCTTTGGTTATTCATCAATAGTGGCTTTAAACAGAATGCAATGATCCGTCTTTAATACATGCAACATAATTTAAATCCCAATGACCTTCAAAACCACGTAAACAAAAGCAAAAGGTAGTCCTTTATGGAGATAGAATACCTTCCAAATGACATGTTCACATCCTCCTCAAGGGGCGCATGAGTCAATGAATGTGGTTGAGGAATTAATGTGGATGCTAACATTGTTTGGCCATCAGTGTTTTTCTGATTCAAATGAAAGGGAGAGAACAAAAAGAAGAAAATCAAATCAATGCGTAAAATTACAGGTCAAGGAGCAATAATCCATGAGATCAAAATTTTCGCCCACAAACTAAGTATTGAACGTGCTAAAAAGGAACAAAACACAGAAAATGACGTAACATATAGCAGATACATGTTATCAACCTCACAAAAGTTCTTGAAAACATAATCAGCTGCAATAAACTCTTGCGTGCTAGACGTCCGCAAAAGGATACGGAGAATTGAGTTCATAGCAGGTTCTACTTGAGGGTCCTCTCCAAGAACTTTGCTTGCAAGGATATCATGATTCTTGGGATGTCCAGCAATGAGATCGCCAATGCATCGCAATGCCTGACAAAATCAATAAACTGTAAAATGCAGCAGAAGTAGATATAATTCAAGCTCCCTTAGTTATGCAGAGAGAATTTATACTGCCTCGTATCAAAAGGAATAGAAGGCCGAAGTGAGGTAGGGTGCTAGAAATTTGAAATAGAATATTACATGTTTACTAAATGTAAGATCTTACCATGCAACGCATAGATACAGGTGCCCACTGGCTTTCAACACCCAACATCAGAAGATGATCCAATACTTTCTTCTACAAGCAATGCACAACATGCAGGATAAGGTACCACCAAAGTAATAACTCTTAAGGCATTAATATAGCTGAAGAAAATTTAGTAAGAGACCTGAACCAGCGTCGTTTTATTTGTCAGCTTATTCACATCCTTTCCAGGGTCGGCCTCTGGACCTCCCATCATTAATAAATTAATGGTTTCTAATGCACTGAGTAGGATAGTTGTCTACTGGCACGACATTTGTTTCCAGAACAAGAAGAAATTCCAGTAAGGCTTCTGTGACAGCATTCTCAAAGGTCTACGGCAAATATTCTATGAACATTTGAGTATCTAACCTTCTGTTGGGTGAAACTGTAAGTACTCCCCCGCAGCTTCAAAATTGATACTAAGGGGTCGAATCCCATTGTCTCCCTCAGTAGTATCTGAACCATACGTAACAAATTAGTATCAGAAAAGAACCTCATGCATAATCGATAAAACAACAGAGGCTGCAAACCTGATTAGATGCATTACTACAGATAAGATTGTTCAACAATTCAAGGCAGTCCTGCACAGTTACATGAATAATAGTTTTATAACCAAGATATTCATAGAAATCTGAAATTCCTGCAAAGACTATAAGACTGAGTTGAGGAATAACTATAAAGACATTGACTAATGACCGATTTCTGACAGACAGAGCCTCGAAAACAGGCCCATAGATCCTGCTCTGTGTATTTTAACTACATCACTACTGAGAATAAACTTTCTGTTCTATTTATCAAAAAAAGAAAAAAAAAAGAGAATAAACTTTCTGTTCTATGTGTAAGTGTGCTTCTGAGCAATTACAACCACAGGAAGCAAAAGCATGATAAAAGATCAACAGTGTCTCTATGCATTCTTTCCGCTCACCTAAATGTTTAACTAGGTTGTGGAAGACGAGCAGTGTAACCCACGAGTAAGAAGACCACTAGATGATAATATAAAGCATTGGGCGTCAATCTCAAAAACAGTGATCACATTACAATTTTCCTTACCCCAGGCTACAAATAGAATGATAACTACGACAAAAACGATGACATAAAATGTGCAAAGAAAAATCTGACATCGATGCATATGGTCCTTAACTTGGTCACATATGTAACTGCCTCATTTAGTAGGAAAATTAGTAACATGCAAGAGAGGCCCAAATCCATGACAAGCTGCCCCATTTTGCTAAAAGAATGTTATATTGGAGATGCCACTTAATGAAAAGCCGCTTGTATAAACAAGTGAACTATCAGCAAACAAGCTAGAACAAGTTGATTAAACTATCTCTATAAAACAAGCAACAAAGAATCACCTGCACAACAACACCACCCTCTGAACCTCCTTCCTCTTTTATAATGCTGAAAATCTTCTCGAATGCACCTTCAAAGACCACAATTTTTTGAATCTCCTAGAATCAAGAAACTTTATTACTCAGTAATTAAGCAAACATAATAGTTCTACTGCTCAACAGAAATTTGAACGAAGAAGTGGAAGGACAATCTTACCTCAGCTTCACGGGTCAAATAAGTAAGCAACAATAAGGCCTCATTTCGAATAACCTGGAATAACCACAAATACGAGTACAAGAAGATTGTCAAACCATTCAAGATCTGTTGGTGCTGCCTTCTCACATAGTATTACAACACTAAAAAGTTCAAAAGGTTTCCAACAAGTTATTCTAATATAAAGTGAAAGATTTGCAGACAGGAGTCACAAATGAAAAGATAAACCTTGGGGGTTATATTTATTTTTGCTTAACAAAGAAAATCACACCTAAAGGCTTCTATTGTAGACAAATATACCTACAACAATGTCAATTTACAGAATCGAGAAAAAGTAGCAGAAGCAGGATCCCATGAACATGTGTTGTACCTCGCGATCCATTAGCATATCCATTAGCCGAGTTATACCACGGGGAACGGTCAGAATGGCTTCCTGTAACCTAAAGAAGAACTCAGAATTTGTCCCAAGACGACTGAAAAGAATCCAAAATTTAGGTGCAAAAGCAAGACAGCAGCTAAGAAACTAATACCTATTTGTAGAATTTGTGAGGAGCGCAGTCAAAAGTTGAAGAGTATAATATCGCACATAGAAATCCTCCTCTGACTGCTAACAAGCCAACAAGATGACAAATGAAAAAGGTCATCCAGCCATACGCATGAACCGAGAAAAAAGAACATAACCCAAAAATGATTTTAACAACACATTCGTGATAATCCAACATTTATTGATGAATTCTCACCAGCAAACTTAGAAGAAGAGAAATACTGTCTGCTTCTCTGGAAAGCAAATCAGTGTTCATTAAAGCTGGTTCAACCTCATTCTTTGGCCCTTTTGCATGCTCAATGAGAGTCAGTGCACCTGTAAGGGTTTCTAGAGCACCTCGAACCTGAAGAAATGGAATGTATGAACTCATTATTTTTGGGGTTTTTGGCTAAAAGAAAATCAAGGAGCATTTGGTTCAGAAAAGAATATTCATAGAGGCAATGGAAGAAGGGCTACGCGAAACAATCAATCTTGCAGACCAAGAAAGTAAATAATGCAGTAGGACTGGATTATTTTTCATCAGCATTAGCCCCTACTTCCAAAACGAAAAGGAAGAGGAATCCCTGAAAATAGGTTGGAGTTATTTGATCTTTTTAATTTTAGATATTAGATTTTGCCTCGGTGTACTTCTCTGGCATACATCCTATGTATTGGAGCTGCGTCCATCAAGACAGCAGGAGAATCATCTCAATGACGAGAATGCTAAGAGATCAGCGAAGACATATATAATTTTCTGGTAAGTCAGCTGTGGAATCCTTCAAAAACAAACACTGAAACTATGGTAAAAAATGTTTTTTGTACAACCTGTCTCTAGGGTCAGAATAAAATCTTGTGTGATAGCTCCATCATGGTCATCAGCAGCACTTCGATAAGATACAGAGAACCATAACATAGGGATTCGTGGAGTTGAACTAATAACAGGAAAAGAAAACATAATAAGCCCAATATAAAAGGAAGAAAGATATGCCACCATTTCAACATCATCCCGTTCTTCCCTTAAGACCCCTAAAATTACAGGGAAGCCTGCGAAAAAAAAAAGAAAAAAAAAAAGAAGAGAAATATTTAAACTTCACTCCCATAGCACAAAGACCAAACGGTTTATCCAAAAAGAGACAAGCATTCACCCATTGCACCAAATGCTAGCTGTGCAGCTGGACTTTCTGCTACAACGGACTGAAGCTCAGTCATAGCACTCCTCCTGTCGTCTGCTAGTTTCCCATTGCTTATACGGTTGAGCAAACGCTCAACATAGCTATAAATACAAAGCACACAATAGACAGGTTAGATAAAGCAAATACTTCCCAGTATATAATAATGCAAACTGATGATAAAAATGGAATCATGGTTCAAATTTAAACGAAAGTAGACAATGCCCATGAGTAATAATGAAATTAACCCTGCAGAATCTCTTTCATACATATTACAGCGACAATGTTGGTATTGAAGCACTGATAACACAATAATATGAGTAGTTGATCATGGAAGAGAAACTCACCTGTCCTCATTTGAAGCAGAATTCTCATTGCCAAAAACAAGCCCAACAACCCCCTGCATGATCATTTATGCTTCATTACGTACAGGCATACAGTAGAAATCGTGACTTCCATGAACAACTGAACAGTCCAATCAAAATGTTGACTGAAAATCAAATGGGGGCATTCCACAAACTAATAGACATCCAAATAAAGAAACGCAAATTTTCTTCCCAGGACTATACAACAAAGTCGTATAATTGACACAAACTCAGCAACCAATCATGAATCACATTCTCTATCTTTAGTAATCAATTACAGCTCTGATGAAACCTAATCTAGGATGATCCTCAAAGAAATCCAATCATGCATGACAACCGTTAATCATGTAGACATAACCATTAGCTTGCAATTTAAATTAAGAGCTTACCACTTTAGAAAATATGCCGTAGTATTACTTATAAATTTGTTATAGGGACTAGTCATACAATTGAGCAAATAAAAATATGGAAAGACAAAAAAAAGAAAACACTAAAACCTCCAAATAACTATGAGTACATAGTCATTAGATTAAAGTATGAAATCATAACCACATGCATTACAAATGCAGGCTTCGAAATTAATATGCAGAGCTTAAAACAGTATACAAAACGAAGTAGAGAGCGCGAGAGAGTAAGCCGACCTTGTAACCAGATACCAAATCCATCTTCCTATGTCACCAACTTGCCAGAACTCCTGAAAAAACCGCCAGGAATAATCTAATCAATTCGGAAAACTTGAGAAAAGCGAGGCGGATTATTTTGGAACTTTGACTTGGAAAAACAAAATGGCTAACGCAAAGAAACCCTAAATTGCGAGTTTCTGAGGAATGCAGGGAAAATTATTACGCAAGACAACTTGCTTGGGAGGGGAAGATGATCGATGAAACTAATCAAAACGAAGCGTGCAAATCTCGCTGTCCCTCTTCTTTCACGCGATTCCGAAAGAAATGTTTCTTTTTTAATGGCTGCAAGAGTTTTGACCCAAGCCGATGCAATGGAGTTTAAGAAAATTAACGTTGGGATCACTGGTGGGAAGGGAAACCGGTAACCGAGATTTGGCGTTGTCTCGGCACGGAATGGGTCTCAGAGCCCAACCGAAGTTTACGAGCTGCAGGCTCAAGTCCAATATCTCGGTGGGCTCGTTTTTATTGGACCCATTCTAGGGCCTATTATTGGTCCTTTCTACAGCTTTATCATTTCCCCCGTCTCCTCAGTATTGAGCCCCCACCATTCCATTCCTAGTTCAAATCAAAGCACACACTCCATTCTACTAGTACGTAACGATTTTTCACATATAATTCTTTTTTTTTTTCATTTAAATTACAAGAATAATATATGGAATAGTTCAAAATAATTTCTGAATTGGACCGTTGTGCCATTTTGGATCAAAGGGGCCTGATTAGCATCTACGGTAGGGAAATACTAAAATTGGATAGTTGGAGCTCATTTTAGAGGGCCCAATGGACCGTCTCATGGATTACAACATAGGATTGCAATTTGAAAGGGAAAGGAAAAGCTCTCTATTGGCATAAAAAGAGAGGAAAGGTTTTCTTCTTGGTCTTTTCAGCACCCATATTTTATAGCTAAGTTTAATTCGCTGGCCTATTTAGATGCGTGGATGCCTTTCCCCGGCCTTCCCTGAAATTAGCTAAAAGAAGAAGAAAGTAAGTTTAATTCGTGGGCCATGCATGCACAAAGCACAAAATAGATAGGAAATTTTTTTTTCTAGATAAAATACATAGGAAATTATATGGTTTGAACTTGCAGATCAGGCGCTGTAAGAAATTGTTTAATAATGCACAGTGTGGACATTGCTGTGCCCACTGCCCAGGACTTTGACATTCTCGTGCTACATTGATGTGTCACGATTCTTAATATTGATGTGTCACGATTCTTAATACAATATAGACCCAAAAGGAAAAGAGTGTCGTTGGGAAAAGCGGCACGAAAATTAAAGAAATGAACACCAAGAATTTACGTGGTTCGGCCTCAATCCGATCTACGTCCACTCCAGAGCAATTTTATTAAGAATGTTTAAGAAAATCACTATACCCACTCAATACAATAGCCACACCACACACACTCTCTCTCTCTTTCTTTCTCTTTGCCCAAGACTCATGACTCACGTCCCACTTTTCTCCTATAACATAAGTCTCTATTTATAGGAAAAAATACAAAAAGAAACCATAAGAGAACACTCTAAACTTGGAATGGGGAGGAAGTAAACTTCCTCTAGAAGTCTACTTTTATTCCAACTCTATCTTATATGGGTGAGGGCCCCAACAATTCTCCTCATCCATACCCATAAAGGAAGAATCTGTTGCTGACATCTTTTGATTGAGTGCATCACGGACTCTCATCAATAGAACCTTCATGCAACTTTGGTATATGTTGTTCTTCATTGCTTACCACCTCTTGCATCCTTCTTCTACTGCCACTCCAACCTCGTCCTTGTCACCAGACGACCAACCACACTCTCATCTAAGTGTCCTGCACCCCCTGCTTGTACCGTCGGACCCATGTAGAATAGTGGTGATGTTTGTTTGTTAAAATGTTTGGGTATTGAAGTTTGTGAAAAAATAAATAGAGATATGATTTAAATGAATTTTTTATATTTATTTTAAGTAAAAAATGATGATTTAATAGGAAGAGAGAGAATTTTGTGGTATTATTTTATTGAGGCCAAAATGTTGGGAGCCCAACATGTTGGCTCCCAAACATCTCCAGTATCTCCCCCTGCTCTTGCATCTCCATCGGCTGGTACCAAGCACCTCTGCGTGCTACACGAAGTCGGAGTCATCAGTCAACACTAAGGTTTCTGATGATTTTCCTTATCTGCTTTGTACTGTGGACAATTTCGCTTGATATACCCCTCTTGGTCACAATAGAAACAGATAATCTTGTGACCCTTTCCTCTGGATTTATCTCGGCCTCCTGCATTCCTACTGCTTTCTCTGCCTCTTTTTGTGATGAGAGTTTGTGATCCATTGTGGTCATAAAGTCTTCAACTCCTTCTTTTGTGCCTCTTCACTGAATAGAGCATCCTTGACCAACTTCATGGTCAATTTCTCATTCGGTACTAAATTTTCGAGAGAAACAACAAGAGTCTCCCAACTATTCGGTAAGGAACTCAGAAGCAATAAATCTTGAACGTCATTGTCGAAAGTTATTTCGACGCTGTTTAATTGATTGATCAGGTTTTGAAACTCACTGGTATGTTCCGCCACCGACTTATCGTTTCGCAGCTTCATATTCACGAGCTTCTTCATTAGTAGTACTTTATTCCATGAAGTCTTTGACTCTAACTTCTCCCATAGTTCAAAAGCCCTCGTCTTTTTGGCTACGTGATGGAATACCTCCGGCCCGATCCACTGATGAATCAACCATATAGCCTTCCGGTTGATTTTATTCCACTTTGTCTCATCAATCCCCTCCGATTTCTTGCCCCCGTTCTCCAATGGATCATACATATCATTTGCATAAAGAATATCCTTCATCCGTGGCTTCCAGCTCATGTAATTCTTAGCAAACAACATCATCATACATGTAATCATACGCTCCGCCATCTCAATTCACACCGATCGAGACCGAATTTTGAAATTCTAACTGCACCAATGGATCTGGAATGGCCCAAAACCTTAGTAACCAGTCTGGCCTACTCGAAAACCGACCTAAAACCCCCTCAATCGACCAAAAAACCACTATGGAATAAAAACCAGAATCTTTTGGAATATTCCCCGTAGGAATATTCTTACCGGAATAGTATGATTCCCCAGAATATTCTATGTTGATATGGCAATAATCGGTCTCTGCTGAAGTGGCAATGTTGACGTGGCAATGCTGACATAACATTATGGACTTACCTGATGACGTGGATGTCGACGTTTCGATGACTCATGAGGCGAGTGAGGACCACACACCCTACCTCTTTTCGGTGCGCGTCCGGGCTCCTTCTGCGATGCGGTTTCGACCTCTGGCTTCGTGTCGTCCTCCTCTACAAGCTGGTGCACTTCAATCTCCGATCGGACCACTTTAAATTTTCGGGCCTTCTCTACTTCCCCGGAAAAAAAACTCCGGCTCCTCGAACTTGCCTCCGATACCACTTGTTAGGAAAAGTTACACGAAAATTAAAGAAAGGAACACCAAGAATTTACGTGGTTCGGCCTCAATCCGGCGTACGTCCACCCCAGAACAATTTTATTAATAACGCTCAAGAAAATCATTATACCCGCTCAATACAATAGCCACACCACTCTCTCTCTTTTTCGCTATATGCCCAAGACTCACATCTCACGTCCCACTTTTCTCCTATAATATAAGCCTCTATTTATAGGAAAAAATACAAAGAGAAATCTTAAGAGAAAACCATAAACTTAGAATTGGGAAGAATTAAACTTCCTTTAGAAGTCTATTTCTATTCCAAATCTATTTTATATGGGTGTGGACTACAACAGAGGTAGGGACGTGATGCGCCCAGTGGTGGACTAAAATATCCAACTAAAATGGAAGAAGAAGATGAGATATTTTATAGGAGCTGGTATATATATATATAATATATATAAGGATAAAGAGTATATATATATAATAGATGTCGACCTCCGGGTGCTTTCTGGTACATCAAAATTGCAGCATATATAGAGCCCATAGTTTTAAGATAAGATGTGGTGAGATTCTATAAGGCCAGTTTTGGGTGTATATATATATATAAATAAATCTTAACCAGCTCATTACAATTAATTAACAAGCATGCATGGGCATGAACTTAAAATTGGCATATTGGGAACTCATTTCCCTTCATGCAACGCCCATGTTTGCATACAATATTGGTGAAAAATTAAAGCTATTGTACATTATTAATAGGGACTTAATTTGGTGAGACCCGGCCGAACTCACACGATATCTAATTAAGGCCATAACAGAGAATAATTAAAAAATGGAAGGAGACAAATACGCCCTTCCAAGGTGTTGGGTGAGGAGGATCATTGCAGAAGACTAACTGGGTAGAGAGCTGAACCATATTGTAGGTGGGATTTGTGCAAAATTTGACGAGCAAACTCATCTCATGCATAATTAGAAGAAAAAAAACTCATCACATGCATGCAGTTTGTACGTATTACAGCCAAGTCAAGTAAAGGGTATAATATTACAGATGCTCTCTAAAGATTTTCTCAAAATGGTTGAGATTAACGTTCAATGGTGACTTCATCAGTGGTTGAACAGTATCACCGCCTTGGTTTTGGCTTGATTGAGAAATTAAGGTGTGCGGCGAAGAAGTCATGGGCGCTTTTATACAAGGCAAAAGCAGCTTTCAGTACTGTTGGTTATGACCGACGTGGGGGGTTAGAATTAGGCTTTTCTGCTTTCATGCTTTTCTTCTGTTTAATTTCTTGGAAGGGGGGGTTGGGGAAGGGGTACGAGATTATAGAGACTCTGACACGGTATTGAAATCTCAAGTTTTTGGTTGGGGGAGGAGCAGTGGCGGAACGAAGGGGTAGCGGTCCTGGGCGGCCGCTACCCCTCAACCCACCAAAAACGAACTTTTACATGAAAATATAATTTTTTTTTTTAAAAAAATAAAGGTCGCTACCCCTGGAGCCACCATAAATGAAATCTTACAGGTAAATAAAAGTTTGACACGTCGTACCATACTCAATTGTCGTGCTCTGCCCATAGTAAAATTGTGTTTATGCAGCAGTAGGTGGGGACAGTTGGCTTGTTTGGAAAGGGTCCAGCTCTTGGTCGTGGTTCTGTGAGTTGGATCAAGCTCAACTTCGAGTTCTGCCGCGCACCTGCCACAAGTCTCTCACCTAACACGCTCAGACTCTCACCCGAAGTACTCATTTGTGGACAGGGTCTGATGATGCGTCACCCATTCTACCCATTGTCTGATACGTCATATTACCTTTTCCTTTTACTTTTTGTTGTAAGCAATGTATGGAGGAATTACTGATACGTCATATTACCTTTTCCTTTTACTTTTTGTTGTAAGCAATGTATGGAGGAATTAATGACAGCCCACTTCTTTGTTTTGTTTCTTGTGTTTCTTTTTCGTTTTTTATATGTCGTGTTTCTTCTATTATTATTTTTTTTGCTTTTCTGGGCCGTCTGCACATAATGGGTCAAGAGACTACCTCCCTCGAGCTGCCAGAGCCTTTGTATTTCTTACCTATGACCTGAAATGAAGGGAATTGGTACTCAAGCGACTGCCTCTCTGAGGCCTATAATCTGTAACGGAAATTATAGAGGTTATGTGATTAATTAGATAACCACAATTTAAATTTGGTTTTTGTATAAATTTTTATTGAGAACATCACTTAAAGACCATGAGAACATCAAGTCTTTTAAGCTTTTGCCAGAAATTTTTTCATTTTTGGCATAATATTGAAAAGGAGGGAGAGAACTTACCTTTATTTTTTTCCTTTCCTTAACTATATCTGGTTTTGTTGTGCGAATTTGTGAATTAAAATCTTGGAGTATCTATTCACCCGCTAGGGGCTAAATTTTATGTTAAAGATCATCAAAAGCAGGCGTAGCTACAAACAAAAGTGTAAAGTGAGAAATTTAGTTGATGAGTAGGATGCAATTGTCACCTATGTACATGTATTGTAATATTTTTAATGCTTATAGTTCTTAATTTTTGATATTGTAATCGTAAGATAATTTTTAACATTATAAAGGAAAAAAATTCTTGTTATTTTGCTTTTAAAATTCGACCCCCCTGAATTTTGGTCCTAGTTCCGCCACTGGGGAGGAGATGAATATTCAACTATGCTTGTCAAAAAAAATTAGCTGACAAAAAATCGGGAATGCGCAATTTTTTACTGCACTATCAAGCCAAGAAGATCACCAATCTTAGGGAGAGACATTTACATTATATTATATAATTTAACCCCACTATTGAGCCATCCGTCCAAGTGTCTTCTAAGACATTATCATAAAGACGGAAACACATATCCTGCAAAAGAGCCAAAAACAGGCTTGTCAGTATTTTACGCCTCACGTTCTTATGTCTCCGAGGAATATGCTTTCTGGGTTTTGGTCCTAACCCCAAGAGGAACATGCTCGCAAGTGCACTTTCTAGGAAGCTGCGTATAAACCCCACTCATGTGTGTTTGTGTTGTAAAATTTTTGATATTGAGTTTAGTGTTGGTATTAGATTTAGTGAAAAAGTGAAGAAAGAGATAATTTTTTATATTTTTTTATGGGAGAAAGAGAGATTATATTGTAATATTTTATTGTAAGTTGGTTAAATATTTTGTGAAATTTTTGGTGGGAAAAACACTCTCACAGTCCTGTTCCATCGATATCATGGAGCGACATGCCTGCAGTAGTACCCTCTCAGCACGGCATGCGTATTAATTAACTTTTGGGGTCGTATTTTAGGGTTTTTTTGGGCAAATTTTCTACTTCTGACAGAGGCGGAGCGAGGGGGTGGCAAGCATGGGCAGCTGCCACCCCTTAGTTTTATAAAAATCTTTATATATATATATATATATATATGCATTTTTCATATAAATTCCAACATCTTTCGATACCATACTGTAAGAGAAGTATGGGAAGACCCAGCAAGATTTTCTGGGTAAAACTCTTGTTAGCCGGATTTTTCGGGGGAGGGACCATTACTGTAAGAGAAGTATGGGAAGACCCAGCAAGATTTTCTTTACTTTTTTTTTTTCTGGTTTTTCGGATCTCAGGCCCCACTTGTCCTCTTGGCCACAACCCAGAACATGGTATATTCCCACCTTTTTCCTAGTTGATTCCATTTCTATGATCAAAGGAGAAATTATGCGCTATTTGTCATTTCTGTTGTTCCAAATATAATGGTTACTGCCGGCCATGGTATTATAAAAGAAACAAAAACAAAAACAGGGCAACAAATCAAGTGTTACTCTTGTTGCACTAATTATTTATTGTTTTTTCAAATTAAAAATGATAGAGAGAGAGAGAGAGAGGGAATCAGCAAATATCCCTTTGATTACGGCATGGAACTACGCAATATATATGTACTAAAAAAATTTGATTGGAAACAGAGAAGGGCTGTGCGTTCTCGTGAAGAGACAGGGTCAGTAAGTCACCCTTCATGTACTTATATTGAAGGAAATAATATGAACTTTGATAATAGACAACACGATTGACTTTGTCTTATGGGCTGAAACTTAGGTCGACTAACCCCCTTGAATTTTGATTTGACGGTAGCCCAGTGGCAATTAACATCCAAGCCCAGTGGCACTCATGTGCACGTGAAGGCATGCTGTAGGCCAGCAAAGTGTTGTGCAGTTTGATGCCTGAGGGTGGTAACAAGTCGCGCTGTCCTTGCTGAGTCCCTTCTACACGCTGGCTGGCTTGAGGCTGACAATTTGAATGCTCGTATAGTCAAGGTTGTCTAGCGTGTGGCTAGTTGATTCTAGTTGGTGCCTCACTGGATTCACTCTAGTGAGTGATGGTGATGATAATTGCCGCTTTGACAGAGTATATGGACGTAGCACTACCCAAGTCAAAAGTCTCTGTTCGTAAAATACAAAACCAAGGAATTTCAAACACTCCTGACTCCCCTGCCTAACCAATTCAATAGGAATTCCATTTGGGGTCTTGGGAATCATATATAAACAGCAGAACAATCACTACTTTTTATATCTTAAAATAGATTAATGGAAAATGACTACACACAATGAACCAAAACCACCATGCCTTATATAATTTGTCCTCTTTTGGTTGGATTTTTTTTTTTCAAATAGGCAGAGTTGAATAAGAGAGATAAAACTATCCCGCTTAGATGTTTCCCCAACTTCAAACCTATCCCAACAAACAGGGCCTTTTTCATACTTTTATTTTATTTTTTATAAAGATCGGAAAAAGGCTCTTAATCCAAGTGAACAGGTGGGTAGGAGTGGCTTTTGGGCTCATCGGACAGTTTTTTAATGAACCAGAAAAGTAATGTCAGATTTTCTTTGGAAGAAAAGGTGTACCATCTTATGCTTTATTGTTAATGCAGAGGGGAACAGAAGATAACAGAGCAGAAAGGCAGAATCGTAGATCATAGTAACGGATGTCTTTGACCGGGTCAAACGGCGCGTGGGAACCAACCCCCGAAACCAAAGTACGCTAATTCTTCTTCTTCTTTTTTCTAAGCACCAAGTACGCTAATTCGAAACCCGTAAATGACTGTCACACCCATCCCTCTCCTGACCTTGGCGACCAGGCAACGAGGACTGAATCAGTAAAAAACGAGATTTTAAAATAATACCCCAATAAAAACAGGATACATGACCTGGCCATGTTTTAACGTGGCGGCCGGCAGTGAAACAAAAGGAAGGGCTCCTTGTAACACGGCAGTCGGCAGCAACTGTCCATTTTTAATAACAGATACCTCTCCTAAAAATTCTTAGGACTTCTTCTTTATTTATTTTTTAATCTTGAAAAAATACGAAGATTTAACCACCCAAACAAAAGCTCGATAAAAAAAATAAGGATAAATGCAAAATTGAAAATTGGTCCCTGTGTTATACGTAAAAACATCGATTTAGTCCCTGTGATTTCGGAAAGTGATAAAATCAGTCCCTGATGAAAAACCAATAACAAACGAAAATAGAATCACAGAGACTAAATCGATATCACAGAGATTAAAACGATTTTTGCGTATAGCAAAGAAACTGATTTTGCATTTAACACAAAAAAAAATACCCAAACAAAAATCACTTTTAACCATCGGATTAAAACTCTCTAGCATCCGACGGATGAGACTGATTCTTGGAAATGTTATCAGTGTACGAGAGAGGCTATACCCTATACCTTATATTCCCTCGATTTATGGATTTTCTTTCTGGACAGAAAATTCTTGTGGAAAAAAAAAAAAGAGGACTTTCAAGACTTAGAGGGGATTTTTTCTAAAGACTTCTTTATTTATTTTTTGTCCTCCAGAATTTGGAATAGACCTATCTGGGTGAAAGAGCGAAAAACCACCAAACGGCTATAATTGACGACGACGTTACAGGTTTTCGGAGAGTCACACAGTGAGAGAAAGAGAGATAGAGAGAGAGAGGCAGAGAGAGACACACACAGAGACAAAGTGAGTGAGAGATTGGCTTTAAGATCGTTAGGTTTTGCGGGGAGTGCTTTGCCGAATTTCGGTTTGAAATTTTGGCCTCTGGTTCGTGGAGGGGTCGATCTGGGTCTCAACGATCTGACTCTAACTCAGAGAAAGGGACTCGGAGTCAGAGGACAAATTGGGCATTTTTTCCTTGTTGGTTGTTCTCCCATATCCAACGTAGTATATAATCATGTCAGATGGATACTATAGTTCTAAGAAGACGGATGATATCTGCGAAGACGTTTGTGGCGAGGTATTTTTTTTTCTGTTTTCCAATCCTTATGCAATTTTGTATTTTTTTTCATGTTCAAATTGTTAAGTGTTGGAAATGGGTATCTTCGGTTCCGAATTTTCTTCTTGGGATTAAAAGTGTGGTTTTTTTGCTTCTGTTAAGGGGCTCTTACCAGTTTCATATATTTTCTCCTTTTTCTCTATTAATTGAGCAAAGTAATTTTGCGGGCGAGGGGCTTATTTCGGATTTTCTCAGTAATGGGTATTCTTGTTTGGCTGAATTACTGACAAAGGAAATCTTTTCGATTATAAATCCCACCCTTCTTAACTCCAGAAGTTTTGGTTCTTTGCTTTGTCGTCTTATCGATGACCATCGTCTCAGAGTCTGCATCAGAATTTGAGGGTTCGACATTCTTGTCTCAAAGTCTAGAATCTGCGTCTGAATCATGTGTCCTTCCAATTGCATAGTCTTTTCTTCTTCCTGTTTTTTTTTTTAGATTCTGTCTTTCTGAAGGTCAGTTTTTAGCATCTAATTGCCAAAAAAAAAAGTTGAGTTCTTTTCAAAGTCTGTCCCTTTTATCTCAACAAGTTTATTTTGGTGTTTTTTGTTTTTGGAAATATCAGTAGTCAGGGTATCTTTTAAAGATTTTGTTTTCAATCCACAGCAGGGATCTCGTGCGGCACTGAGTATGTCAAGACTTCGATGTATTTTGCGAGGGTTGGATTTGAGGACCTATATGGTTTTGTTTGTGATTGTCCCAATATGCATCTTTGGTGTATATTTACATGGGCAGAAGATTACTTATTTCCTAAGGCCAATTTGGGAATCACCTCCAAAGCCCTTCCACGATATCCCTCACTATTATAATGAGAATGTATCGATGGAGACTCTCTGCAAACTTCATGGTTGGGGAATTCGTGAATCACCAAGACGAGTCTATGATGCAGTTCTTTTCAGTAATGAGCTTGATATCCTTACAATTCGATGGAATGAATTGTATCCATATGTGACACAGTTTGTTCTCCTCGAATCCAACTCAACATTCACAGGCTTGCCTAAATCATTGTTTTTCGCAAGAAACCGTGACCGGTTCAAGTTTATTCATTCTCGGCTCACTTATGGCGTGATTGGAGGAAGGTTTAAGAAAGGAGAAAATCCATTTGTAGAAGAAGCATATCAGAGATTAGGGCTGGACCAGCTTCTGAAGATTGCGGGCATAGAAGATGATGATCTGCTGATAATGTCTGATGTTGATGAGATTCCAAGCGCCCACACTATTAATCTCTTGAGGTGGTGTGATGACATTCCACCTATCCTTCACCTGCAGCTCAGGAACTACTTGTACTCATTCGAGTTTTATATGGACAACGAAAGCTGGAGAGCTTCAGTCCATAGGTACATTACTGGGAAGACTAGATATGCACATTATCGACAAACAGATAATATCCTGTCAGATGCGGGGTGGCATTGCAGCTTTTGCTTTCGCTATATCAGCAACTTTGTGTTTAAGATGAGGGCTTACAGCCACTATGATCGGGTCAGGTTTTCACATTACTTGAACCACAACAGGATTCAGGATATAATATGCAAAGGGTCTGACCTATTTGACATGATCCCTGAGGAGTACACATTTAAGGAGATCATTGGGAAGATGGGACCTATTCCTCGTTCTTATTCAGCAGTTCATCTCCCAGCATATTTGTTGAACAATGCTGATAAGTACAAATATCTGTTGCCTGGTAACTGCAGAAGAGAAAGTGGCTGAATCTTGACAAATGAGGTGCTTGTAAAGATTGAAGAGACAGATTGGGCATTGCTCTGAACAGGGCTCAATTGGACAATTGATGGTTTCGGGGAATCAGCAATGCCAGTATAGCTTATATCTAACACAGTGTAGGTCACTCTCTACAGAGAGGGAAGGAAGAACTTGTTCGTTCCTTGGAATTTGTCGGGGAAACTCTATAAATCCTTTTTTTGGCAGTTGGGTTTCTTCCGATATGGAGGCATTCCCATTTTCCCAGTAGGAAGCTCCCTGTGAGGAGTATATCTCTATGGTTATGACAAGCTTATGTACCATTTGTTGTTGCTACAATAGGATCCCCAGAATGCATAAGAGTAGAATGACGTTTCCCTGGCTTTCCTATGCTGGGAATTTGGCTTTCTTATACCAAATTTACTCCTACATTCTTCTTTCAACTTGGATTGTCTATAAATTTCAAGATTTGTACGATCTGATTGCTTTTTGGTCTTCCATTGATCATAGTGCGGATTATTCTTTTTCCGTATTGTTTCAGATCATAAAGTTAAGTTTATTGTTTGTCTCCTTCCTTCTCATCTGCATTTTTTGCGCCTTGTGTCTGCCAACGGGCACGAAACATATGGTTTTCTTCTTAGATGGTGGAGGAATTATGTCTAACCTACACACCAGGATTAGGTGGGATACACTCGAGGAGTTTCCTTCGAGATTGTCGACAAATTTTTGGGTCTGTAAGCTTGTTTTGCCCTTTTGAGGCTGGCCTCCCCCTTATGAGGTAGCTCGTCCTATAATCAAATAGGTGCCTCTTCCGATGACCCTAGAATTTGATCGTCACTTGTGGGCACGCACCCCCAAACTGCCTGATTGTCTTCAAATTGTGAAAAATACACTTTCCACTCGCTCACTACCGTGATAGTGACACGTTGCACTATAAACTATCATCTTTAAGACATTGCATCATCAAATTATCAATGTTAGACACTTTACACTCTACTACCCATTTTGACACATTAGACTCTCCAACTACTAATATTAAACACTTTGCACCCTCCATTTGACAATAATACCCTTAATAAATTAATGAATTGACAACAATATCTTTAATATATGTAAAATGAGTCGAGAGTATTTTCGTCATTTTAATCTACAAATTTGACATAAGGTGCAAAGTGTCAAAAATTGTTAGTTAGAGAGTGCAATGTATCAAAATTAATAGTTTACGATACAGAGTATAAAATCTATAATAGTACGCGGGTGAAAACCTTTCAAATTATGCTTGGTCAAAAGTACAATGGAAACTTTATTTTTGAGTTTTGGTTCTTGCAAAATTTGGGTCCTGCTGACTTGGTTGACTCGCTTTTAGCCTTCTAATTGAGAATTTTGAGTACCTTTCCAATAATTAGAGCAATTCGTCAGTCGATGACAGTCTGTCTGTTTTTTTTTCTTGGCAGAGAAAAAACAGTTAGCGAATGGCATATGAGGTTCCCCACTAAGTAAGTGTTTCTATATTCAACGCAAGGACTTATCGTCTAGTTGACGTTCCTTGTTGCTTATGTGTCGGAATCTGCTGGTGCTGCGTCTGCAAGCTCTCGTATCTCATGGCCTTAAAGAAATTTCCAAAAGCAGTTGGTACCACATGCTGCTTCTTAGAAATTACGTCTGCAATTGGTCTTGATTGCTTTTGGCGTTGTCCGCTGCTGCTGCTGGGTGACTCAGTCCTTCTGGTGATTCTTCTGGTTTGTACAGCCGACGACTTCATGTTGCTTCTCAGAACTTTCTTGGTCTTTTGTTACATGAGCCAAGTTCTATATCCTCGCTGCCTGCTTCCAAGTTCCAAGGCCGGCAGGACTCATTTGCACATGGAGTAACGATGTACAAAATGATATTGGGTCCCCGTTGAGAATTGTTCCAAACAAAGACTAGATCAAAAGCATCCGTTGTTTAAGATAAGATGAGAATGCGATTAGAGACCCCTAATGGGTATTGAAATTAAATCAATTTTCTTCGGATTAGAAGTTGTTTGTTCTTAAAGAAGTTAATTCTGATATTTTTCTCTAAATTAGTGAAATTGGAGAGATTGCTTCCACGCTAAATATAGATTTGGTCCTACTGCTTTCAATTCCAACTTGGAACAACCATTTAAGTTGTCATACCATTTTTGTCTACATGACCCATAATAGATATATAGGTCTCGATCCATTATTCTATTTATTTTAATATTATACAGTACAAATTTAAAAGTAACTAATAAAATTATAATAAAATATACCGTCTAAAGTATTTTTTTTAAAAAAATCTTATAATAGGCATTAACAAATATTTCCCAGGAAGGCATTAATTCTCCTTCCTCTCCATTACTATTCTCACGCAAAAACCCTTCCCCATACGAATAAACTCTCTTTCACCTAAACATTTGACCGACCACTTCTATTTGAAAAAACAAATGGTTTATTATATGACATAATCATTGGTCAAAGTCTCAAACCTCCGATTCTTTAGGTTTATACAAAACCATATCTTACGGTTTCCCATAAGCAGATTGATTTGTTCTACCCTGGCCCAACCAGTTGAGCATTAAGATATGAATAGTCCATGTTAATGGGAGGTGTTAACAGGTAATAAATTAATAATATTAGTAATTTATCCACGACATGTCGGGCAAAGCCTAATAATAGAAAACGGAATTGAAAAAATACTTATTAACCTATCGACTCGCGACGGCACAACCCACCAGGTCGTTCTTGTAACGTGTTGTCCACAGATGCTAAATTGGCACTGGAGTTTTGTAATATTATTTCCAGAAAGAAAAAGTATTTTGTTTGTTGGGTCGTCTGTGAGTGGTTGACGGGGTGGACATTGGCAATTGACTTGGTGGATTGGGGCAAGTCTGACAGTTTCAAAATTTTCGTTAGCCTTAATGATGCCCCGTAAATTGGATTAACGCTCGGACTTAGTAACGTGTGGCTGACCCGTCATGGCGTAATGTACGCGCGTCGCCACCCACTGGTAAGAGCCTTTCCAAAGCTGGCACGTAGAGATGTTGGCGTAATAGACAACCTACGGGGCGCCACCCACTTGGTGTCGTATACTCTCATTTTAGTTTGAAGGGATGGAGATTTTTTTTAAAAAAAGAAGTTTGTAGGGATGAGACTATTTAATATAAGGTTTAATTATGCAATCAGTTTCTTGTAGTATGTTTCTGAAGTTATCTTAGGGGATGCACTCTAGTGTAAGATGCTGTTATGCGGATAAACCAAAATTTAGTAGACCTCTATAGACTATAATGTTGTGTCAAAATTAAAAAACGATAAAGTATGCTATAAATACAAAAATTAAACGTCTAAAACATAGGCTGATACAATTAATAATCTATTGTTTGAATTTTAAATTCCCTTTAAAATAGAACTCTTCAGCTGGCCATCTTATATTTGGATAACACTTGGGTGATGTTCGTTTTGAGAATTTTTGTAGAATTTAGAATGTTTTGTGAATTTTTATGTGATGATAGAGTTGTATTGGTGTTTGTGTAGAGATTGATGATGTGTAAAAAAATAATGATGATGTTTAAAGTTATTTTATTTAATTTCGAATTAAATAATTTTTTAATAAAATTTGAATATTTAAATATATTTTTTTAAAACAAAAAATAGTACCAAACCATAAAACAAGTCAACGAAAGCATAAATATAAGTCTGATAAATTTCAATTGTTTAAGGCCTGAACACGTGAAGTCAAAAGTATAAAACGAAAAGATATGGAGACAAAGGCTGATGGGCGTAAGACGATGGGTCATGTGATGTTGGTTTGAATTTTGATTTTGCCGAACATGAGTTGCGGGAGGATTCGAATCCTACAAAAACTTTAAAACCGAACGTGACTTGATCTTCTACCCGTTGTCATATTGATATGACGGACTTGGACACAGGTGCTGTGTGGCTGGCGTTGGAGCACTCTAGGATCACGATCCTAGATGGCCTCCCAAGATGGATTCCTACAAAAGCCAACTAGCAGACTCGCCTCATTGCCAAATGGGCTCCCAAATATGCTGTCTATGGGCACACTACTACTGTCTGCCTTACGAGCCCAATCGCCTTTTGTTATGTTTTTTTTTGAAAGACCCACGATAGTGCTTTTTTTAAGCTGTAGGTTTTTTTAACATGTTGGGCCAGCCAAACATATTTTTGATACCTCACAAATTTGGGCCGTACTAATTTTAGGACGCTTTTATCCCTAAAAACTCTAACATTTCTATTTATATCCCTAACAGACCTACAGCTTAAATATACCCCAAGGGCAGAGATGAAAACTAGGGTTATGTTTGTTTTGAGAAAAAATGTAGCATTTTAGAGAAGTTGTAAATTTTTTATGTTGAATAGTATTTTATTGGTGTTTGTGTAAAGGGGAGAGAGAAATGATTTGATGTAATTGTTTAATAAAAAAGTACTGGAGTTATGTGAAAAAGTATAGAGAGAGAAAATATATGTTGAATAAAAAATTAAAAAATTGTTGTTGAATAAAAAATTAAAAAATTGTTGAAGATTGTGTAAAATGTATTAATTTTTGTGTTTGAATTCTGAATATATTCGGTGATAAATTTATGAATATACTGGAAGGGAATGAACCAAAAAAAAATACAAAAGAAAAAATGTTAACAATAATTTTTTAAACTCTACTCTATCTAACCAAACACAATAATTTCCAATCATTACTATCTTAAAAGTTCTCAACATCTATCTATACACACTCTAAAAGAATAAATTCAGTGTTTTCATATCAATCTGAGACCTTTGTTAGATCATTGAATGAATATCTTAGCCACCCACTTTTAACTTTTCCAGGAACAGTGCTCAGAAATGACAGATCTAATCACTTTCCCAAGCCTCATCCTTTTCCTTCCGTGTCTTCGTCTTTTCAGCATCAACCCCGTAGCTCTTCTCCTGGTGATGATTTTCTTCATCACCGGTGCTGTATCTCTGAGCCACAGATGTTTCCGGGTCATCCTCAGCATCTGACTCCCACATTTCATTTTCCAAATTGCTAAACGCATCTTCTGAGCCAGAGTCTTCCTCAGCTATCTTCCCCCTAAAGTTTGCTTCAGATTTTCTCACAAAAGGTTCAGCATTAGTCACTCTGCTGATCCTATCACGCTTTTGCCATGCAACTTTGGATATGTTGTGCCTACTCTGGGTTTCATCAGAATCATCAGCGCCACTCTCATCTTCACTCACCACATTCTTCTCATTTCCCATGGTGTGATATAAATCCTCTTCCTCATCACTGCTGCTACGGTAATCATAATTTGCTGCTCTTGATGGGTGTGAGTTATGCTCTTCCTTGGCATCCGATTGCCACCTTTCTCTTTCAAGATCACTTAACATGTTTTCTGAATCAGAATCTTCTTCAGTTGTCTTCCTTCTAAAATTAGCTTCAGAATTTATCTTAAAACTGCGATTATTTTTGGACCCACGAACCTTATCCTCCCTTGACCTGCTTGCTCTAGATACCCTGGCCCTGTCAAGAACTTGATTAGAATCATCAGCATCACTCTCCACGCCACTAGCATCCCTTACATCATCAGAATCCCATTCATCCTCACCCTCGGAAATATCATCATCTTTGTCATAGCTATCATCGGTACTCTGCTTGCCACGCGTCTCCTTCCACCCCCTTGCCCTTTTGTCTTCATCATTATCACAAAAGTTGTCAACTCCTTGTGTTTCAGATCTTCGGAACCTCCCACCAAATTCTTCTCTGTTCCAATACCTAATTTGGCCACGCTCTTCTTTCTCTGCAGCCTCTTCAGCAACCCATTCCTTATCTGCTGCATCCTCTATCTCAGCTATGAATCTGTCTAACTCCTCCTGGTCACTATCGATGGTGGGTTCTAACTCTTCCCAGTTTTCAGGAGGCTGTGTAAATTGCTGTTTCTCCTCTCGGAAGACATAAGGACTTCCTTCCTTTCTGTCAATTGCATTGAAGAATGTAGAAGCTACTCTCTGAATGCTGGCCACAGCAACTGGATCCTCAGGATTTACCCCCATTCGCCGGAGCTGCTGTTCTACCTGCTTTATGTTTAGCTTTTGAGATTCAAGAGCCTGTTCGAATCTTGCCTTGAATAATGCCTGCACATCAAGATTAGTGAGTTTATGATTTTGCAGAACAATACCCAGTCCACATATCATCTTTTTTTGGTTTTTCTTTCCCCATGGGAAAATGTGAATCTATTTCTGCACGAGTGGTTGGGGTTTTCCCTTTTTCTATTTTTTGGGAAGGTGGGGATGGATGGGAGGGGTAGGTTTAAGCTGTTAACGCATTTTCATCAAACCAAGGCTCAGATTTGTGGCTTAGAAAAACGGACATACTGTATTGTTATTTAGGTTTTCAAAACAATGTCTAACAGGTGTCCGAAATTCTACCCTCGCGCAAACTGAAAAGTTGAACATTGTCTCCAGTCTACCAGCTAACTGCCAAAAGCACTTACAAGGGCATTCTTCTTTATTTTGCAAGATTCATGCCGTCTCCCCCCCCCCCCCCCCAAAAAAAAGAACAAAAAAACAAAGAACAAACAAAAGCAAACAATGACAGTAGAACATGTATGTGTCTACCCACCTTTCTCTTTGTAAGGGTATTGATAGGTATAAATTTTTGGGCTGGCGATAGTTTCTGCCACCAAAACATGATGATTGTTTTCACATTGTGAACATTTATCACAATACCACCACTAAGTGTCGCAAGCATGGTGGCCATTTCTTTGATTTTTCTTTGGGGAAGTTGTCACAGCACACTTGCACAGTTTCATGAAACTTCCAGTGGAGATGCATATTCTGGACAACTCCACCAAAAACACCATGGACACCAACAGGAACATAATTTTTATTTCTGAAACCAATTTTCTTAAAAGTCTGAAGTTGTTCAGGGGTAAATAACTCAGGGTCATGACGGGGGGGTGGCAACTCTGGTAATTCGTATTTCTTGAGCTTTTGTAGGAGCAATGCCACTTTTTTCTTGGCCTGCATTAGTTGGACAGTAGATGATTGTCAAATGTCAATCTTCTGGAAGCCAATAAGATGTCATAAGCTGAGAAAACAGGATAAAGAATAAAAAAGCTAGAAAATTGCAGTACTAATATGCTGAACTTGGTAGACCTTGCCCAATGATAGTTTCATAGGTAACAATGGATCATCAAAAAAGTTATATATTTGGGAGAGTTGAAGATGTATTCTTTACTAATGCCTACACAAAATTTGTCAGTGTCTCACATCTGGTTAGCTTTATCGATAAAAGGCACACCCAGTACACCAAGTACAAGAATTAAGAGAAACCCAAAAGGCAATTGGTGCAACCAAAATTTAGTACAGAGGAGGTACATTCTAACAGTCCACATCTTATCATTGATGTTAGATAACATACTCTTTTCAGATTGTAAATCAATCTCTCCTCAGTCATCAGCTTCTTCTTTAGTTGCTGGGCTCTCCGCTTCTCCCTCAGGGTTTTACCCGAATCCGCCTCTCCACTTTGCTTCGCATGCTCCTCCCCTTTGATGTAGACATGGAACGCAACCACACCTTCAAGGGACCCAAAAACGCATGTGAGGAAATCAATGAACTATCTTCGCTTGCAAGACTAGGTGGAATCACATTGCTTGAGATGAGACTTGGCGAAACATCTCTTAGAAACACAAGATTCCTGGAAAAAAGCCAAATTTCAGACTGAATCTAATGCAAAATCCAGAAGTATTACAAACGGACAACCTATAAGTATCTGCTTCAATTGCTCAAACTCTCGGTGAAGTTAAAGGGTTCAGAACTGAATTATAGATCCTTCAATATTAGGGCACACATTGCATTCCACCTCAACCGAGCGGGTACGTTTGAGGGTGAAAATTTTAGGTATTGGGGTTTGAGAAATATTATAAAGTAAAGAAATGTTATGAGAGTTGGTGAAAAAATGAAGAGATAGAAGATTTTTAATAAATATTATAATAATAATAAATTATGTGGTGAATTTTTTAGTAGTAAACTTAAAATTTTGAGCCCAATTAATTGGGGCTCAAACATGCCTTGGTCTGGGTTTAATCTCCCCGTTTAAACCCAGACAAAGAAAACAAGAAAAACACGAGAAACCAAAGGGCTTTTTGTTTACCGAAATTTTGGAAAATATTCTTAAAATTTTGGGAATATTTTGAATGTTGAAGTTTATTGGGTTTTGTGAAAAATTTGAAGTGTAAGTGTAAAAGTTAGAAATTTTGAAGTGTATTTGTTTTGTTGAAAATGTTGGGCTTCCAAAATTTCGGGCAAACAAACAACAACCAATTGGAAAGAAACTGGATTTTCTTACTTTCGGAGAAAATGCAGGACAGAAACAAGATATTGGGGGCGTTTGTTTGTGGAAATATTGGGATTTTGGATATTGGGGTTTGTGAAAAAGTATAGTATTTTATAGAAAAGTGAGGAGAGAGAAGATTTAATTGAATAATATAATATTATTTTATAATTTAATGAGGAGAGAGATTATTTTATGATTGTTTGGAAATGTTAAGAGTTGGAAAAATTGGGAAACAAACGCTAAACTATCAGTTGTGAATGTTCCATTATTTGACGCCTGAAATAAATAGAAGCAGGCAAGCAAGAGAGCAGAGTCTCCTAAATTTAAATCTATATATGCCAGATAAAAGAGAAAAAATTTCTTAGGTTGATAGCTGAGACAAATAACAAAGAACTTAAACAATATCTTCTCCTTCCTTTTTTTTCGGGGTTTTAGGTAGGGTTGTCCAAGTTCCTGTCCGGGTCGGTTTGGCCGGTCAAACCGGCCATTTTGTAGAGTATATAGACCGGACCGGTCATATCCGGTCTGGCCTCCGGTTTCTCCGGTCCGGTCTGGATCGGTTTGCGTCGATTTGGGCCATGTCATTTTGGGCCGATTTTGGGATTGGGTCGTGCTATTTTGGGCCAATTTCCAGTTTGAGCCGGTTTGGAGAGGTATACTCCGGTCTAAGTCCGGTTTTCCACATGGATAACCCGGGACCGGACCGGAGTATACCGGTCCGGTTCCGGTCTGGGTTGTCCGGTCCGACCGGTTTGGTGGACACTCCTAGTTTTAGGTGTGAGCCTTGGGCGAAATGGCTTTTCTCTCTCTCTATTTTCTTTTTAAAATAATAATAATAAATGGATTTATTTGAAGTAATTTACCTATTTTTTCATGTGCTGCTGCTTCCATTGTATTTATTTAAACAAAACAAAAATTCTAATACACGTCTGTCGTCCTATTCGAGGAATCAAAAAGGGCTATTAAAAAAAAAGGGTCTAGAGTTCATCATGTGAACCATTGGAAATTGAAAACAAGGCTGTGCAAGCCTGCAAGGGAACCGGAACTGCCTCTAGTATCGATTTTCCGTTACTCGCCCCATGGCAGTGATGGTGATGGTGACCCTAAATGCTTGTTTGCGGAAATTCGGACAAATCGGGCAATACGGTGAGATGTGAAAAACATCCGATCTCATTCCGACCTCAAGGATATTGCCCCAGCTTTGATGGGTAATTGATAATTTTTAAAAAATTAATTTAGATTATTAATTTTAGAGTTTATTGTTTTACTTTTATCATACTATATTTTAAGATTTTTTTAGTTTATTAGATTGATTTTATTTTAGCTTAAAATGTTTATTAATTTGAAAATATATCAGCTCAAAACAAAAAAATATTAAAATAACTTTGACTAAATTTATCATGAATATATCATTTTTGAAATGTGAGTGGCATAAAAAATGCATTACAAATAAATTTGCAGCAACTTAAATAAAAAGGGCCTGGTATGAGCTCAATATACCAAATAAATAGGAAAAATCAAGTAGGCTAAACGTGTAAAAGACCTAAAATATGGTCCCATAAAAAAAAAAAGATGCCTAGAAACCACTACATCTAAAACTGGCACCACACACCACAGCTCAATGTACCAAATAAATAGGAAAAATCATGATGGTAACTAGTTATAGCCGGCCCTAGGATTCTAGAGAGAGAGGCTCTGCCTTCTCTCTAGAATTTTCACCTTTGTGGCCTCCTGACTCTCCCCTCTTGCTTCCTCCGCCCCCCTCTCCTCCTCTACTCTTGTCCTATGTGCCCGGATCTCTCAATAAGCTCCCATTTTCGGCCACTTTTAGGGAGTTGACTGGAGAAGATTTCTACACCGGCCAACCGGCGAAGGGACAGACGTGTGTTTTCACGCGCTGCCACGCACTCGCGTGGATCTCACGCGCCCATCCCCTATTCTTCATTTTTCAACGGCATGCGAACCTCTCATGTATACACACGTCAGGTGGCAGGCATCTAGACGTTCGGGCGCTTCATGGGGTCATCTCCGATGACCGGCCGGGGTGGATCTCACATTCCTCCACTTCCGTGGTCGGTTTGTCGCCTCCAACTGCTGCTCGTGCCACCATATTTCGCTATTGTCTTTCCTTTTCTACTAATCATATTAGTTTGCTGCCTGATAAGGTTTTTCTGCCCCTTGTGGGTCTTTATATGGATTTTTGGTCACCCTGCTCGTTGGCCCGCCGACTCTTCGGAGTGTCTGGTTCGCCCTTTAAAGCGTGTTCCTGAGGTTTTTCAACCTCCTTGATTTTATTAATGAAAGATGTTGCTATTATGATTAAAAAAAAATAGGAAAAATCATGAGATGTGATGGTGGTGGAGGTGGTCAAATTTTAGAAACTGACAGGCGGTGGTGGTTATTTCGGACTTGCACAACCCTAAGTCGAAAAGGTTTAGAGATGAGAAAATGAGAGAAAAGTAGAAAACAAGACAAAATGTTGTAGGCCAATATGGAGAGAAAGGGGTAGTGGTACACTGTGTTTGGTTCAAATCTCAAAACAGTTTTTTGTGTTTGTGTTTTTTTGGAAGTAGTGTAGATTCTTTTGAGATTGGTGAAAAATATGTTAAAAGTTGTTGTAATTTGTAAACAATTATTAGAATTAGTGAAAAGGTATTGAAATTGATGAAAAAGTACTGTGAGATAAATTTTTGAAAACTATCAAAACATAGCTTTGTTAGATATTTCTTTGTATAGTTGACATCGTAGTGAGGACGACAAGTCGTTTTTTAAGATGGCTGATTTACACCCCCGTCCCTGGGCCACCTCTATGTTTCTTCTCTCTCTCTCAGCCAGGGTGTTATAGGTTATGTTTGTGTTGTAAAATTTTTGGTATTGGGTTTAGTGTTGGTATTGATTTTAGTGAAAAAGTGAAGAGAGAGGTAATTTTTTATATTTTTTGTAATTTTTTATATTTTTTTATGGGAGAAAGAGAGATTATATTGTAGTATTTTATTGAGAGTTGGTGAAATATTTTGTGAAATTTTTACCGCAAACGCACCCATAGTTGATTTTGAATGATAACTTATGATCTCAAATGTTCTCGTCGGAGCATTCAATAAGTATACTAATACGAGGATGGGTACGTTAAACATGAGATGGCTTTTGAGACATGAAAAGGATAAACCAAGAAAAGCGCACAGAATTAGACAACACAGCGGTACGTTTCATTGCTATAAGCTTCCATCCAATACATCAGCAAACGTTAATGTTTTCTATATCATTACAGTAGTATATCTCAGGCAGATGCCAGTGCCAAATATCTAGTTCTTTTCAATGAAGCGACAAATACATCTATAATGAAAAAGCCTCTGTATATTTCTCACCTAGGAGCACCAACAGCATCTAGATGCAGGAAGCACTGAATCCAGGCACCTGCATGGTAAATCAACACTGGAAGAAGCCGACGCCATGGCCATGGCCTTGGTGAGCCTCGAAGCTAGAAGAGTTCAAAAACGTGCTCCAGCAGAGACGGGTAAACTTTAATTTCCAAAAAAGTAATGAAGTGAAGTCATTGCCAGAGAAGTAGATGACGACATCAGAACCGTGAGACAACAAAATTGGGAATTCGCCAATTCCCACCTTGAGAGTACTGTCATCTCATAACTGGTCTAACCAACTGAGAATACTGTCTTGAGAACTAAACTTCAAGTCCTGAAAACATAAAGGAGAATCATGGGTCTCCCTTATAGGTTAGAAAGGTTAAAAGAGACGAGGAAGAAGCGTAAGAAGTGATGCTTACAGTTAACTGGAAATCAGGTGGAGTATCCAGATCTATGTTTGCAAGGTCAGCAATCCCAGAAGATTCATTATTATTCCCAGTAACTTCATTTGTGGTTCTAACAAAGTCACTATAAGAGAGGTGATTTAATCCTGAATGACTGACAGGAGCAAAGGAATCGAAAATCTCCTTGCATAGTAATGAATCATCCATGCAGTTTAAATCAGAGTTCTCAACAGCCTGGGATTCACCTGCCAACCATGCAGGGTACTCCGTATGGTCCTCACTCTGAATATCAGGCAGAGTGGCACGAGATGCTTCAGAGACATACTCGGGTTCCTGATCCACAAAAGAAAATGTAAGTCAAGATCTAATACACCATGACATCTTGGGAAACAGAGGCAAAATGTTATTATAGCTTTATTTGGCCTTCCACGTTTAGCTTCATTGGAAGTTGAGACGTTTTCTGTGATATTCTCATTTTTTTTCCTTTTTTTTCATGACCTGACGATTAATTTATCTCACACCAATATATGTTCAGAAACTGCAACCATCCCAAGATTTTATTATCATTAGAGTTTACAACATATTGCTTTTATTTTCTTTTATTGCCACAACCTTTCCTTTCCACTACTTCCCCTCAATTGTCGCTGACCATTCCCCAATAGGTCAAATCATGGTTTGTTCAGTGATTACTTCAGATAAGTATGTTAAAGAAAATGTAACCTACCTGGGCAGAGGACAGAAGTATGTCACTCTCAGTGATATCATCACTCAGAACTGATTTAACCGATTTCCCAGGGCGAGGTGGATTGGGAGGACTTGCTTTTGGAGTCCTTGGACTAGTTCGTAGAGTCATAATATCAGGATCCTCAACCACCAGGCCACTATCATTATTGTCAGTCTGCTTTGGCTGTTGATGGAAAATCTTTGAAACCACATATTCACCTTCCTTCTCTTCTTCTTCAGTCCCTAGATGATATTGATGCATTACCCAATTGGACTTATCTGGCTTGGAACCCTTCTGTGAACTTTTATACAGGACCATGATCTTCTTAAAGCCCTTCTGGACTCCATTTTCAATCACAGGTTTGGTCTTACCTGTCTTGTGCCAGCGAACATGCTCCTTGGTCAAACTATGTTGACCATGGATCTTGCGCCGTTTCCGATGACCAGAAGCATATGCATTAACTGTTCTGTAAAAGAAATGGATACTACTTCCATCTCTCTTAGCACCTGAAAATGGAAAAAGAAAAGCATATAGTCTATTGTTTGATTCACTCGACCCCATCAAATTGCACATGGTCCTAATTGTGGTCAAATTGGAAATTTACTTTTCCATAGACAAAGGAGACAAAAATTGAGGTCAAATGGAGCAACAACATAAACTTCATAAAGTTTGAAAGTCTACATAGAAAGATAAAGGAAGCAATCCAACTGACTTTACACTGATCCAGAAAAAAAAACTGACTTTACACTGGTACTAAAAATATGAGGATTTAATCAGGCTCATACATTCAAAAATCTTCATTGGGATGCAAAAAAGTTTTATCAAGGCTAAGTATTCCTATTGGCTGCTAATTTCAATTTCAGATGCCCCCTGTGTTTTCATTGTTCCTTTGATTTATCTTTTTCTTAGTTTTTTTTTGGGGGGGGGGGGGGGTTGGGGTCGTTCTGTTTTCACCTTATATGTTCCTTGTTCTACTTTTTCAAGAGCTAAAGTTGCCCCTTCTCTTCTAAAATCAACAGCCTTCCTTTATTTTGAATAAGAATATAGCTTTCCTCAGATATTTATCCAATTTCATCTAAGATATTAATCCATTTTGGTTGACCAATTTCATTTTGCAGATTCTTCAGTCAATAAATTACCATTAATACACAGATGAAAAAACAAACTTGGGGACAACGAACTAATACTATATGTTTTCTAAGGTGGGGAGCTTCCTCACCTGGAAGATTTTCTGGATGCGTGTAGCAGATTCCTTGGTCCCCCTCAAGTGTTGGGATGAACTCGTCAATATACAAGTGTGCCTTTGAGATTCCAACACCACATTTTGCTGCTAAATGTTCTAAGATCTGTGCATCAGAAGGATCAAACTTCACACCAAGAGGCAGGCCAGGCCATTCAGGAGAAACCTGCGCAGGAGAGGCAGTGACAACTAACAAGCAAATCCTTCAAAAAAGTGGTTTTAGAAGTTTCCTGTACAAAGCTGATGAATATTCCCGTGCTGGGGAAAAAAAAGAATAAAATAAACCCATGTGATGCATTTAGTTGAAAGCGCTAAAAGAGAAGATAGAAATTAAACAATGTTTGTCTATAATAACATATGTTTGCATACTTGGCGCAAGATTTTCCAAGAAAATAATGGTATGAAAGCCCAAGAAATGTTTTTCAGCTCACATCACTATTATCAATACGATAATGGCATTCTGGGCATTCACGATTTGCCCCATAGTCTTTGATTTCTTGAGCAGGAGAACATGCAGCATTTCTGACTTTTCTTGCCAATCCTCTGCTATTGATTAGCCAAGTCCTGCAAGAATGATAAGCTATATGCTTAGAATTTAATCATGAGACATTCTATAGGTTTAAGCAGAGGAATAGTTATCAACAATGTGATAGAAGTCCAAAATTTAAGAAGGGTGCAAAGCACAAACAACATAAAAGAAAAGGATGATATGCATGAACTAACAAGCAGAAGTCGATTGTTATAGCAGAATATCATTGCTGAACTGCATAAAGTATCAGCAACGATACGATACAAGTCCAAACTTAGACCGTATATAAAGTTAAATGATTTAAGGAACGCTTGATAGAGTATGCACGTACAGCAACCCATTTAAGATCAGTTTGACACTAATCTGGCACACAAAAATCCAGAAACTGCAGTATATCTTCAGCGGTTACTTACATTGGTCCTACCAAGTAGAGCACAAAGAAAAATAGTATTGGGCACAGACAGCAAGCAGAGTATGGCAAAAAGGGTATAAGAAGAGGACTGAAACTTTTCTCCCCATAACTGCACATTTCTTGATCTTGAGAATTTCAAACTCTAAGCCTGGTTTCCTTTCTCGTGAGAAGATTTATCATAGAATACTTCTTTAAGTAGACAAGCACAAGGGATACCAGAAAAATTGAAGAATGAGATGTCACTACTTAAATAAGCTGTTCGTCAGTTCTTATGTAGCCTTACACGAATCTCCACTAGTTCTCTTTTATTTTGCCCTTTTCTGAGCATACCTTCTGGAATGAATGACATTTGCTAAATCTTCCGTGAGGGTTAAATATTAACCGCTTATGATCGCTCCTAAACACTACCTAAAGAACCGTTTTTTTTTCAATTGGAAACTTAGGCCAACAAGAACTGATAATCGTCCAGAACACTGCACAATAAAACCCACGCTGCTACATTCCAGAGTAGGAAGGGGGTTCAGATAAGGCCCAGATAAAGGAGTATAGGCAAGAATCGCGAGATGGGTCTCTGCAATGCATCCAATATCTCTGTAGTCATGAAAAACTGGAATAAATGAAGGGACTTTAATGCCGCCTCCAACCACATAAAACGAACTTTAATATGCCCCACCCTTCGAATCTGCATTTTCCCAATTTGCGTAAATCCTCGGAAAGTATAAATCTAGGAACATAATCTTCCTGTGACGTGTAGGGTTTTCCCGAATTGGAAACATGCCCGTAAATTTCACAACTCAATCCAGGAGGGGGAAAAGAAAAATACTAGTTTAATCCATCCAAAATGCATTGCTACCTAAAATACAAAGACGATAAAAGAAGATAACTATAAGGATCATCCGGATAAACTCAGAAACTAAAAGAAAAGATTAAAAAAAAAGAGCTCGATTTCTATACTGGGCTCAGCCAAAACAAAAATGGTAAACTGAGAATTGCAGAAAAGGAAAAGAGGAGGAAGACTAAAAGCTTATGTTGTCAATAACTCTATGCTTACTTTCCCATGTTCTTTAAGTGCTAGACGATGAGAACCAAAGCATATAACCGAGAGAGATAAGAGAGAGAGCGAGAGACGAGAGCGAGCCAGCGAGAGGGAGTGATACAGATCGTGTGAATGAGCTTAGTGTGTTTATATAAGCTTTGCCAACTTGTCCACAAGTTCAGTGATACAGATCGTGTGAATGAGCGGGAAAACTCAAGTGTGGGAGCACGTATGAGAGGCTCGGACGCGGAGCCTGAGGTTGGGGTGAGGAATCTTAAGAAGACGAAGACCGAACAGGGGGTTTTCGTTAACTTCGCGGGGCCCAACGTTGACCGAACCTGGTCCGAGGCACTAGGTTCGGACGCGGAGCTCGGGTTCCTGTCGAAGAATGTCGAGAATCTGGGGGCTCGAGAACCGAGATAGTGTTAATACGGGGACATAACTACCGTGCTCCCCAAGTTTCAAAAGCTTGAGAGAGTAGAAGCGTTTCGAACACTTCTTGGATTACCTTTTCTGCCCCTAACTTTTTGTTTTTTAACTGTTTCACTAATGGAGTATCTGAGCATATTGTTCCTCATCGGTTTCTGGGTTGTCTTTGATTAATGGACGAGAGAAGAAAAGAGGGACAATGTGGTCGACGGAGATAGAAAAAAAAGGAAAGAATGTGAGAAATCCTCCGTTGTGTTTCGGGGAGACCGAGAAGCGAGACGGGAAGACAAGACAAAATATGTTTTTTTTTTTTTTCATATTTTTTCTCTCACTTTTTCATCAATTTCAATACATTTTTACTCATTCCAATCATTTTTTATAAATTCCAACAATTTTTAACACATTTTTCAGTAATCCACAAGAGAATCTACACTACTTTAAAAAATATACAAACACAAAAACATTAACAAGGTATTATAAAATTTAAAAAGATGATGAAAAATTTAAAAATATTAACAAGGTATTACTGAAACTATTTTCAATTCCAACTAATAAATATTTTATTTATTATTGATTTTTTAACGACAAATATTTATAATAAAAAACAAAAACAACAAATTTAAACAGTTGTTCCCACGAAATCACTGTTAATTACGCGGCAACGGTGAGGGGGAGAAGACACAAATTTATTTATTTTAAAACAACATTGAGCAGAACTATCAACAAGTCGTTGTAGTATAGTGGTAAGTATTCCCGCCTGTCACGCGGGTGACCCGGGTTCGATCCCCGGCAACGGCGATATTTTTACTTTTTGCTTTCTTTTCACGGCGAATGAAGCCTTGCAAAACGGATGGGTCACTTTTTCAAATTGGACAATTGGAGCATTTTAGAGTCGAGTTTGGCCAATCTGGGCCGTGTTTCTCCGGTCCAACCCCTTCCATGCCCAAGAAAGCCAGTACAGCCTATGTGGGGTCTGGAGAAGTACAAGAGCCCAAGCCTGGATTCAGGAAAGCATATTGGGCAAGCTCAGCCATATATAATAGTTATAGGAAGGAAAAAGTATATTATGGAAAGTCCTGAACCAAACTAAAGATCTGGGTGACAACGTTTTTCTTTTAATCATAACTTACTCCGGGATTGAAATTTCATTCATTTAAGGAGATTCAAAGAACTCAATTACATACTTTAAAGGGCTAGTTATACCTTTTATAAAAGCAGCGGAACGAGCAAATGGATCAAATGCTATACAAATTATATCGGGCGAAGAGTTAAAATTACCCATAATGGACGGAAAACTGAAAAAACCTACAAAAATAAAAAGCCTACGGCGGATTGAATGTTAACAGTCATTACAACTCTGGAAGAGGATTTCTTGCATACGAAGAGGAGTAAAGGCCTTTGGATGGACCTAGTTTAACAAGGAGACTACACATCTCAGCAACCTCAACTCCAGAACTCTGTTACAACAAGCTGACAGCATTGTAGAGCACGAAACTTTTAACTGTTAACATCAGGTCCCAACGATGTCAACTTAACTGACTACTTTAAAGCAAATTTGCACTTCTTTCAAAGTAAGATGAAGTGTTGTCGTTAATTTTTCAGTCACCAGTTTATTGAAACAATATATATTAGAATAATGATACATTATAAGCTCCAACATATGTATGAGAGTTAGTCTAGCAATGGGATGAGACGAGGCTGTGAAGCATAAAATGCATATTTGCTTACCAGATGGACAAAAATAAAATAGATATACATGATTTCAGATACCTTTCCAGTCTCAGTTATGCTAAGTCTACAGGAGCACTCTCAGTACGTCTTTAGTTAAGCATTTCAAGAAAGGTCCTACTTTCCGGCAATGTAGTCTTAAATCATCCATTAGATTTTATTCCTTCCCTCACCACACTACATCATCATAAGGACAGTTTCAAGTCCTTCTGATAGTATTAGGTAACTTTAACTGCTATTCTTTTGGGGGAGTGGAAAATGTTGCCCCATTGACCCCCACAAAGCAGCCGAGGGGTTAGTATGCCTTATATTACTCTAAATTTTGATGGATTTCCAGGATGAAGAGGAAAAGAATATTTGTTCGCCTTCATCTTCTTATGGTCTATGGTCTTGCAAATGAGATCTTAATTAGAACCTAGATGTCATTAAAGTTGCTATCCAAAGTCAAGCTATCTTACAATAACAACTACCAAAATGCCATCCCTTCCCAGATAAATTATAAGACGAGATCACATATATAGCTACCTTAAAAGCGGCTGCATATGCTGCTTGTAGATTTGGCATGCCTTCAAAAGGCAATTTGTTGTGGATGAGCTCCCACAACACAATTGCAAAGCTGTAGGTGTCTACCTTGTGATTGTAATGCTTCTTCTCTCCATGCCTTAGTGTAACTGTGCTGTAAAGCTGTTACCAAACTGGAAGGTGAATCCCTTGGAATGCAAAACCAAAACACCCACTTGCCGAACAAAATAAGCCTAGAAACTTTTAGTGTTCGAGTACCTCTGGAGCCATCCAACGGTATGTCCCCGTTTCAGCTGTCATCATCTCTATTAATGACTCTTCTCTAGCCAAACCAAAATCTGCTAGTTTAACCGTTTTATGGTCTGCAGTCAACATTAAGTTCTCTGCAAGAGGCAAAGGAAACGAAGTCGTCAGAATTTTGCTTAATTCAAGATTCCTCAGAAAGCAGCTAAACAATACCAAGTTCACCTCATCTGTAGTCACAATCAAAAACCTCATACCAGGGAGACATCAGACCTACTGAAAACATTAACTCAAAACTTAAATGATGGGACAAGCAAACTTCTTTAATTGAATTGGACAGAACTAACATGTTCTTCTCTTGAGAAACAGCAGACCAAAGTAAGTCAGGAAATGAGGTCCAGGGACAGCCAAGTCAATATGAACTAGGATAAACATAAAGCATTGCGTCCAATGAAGAAACAAATCTAATTCAGTCACGCATTGAGAAGCCTCCCACCAGATCTCAAAATCCAAATAAATTTTGCAGCTAACTTCTGATGCTAATTGAACATACATTTATGGATGTACATTATACATGCTCTTGCTATAGTCAATAGGTTTCTGGATGTACACCCCTTTCTAGTAGCTCATTGCCCAGTACATGCAAAATCAAACCTCACCTCCAACACTCATGCAGAGAGAAGAAACAGGTAGTGGATGCGCCAGTACCCAAGTTGATTTTTTTTTTTTCAATACCCAAGTTGATTACTGTAATGTTAAGACACGTCATGCATACAAGGACGACATAATCCTGCTTGAAATAAGTGCCCCAAGACTCAGACTCTTCTAAACAGTAAAATTAACCATACCAGGTTTCAAATCCCTGTGAATGATCCCGTGAGCATGTAAGCTTTCCATGGCACGAGCAATATCAAGTGCAAATCCAACCTCCACCTTCATATCCAAGCAACTTGGCCGCATATTCAACAAGTACTTACGCAATGTCCCGCCCGACAGCATCTCAGTTACTATCACCATGAAAGGTTCATTGCAAGCTCCAATAAACTGGTAATACAAAGAGAAAGACAGCAATTTAGATATCGAATAATTGCCCACTTCAACGGTTCCCACCCAAGACATGATCACAAACAATTTAACGGCTATCCTAATTGCCAGATGTCAAATCCAGACAGAGTATCACTTCCTAAAACAATAGAAATCAGTTAAAAGGTGTTTATCAAACAACCTTCACTAGATTCTTGTGCTGAACTCTGGATAGCATCGCAACCTCCCTGGCAAACCGCGCTTCTCTCTTGGCAATCTCTTCTGGAATTTCTCCTCTATGACCAACTTTAATAGCAACAGTTTGATTTTTATATCTGACAAAAGAGAAAATTCCTACGAATCAAGATTTTAACATAACTGCACCATAACAATAAACCATTGATTAAATGGTTGTTAAGACAGAATAAGAACCCGGGTTGACTTACTGTCCCTTGTACACTTTGGCATGCGCACCCTCTCCAATATTCCGCCCAACGAGAAGTTGCTTTGGATCGCCAGCCACTTTGCGTCCAAAGTGGCTGGCGATCCATTTTTCCTGATTTCTTTTTTCCTCTCCCTATTTCTAAAACCGGAACCGTACTAGCACAAACTGACCGGCCGAAGTACACCCTCTAGTGCATCACGCATTTCAAGCACTATGAAGGCCTAGAAAAATAAAAAGAAGCTCTTAGACAGGAGATAACTATAAAAGGACATGCTCAGTTCTGTACCAAAAGCAAAGGATTTCCATCACAGACCCATCCCCGAGATCACGCGGGCAGATCCAAAAAAATTCAACTGGCAACTTTGTACGGGAGAAGGAATAAATCCCCACATGGTTCTATCTAGAGCACCCTCTGTTTAAAAAAATAGTAGCTTTTTAAAACGAAATCAGATACCCGACCAAGGTCTGTCAGAAACAGTAGGGGTGAAAACCGACCCCTCGGTTCGGTTTTCAGCCTCCACCGTCAACCGAACCGAGGGGCTCGGTTGATAAAAAATGGTGACCGACGACCGCGCCGAGAGTCTGTTACACCGGCCGGACTGACGTCGGTCGGCTTCGGTCGAGGTTCGGTCGGTCCCGAAGACCACCACCAACCACCACAATCACCAAAAACCACCACCAACCACCACAATCAACCACCAACAGAGAGAGAGAGAAATTGTAAATCTGGAAAAAAAGAGTCGTCCGAACTCCGAACTCCGCCCTGGGTTCACGCTTCACAAAGAAGTCCTCCTCGCTGCCGGTGAACATTCCGGACTGGTCGAAGATCCTGAGGGACGAGTACAGAGACAATCGCCGCGAGGACGACGTTGACGACGACGATGTCTGCAAGAACGGGGTGAGGGTCCCGCCGCACGAGTTTCTCGCGAGGCAGATGGCGCGGACGAGGATCGCGTCCTTCTCGGTCCATGAAAGCGTCGGGACTGGTGGGGGAGTGAGAGAGACAGAGAGAGACTGAGTTAGGGTTAGGGTAAAATGAATTCGAATGCGAAGGGTAGTTGGGAGTCGGGACCAGGGGTAAAAAAAATTTAAAAATCGTGTAAGTGATGGGTCGGTCGGTTCGGTTGTCGGTTAACCGACCCATCACACCGAACACCGAACCGACTCTGTCGGTTTTATAAAAACATGGGCCGAGGGCCGACCTGGGCCATCGCCCAACCGCCCGCGCCAATGGTCTGCGGTCGGTTTGGGTCGGCCGGTTCGGCCCTCGGCCCAAAAATGTTCAGGCCTAAGAAACAGTGTAGATATAAAGTTATGTGTTGGGAAAGAAGCAAAATGGCAAAGCGCATAATTTAGGAAGCTTCGATGGAGGACTGCAGCTGAAAATGGAACTCTTTTTTTTTTTTTTTTGCTAAATTGAAAATGGAACTCAAGGATCCAAATTGAGAATCTAGGGTGCGGTGGAGGAGGGTTATGTGGAGTCGAGTCTGTGTCAGAGTAGAAATATAATTTAATAAGAATAAAGTGTAAATAAATCTAGATAGACAGAGAATAAAAAAGGAAAATCTATAGATTACACGTAAAGATAGGATATGACCCTAAATTCATACGTTATGTATTTGATTATGCAGTCCATACTAGCTCCCTTCCAAACTTAATAACCAGAAATATTGCATATTGAACGACTCTCATTCTCTTTAGAATTTTCCTTCCTGGCCGTCTTAACTACCATTCTCACCTCTTTCTCCGACGACGTGATGAGTTTCAGCTCCTTCAGCCCCCTCTCCTATACTGCTCTTGTCATCTGTGACAAGATCTCTCAATAAACCTCTTTTTTTTTTTATCATTTTTAGGCATTTTTCCGACAATTTTGGTAGCAATATCTACGTTTTTATTGAGGTTTTTGAAGACTATGATTGACGGGGACGACATCTCACATCGATTAGAGAAGATTTCTGCACTGGCCAACCAGCCACGGGACAACGCATGTGTTCTCACGCGCTGTCACGCAAGCGCGGATCTCACGGGTCCGAGTCCGTCCCTTAGAGCATGTACTTGAAGTTTTTAAACCTCTTTAATCTTAACAAAAGCTTCCTGCTTTGACTAAAAAAAAATAGTACTAGCTCCTTTTTAAGTTTATTTTTGTGGTTTTTTTTATCATTTTATGAATTTGCTAAAAAAAAATTACAGCATAATTTGCCGCCATAATTTTTATTTTGTTTTATGACAAACAAACAAGGCGGCCTTTAGAATTTTTCATCCTTCCACAAGTGATATGAGAAAAGGAAATTCATTCACTCAAGTTCACATGAGAGATGGATTCCGATCAAAAGGTTGAGGGACTTGTGGTTTCTAAGTTTGTCTTCTCCCTTTAAAGATAGGTCCCTTTGACGGTTGGAATGTGAATCTCTTTAAACCTGTTTGTTTCAGTTTGCTGCATGGTTATTACCGCCTTCCTCACATGAGAGATAGAGATTATGGCTGAATCTCTTCAAGCCCAGAGGTGGAAAGTTCTTTCCTTACTCCTTAGTAGCCTAATCTTTTTTCTTATTTCGATTGCCATCATTGTCAATAACCTTGGTCTAATTTTCTGTTGGGTAATTAACCTTGTAAATAATTGAACAATAAATCAACATAAAAATGCTTTTATTGACAAATATATATATATATATATAATTATTTGACTAAGTGGGCTGCTACTAGCAAGTTTTTTCGACCATATTCTTTTTGATTGTTGACCTGCTTTTCTGCTAAGACAGATTTTGGTTTTTAATGGAGATTTTTTTTTAAATAAAATTTCTTTCTGAGCCCTTGCCCCTATAAGATCTCGTTGGTCTTACTTCCAATCAAACAAATTAAAGGGAAATTTACAAAGCACACAAAAGTTTTTAGCACATTTAAAAAAAAAATAATTAAAAATTCACTTAATTTTGTTATTTTAGTATCAAAATTCACTCTCCCCAATACCTTCGGACTTATTTAATGAAAAATTCATCCGCCCAAATTGATACGAGAGTTGTTTGACTTAGGAGCTCGGACAAATTTATGCAAATACTTTATTGGGAGGAAGAAAAACAAAATAATAGTTGCACCTTCTTGGGATCATACCTCAAACTCAAAGGACTAAGGAGGCAGTCGGTGCGGTTTATCTTGTGTCATCCATTGGATCCTACATGGTTCATCTTTATCCTTCACTTTATCCATGCTTCCCTTCTACGAAAGAATGTTCCATATACACTATAAATGACCCCTTTCTTTCGTATAGGATGTTGATTTTTTCCCGGTATAACAAGGTTTAAAATTGTCATTTTTCTTTGCACCATTGTTTCATTAATAAATTTCACAAATATATCGAAACTGAATAAAAATTACATTTCTAGAGAAAGTCATTCATTCATAAACTCTATTAGATATGGCATTTGTTCTAATACATTACAGATCCTGGTTTGGTTTGGATGGCAATAGAACAAAAACATTGCCTTCAGAGTCAACGGCGCTTGTACAAACAAGGTTTCAGTTCGGGCCATTCAATTTCCTTCCTGTTTGAATTTAGTTTATCCTACAGCAAGAAACATAAACAAATTGGTAATGAGAAGAACAGATATTAATCCTCATAAGCAGATATATTTGTGCTAGAAATCGATAGAACATGAAAAGAAGCTATGCACCTTTTTCTTGAAGTATAATAAAATGAACATCTTATTCGAGAAGTCCTGCAAATACAAATTTCCAGTCAGCACAAAGAATCCAATTTATCACAAAGGATCCATCGTATCAGGCAAATTATGGAAGGAGCGCCAGTAGACCTTGAACACAGAGGTAAATCCTAGCTCACAGATGGCATTTGAGAACTTTTTTGGGTCTGCTCCACCCGTAGCTGGATCAAACCTGCTCTTTACTTCTGCTATCAAAAGCCAACCACTGCGAACAAGAAGCACGGTTGAGATAATCACATGAAAAACTAATGATGTGAGGTGGACGCTTTAGAAAAAGTAGGGTGGGTGCAAACCATGACTTAAGGACTCTGTGTGCTTCCTTGAGGTAACTTGGGAAAGTAGTGCCCATTAGCGAAAGGCAGAAAACGGCAACGTCTACGACGGAGTTGTCAAGGGGTGTCTACCGGCAAGCACAAAGATTGCATGAAAAGTCAGGGCTTCCGTATTAGTTTTGTATAAACATCCTAAAATCAAAACTTATCTATCTGCAGATTATTTATTTTGTTCCCTGCTTCAAAATTATGGAACATGAGAAGTGATAGGCCTGGAAATCCTATCACAGTTACTGCCAGTCACCACAATCTTGGGTGTAGTATGGCGAGAATATGCATCAAACAAATTTAAGATCCCATAAATACACTGGGGCGACATAGCTCATTCTCTAATACAACAAACTACATTTTGTGGCTGCATTGTCTCAAAGACAAAAGAACTAGATCATATTATCATAGTGGAGTCACACTTCTAGTTGTCTCAGTTTGTTCCTCAATACAACTACCCATTATGAGAAAGTTGAATAGGCTAACCTCATTAGAAGCCAGACAAGGTGTAGCTCAACTCTAAGACAACCCTTACAAATTGAACACCTTAAAAATGCTAACAGCATAATCCAGTTTTCTAACTTACGTCAAACTTATACCACAAATTTGGTGACTGTCAGCAGCCAGATGGCGTGACTCTGTCTCAGAATCTAATTAAACTGCTAAATTTCTTATTTAAAAAACATGACTAGGCATCCCTTCAACAGTTTTTAAGTGAAAAGCTCCACAATGGCCATGAATTAATGCACTTATTTATCTGTTTAATTGAAATGCTTATAACGAAGTTTGAAACTGGAAAGATTAATGCACAGAGAAATAAGGCTGATCTATCAGGTACGAAACACAGTACTTTCTTATATAAGTTTCCCTAGAAGCAAGCAAAACGCAAGCACCTACCTTGGACATGTCACAAGCAATTACTGTAGGATCATTTGAGACAAGATCAAGGGAGAATACTTTATTTTTCACATTTCTTGAAAGGCGTGCATCTCCTGATAGAGTAAAAAAAGAATGGCGGAAAAACATATTATCAAGCATTAGACACTTTACTACAATCAAATGTTCAGTAAATTTTCAATACAACTAGAAGAAAGGAGAGAAAGGAAAGAAAGAAAGAAAAAGTCAGAAAACTATTACCGCAGCCAAAATCAGCTACAACAAGAGAAGGGCTGTGATCCTTTAGCCATTTTGTAATAATATTAACCGGCTGTTCAGGCCAATGTGACATTTGCTCTTGATATCCTGCATGATACTGACCAGTAAGAGCACCATAAGTTTAGGCACAGCATCACAAGACTACTTGAAAGGTTCCGTGATATTAAAGTTACCAAAAATCTCAAAACTCTGCCTTTTACCAACTTTTGCAAATAAATACTGCAAAAGCTTCATATATTCATTTGCAGACGTTACCTCTTAACAAATAACATTGAAAACCGAATTTCAGGAACAGAACTTACAACATTAAACAATTCCTGGTCCTCTTTGAAATAATTAAGCGCCTCTTTTCCACTGTTAAATAAAAACCAGAAAACTCAAATGAAAAGAAGAATTTTGCCTAGTAGAAACAAAGTATTTCCTTGAATGAAAAGTATTGCTCTTTCTCAAGGAGATTTACGTGCAAGTGTATAGCTTCTCGTTGATCATCCTGAAATGCCCTCCCGACAACCTCGCTTTCATCTGCCAAATTCAACGATAAGACTAAAAATTTATATTGAAGAGATAAATAATAACAATAATAGAAAAGTAAAAAAATTCTGAGAAACGCAAGGCTACCAATGAATAAAATAAACTAAAAGTTAATAGTCAAACATATACCTTATCGAGAAAGGTTGAGGATTTTGAGAGTCCCTGCGATTTTGTCCGCTTAGCAAACGCAGAAGCAGTAGATTCCTTCTCTTCTTCTTCTTTTCGTTCATCGGTTCCCGCAAGTTTCTTGTTCTGCGCTTTGAGACGTTTCGTCCTCTTTCGCTTTCTGCTAGAATTGTCCTCCATTGCAATTTGCTTCTGTAGAACAACTGAATCTTCTCGCTTTGTGCCGCCGGTGAGAGAGCTCACAGGGTTCGGGAGTAAAACATCTCGGCCCGAAAATAACCAAATCTGGCTTGGGCCTAGGGCTCTTTTCTATAAGAAGACGTAGTTCTTTGAATTGGGCCTATTTCTCTGGCATTGTAGTTCGCTATCGAGTGGGCTCTTTCAATTGAAGTCTCAACCGGAGGAGCGAGAAAGACAAGAGCAAAAAAAGGTCTTTTTTTTTGCTGAAGAAAAGAAAAAGTTTCGTAAGAGGTTGTTCAGTTGGAAGTTTTGTGAGAGTTTTTTTTTTATTTTGAGAATTTTTAGGCGATGTTAACTTTATTGGTATGCGTGTTGTAGTTATTTTTATGTGAGATTAAAAATGATATTTGGTTGTAGGATTTTTGTATTGTGAGAATTCAAAAAATCCTGAGAATTTTTTGTTAAACGAAGAGCCCCTAAGTGAAGCTTATAACCCATTACTTTTTGAAACGGTTACTGATGGGAGGAGCTCTGGTTTAATAGCATCAAGGTAAATTGGGCGATCCTTAATCCATTTTGATGAAGAAACGATCTCTTTCTATTTTTTTTTCAAAATAGTTTTCTATTTTTTGAATTTTTTTTTGTTACTCTAGCTATCACTAGATTAGGATGATTATTTTATCTATAACAAAAAAAGAGGATGAAATTAAAATTTTAATCTTTGATAAAAGCCCATTTAGAACTAGCTTTCGTACATCAAGCACGAGCAGAACAACGGATCAAGGTAAAAAGTCTTGATATGCCTGAATTCCATATTTATGGGAAGGATCGGGAAAGCAGGCATTGGAAATCACATCCATCCAGTAGACAGATTCCTCAAGAATCCTGATGAGCGTCATTGGCTTCCCCACCATTGATATTGATAGCGAGGAAGGCCATCCAGATACCATACCTCCACAAGCAACTTCATCTTCTTCCGGGCCAACTTATTGCCTCTCATCCTACCCTCACTACCTACTCTCCCCATAAAAGCTTCAATATCTGAGATGGTCGAAATTGAACCCAAAAATGGCATCGCAAAAGCGGAGAGTGCGAATTTCATGTTTAGGTGGAACCTAAGACTGCCGTCTCCTTCCCAGTTAAGCGAGATGATAAATGTCGCGAAGCAGTTAAATTCTGTTGGTTTGAGGAAGAAGTCCATGATTGGCATCGGCATCTAGATTTATGGCTTCGGTATTTTCCTCCACGATCCTCAGTTATTCTTCATATACACTTCGTGATAGTCTCAACCTCATTGGATGAATTACAAACATCAAACGCAAGCCCATGCCATTAGATTCCCACTCTAGTTACTATGCCAAATCTAGTTATGAGAAACATACAGGTTTACAACGCATGTGGTTCTTCAATTTGCAAGAATGTATTGAGATAATGAGAAATTGAAAGATATTCTCGACCCAAAGATTGGGAAAACCCCAGCAAAACCCACCAACAGTGATGTTGCCATGGTGGTAAGGTTGGAGATTGGATTTCGGGCCTTGCCATGTTCATGGTAAAAAGGAACTTTGATGAAGGTCTTAAAGCATCCATAAAGAAACTAGAGGGTGGCAAGAAGAATGAGGCGCTGGCAAACAAGTACCTATCATTGTACTCTTTTCCTATCAGAGTCACACATCCCACTAAATACTGGAAAAAGTTTACCTTAGACGTTCTTCTGTTTGTTGACGATAGGGTCATGGATCAAGCATCTGATGACATTAAGCTAACATCTGGTTCTGGGATTGAGATTTCCCAGCTTCCAGGATGCATTCTCGAAACAAAAGGTAAGAGCAAAAGTTTCAGAGTTATTTACTTGTTCTGTAGGTCACAAGTGCAAAAATTACATTTACAAATTGTTTTCCACGAGTACAGTTATGGGTGAAGTGGTGAGCAAGGTTGAGAGTGAACTCCTGTGCAGGGCCTACATACACTTGTATCTGTGAGAAGATGCCTTTGACAAGGATGCCAAAGAGAAATTTGGAACATTCCTACTTTCTCTCCTTTGTGCACATGATGAAGAATTCTATGTTTAACAGAATAATGTTTAAATTTATCCTAGTGGTGTGTTGGGAAAACGGATAAAAGTTTATCTTCTGGTGCCAGAAATGGCTCAATAAGTATGACAAGGAGTAAATGTTCCCATAACTACTGTAGAATCCATCTGTCATAAATGAAATTTGCTCAACTATTTGGAGACCTTATTTGGTTCAAACAACAACAAATTTCTTACCACGTTAACTTGCACGGTTCCTTCCAAAGGATGACCTTTAAAGGATAGCCACAATAGCTTCTACATCATGGAACTCACTAGTTTACACTTTCCACACCAAGAGACATTTCTCGCCCTGACAAGGTGGCAACATTCAAAATGCTCCTGTTGCTCAACCTTTAGTTTGACGATATTGTCATGATCTACATGCCTTTAATTCAGTCACAGCCTGGGAATCCTAATAGCACAACCAATATAATACACAGACAGGCAAGTGCATTTTTATTGTACAGCACATAAGGCAACAGATAAAAAACCTCTGTTGACAGCAGGGATGAAGTCAGTGAAAGCCTTGAAGAACCTTGCGAGGGTCCAACTGCCCACTGCAATAGCTTGATGACACGGTCGAGAGTTCTTGACAGCCCATCCACTCTTCAGAGGGTTTCAAGATAATTGATTTTTCAATAGCTGAAGAATCAACACATAACATCATTTTGTAATCCTCATCCCCCAAATCTGCGAGAGCCTTGGCCTTTCTGTCCCAAGGGTTCCAAACACCTGAACATCACAACATTTTCAAGACTAACAAGAAAAGAATTTCGACACGTCGAAAAGAAAGATGAGATGGAATAGGATACCAAAGTTACGATATTAATTATAAGAACCTGCATCTGGCATGCCGTCCTTCCGCAGTACAAATGTTCGTTTCTTTTCGTGGTCTATGATAGCGATCTTTGTTGGAGTGGTCAAGTAAACTCTGTCAATCTACAGGGGGAGAACAATGCATGCTTAGAGAATAACGGCAGCGGTTTCGAATGGGTGTGTGTGTGTGGATGTTATCCGATTTCAAAAGATATTGGAGCCACAACTGATATTAGATCATTACCTTAAGTTTGAGGTTACATTTAGTTGCACATTACAGATCCACATCCAGAACTAATGGTGAAGCAGAATCAGAAAAGGTGTACCTCATCATCAAAGGTAATGGCATCTGCCTGTTCTGTGAACCTTTCTCTCCTCATCAGATTATCAAAGTAATCCAGTGTCTCCAAGCCCTCAACTCGCACCTCACTGCACATTAAACAGCATCAAGAGACTCAGCAGGTGCAAAAATTCCTACAGGTTAGGGGCTTTTGCATCTCCATTAAGAAGAAAATAACAACATCTAGCCATGACCAAGGCATACAAATAATAAACCCCTCCCCCCCCAAAAAAAAATAATTTAAAATGTTCCAGCAAAGAAAACAATTTTGCATTCAGAACTTAGCCTAAACAAGGCTCACCTGATATCTGACACAGACAAATAGTTCCGCAGTGCAAACATAAAACTGAAGGTCTTGCTGTCTGTATTTCTCACACGAGGGATCAAAGTCAGCTTTCCTGCACTGAGAGAAATACGTAGCCGCAACTCAAAGCTGCAGAAAATGACCATACAGTTTTCAAAAGTTTAGACAAGTGGCCATGTCTGTCCATCAGTATATCTGATCACGATAGCTCTCATTCATCTACTGACAGAAAATAGATGTCACATGATTCAATAGCATACCTACGTGGCCAGGTCTTTAGATCCTCTTCTGTGGATTTCAGTATTAGATCCACTGATGACTGACTGTTAGCTGGAGGCAAAGGTGCAGGGTCATCATCAATTGACCACAGTCTGTTTCTTGCAAATCCATGTTGCTCCAGTGAACCAAGATTTCCAAACTACAACAGGAAATATTGGTTAAGAATGCATAATTTCTAACAAGGAGAAAAGCTAAATGAGTTTCTGCAACTGTCGGACCTGTGGAAAGCAGACTGGTATACCCCCCCTGATGGCTTTAGGCGGTTTCCATATGGCCTGCAGAATATGAAAAGCCCAAAAATGAGCAAATGAAACAAGGAGACCTTTTGTTTCAAACAATAAAAAATGAAGAGAGGGAGATCAGGTTCAAACTATGCCTTGAGTCTGCAGTAGAGGCACATAACTCAAATCAAATCCAATTATATGATTTCCTGTTATTGTTCAACTCTATATTAAATGCTAGCTAACTTGTGTTGATTGAGCTACCTCGTGAATACAAATTTGTCATTTATTTGTACTATTTTAACGATTATTCAGTGAGAATTCAAACTTGGTTCGTCCATTAGCCACAGTTATATCCTCTTACCATGTTTCTTGAAGCCATTCGATTCTAAAGTTCAGGTAATTGTGAAAAATTGACTACGTAAGGACATTTATAAGATGAAATAATAGAATTGCAGGTGAGCATTGGAAAAAACTATGTTTATGCCCAAGAGAGATTATTCTAGAGAATTTTCTGTTAAAAGGCTTGTATATTTATAGAGTGCAGAGACGACTTATTTAGCGTCAAGTACCACCCTGGCTGCTAACTAGTACACATCTCGAACTTAAATACTAATAATTTTCTTACCTTGTTGCTTATAAAAAGCAGTTCTTCTCTTCGTTCATTCTTCCAAGACACAACCTGCCCTCCATACAGCAGCACCTGAAACCATGCATATGAAACAAGTGATAACTAGAGCCAATATCACCCTTTTATAATGGATTGACAGATATAGCTAGTTCGAAAAGATATATGTTAAAGTCATATCTTAATTTCTTGATCATTGGAAGTCATTTAGATTGTATTATTGCCCTAACAATGCGATATATGGGTGAAGTTAGACCTTCCGAATACCGCAGAGGTCACCATGGTGGGGACTTCAAATCAAGACTTATATCTTGCGCCATTTATGTTCCTAAAGAGACAGTTCCATAAAGGTTTCAGAAGGATGGCTATCAACAAAACCATTGTCCATGTGGCAGTGATCGTTCGATCAAATCTTCAAGTATGCCCACTTCAAATTTCTCCAACTGTAGACGTCAAAGACTTCTCAGCCGGAAACAACTATACGTTTTGCCCAACTTGAAGGGTTCTTCTTCCCTCCACTTTAAATATCTCCAATTACGCTTGGGTTACACATTCTATTCATTACACCATAAAAAAATTTAGGGACTCTCAATCCATGTCATAAACTGTTCTCTTCTAATCACTCCATTTCGAAGAACGCAAAGAATATGCAAAAAAAAAAAAACATAAATACACCCGATGTTCCCACCATATCACTCAGAGATTTGCGTCCTACGAATGATCTCATTCATCATCTTGTCAGTTTCAAAGCAGTAGATCGCTAAAACTACAGCAAAATAGACAGAATTTAACCAACCTCTGCTGATGACCCAGTTGGCTCAGTCAGTTTAATCCGAGGCAACCCATTAACATCACGGACTATATTCAGTGGCATCGGCCTCGGCCGCAACCTCGCCCTTATGCTGCTCACAGAAGGGTTTGCTTTTCCTTCACTCCAGCTGCGAACAAACCAAACCAAACTAGTTTGTCATCCACAACAACCCCAACAAAAAACAAACACATACTACAGTTGTAACAGTTCTACATACATATATGCCCGAAAGAAAGCTAAATAACTACATCAAACTTGCTCTACGACTGCCCTTTTGTCAGACGAGAAGAAAACCATAAATTTAGAGAACCGATTGAGAAAAAGAAAAACTTGTGCACCATACATGAACAAATAGTCAGATAACTATGTAAGAGAAAGAAACAAGCGAGCTTACGTTTATTGCTATATTTGTTATTATCTATACTGATTAAAAAAGGTTATCGGCTTCGAGTACGAAGAAGAAGGACCATCCACCAACTCGGAGTTTCTGACGAGTCCATAATATTAATATATACACATATATTAGACATATATGATGATATAATCTAAGGAAGCGACAGAGACATGCTTGAGGAGATGGATCTGCAGAGGAAAAGAAAACCCAACTATTCTATTCTCCGTACTTTGTCATTGGATGCTCTGCTCCACTGTTTTCCTTTTCAGTTAAACGAGATCACCTATGTTTGCGTCCACCACGTTCACGTGGAGCACAATGTATTTCCACTTACTTTCGAAGTCAAACCATGCAAGTATAATGGGACCCCTGCTTCGTGGGTCCTACTTGATGGTGTATATGTACGTGATTGCAGGTGAGCAGAATATCCCCAGTTGAGACGAAGTTCATGATGCAAATCAATGCAATTTTTAAAGCAACAATACGCAACAGTCCTCTTTTTTTTTTTTTTCTAAATAATACGCAACAGTCCTCATTTTTCGAAGCTGATTGGTTAGTTTTTCTTTTTTGCAATACTCCCCGGAGGAAAATCTCTGCCTCCTTTTATTATTTATTATTATTAGTTTTAAAGTGTGAACATTTTGCTAAGGTTTCTTTCCTTCGTCACGGCAGCTTGTAATCTTTTGACTTACTTTCATGGGATAGAGAATATAATTTACCCAAGTTATGCCATCCCTGGGTAACCCTTCAAAAGCTGCATTTTCTGGAATTAACCATCTCTGTTAATTTTGTCCCAATCCAAGTGATGACACAGACATGACTAAGGAATCATTTTTAAGAAGAAAAAAACGGCACGTTTCTTTTCGAGTGTGCATTATTTAGTGAAGTATATCTTTCGAATAAGAAGGAAATGAATGTACTAGAAACTGTCCTCCTCAATCCAAATCCAAATAAAGCAAACAAAAATTATCGACTATCGAATTAAAACACTAATAGGGAATTTTCACTCTGGCCGCGGAAGCGCCAGCGGACCGTTGCTTTTTACTCAAACCGGTTCGTGGAATTTGTCGTTTTAATTCATTTTTGTGTCGTTTATGAGTAGGAAGGAATTGCTTGTCAAGCCCTTTGGAACATGTAAAAATGCAAACACGGTGGAACAATTGCACTCCCAGACCCTCAAAGCAGGCCTTGCACATGACAATACTTTGCCACCACGCTCAACGTTCTCTATGCTAAATATAATCGCATTCAGAATGCACGCAAGTTGTTCGACGAAACGCCTCACAGAACTGTCTATCCATGGAGGTGAAAGCAGAGTTTGAGAGATTCCTCTCGAGGGTCCCCTTAATAATAAATTTCTGTTTTCTGAAGTTCTCTGGCCAAAAGAATTACTGGAAATATAAAAGATGTTCCTTGACGTACATTGGTATTCCAAAGTCATAGGCTTTGGGAATGAAAACTAAGAGATACATCATCCACGCTTTAGATTTTCATGCTGTTTAGTCAGCTTGGATCACGAAAATTACCCGAAAGTCATGTTCTTTAGCAGTGCCAACTACTTCAACCAGTTTACTAGGGATACCGTTGATCTGGATACTTATGTTTAATTGTCCCTCGTCATACTTACTTCGCCATGAATCTTCTCCACTGTATATATGCAGAAAACAGGGATCTTAATCTGTAGGAAGTTACTGGGGACCCATAAATCATAAATATTGACCACAAATATGCCCATATAATTATACAGCTCGAAATTGATTGTGCTAAGCACTTATTAGAAAGAAAATATATTTCAAAGTCCCTTATAATGTAAACATGATGCCTAACAAGGAATGGGGCAACTAAAAACTAGCAAGATATTTTGGGCATTGGCTAAAAAATTCAGCCATTTTAAAGATCTGTAGGATTTTTATGTGACAATGAGGAAAGATCTCACAAATCATATCTATTTTTTTTAGAATCTACGAAATTTATTAGAGGAGCCTCACTTGTGGCGGAGGAATATCGTAGTTACTAACACATAAAACAGAAAAAGCCACCTACAAAAGCCTACCAACCAAGAGGAAAAAAATAAAAAATGAACGACGAATACTAGCAATACCAAGTTTGTCAGGTTGAATCAAACCTCTCAAACAACGAGACCTTTTTTCAACTCCCTCAAACCTTTTTGTGACTCTTGTTGCCCATTGACCTGCCAAAAAAATATGCTACTTGATTACCTTCGCGATATTGATGAGAAATGATGAAAGATAGACCAATAATTTTCGATACTAAGTCTTCCCAATAGTCCCAAAGATACCAAATCGTGCAAGAATGATTGAATGTCCAATTCGCCACCAAGGAAGAATCGCATTCGATTTCAACTTGAGAAAAAACTCATCTCTTTACATAAATCCACACCCATAATGACAGCCCGCAACTCTGCCTCATTATTTGTTCTCATGCCAAATTCAGCTGAGAATGCAGTTTACACATCCCCCAAAGAGTCACAGATCACTCTCCCACCCCCACAAATGCTAGGATTACCAATACAGCTATCATCAACATTTAACTTCATCCACCGCTTATTTGGTTTCCGCCATATAACTGCTCGATAAGGCCTTACCACAACCAAACTAATTAGCACCTCCAGAACTTCAAGCAAATTTTGATCTATTTTTGAAAGTCTATTAGCCTGCAAAATGTTCTCAAATATCTGCCTCATCTATGCTCTCACTGAGAATACGGATCAGTGACTTTAACGGGTCTAAAGACAGATCAACTGTTATGGGGTTTTAATATCGATGAAAGAGGTTACCAATTTGTATTTAAGGGGTTGTCTTTGAATAACATTATTGGTATAAAAAAATGAATAACAAAATCCCTACACATTATCTAGCCTATCGAAAAGCTCTGGGCGCTTGCTTTTATAAAAGGAAAGTTAAAGATTCGTTCTACGAAATCGTTGTTTTATTTCCAGATCAACATTTATTCTTCTTCATTTTGTTCTGAATAAAATCGTGAGATTATCGTTACATTAAATTCAAAGTACAAGATACAATAAAGATCAAGAACAAAAGACTCAAGCACGCATGACCAAGTTGCAAAAATGGTTAGCAAGATCCAAAAGGATCTATAAACCACAAATGCTTCATGCTGGGCAGAGAGAGCGGGTGGCGGGAACCGGAAGACGGCACCACCGGAACCAAATAGGAGCTAGTACTAAAGCTAAAACAAATGCAACCTAGAGAAACAAAACAAATCCCACAAAAGGGCGGCAAGGCCACTAAATGTCCAGGGAAGACCCCTCATGGCAGCAACAAACCAAACAAACACACCAGGAAAAGAGGCAGCAAACTGCAACAGGGTGGCCGGAACCACGACGGAGACATGGCGGCGCGTGGGATTCACGCGTGGCACAGGGAGGCTCGTGAAAGCCAGGCGCGGCTGGAGGGACGTTGGACTAGGCCTGATCTGGGCGACCGGAACGTTTGACACTGTCTAGGGAAGCGGTGCCGTTGAAAGCCGCCGAAAACAACGAAAAAATTGATCGGCGCGTGGGGGAGAGTGGGGGTGCGTGCGGCGGCAGATCGACGAAGGACTGGTGTAGAAAAGATCGGACGGAGGAGCTGAGTCTGATGAGCTAGGGCGTGGCCTCCAAGAGTCGAAGAAAATGCCGAGATCTAGCTTCCACTTCTTTAAGCAAAAACAAAACAAAACGAGACAACTAGAAGGTAAGATGGGCGGGGAGGAGAGGGTGAGAAAGGGACCGGAGGACCCACCATCAGAAAAATGAGGGAAGAGAGGGTTGGACAAAAACCCTAAAGACATTCTAGAGAGAAGGCAGAGCCCTTCTCTTTCCCTCTAAAACATGTTCGACTAAAGGTTAAATCAACGTTCAGTCATTCACGAAAAAGCTGACCAAAGAATAGGATGTTGCTTCTAACTGAAACAATGCATTTTCACGCCCGCAAAAAGCCAAACATTACATCTTCAAGCAACCAATCCCGATACCACCATAATTACCACTTCCCAAGAAAAGGAATTTAGGTAGAGAGGTTGGGGGAGCTGCGAGAGAGAGAGGTTGCTTCGATGGAGGAGACGGTGGTAGAAAACCTTTTTAGTGGTGAGAGAGAAACGCAGGTTCAAGCTGCTAGAGTGCTGAGTAAGCTTAGTAGTAAGTAGAGGCACAAGCTAGCCGAAAGAGGTGTCATAGCGCCTCTTATTTTCATTCTTCAGTCACAAGATTACGAGGCCATTGAAGCTGCTCTGTTTGCTCTGCTCAGTCTTGCCTTCGGCAGTGAACGGTTAGGCTATTCACCCACGATATTGACATTAATTTTCGAAACCATATGCATAGATGTACTTAGTGCCAGTCCTTTTAGTTTTTGAGTTCATTTACTATCTAGAATGGATATGAACTCTTACCACTGCAACAAATACAGAGAAGAAAAGAAGGATACGAACCCAGAATTTGCCTCCTATTTAGCAAATAATATATGGAGGAATTAGTACACAAAGTCCTACCACCTTTTCCCCTCCACGCCTTTGATTAGTGGGACTACGGAATGTTCCTTTACTGATGTTTTCCATTCAGAAGCGGCCCCATTCACAATGATGGTTCATATAGGACACATTGGAGAATTCGATTTTCTTATGTCGTACGAAAGCGCTTTATAAAGTCTTTGAACAGTAGTAGTCTTGGAGGAGTTCTGATAATTACCTTTTTCTTATCTGACAGAAACAAGATCCGCATCACGAAATGTGGGGCTATACCAGTCTTGCTAAGCCTCTTTCAATGCCAAAGTGAGGCATTGATTGAGCTCACTGTAGCGGCCATGTTGGTCCTCTCTTCTTCAACAGCAAACAAACTAGCAATCGCGTCTTATGGAGCTATCGAGCACTTGATGGGATTTCTCAATGCAGACTACGCTAGTGACAGCTTTATGAATAACATTAGCGTGCAAGCCAAGCTTGATGCAATAGCCACGCTCCACAATCTCTCAACTTGTCACCAGATTATACCATCAATGGTGTCTTCTGGTGTACTTTGTTCCTTGCTTCAAATAATTCACAACTCGGAAAAATCATCCGACTTGATTGAAAAGATATTGAATGTAAAATTCAAAAACAGAGAAATGTTATCTATACTGTTGTGACTAATCAGGTAGTTTGGTTTCTATATCTTCTCGGCATGTTATCTGCTGATTCGGTTGTTCTGTTATCTGCAGATTTGGTGGTTTGATTGCCATATCATCTGGTTCTGTTATCTGCAGATTTGGTTGGTTAACAGGGCCTGCTTGAAAATATTATTTCCTCGTCTCAGAATGCACTTTGCGAAACTGCTAGCACAGGTGGTGCTATTCGTGCATTGGTCGAGACTATCGAGGATGGTTCCCCACAATGCAAAGAGCACGCAGTGGGAATTCTGCTCCTCATATGCCAGAGCTGCAGCGAAACATACAGAGGATTGATCTTAAGAGAAGGAGTGATGCCAGGGCTGCTTCAGTTGAGTGTAGATGGAACGTGGAGGGCTAAAACCTTGGCTAGAGAATTGTTGTTGCTTTTGAGGGATTGCTCAAGTTATGGCTCTAGAAGCAAAAGATCAAAACCTGAGCTTATAGAGCAGATTATGTAGGAAATTGATGCAGGAGAGAACGTCGAGGGGACGACACTGAGGCTTGTGGAGGAGATGATAGCAAAGCTTAGTACACGACATGCTATTGTATCCTTTTAAACTACAGGTCTGGGTCTAGGACAAGGGCTCGATCATTGGATCTTTTTCTACAAGGTTGTGTGTGAATATGATTGGTTTGGGCTTCTTCAGCTAATTTTGGAGTCCAAATGTTATTGCGAATGATTAGGTGTCTGATCTTGGAGGAGATTTATCATAACAGCTCAATCATTAGTTAATTTCAAGGAGATTTAAACTCGTTAGGTATATGCTCTAAAGAGCTAATTAGATCATGTACAGGCGACGGACCAACAAACTAAGGGCCTAACGACCTTACAAATCCAAATCCAAACAAGTGGGATGTGACCCAAAGGACGGAAAACTCACAAAGGGCAGCAAGCTGATAAAACTAGCATAATATTAATAGGAAAGCGAACAACAGCGGAGAGCGATATGATCAACGGCTAGAGGAGATGGCCAAAGGACACAATGGGCATGCATGTGGGCGTCCACGTGCCTGTCAATCGACCACCGATGGAGGCAAAAAGGATCGACAGGAGGCCTAGAGGCCAAGCACCCAACGCATGTCCACCAGAGAAGTCCACCTACAATTCGAAATAAAAGAGAAAAGGACGAACGCGTGAGATCCGTGCGCACGTGTCTCTGCCGGTTGGTGTAAATATTGTCTCCGACGATGCAGAAGTCTTCCTTACCGGTCGTGGTTTCCAAGAGCGTCAAAATCGCGTAGATCTTAGAAGAAGTCTACCGAAATAAAACTCCAAAATAGGCTCATGGGAGTTTATTGGAAGTTCTAACCACAAAGGATCAAATCAAAGGAAGAGGTTGAGGCGGGCCAGAGAGAGCAGTGGGGGAAGGGGGGCAGTTGGCAATGGGGAAGGGGATTCTAGAGAGAAAGGAATAGTCGCAAAGGTATTACGACTGACTCTTACATTCAGGTCATCCTGTGGTTGTGAGAGATTGACGGGTAGTTGGACATTATTTAGCCTCCGTGGAAATTCCTAGAGACTTGGGGAGTCTAAAATCGAGCCTGATATAATTTCTTGTAATTGATAGCGCATTTACAGCTATCGGCACATCTATTGAAGAAACGATGCTATATTATCTTCGACTTGCATAGTGGATTGCATTTACAGCTGCACGACTACTAAAGAAAATATGCTATGTTATTATCTTCAAGAACTTGCATTCCCATCAGCACATGTTTAGTAACTCAGTATCTTAAAGGTAATAGTTAAAATTCTTGTTTGAGATTGTTTTGTAGTTTAAAGAAGCAAAGTGACTTTTCCCCTAAACTCTTTTGAAA